>OX387309.1:4032372-4682913 GCA_947562105.1 Shargacucullia verbasci
GGTCCAACAGCCAGTCCTTCTACAAACTTCAAACTTGCTCACACAGCCACTGTACCTTCCAGCCCCTCTAAACAAATTGCATTAACAATAGCTAGAGAATAGAAACGCTATCAAAATTTTCAGGATTGACATTTTCAAGATTTTGACAGCTGTCAATTCAGCACATTTTTGCGTATCAATCAGTAGCGGATCGGGGGGCTAAGGGGCTGAAGCCAAAAAAGGCATCTGACTTCCTCCGTGACAATCTTAAAGTGAACTTGTTATTATCATTCTAATTAAACTTTTTAGCAAGCATTATACTACCTAAAGTACAATTATCATCGATTATCCTTAACTTAATAAGCATTATGTAGAGGTATAGTAATAAAAAAAAAATGTTGTGTGCTTTTTTAGTGTTTACTTTGCTAAAAGTACCCTCAGCGGGGTCAAACGACAATCCTGGAACCGCCACTGTGTATCAACATATACCTATCATCCACATTATATCATCACGCCTGTATTCCCCGACAGGTTAGGCAGGTCCGTACTCCACATTTCCCCAGTCCCATGTTATTAAATGTCGTCTTATTAGACGATCCTATTACCATCTACGGATCACAATTTTAAACTCCGAGCTACTACTGAGAGTTTTCTAACATAAAAAACCATATAACACTTTGCCTTATCGAGGAACTTAGGACTCTAGCAACTCCGAGCACCTCGCTGAGCGACCAAGAATTTGTGGTATCTAGAAAAATGGCTATAACCGGAATTAAGCGTAATTATATAACTACCTATATGTATATACTTTACATAACGTTTTATTATTATCTATATACCTATATATCTTCCGTCACGTTTTTCCTTATCTATTTACGCTGTCTGGGTTAATTATCAAATCTTTGTACAAATTCCTCGGTAACCAATGTCGAATGATAAGTTAATATTTTTAGACCTGTCACACCTTATTTCATTTAATTACGTCACGTGACTGTAAAAGACGTGAAAACAGATTCTGAGTATTCTTTAGCTGTCGGCTTGTGACAAGATTGGTTTGAAATACGCGCATTTTTGGTCTCTATCGGTTTGTCAGATAACAAACAAGGTCGACACGTTTTGTTTTTTTCAAAATTTTGGAAGATTTCATAATTATCCCGAGATAAGGAAGATTTTAGTTAAAAAAACGCTTTTTAAGGGTTAATTATTTCTCAATCTATTTATAAACAATATAAAAAAAAACAAAAAACGTGTCTGCCTTAGTTCTTTTATTTCAATAAAATCGTGCGCGCGCATTTGAGTGAAATGCTATCGTAAACGCGCGCACATTATATTGAAATAAAAGCATTTTTATTGGGAATTTAGAAAACAAATAGAAAAAAAGAACTATCCTAAACGAACATGAAGGCACATGTACAATATAACAAAATGTTTAAATAAAATAGAAACAGCGGTTTACTCATGCAAAAATTTCGTTTTAAATGTATAATTTTTTTAACATATTACGTTGAACGTGGACCTAGGCGCCAAAATACTCCTCCACAATACTGACGTAAGGTACTGTGTCCAAAAGACTGACAGTATTGCCGCCTTGAATGGCTATGCTTATCTTTAAGTCAAAGAACAAGCCAGCCCTCTAGTCACGTGTAGGTACTGAATCGAGTTTTTGTATTAGAATCACAGAAATGTAGTAAAATATTTAGGTTCCTGTAAGAAGAATATATATTCAACTTGTATTTTTTCTAAGTATTTTTGTAATTTTCAGATTCTTCAAAAATGAATGAAAGCACTTCTTAGTCGTGTCGGCAAGTCTCTACTTACTTTTAAGATTAATTACTCGGATAGCTACATTGCCAGCCACAACGCGTTGAGGTCGTATAGCATGATAGCCACGACACGAATTTCGCTATGTGGATGTTTTTATTTAATAAGAGACATTACACGATTTTCGCGATGTGAATGTTTTATAGCTGCGTTTTCTGTCTTTAAACGTAACATACACATGATAGTACTCGTACATGTCAGTAATAATTATATTCGCAATTTTAAAGTTCGCTTACCTTACATGAAAATACCGTGACGCCATGTTCAAATTGCTTTTTTTTTTTCATTGAAAAAGGTTGTTTGACGGAGCTACCATAAACAAATTGTTACGGCAGAGAGGGCAAAGTCCGCACTATTTACGTAATGCCTTACGTAACAGAATCCAGGACTTGGCGTTCGTGTCTAGACAAGAGGGCGTGGCTCATCAGCTCATGCCTATTCAAATGATATAAGTTTAATATTATAGAAACGGTTCTGACTCCTGCTTTCATGGATTTTATTGAGAATATTTTATTGCAATGTTTCCTGTTTTTTGATTGCTTTTGATATGACTTCTCCAAGGGCAAGCTGCGGTGACTTGTTTTGTTAATGATTATCAAGAATTGAAATGATGGAAATAAAATACAGAGATATGGCTAAAGTTAATTAAGGTTTTTTGGAGAGCATTTTTTTCATGCATCATAAATGTATCTACAAAGATTCCATTTTCGAAATCTCTATAGAATAATTTTCTCTAAATTACGATACCAAAATTCTGCCTAGAATCTCTATTTATATTAGCGATGTCGTCGTTTCGTGATCCAATGATGATTAACAACCAACTTTAACGGCATCTCTGAATAAATGCATAATTCATCTCTGTAGTACACACATAAAATAATAACATTTTGATGTTATTTGGCTTCCGCTAGACGATAAAAGTTTAGTGCCTAATGCTGCGATACAATGAAGCAATATAGACAAGATTCTTGACACTATAACGCGCCATACAGTGGAAATATGACCATAGACGTTGCTTTTCTGACCAAGGAGGTTTTAGTTTTAAGCAGTTTTATAACTGAGATATTTCACGTCGACATAAAAGTTTTATTTTCCTCGTCGGTGAATATGCGTAAAGGTATCTTTTATTAAAATGTAAGTATTAAGTGCCCAGATTTTCCTCAATTATCAAGAACTTTCTAGAATTATTTATTGAACGAGCTGTGCAAAATACAAGGAAAATTATGAATCACGTCGCGCTGAGCTACACTTCAACTACCCTCTATATAAAAAAAAAAACTTCAATTGCTGTTGAATTTTAGTTTTATATTTTGAAAGACGACTTATTTGTTGAGAGTGATTATTAATTTAATATCTCATAAAATATGGTTACTTCAAATGTGAATTGTAAGTTCTTCAATTAAAACAAAAGAGAAGCGGTAAGTGTTTTTTTAATTTATAAACAGTGTTTCTCTACCTCTTTCCGATTACACCGAAAAAAGTTTTTTTTTTTATCGAATCTTCTACATTGTCGTTATGTAAACTAAGTCTACGCCCTTTGTAAACAGGTAAAACTCTTGTCGCGTAGTCGGTAAAAACATATGGTATTTATTATTCTCTGTAGCAGCCGAAAGTTTGGAATCGTGCCCATTAAATAGCTATAGATTCACCTATTACATTGGATTCAGTAACGGCATCGATGAAATGTGGTTGTATAAGAGTAAACCTTTGCCTTTGGGGAATACAGGCGTGATGCCATATTATGTTTTAATGACAGATTAACCAATGGCACATTGGCATTGGAAGTTGTCACCTTTTCAATCATCTCGTGGCGGCAATCAGCAATGACATTGCACGTGCACGATAAAAAAACATGAGGAAGTCTATGCCCCAGCTGTAATTGGCGCCAACTCGTCTTTAAATTTAGAACATTAGTAGTACATCATTTTAACTATGCTAAGAGCGGACCTTGGACTAATATTCAGATTTCCTTTTTCCTTTACTGCGTTTCCTGGAGTTTCTAAGATTTTTTTTTAATTAATTTCTATGTTGTATCGCTTTGAGTTCCTAAAGTAACTTCCAGTCTTAAGTGAAATTGTACCCTATGTAAACAAAATACCTCAGATAAATAAAAATTAAATCTGCGTCTTATGTGAAATGGCTTACCGTAAATATTTTATACAAGAGTAGGTACTACAATATAAAAAAATTCTCGCTTGCATAATTTTGAGGGTTAAACCGACCTCAAATTCGGATTCACATTCTTACACAACAAAGCCACGTCACACTACCGGATATTTTAAAAACAGAACATTATAACAACGACATATAGAAACATTCAACTCAACCGGCGTATTGTTCCTAATCTTACAATTGGGTACACACATCCACTCTATTCCACAATACAACAATCATACATCGATTTAACGTCCTTATTTGTAAAGACATAGGTAAGATATTCGGTTGAACTTTTAGGCCTAAACAGGGCAGCTGCGCGAACTGTTGGTTCTACGAACAAAGGAAAAGGACACCTTGATGGAGTCGGTTAGTGGCGGATCGCGGGAGTGCAAGCCGAAACGAGACTGATTTGACAGAATTATGCTGATGTTATGTAACGGGAAATGTGTTTCTGTACTAAAAAGTTCTAAATCATATAACTTTTACGCGTTTCTTTATAAAAAAGTTCATAATCATATACTTAACTTTTAATAAAAATACGGCAGCCTCCTCGTACCAAAGATACACTTGACCTTAACGTAACTATAAATACATCTTTTTATTGCTCTATTTTTTATTATTCCCTCGGTACAGGTAACAATAATACCAATAATATTAGAAGAAATTCTACCTATGCAGGTAGTATAAAACTGCTCCTCGCAATCGCAACCAAACAATTGCCTCTCCCATAATTGGAGGTCATTGCTCGCAATAAAACGGTTGCAAAAGGCGACATCATTGATCTAAAAAGATATTAAAGTCTATGGGCGACTTATATATTTCAATAATAGACAATAAAATACTGTTCCTAACCAATCCGTGTGTAAAACATGCTTTTTATCCATATGAATCCTCACATTTACGGTAGTCGTATACAAGGAGGCCTAAGTTGAGCAGTATTGATGATAATAATTAGGCTAATAACATACTTAACTCAAAACACTTACAGATACAATTTGCATAACCATCGCATCGCGCGGTACTGAACCGTTATAAAATTTTCTATAAGCGCAGACATGCTATTAAACAGCCTAGCAACAACAAAAGTCAATGTTTTTTTTTAACCTATTATAATTGCCTTGCTGCTTTAAGCCTTCAACGTTTCGATCTAAGAAAAATTTAATCAATAATGGTAAGCGCCTGCCAAGTAAAATATAGCACATATTCTTTAAACGAATTATGAGTAAATTGCAACAATATTTACTTAGCTACTTGTTAAAAATAAAAAGTAAATAGCAGACAATTTTTTTTCTTACCTAGCTTTTCAATACAATCTTACCTATTCATAAAGTACGTCTAGCTTAGTTTTTTAGTGTCAAATTGTGGGCGCCATTGTTCCTGTTATCAGTGTTTCAATAAATCGATAGTTAAGAACGTCAATTAAACCAACGTTGGCCTTTGGATACCGGAGCTATTACAGCACTGTTTTATAACACGTGTTGCCTGTTACATGCGGATATAAACCGTCAATTGATGAATCAGAGAAATGTAGACAGTCACGTGATTTATATCCCGTCTGCTATCCAACACTTATGGCACATTTCTATCACTTAAAGAAATCATTATACTGAACTACAAAGTCTAGACGAATATGTCTATTTTAATTATATGTTTTTCCTCAACTATTTTTTATTTGAGGTCGTTCGTTCAATTGAGGTTATAAGCAAGAGTATTGATTGAAAAATACTATAATAAGTTTTGCTTATCACGTCTTATAATTAACTAAAGAACATTTACTTTTCCATTCTTTTTATGTAAAACTTAGCTGCTAGGTTAGTTACATAAGCCTAGGTACATTTATTTTATATGTTCATACACGACACAGGAATTTAAAAGTGCGTTTCTCTTTATGAGGCATTTGATTACCCTTGAATAGTGATGTATTTTTATGTAAGACAACTGGGGAATATATGGTTTTTTTCGAAAACGATTAAAACTAACCTAAAAAAATCATGTAACACACCCATGTTTGATACTCACTAGACTAGGTACCTACCTATTATACACCTTTTGCGGCTTTGAGCTAATTCTATCCATCAACACGGCCTTTTAAATATATATGTACTTATAAAGATTATTTTATACCTACATATAGGTAGTTGTAATCGCCAAACTACTTATTGTCTTTTCATTGTAGCCAAAATTATAAAAATAGATAACACAAGGCATCCTTGACCTTAGTTTCTTGAACATTGAGTGGAAAATTACGTAATGGCTCTAGAAGATGCCATGACATTCGGTTCTGGAACGCGTTCATTTTACTTATTATGGAAAAAAAATAAGCCGGCCATGTTGTTGATCGCACGACACCCGCGCTCCATCCATCCAGTGAATCAGCGAAGGTTCAATAACAGGAGTTGATCAACGTTGACTCGGCCATCTTTCACGATCGTGACTCGTGATAAACTGTGACGTTACGTAACAGTCGTGACGTCATATATTAGCGTGTTTTGACGTCATTAAGCGTGTAGTAAGTCTGTAGTAACTAGGCCAATTAGATTAATGATTTTAATTGATTGTCCTGTTTCCAAGGCCTGATTATACCTTAGTTTTACTAAACAGATGTTTTAATTGATTAACGTTTAACATGTGGCTTGGAAATTGTATGGGAGACCTTTCCTTGAATGTAATTGCCCATAGTGTTACAAAATGTAATTTTGCATGTTTGTATTATAAGTGAAGTGTATTCTTAATTCAAAAGAATTTCAAATTAAGAACTTGCAATGGACCTTAATTTTTTTGTTCATGGATAGGTTGATAAGTTGATTTGGAAAGACATACATTTGTAAACAGTAAAGAAAAGACAAGAAGTATTTATTTAACATTTATTTTTCTAGAATACTCACTCTGAGCATGAATTTTTCACACCAAAAAACTCACACCGAGCTAGAAAGATGTTTACAAGTTTTCAGTTGTCTCCGCAGACCGGCTCACAGTAACAACATTTAATGTTACCTAATGATGTTGAACAAGAGGCTTCATCTACAATGCATAGCACTTTTTAAAAGTGAACTAAATTATTTTCCTACAAGGTCACCATGCACACTTCATAGCACATAAACATACTGCATTGTTACATAACAGCTTTCAATCACATGATTTTGGATTCCACTGCTTTTACATGATTGTCACAGCATACTGTGTAGAACACTTTTATTACAATGTACAAGGTCTTTCTCCCAAGCCACATAGGTTAAGTATTGATTAAATAACCACATAACAAGTGAAAATCTACAATTTTCACAATATTCACTATAATGAAGTCTATTCCAACAGCAGTAGATAATTTAGTGTAATGACAATAACTACAGGTACATTATCAACCTTGGCCTCAAACATTGAATAAAATGAGGTTGTTACATAACACTGGCTGAATGAGTGAAGATCACAGGCAAAATTATATTTAGAAGAAAGTTTAGAATTAAATACAAATTCTCTATGGATGATGTTATGCAACTTTTTCAACTAGGTGGAGCCAAGCGATTATGTAATACCTATGTTTTAATAAAACAAAATACATGTTGGAATTGGTGTATAACGCTTTTATTTAACTAAAATAAGTTACTAGTTTAATTCCGCGTCTAATAATACATGATTTAAGGGAGTGGCTATCAGTGGTGATTTGGAATCACAATTAATTGTAATTATGGTAACAATTCTTACATTAGATTTAGAGAAGCTTCTTGATCTCATCGTATAACACAAGCACGAAGGCACCTCCAGTTCCTCTGAGGACGTTGGAGAAGGCACCCTTGAAGAAGGCGCCGGATCCCTCGGTCTTGGCGATGGTGGCCCAGCAGTGGATGGTGTTCTTGTACAGGATGTCAGCCTTGGCACGGCCAGACTGCATCATCATGCGCCTACGGACCGTGTCGAAGGGATACGACATGATACCGGCAACTGTGGTGACGGTTTGCGCGATGGCCCAGCTGATGACAAGAGGTGTGTTCTTGGGGTCGGGCAACATGCCGCGCGCTGTGTCGTAGAAGCCGAAGTATGAAGCACGGTAGATAATGATACCCTGCACGGACACGCCGAAGCCTCTGTAGAGACCGATCAGACCGTCGGACTTGAAGATCTTGCTGATGCAGTTTCCGAGACCGGAGAACTCACGTTGGCCGTCGCCTTTGCCGACGTCGGCAGCCAGACGGGTACGGGCGAAGTCGAGGGGGTACACGAAGCATAGGGAGGTGGCTCCGGCGGCACCACCGGAGGCCAGGTTACCCGCGAACCAGCGCCAGAACTGCGTGTTCTTGTCTACGCCACCGAGGAACACCTGCTTGTACTTGTCCTTGAAGGCGAAGTTCAGCGCCTGGGTCGGGAAGTACCTGATGACGTTGGCGAGGTTACCACGCCAGAAGGATACGAATCCCTGCTCCTTGGGGATGCGCACGAAGGCATCGATGATACCCTTGTAGCGCTGGTCAGCGGCGATCTGTTTGCTGACGTGCTGTACCTGGAGCAGCAGCTTGACGCGCTCGATGGGCGCGACGGCCGTCTTGGAGACGGCGGCGGAGATACCGCCAGCGAGGAAGTCTTTCGCGAACGCGACCGGATCAGCGAGGTTCGACATTTTGTACGGTTAGGTGGGTGCTCACTTGGGTGGAATCTAGGTACACACACGGAATGGATAAAATCACGAAACACGAACCCCTGATTTAATAATCAGGAGATTTAGAGTAATTTCGTGATCACGGGAGCACAGGGGGTAGGTGTGTGCCTTTTTTGAAATTCGATCGATCACGTTCTCTCGCAGTTCTGCCCGGAGGAGCGGCGCAAAAGAAGGAAGGAAGGGGCAGATGTTGCCAACCACACAGAAAAGCACCACGAGGTCAGGGTGGCTGCTACAATTTATTAATTTTCCACCAAAATCTATAAATAAATCTATTAATATTTACTGCTAGATTTGGAAATACTGCAAGAGTATCGCTTCAAAAATGTTTTTATATTAACATATATGAGTTTCACCGTAAAATAATCACATTAGAGAATAATATTTACGAAAATAAGCGTTCAGTAACCCAATAAAAACGCAAAATATTGTACCACAGTATATAAATGAGATTTTCAGATGAATTTGATCTTCGTTTATATTTCTGATAGTCACATTCATATTTTATGTTTTATAAATATTACCCACATTTTAATAATAATTACAAATTTAAGGTAAAATAATTTTAAATGGAAACACATGAATGACGTGCACAATTTGCGTTTTATTATTGCTCTCGATCATAATTTGCGCTATGCGTTTGATACAATTTTGCGTTAAAAACATTCACGTCTTTTTCTTTTTATAAAAGTTTATAACCAAATACACTACAATACATTGAATGCTTTACCTTTTGTAATTATTTCGGCACAAAAATGATAAAATATAAAAACTATATATTCACGCAAGAACTAAACGCATTCAGGCTGACCAACCTCATTTTTCAATGACATTGAACTGTTAAAATTTTTCTACATTATCTGTGCTGAGTAAGTAAAAAGTGTATTCCTGAAGTTTAGTTTTTGTTTATTTTATAATTATTGGATGTAATTGTTGACAGCGCGATGCAGATGAGTCGCATGGGGTCTCCGTCTGTCGCCATGGACGACGATACAGGCGCTGGCCACGCTCTCAGCGATTTCCTCCTTCAGCTGGAGAACTACAACCCATCGATACCAGATTCCGTGGTTGCACATTACCTGAACATGTCTGGCTTCGAGTCCCAGGATCCTAGGTAATTGTTTTTATGCTCTGGACTTTAATTATAGACAAGGAACTTACTTATAGAGGCATTATTTTGAAACTCAGAGGTGCTAGAGTGTGATCCTTCGACCTCTTTGCTTAAGAAAGCACAATCTAGGCTATGTCTTGAAATTTGTATCGAATACTCCACTTTTATTTATAAAACCCAACAATGACCCACTTTAGTCATGCAGCTGCATGAATTAAACAATTTGTTGTTGACTCACACTTAGTTGTATTTCAAGGTTGGTTTTGAGTTTATAAATGCATGAACACACTCCTCACAACCAATCTACATATACAGGGTAAAGATGGGTATTAATTTAGATATCTAGCTGTGTTATTGTACATTATTATAGGACATTAAATTTCAAATTCTTTATTTATGTTAACCATTCTAAGTACCCTACATATAATAGTGTTATATATAGTAATAGGCTATAGTAAAAGATATAGGTATAGGCCTTTGGTCTTCAACAGAATGCAAATTTTACTGGAATATTAAATCTGCTTACTGTTAAAAATTAATAAGTGCATTTTGACTCTAAATGCAATTATTGCTTTTTAGCTGTAGTTTGTATTAAAATGATGTATAGATATTTTTTGGTCCTCTGTTCTGTTCTGAGGACCACAACTTTTATACATTGTGTCAAAACTAACATTACATTTAAAAAATTCCAGATTGATCCGTCTCATAGCGCTTGCATCCCAAAAGTTCCTATCGGACATTGCAAACGATGCACTGCAACACTGCAAGATGCGGACATCCAGTCAAATAACACAGAGCTCCAAAAACCAGAAGGGACCGAAGGAAAAGAAGTATGTTATGACCATGGAAGACTTGGCCCCTGCGCTGCAGGAGTACGGGATTGTGGCAAGGAAACCTCATTACTTCGTCTGATACCTTGATGCCGTTTGATGGACTCGTTGCATCTGTTCCGAGGACAATATCTTACTCTGCTAATATTCGGTATGAAATTCTATCACACTTCGGTTGCAAATTGATATTAACATAATTATTTATGAGTGTATTTAAGCGCATATTTTGTAACCATCATCCCACATAACGTAGGGGTCAGCTGTACAACCAGTTATGGCTGAACATCAGCATTGTCTGAAAGCTAAGGCGCCAATATGACTAAAATAAAATCAAAATTGTGCCACTGTGACTTATGTGAATAATAATTGTCGATACCGTTATTGAGTCTCATGTAATAGGTGGCGAGCCTATTGCCATCTACCGGGCACAGTTGTAGACTCCGTGCTTCTACTGAGAATTTTCATACAGAAAAACCCAATAACAATATGCCCAACCCGGAAATCGAACCCAGGACGTTAGCAGTCGCGCCTGCTACCAGAAAGACCAATGGAAAGGCTATTACTAAACATCTTAGCCGACAAAATGTGTTTAATCTAACAAAGATAATATACTCTCGCTTCAGATGCGTAATTCTCGTGTGTTTAAAAATAAATCTATTTGAGAGATTTCAAACTCTTCCTCTATAGAAACACAATAATCTCAACTGCGTTCAACCTTTCATTGGATTTTGAGCGTTTAAAGGCATCGGAGCTAGAAAGAACTTTGTATATTTTATTTATCATAGTAATAGTGACCCGCCCCGACTTCGCACGGGTGGCACAGGATATACGCCTTAATTTTTATTGTCGTAGTGTCGTATCAACCCTGTTACGTCGAGCATTTACTCGGCGCACGCCAGTAAAGCTACCAGTCGGCATGATTTTTTCCGACATCTTCAACTATCATCGTCATATTTCAGCCAATTTACAGAAAACCTTAATAAATTATACACCTAAACCTTCCTCATGAATCACTGTGTCTATTGGTGAAAACCGCATGAAAATTCGTTCAGTAGTTTTTGAGTTTATGGCGAACAGAAAGACAGACGCGGCGGTGGAATTTGTTTTATAATATGTAGTGATTAGCAAAGGAAAATATCTCGAATCGTGAATCGTAAACATACGTGCTAAGTATAAAAAAATTACATTAAGACCTCATTGTCATTAAAACATAACATAGCATCACGCCTGTATTCCCCGAAGCAGCGGCGTGCACAGAGTTTTTAGACAGGGTAGGCAGAAAATTTTAAAAGCTTACTTGCCAGAAATATCTACTGCACGTTGGTATTGGTTCGTCGTCTTGTCGATTAAATAACGATGTATGTGATTTGCCACCTCAAATATATTATAATAAATATTTATCTGAGTTATGTAGGGTAGGCAGTGTCTTTTTGTCTTTATGTACCGCACGCCACTGCCCTAAAGGGTTGGACAGTGTACCATTAAACACTCACATTTCACCGATTCTGTTGTTCAATCCCATCTAATAGTTACTGAGCAGAATTCCAGACCCCATATTGAAAAACCCAATAACACTTTGCCAGACCCGAGAATTCCGGACCCCATGCTTAGTAGTCGCAATTGCGCCCAGTAGGACCAATGAGGCATTCGTTAATAAGTATGGGGCGTGTTTACAATAGTGATACTGAAGTCTTGCAATTAATCGCACCAAACCACGACACAAGACGAAGCAATAATATAATTTCGTCTAGTATACGATAGTGCAAGAATGTAACTCCTGACCGATTTCGGTCACGGCGGCCAATCTCACCGGAGATTAGCTAACTACGCAGGAGATATAATAGAGCACAAGTGTGTGCGCAAACACAGGTGCACTCTCTATTCACTCTCATAGCCCGATAAGACGGCAATCCGACACGACCGGAGAAAAATCAGGCCCAGGACCAACGGCTTTACGTGCTTTCCGAGGCACGGTGTGTATTTACATGCACAAACACCCAGACCTGAAACAACTATCTGTAGATCGTACAAATATTTGTTCCGTGCGGGAATGAACCCGCGAGACGCAGCTCAGTAGTCGATCTCTCAACCACTGCGCCAACCGTGCCCATAGTTATTGTTGGCAGTATTAGTTATTTTTTACTAATACTGCCAATAATAAATTAACTGATGAGCAAAACAATGACGTTTTAATATATTTTCCTTTATTCTAAAATTTTTATTAATTTTTCCATTTAAACTTCATTTTTTCGGGTCTGAGTGTGAATGTGTTTGTAAACTGTACCCACGATATAGGAGAAATACTACACACACACCAAAAGCAACTATCTATATCTATTGATATATCTATTGAACCTGCACCACGTTTGTGCAGTAAGCTAATTACTTAGCCACTGTGCTTTACCTAAACTTACTCATTGTCTTCTGACTTCCATAACGCTTTAAAAACATAGATTTTTCTGGTCAAATAATTAATTGATTATTTAAAAATGTACCCTTATACCTACTTAGACATTTAAATCACAGATACAAATAATAGATTTTAGACGGTCCTGCCTGATCTATGGACACTGATTAGTTTTACCAATCCCTATTAAAGAGGTCGTTAATAATTATACATTTGACATTTACTAATCATATAATTATTTGACAGCTTATGTCAAATCTGTACAGTCAGCATCAAAAAGATGTATACACTTAATGAAATTCAAAAGCGAGTTTTAGAGGAAATAGTGATTGAAATCTTAACCAATTTTACACATAGTATCTGCGGATAGGATACATAAAAATATATAGTCATTTAAATTTTATGATCTTAACAAATAGTTTTCCAGTAATGAGCGTTTGAATTTCGCTACGTGTATGCTTATTTTAGAGCACGATTTTTCGTTACGGTGAATTCATCGCACTAATCATAGGCATTATGGGACGGCGTATAAATCCTCTTGACATTTTACCTTCGGTTTCGATATTAGAAAATCCATTATAATTCCAAAATTGTATGTTTATAATTATAAAATTAATATCGTTGGGTGCATTATATTTAAAAAATATGAGTTTATTTGGTGGGTGTTTAGCCATGCCTGTGTTCCCAGAAAAGTTAGGCAGGGCTTACACCCACATAGCGCTGTGCCGATATTAACTCTCATGTAACAAGCTAGTCCAATTTCCATCTTCCGGCAACAATTTCAAATTCAAAGCTGCTAACGAGTGTTTCCTAACTGAAAATTCCAATAATCTAAGGTCTCTCGCCCAATACCCGTGCTTGTGAACACCAGGCGAATGACTATCGTGACGGTTTAAGGGTTAAATATTGCACGAGAAATATTTTAAATGCCTTCAAACTACCTAGAGTATTTAAATCAGTGAAACATTAAGCAATGTATTCGTTAGATACACGCATATCGTCTTAACTCGCATTAAGTACGTATTTTTATTTTTATATGTACGTGTGGTGACTAACAGTGTCGCCATTTTGTAAGGCAACGACAAAATTAAAGAGGTATTGTTGTCTTTTTCTCGCAAGTGATATAAGAAAGTGATAGAAGCATTTTAGGACTGTCATAATAAAATTCGGTCTTAAAATCCAATTGAATTGATATTTTTCTTAAGATTTATTAAGTTCTATATGTTGAGTTCTCAATCATCTTAGTTGAAAGTGTTGATTCAAATAGGCTAGTTGGTTCTCATACTCGTTTGGAGTAGCTACTAAAAAACGTCAAAAAGTGACAGTTCTCAACTTCTTTCCGTCTCATTCTTGTTCTGTCTTAGAAAAAGACGAAATACTTTATCAATTCGGTGTCTGACAGAAATGGCGCGTATCTGTTTAATTGTTGAATAATAAATAGTTAATTGTAAACGTCTTATGAAATACATAATGTAATACAAATAGACAAGTTAAAAATACAACCGAATTGAGAACCTCCTCCTTTTTTTTGAAGTCGGTTGAAAAAAATACTACTAATAGTTTTGTTTGAATAGCTAAACAGTCTTCCATAAAGAAAACCATAACCTCGACAAAACCATAGATAATCATATTCGATTTTTTAAATTATCATAGCATAGTTTCTTGTTCTTCTTTTTTATAATTATTGATTAGTAATTTCGTAAACACTATAAAAAATACATTTTTCATTAATATTAAGTAAATACTTAAAATATTCTTATGTATTTAATGTAATTATCAAGCACAGGAAGATTTAACAATTCCAGCTATCTTTTAACAAGAGTCAAGAATAACACGGTAAACCATTTTTTTTAATTAGAATTATATTCACCTAAAAAAATACTGAAAAGAAAAGTTTATTATTCCATATTTAAATTTAACATTCGTGTATCAGGCTATATCTTTATAATAATACACAAAATAAGCCCATTTTTTGCAAGAAAAATGTTTGCTTTTATAATTCTTTAATGCAAAGATATTCCTGCCTCGGGCCACTTTTGTCCGTTGTTATTATAAATGTAATATAGATAAAGACAAAAATAAAATTTTCAACATTTGTTTTTACCATTTACTTCATTAAGTCTCATAATTACGTGTTTATTGTGAACAGTGTTTTTTATTTCATTAATATTCGATATGATTTATGTAAAATATTTACAGTATGAACTTACTTTGTACACTATTTAGTAACCTCAATAAAAGGCCTAATACAACGCATACATATTAAAATATTCAAGTTTCTTCATCACACTTAACCCAAACAGCCTCTACATATTTTTACATGACTTTAAAAAAACGCTAGTGAGGCTTTCTACAACTATCGTTTAACAAGAGCCAATACATTTTACTAAACTGTATCAAAAACTATGTTGAATGAAACCACCACTTAAAATATTTAAAAATACTACTCGATTAGCTCAATAATTCCTTTAGCACATACATACAGACACAAAACTTGTATCTATTTGTGTTGATATAGGCCTTTTTTTTATGTGGCCTGATGTGATTGTTTTTGTCGATATATAATACATAACTATACATAAATTAAGTGGTGATTGCCTAAGTTCGGCAGATCTTTTATGACACAAACTTGCTCTTTAACATAAAGCAATCATTAACGTTATATTTTGCAAATAATTTGCCACTCATACGTCACTTTACGAGCGCGAATATCTGGCCACGTAAACACATGGTTATAACCTCGAAATTTTAATATTCCGAGTCCACCCGTATTTCATTTAGCGAAACATGTAAACAATAAATAGTTCTTAGGATGTGTTATTTGTACTGTCATTAAACATTGCATACTAAAATATTATTTACTTTATACGGCAATACGCTTAAACTAAGCTTTTCAAATGAGAATACACATGGATGGACGCCATTTTGTAAACATCTTTTGTTTTTCTATATTAATATCTTTACAAGATGGCCCCCTTCCAATCCTTTTCTTATTTAAAACGCATAGCCATTTTTTGACATTGTTATATCTTCAGGAATTTCCAAATAATTTAAGTTTTTCGTTTAAATATTGTTTACATTCTAGCTAAGTGAAAAACACGGGTTTTATTTTATATAATTAGTAAAAGTATGAAGTCCTATGAACTGATCTTAAGTGACATGACTGTTTAGTCATTATTTAAAATATTTTCTATATTTTAAGTTTAATTTTGTTATTTTGTATTTTGAAGTGAACATTGGTTCGTAGAATACTGTTATCAAGTTATAGGAAATTGATTTAGAACTAAGGGTATTGAAATAAAAATTAATTAAACAATATTTTGTATTATTTTTGTCATGCCATGGTGCGGTACCTTGCAAAAAATATTCTGCTCTCTCTCGTCACATGGGTTTTGTAAAAAGGATAACTGATCACTGTACTACACATAAACAGTCTATTTACTATAATAATCAATAAAAATGGTCATGTACATAACTGTGTCCTTTTCCTGCCTACCCACCCTCTTCCTCAAAAATTAGGCATCGAAAATGTCAATTTCATCTCGATGCCCGTGAAGTAGCGTGAATTTGTCCTTTTCCAGAATCATAGACGCTTGACTGTGTCAAGCGTATTCTCTCGACATCGCCAACAGCAGTCACGAAAATTCTTGGTTGGACGCGGTAACCTTTTTTGTCTCGTGTTTAATTTGTTACGTTAGGTGATAAAGTTCAAATTGCAAAAAAAAACCGCCTCTCTTCTGCCACCATCTAAATTGACAAATACTCAAAAGAATTGGCAATATCGTCTAATAATAATAATAATCCCGACTACACCAATCCTCGTTCCAAGCATTTTTAATATGGCAACACATTATAGATCACAAATGTTAATATTGAGCTTTTTTTTTGTAGTCTATTTTGTTTCCCACTGCTGGGCAAAGCCCTCCCCTTTTTTCTTCCACTGTTCTCTATTTTGAGCGACTTGTTGCCATACCGGTCCCGCATATACGCCTCGGTCGACCTCATCGGTGATTTCCACCGCCAGGCATCCAGTGCGTGACGATTTTTGCCTACCTGTCCGCATGCATACATTCGACATGGCTGGCCCACTCCCACTTTAGTCTAGCGGGTTTTTCTCCTACATCCATTATTTGTGTTATGGAGCGTAGCTTATATTTGGTAATTTAATCAAAATGAAAATGCTAATTTCGAAGAAATAATTTATTAACAAAGTACAAAAGTAACAAATGCAAGAAACAATACTAAACCTAGTTACGATACATAAAGATACAATAATGAGGAACATGAAGTTAAATTTAGGAACACAAAATATTAATCCTATTTTATTATGAATGTGAGAGAATGAATGGATGGATATTTGTTACTCAATCACGCCAGAACGGCTGAACGGATGTGGACGAAATTTGGCACTGAGATAGATTATAGCCTGGAATAGCACATAGGCTACTTTTTATCTCGGAAAATTTTACGGATTCGTAAACTACGCGAGCGAAGCCGAGGGCGGAAGCTAGTATCACATACATTCAATAACGTTACGCATTTATCCCAAGAGGGTAGGCAGAAAATGTAGAAAACGCGACATAATATCACGATTACGTGAATATTAAGGAGAACTTTCTGATGAATATTCGAATAATTATCTTAAGACACAAAGAACCTTATTTTACTAAGGAAATATAAAGACATAAAAACGAAATATAAAGACATAAAAACGTATTTCCTGCCTGCAAGGAATCTTCACATTTCTCATTTTTAATCTTAAAGATCTTGTCTCAGTGGGCCAATTATGTCTATTGTAATCATAGAGTTTATTACATACCAGGAATAAAATTTCGTATTTTTTTTTAAATTCTTATCATAAGCATATTATAGAGGACTTATGGTTTTAGTTAAGATTCGGTTTTCAAAAGCCAAAGTATGCCTTGAGTTAAAATCATAAGCACCAAAGAGAGAAATATTCGTTAGCATCGATTTTCTATTTTACCTATTGTAAATGTAATTTTTTTACGATGATGCAACAATTTTCCTCTCTGATACGTAGGCAAATGTGATTCTACCCTATTACTGTAATAAAGTTAGTTATTACACAAGGCTCACTATTTTCAAGCTTCTTCACAACAAATAAAACGATACACTATTTATATCCTTAGTGATAATTTGGTAAGTCTTGAATTTCAATACAAAGATAAGATTTTAAGACGGACATTGCATCATGATTTTTGTACAGTCGTATAAGGCTAAGAAAACTTAGAAATAAATATACTTGCTTAATTGAAGTGATGTAGACACATTAGAAAATTGTTTGGTTTTTGTTTGGCTAAGTTTTCTGCACACAAAAAAGGATGGAGTTTGCAATCCATCTAAAATATTATCTGCCTACCCCTCCACTTTCTTGTAAACAGCCTTCAAATGTTCAGTCAACAGAGTATTATCGGTCTCCATATACAAAACCACTTCTAATGTATTGGGAGCCAAAAGCTTAATGACTCTCTTAATCTTCTTAACAAACGGAGGCTTCGCAAATGATATTCTAGATAGGTTAACAGTTTCTAGCACAAGTGACTTTGCTTCAACATCGCATTGGCCTTCTTCGAGGGAGGTGAGACCGAAGTTATGGCTTACTACGAAAGCCAGGTCGTTGGTGCCAGGCTTAATGCGGAGGAAGCCTCGCTCTTGGTGCATTGGTGTGTTCTTCTCTGGATGCCGTGATGTTGATACGAAATTGAACATCGGCTGCCCTGGAAAAGGTTTAGTATTTTTTTAGTAAAGGTGAAAATCTATTTTATACTAGCTGTACCTGTAACTGTTGTGTAAAACCATTATTTATACAAACTGAACCCTATTTTTCCCCCATTACTTTTTTATCTGATGTCTCTAAGGTAACTAACAGTAAAATTTGAAGTTTGTAGACTATAATAATCCTGTGATGACTCTACTAGTTGTATTTTGCTTTCATACATATAGATTGCCAGATATCTCAGAGAATTTAAGAATTTAGGAAAAGTCATATGTCCCCTTATTATGCTCCCATTGTTATAGCTGGAATTTAAAGTAAGTATGCATATTGTATTAAGTTTTATTTAGACCTGTCCATTGATTATCAAGCCACTGAAGAGGTTTGAGTTAAGTATTTGATAAAAATATATGTAATGACTGTTCTTTGGACAAAGAATCAGCATTGCCATACAGCATGGCAAGGCTGCCAGTTTGCCGTTTGACAGCGATGCACAGGAGTATTTTAACGCCTAGGCAGGTAAAGATTTTAATTTTTTACATCTTTAATCTGTTTAGTAGTTAGTAAAATTAGATTTTATTAAAGTGTAAAAAACACCACTAGTTAATATGATCTGACTGATAAATTATTATATATGATCCACGCCACGATATTTGTGTATAATCGCCACTTGTGCAAATAAAACTTGCGGTGTTCCGTTTACATAACTGTTCTGTTTTATAACTAATTACTTCTAAACAGTTAACAGCGCCTTTAAAGCGGCCCTTAAATTAAATCAACCGAATTATTACCATTCCGGCAACTAGGGACTTTTACAGTGAGAAAAGTATAATCATTTTCATTCCCAGCTACATACCGATGCAAATAAATTCCAAATCTTCATGATACTGGAACTCAGGTATATTCGGGTACAGGCCCCGACCTTCCTCGGTTGACCAGCGTCCTGCTAGCCAGGATATTGGCAATAATGCTTCATGTAAAGCAGACATTATTTTTCAAATCAAAGTTTGCTTTGAAAATAATATACCGTTCGCGGAACGTAATGACAACTAATGTCATTCAGGTGTCATTTCAATTTCCCAATATATTTTTTTAATTTGTTTTATACTGTTGGTAGTAGTTGGGCTCTGTGGCTTTTTAATTTACACCTATAAAGAAATGGGCTGTATTCAGAATGCATTCTGCTATTATAATTTTTGTCTGTATTCTAATTCTATTGCAACTGAGGTTGCAACTTTGCAATCTCTCAAACTTCAAAGTGACACACAAAAATGTATTTCTTATTCTAATTAGGTTTTTATGAAATAACTCTGAAAGTCAAAAAATTTAAAAATGAAAACCTACGCCTTTACAGACAAGTATGAGACCAACTTACGAAATACGAATACTTCAAAACGAAGAGAAAAAAACTCCAGAAACCAGCCGCGAAACAGTGAGATGTCTACCAAAACGATAGACTTTATACAAAAAATTTGCTACAGAAAGACTGCGTCGGTAGATATGACCAAAAACGGTTTCATAAGTGATAGTAAACTACATCCGGTCAACTTATTGCTGAAGCCTCTAAGAATGCAATTGGAAAAGATTTGCAGTTCGTAAATTTTTTGTTGTTTCATGCTAGGCAGTTCCAAATTAGTCTTGTACTAGTTTTTTAATTGAATTCTATGGCTTAATAGGGCTTGATATGAAATACAAAAACTATGTATATTTTTGACCCATGTCTAAACTACATAATTATTTATTATAAGCCTGTATTCGTCAGGGAAAAAGCCACTTTATTCTCTTTTCACTTCTCCCTATCTACAGCTGCTGAGGACGAGTCTATATAATTATATTATAATTCACCAGCTCGTCTTACTTAAGGCATTGGTTAACTATACCTAGTAAAACTGAAAGATTTCTTCTTTTTTTCTTTCTTTTTTAAAAACGTTGCCCTAGGTTTTCTCCTGTGACGTGGGTACAGTTTACAAACATACATGTCATATACACACACAACCAGACCCGAAACAACTATCTGTAGATCATACAAATATTTGATCCGTGCGGGGATCGAACCCGCGCTACATAGCGCAGAAAGCTAATCGCTTAACCACGGCGCCAACCTTGTCGTCAATTATTTTTCACTTGGCGACACAGAATTTAAAACATTTTCTTTCATAAGTTTTAGTTAATAAGTCTTGAATTAAACTCTAGTTAATGCATAATCAAGTAATCCGCGTAATGCATTTCAGGGAAGCACTCAATTAATACATCTGTGCGAAAAAATTCACCAGTTAGGAAAAAAGGTACCGTAAAACGACTGTATTTGGGAACCGAGGCAGACTTGTGGGTTGTTACCGAACGTGAAATCGTACCTTTCGAGTCCGATTAAGTTCTGTTTCACTAGTTCCATTATTAAAGACCATGGAACAAAAAAAAAAACACTAGTTCCATGGAACTAAATACCGGTGGAACTAGTGAGAATGATCCTACATTCGCGCGTTTCCTGTCTATTGCACTGTCTGGAGCCTGAGATCTTTTTGACACAAGTCTTTTTTTTTTTCAGTCAAGACGCATTCCCGAACTCCATCTGCCCGAACTCCTCGCCAATTTAACAGTAGTCCTTGTAGCTCTGCTCGCCAGTATGGTTCTGTCACTACCGGTAATTCAAAACGTTTTTTTTTGCTTGGTAGGCACGCGTTTTACCACTATCTCACCTGATGGTAAGCGATGATGTGGTCGAAGATGTAGCACGCTTGCCTAGAAGTAACCTATTCACTCTTGACAAATCATGGTCCTAACAGCCAGATTATTGCCATCAAGTTTATGATGGCCTAGCATATAAGGGGGGACGTTTTACTTAACAATCAATTCAGTATATATCATAGTGCATTGCTGTTTAATTAAAGGCCTCCTCTAATTTGTGCATAAGGCCGCAGTAACCTTTTCTTATCGCCTTTCTCATCACGTCTTCCTTTTGATGTCGGCCAATCAGATTTATAGAAGTCTTCGTTACAGCTTCGATCAGCCCTGACTCACGATTACCTCGACGTCCAGTCCGAAAAGTACAAATACAGTCTCCTAGTTCACTTGTACCATCGGCGAAAATCAAGAAGAATGTCAGACTCGTATTACCAACTACGTTTAAGAAAAAGTAAAACAATTGCATACTTCAAACGACGTAATTTAAATGGGAGTATAAAAATCATGTGTGCATATATTGCACAATTAAATTAAATTAAGCTTCTATTAACATAAGATGTTGTTTAATTTTGTACCTTCCATGATGCCCGTGGAATATAACTTATTATATTATAGTGTATTATTTTAAGACTGCTATTCTGAAAGAAGCAGGGATAGCTTAGCGGTTGAAAACTCGCTTTCCATGCAGGTTTAATACTGGTGTCTGACTTTTAGAAAATAGTGCGAAACTTGATTTTAATAAAAAAAAAAAAATATCATTTCAGTTAACGGTGAAGGAAATCACAGTAAACACTTATGCAGAGGCCTCCATAAGGTTATTGATGGTGGGTGTAGTCCTTACCGGTACTAGGCCAGCGCGATACCATAGAAGTAAGGACCTGACGAACAAAGGCCGCTTCTTATGTGTACTTAGCTCCAAGAAAAGATGAATAGATACAAAATCGAAGGTGAAAGAGTTTATAAAAACGTTAAACGTAAAACGGCGTAAATAATGGGATGCAGGGGTCAATAAAAATAAAACTTTAAAGGATTTCAACGTTAAATTAATACAAATTATTATCTACAATGATCTTCATTCTTTTTAGTTAATTACAATACATCAGGCTTGAACTCCTTGTTGGCATCAAACTGAGAATTCCAAGGTTGAAATATTTCAAAGTTTTAACTCTATTCACCCCTGGATCCCTATTCATCCCGTTTGTAGGTACGGTCAGCCTATCTGCCAATTCTGTTAATTAGCGTGGGTGCTCCACTCAATCGATACGCGGTAGTATAATGTCACAACCGTTTTTCAATAAAAACATATTTTTTAATATGTACAAGGTATTTTTCCTGTTTAATGGGTGCATAAAATCAGGATTGCATAAGCTATTTACATAATTATATTTGTAACTAATTGTTTCGGCCGCATTGGCAGTTGCCACTGATTTGTCCAGTGCAATCATAATACTGGCTATAGGCAGGCGGGAAGCGGCAGGGACAAGTGTTTACCGAACACTTCTTACGACTACACTTGCTTGCTACAACGTCAATCTTAGACTGTTTTGATAATTTCTTCTTGCCTTTTTCCATTTCGTTTTTAATACTAGTTTTACTGCAATGACAATCCTTTTTTTTAATGTTTATATCGCTACCACACTCGCAATTTTTTTTCGATAATTGTGCTAATAATATTTGAGAAGAATTTGAAGCAATGCTGCCGGACGTGTTTCTGCAAGGTATTGGGGCTATTATAGGAGGTTTTGCGCGTAGTTGCTTTTCTTTAGACGAAACGCCCCTGGTGCACGATGTTACTGAACAATTTCCGTCATCTTTACGACATATTGGTTTATTAACATTGCAGGTTGTTTTAATTTGGGTGCTGCAAGGTAATTTTGTCGGTTCTACATCATGGTTTGGAATATTGGCACAAGGATTTTTTGTTGGTACCACTGTGCACGAGCGAGTTGGTGTTTTTAAAGTGGGTTTTGATTTAAACGGACATTTTAAAAAGCTGTGTTCTGGTTTGGCCACGCCGCAGGATGGGTCCACGCCAGATGTCTCGTCTTCTGGGTCTTGTATACAGACCCGTCTATCCACATCGGAACAGTTAGGATTGTATGCTAATGCTTCTTGAGCGAGTTTCCGAAGCAGTTCCTGGCAACATGGCATGTCATTAATTGTGATGCCGTTGGTTCCTACGCATTCTTGTGCACAATTCGGCTTTGGCTTTTTCTGCTGTTTACATTTAGTCGCTTGTGATGCGCTAGGCTTCTTTGGAGTCGAACATGTACCCGGACCGCAGGAGGCATCGTTGCAGAGGCAAACTTGAGATTCCGATGGGCTTGGTGTCAGCGAACAGGGTAGATAGATAACCCTGCCTTGTGGTATATCTGATATTGTTAGACTGTCTAATACTCTTCTTGATGGAGTCATACATGTCGGCGGGGTCGCTTTCTTTTTTTGGCAAGGCATGTAGGTAGAATTGTTGGAGTAAACACCAAACTAAACCATTTTGAACATGATTAGTGGATATTTTTTATGTTTCTGGGAGTTAATTCGGTCATATTGAAATTATCAGGTTTTGAAGTTACATCGTATTTTATTTGGTTTCCATTTGACTGCTCGATAGGTATGACAGATTTATGCACAGAGTAAAGTTAAAACGGAGCATTGCAATATCCACGAAGGTTTAATTTATTTAATCCACAATCATTTGCCCGACAAGGTCCACAATTGTTTCTTATTATTAATTTTACCACCTAAGTACATACATTGTGGAACTCAATAAATATATTGAGTATTGAGCATTTGTGACAAATACACAGTAGACAGAAACTTATAAATTATTAATTAAGATTCATATGAAGTGTGACTCATTTTATTTTATGGCAGTGCATCCGCCGTAGTTAATTAAGATGTTGACGGCCGCGGTGGTGACCCATATTGAGGGTGGGAACGAAATAAGTGAACGTGATAGAATCGAGTATTAAATCAATCTTTTGAGATTCCAGACTCGCGTATGTTGATAGATTTTGGAGATATACAATACATTTTATTGGACACCTGAAATAGAATAAACATACAAAAATAAAATAAAAATACCCCTTAGCATTGTGTCTACTACTTTTCGTACTGTATGTTTTGAATATTTCTATTGTACAATAAAGTATATTTTATTATATACTAAAGTCGTGCAAACATTTATTTAAAAAAAAATCGAAATAACGGACGTGCATACGAATTGATGCCGGCTCTGGCAGCTGTAGCATAACCTTTAGTTAAAATTGACGTTTATCAAGAATTATTGCCAATGCAAAAAAAATACACGTGATTATGTAACATCCGTTATGGCGCTGGCATTGTCACAACTGTTTCCTTTAGCACTGTGCGTCAGGCGCGGTGCGGTGTGTTCAAGGTGTGTTGAGTAGTTTCCATCGGATTTAAAACATGTAAGTAAAGGATACTATTATTTATTTACTCTAATATCGTTTATCCAGGTTTGTTCTTTCATAGTTTCTTTCAAAGATACCAGTTTTACAGAATTCTGGAAATATACTCTCATGGAGTTTTCCTTACGTAACTATAATGAAATTATGTTTGCACGTGACCTTGCTCTATATATTATTTTGATATTCTAAATTTCATTATCAAAGTGAGGAGAAAATATCTGGATTGTCAATTAGCTGAATAATAATTGCTAATTTATCGAATCTCGTAGGCTGGAGAACTGACGTGTGCCCGGTTTTAGGTGGTATTGATTTTAAAAGTTTTTCCTTACTTATTGTCATATAGGTCGGTTTTTGTGCGAAACATATTGTGGTACGTAATATTAAAAGTTAAAATATTTAATTAATAATTTCAAACATTTGAGAATCTAGATTTTTCGTTACCTAACCTTCATTTGTTCGCTGTCATGAGTGACAATGGCATTGATTTTTGACTGTTTCGTAATAATTCTGGAAACCGTAACTGCGCCTTTTCTTAGTTAAATTCAAACATTGATTTATTCTTCCAGAATGAACCCTAAAACATTTTGCGATATAATTTTTCTGGATGACTAGTATGACTACTGCAGTTTCAACTGCATTAAGATTGTATAAATAAATGCATTTAATAAATTAATAGGTACTTTAATAAATTGTTTGTGATCTATAAATAACACGATGTCTTAAATGTCATATATTTTTTTAGTACATTGTTTCCTTCCTCTATCTATATAATCTCATACAATTTTTTTTTTTATAAAGATTGGCATAAAAACTTTCCTAAAAACATTTTCATATAAAAAAAAACATTTTATTTATGACATTCACGTTTTTTTTTTTTTTAATTTCTTAAAAAGAATCCGAAATAAAAGAAATTTTGAATTTCAAACCATCATGTAATGATAATTTATGTAATTACTAAGAAAAGAGCTTGGGAATGAACAATTATGTTTTGCTATATAAACTTTTTACATTGAATCAATATTTTGTAGTCTATGTAAGTATTGATTGACCCAGTTTAAAATCAACCTGCTGTTTCAGTGGTTGTATCAGAGTTACTAAGAAGGTTTAATAGCTCTTTAACACAGATACTTCACAAACATTTACTTCTGGACTATTAATAAATCAATCAATGTAATCTTACGCTAGTTACAGATGGCTATCCATTGTAAATGCGAGCACAGTGTAGGGGTATTCTTGTAATTTTATTTTTATAAACAGACTTTATGTTATAGTTGCATTTTGTATTTATTAGCTGCCGCCCGCGGCTTCGCCCGCGTGCTTTACGAATCTGTACATTTTCCCAGTATAAAAAGTAGCCTATGTGCTATTCCAGACTATATTCTATCTCTATGCCAAATTTCATCCAGATCCGTTCAGCCATTCAGGCATGAAAGAGTAACAAAGATCCATCCATCCATCATCACAAACTTTCACATTTATAATATTAGTAGGATTTGACAAAACTTATATTGTTTTCTCAAACATTTTCCACATTCTGTAAATGGCAAGATTGTTAAAAGAGACTTTAAAAGAGTATTCATGGAGTTTCTTGCCGGTTCTTCTCCATAGGACCAACTTTTTGGAACCATGCAACTAGAGTCCTATAACGTTTCAAAAGTGCCTATATTAGGTTTATTTGAAATAAAAACAATTCTAACTATCTATCTAATCTTATGGAATGAGGACCATTTTGTACAATCACATTCAATCATGACTGTAGTCAGTCTAAACTAACATCAACAGATTGGGGAGATATTAAAAGCAAATTACTTTTAACCTATTCTTTAATTAGCCTTGTTGCAGTTTTCAATGTTGGGAATCAAACCCGGCACCTCCCACAAAGCTGTTGCTTGCGACCACTGCACCAATGAGGCAGTCACAGCTCTAAAAACTCGAATTAATTGTTAATTATGAGGATTTATATTATGTGTCGTTTCTGAATAGTATTTACCCTGCTTCCGTAGTTCTGTAGTATTAACAGGTGATATTTTGTTTCAGAATAATGTTCTCGTCCCTATTAGACGTGGCGCGGAGCTCGCCCTTCCGCAGCCCCCTCACACCTGCGCAGTGCCAGGCAGCCGAACACACAGCCATCGAACAGGTAAAGTTCCACTGATGAAAGATACCTAGCATATTAAGGTGGCTTAACACGATACCGCGCTGAAAATCTCTCCATGGTGCGAGTGGGTGCGAAATTCGAAGCCCTTTGGTTAATCGAAAACGCCAAGTATTGCTGAAGTTACACGAGCTCGCATCGCACCTTAAAACTTTCAGCTACCACGGTACCATCTTCACGTGGTGCGTCGTGCATTCGCGATGTCTTGTACCGTGGGAAGCCACCTTTAAACAGACCGAAGTTGAATTTACATTACTAACAAATTTGCCCGATGATGAAAACTCATGCCGGAGGGGAGTTGTCGTGTCGTGCGCGTCGCGTCGACGTCGCAATCGTGTCGTCTTGTCTTTGACAACGTGGGCGGCGCGTGCGATGCGGCAGCAGTTGCCCTGTGACCATAGATTATGAGAGCTGAGGGCTTTACAAAAGATAAGGATGCGTTAATTATTATTATTAGTCGTAATCGTTGAAGTTCAAGGCAAGTGCGTTTAAACTGATGCAAATGGATTCATGACAATTGTTCCTGGAAAAATTTCACATACGTTTCCAATTTTCCATAGAAACAATTCACATAAATCCAAAGCAAGCGAATAGAGCATACAATACAGAATGGACTGAACAATAGCCTCACAAAATTGATCCCTGTAGAAAGAGACAAAGCGACTGTGCTGCCTATACCTGTCTCTTTTCTGTAGTACTAGGCTTCTGCACTCCTGCAAACCTGTGACGTAGACAAATTCTAGAAAAAGGCAACTTCTGGCCGCACGATCGCTTTGTCTCTCTCACACTTTTCACCCCGTATTCACTTCACAGTTAAATAGAGAACGCTGTCTCGTGGTTCGCGTCAATTCGAAGCGCAGCTTTATGCGTCTCAAAATAATTACGATCGATTGTCATTGAAATAGCGTGGCTACATTACCGCAATCTTTGCTTAAATTTGCGGTAGTTGTAAAAGACGTTGCATAATAAATTGTTTCATTGACATTGAAATTATTTTCGACTAGACCTTGAAAAGGCCAATGCCATCAAGGTTGGCTCGCGAATGTAGGTACTAGAACGATAGGTATAAGCTGTTTACGACAGGTTTCTTCATTAAAGGTCTTCCTCTTCAATTTAGAGGCAGTTTGTTTTGTTTTTAAAAAAAAAAAAACTTTGCTACACACAAGGAATAATTCCTGTATCGTGGCTAACAAACACAAATATTCAGATGCACAAACAACTATCTGCAGGTCTTACAAATATTTTTTTCGTGCGGGACTCGAACACGCGACACGTAGCACAGCAGTCGATCGCTAAACCACTGCGCCAACCGTGTCGGCGACTTGTCGGTGTAGAATTTTGTTCAGTCCAAAGCTCCTGCTTTTTCTATATGTCACTGCATCTGCCTTCTCTTTAAGTTGGTCTACTTCATTCTTTGCCGTCCTCTCTTTCATTAAAACTAGCTGAAGTAAATTTAAAGACGAAAATTACTGCTAAATATATGCCTTCACAATTAAGGTTTTACTTTTAATGTTACTTTAGCTGTTAAGGTTGCTACCAGTAGGCCTAGCACGAATGTTTTAACGTCTGAGGCCCTAGTGTACGTTTCTTAAACAAACTCGATTTAACGGATCGTACGCGTTCTGTGCTCAGAGGCCCTAGTGTAAGTTTTTTTTTGACAAATTCGATTTACTACATCGAACGCGTTCGGCGCTTCGATTGGTGGAGAACACGAAACGGACCAATCGGAGCGCCGAACGCGTTCGATGTAGTAAATCGAATTTGTCAAAAAAAAACTTACACTAGGGCCTCTGATTGGTCCGTTTCGTGCTTTCCACCAATGGGAGCGTCGCACGCGTTCGATACGTTTAATCGAATTTGTCAAAAGAAACTTACACTAGGGCCTCTGGTATCGTAACCGTATTGTTAACTTAACACGCGTGAATTTTGAATTGGAAATACTCGTTTCGAACATATATATTTTTTAAACTGAAATATTTATTCGTATTTATGTATGATACAAATGGTGCTTATAGCATAAAAAACAAAATCTTTTACGACAGTTGTATGTTCAATTTTACATTCCGATACGATGACGTAACATTTACTTGCTATACGTCAAAATATTCACGTTACGTGTGATGTTTTCCGTAATTTTAAAATTTTATTTCATCTTTTACTTTTGATAATGAAACTGATCGTGAGTTATTGCGTAGGGTTAGGTAGGATTGTCATCCGGTTTTGATTTGTCCTAATTTGATGGTCGTACGGGCCTTTAAGAACATTTAAGTGGTCACAGAATATATTTTTGTTACCAGACGAAAAAAAAAAACACGATTTTTCAATAATTTATGCCAAGACAAAAAAAAATCATCACGAAGATGTCGTAAACTGCAAGAATATTTATAATTAAAAACAAACACGAACTCGTATTGTGGATACCTCTTTTGTGGTTCCCTCAATCCGGCCCTGGTCCGGGCGGGGTTTTTACACCACCTAACTTGAAACGTGTATTGGTTTTATTTTTCGTTCGGGATTTAACTTCACTGTTAGAATAGATTTGATAATAATGTAAATTATTATTAATATTATGTATAATTACTTTTGGTTCAGCGCGGCATGGCGGCCGCCGCGGTGGTCCCAGAAGGCGACTCCTGCGAGTTCGCCTCCACCAAGTACTTCGCCCTGTGCGGTCTTGGCGGTATCCTGTCCTGTGGTAAGTTACCTTAACGATATGATTTAACCTTTGCCCAGTTTATAACGTGTTGTTTAAATTCGACCACACTTCGCGGATGCAATTCCAAGTTCTATGTAAGGGGCGCCGTCTAGGGGTGCCGCTGTGCCATCTAGCACAATTCCAAATTATAACTCCGGGCTGCCACCGAACATTTTAGAATATCACAATTCCTTTGCTTTCGGAATTGAACCAATGACCGCTCACAACCGCATGTGACTACTAAACCAATGAAATTTACAGTACTTACATCAATAACACACGAGTTTTTTTTATTTAATTGACGGCGGATTTCTTAGGTATGTGTAGAAGATAATACATCCAAAAAAGTATGGTTAAAATAAGGTTCTGCAAGACATAGGTTTATACAGCGTTTTATGGGTAAAGCTAGCAGGACATGTCCTCTAGAGAATACACTCAAGGGACAAATGTCCTGCGACATGTGAAGTCGCTATTCTCACTAGGGGACAAAAAATCTTACAGGTATTTTTTTTTCCCCTAGTAAAAACATACGTCGTCGAGACAAGCGAAGTTTTAATGTGTCTACTAGCTTTTGCCCGCGACTTCGTACGCGTGGAATTTCGAATCAGATATTTTCCTTCGGTAAAATGGAGCCTATATTTTAAGTTAGACCTCTAGCAATACATCTATGAAAACTGCATTCAATTCCATGCAGTAGTGTTTGCGTGATGCGTGTACAAATATACAGACAAACTGACAAAAATTCTAAAAACTGTTGTTCGCTTCTGTTGCTCTAATAGAGACCCCACATATAAGTTTCTCTCCAATATCTATAATGTACAGACATCGGCCTGTTATAATTTTATTATATGTATAGGTGATTATGGCTGCTGCATGGTGGCCAAGCGTTTTACCGCTAGAGAACTCCACCCACAATAAATAAAAATATTTGTTCAAAAATCGTCAGTAAAAATACTTGAGCGAATTGGCCTACAATGACGTATCGGCCTCGGCCAATGTGTCACGGTGTCATTACCGTTTGGCACTATAATTAACTCTAAAACACAAGTACTTACAATGTTTATAAAGATTAACATATCATCACGCCTGTATTTCTCAGAGATAGGCATGTACACAGTTTCAAATCCACATTTTATATGATTGGGATGAGCATAATGCCATCTGGTGGCCACAATTTGAATTTATTTTTCTATCGCGTCAGCACAGGAAAGAATAGTCAGTCGGCAATGGTGATATCGAGGTTGACTGCCCAGTTCGCCAGACGATGTCAGGGGGTAGCTCTAGTACCGTCGTGAACGTCAAGCCCCATGAGAACTCATTAGTCACAAGCGTGGCTGCCACACATGAGATCTATGTTCGATTCCCAAAACCAGCTGTTTTATATGATGAGCCGGTGGTTTGGGGGTGCAAGGACAGAACCTCCACTATTGAAGATAAACCTTGCGTGCGTAACCGGTGCATATATTATATCCATATGGCATACACCCAAACCCCAAACAACTATCTGTAGATCATACAAATATTTGTTCCGTGTGTGTATCGAACCCGCGACACGTAGCGCAGCTGTTGATCTCTCAACCACTGCGTCAAACGTGTCGTTTCTACTCCAAAATCAAAAATAATTTCCGACACGCTCGTCATGCACACATAACAATCTAGCGTATGCGACCTTTGGATCTCAGCCACGTACAACAGGCATGATAGATATGTTCTATTTACATATGCAAACAAAAGAAAATATTACTGTTTTACATTTGGAAAAAATAATAAGAATCGTTATCTACCCATTAGTGGGACCCTGCTGGGACCCAAGACTTTTTATGAGAGCTAGGAAAATTTTAACTAATGGAAACAGTTCAAAGGAAAATATTAGAACACCTAAAACCAGTGGCGTAGCTACCTTGGGTGACACCCGGTGCGGAAGTTGATGGTGTCACCCCATCGAAAGTTAAAAGCAATAAATTTTATATGATAAACGTCATGGCATGTATTGCCTCGTGATCTATGGTTAATACACCAAGATTACTAAGCCGCGATTGGGTCATTGTTGCCAGTAAGAAGTTTTTTATTAAAACAGAGAGCCGAGCTTGTGATTGGGGAATCCCCGAAAAAGACAACTGTGCTAGCGATTTAATTTTTTTTTTTCTTAGTGTTTGTATTTTGTTCTTGAAGATGTCACCTTTTTTGGGGTGAGACCCGGTGCGGCACGCCCCCCCCCCCCCCCTTGCTACGCCACTGCTTAAAACCAACAAGGTTTTCAAGATAAATGTATTTTAACTAACCAAAAATAAACATTGCCTCCTTGGACATCAAAATATGTTAATTCAACAGTGAATTTTTTTTAAAGTTTATTGTAAAAGAATAAAAATATGATTAAAAACATACATTGTTCGAAAAATTTCCGTGAACCATTTCATAGCATGGAAAAGGCATGACATATTATATCAGCTAAATGGTGCTTTTAGCCAATGCCAAAACCGCCAAAAAAATACGACACGGTTGGCGCAGTGGTTGAGTGATCGACTGCTGCGCTACGTGTCGCAGGTTCGATTCCCGCACGAAACAAATATATCACAGGTAGTTGTTTCGGGTTTGGGTGTATGTCCATGTGAATATTTGTGTTTGTAAACGCACCCACGATACAGAAATAATTCCTAGTGACCTTAATTAGCAGTTTAAAAAATAACTTTCATGGTCGTGGTGTTAGAACCTCAACGACAATATTGAAAGAAATTCTCTGCAAACGTGGACTACTCAACAGAAATCTTCGAAATTATGATGTCTTTTGTGTAAATATTTACCTTCATATTTATACCGTACCTGCTCACAGATTAGAGTAGTGATAACGCCGGATTATTTATAATCTGCGTTTGGACATATCTTGCCAAAACGTGTTCAATCACGGGCGAGGCCAGCTTAAGATAAACTCAAGTTTATGCAACATAACTTATCTAGAAATGTATTTTTTTAAATCGAGTTTGATGGATTTATAAAAAAAAAAAAATCAAGCCTTTCGCTCTTTCCTTGTTCAGTGATAGCCAAGTTTATCTCATATGACTACAAAACGCTTTCCATATCTAGACTACAGATAGCGTTGCCAACATTTCTTTAGCGAAATATAGTACTTTTCTAACTAAGCTATAAAAAAAATAGTACACTTTAAAAAATATAGTATTTTAAGGAAAAAGCAAAAAATATACTAAGATATATTTGTTGTTTATTTATTTTTATAAAAACTGTATTTTTTTGCACTTTTTAGATTTCGGATTTGTTTGTTAGATTTCGGTGTTGAAAATATAGTATTTTTGCGTACTATTTATTTCTTCAACAGTATATAGTACGCTTACCCGAAATACAGTACAATACTATATATTATAGTACGGTTGGCAACCCTAACTACAGACTATCTTAGACACAGACAAATAATCTCGCTTAATTAAAACCATGTATGACTGAATATCAAAACTATTTATACTCAAAATATTTATTAGACCATCCATTATATAACAATCTGCCTATTGTCTATCGCCGCCAATCTGCCAACGTAATAAATATAAAAAATGGCGTACAACCAAAATCTTCAAACTCTTTTCAGAACAAATATTGCATTTATCAAATGAGATTATGTAACTATAATGAGAGTTATTCATTCATCAGAGGCCCTAGTGTAAGTTTCTTTCGACAAATTCGATTTACTACATCGAACGCGTTCGGGGCTCCGATTGGTCCGTTTCGTGCTCTCAGCCAATCGGAGCGCCGCACGCGTTCGATGTAGTAAATCGAAGTTGTCAAAAGAAACTTACACTAGGGGTACTGATACGCATAATGTACTAACTAAACAGTTATCTATATTGGTCAAAGGTCATTACTCTCATGTGTGGACGCAATCTAACACGTTTCGATTACTCATTAGCTTCTGTAGTGGCATAAGCTCGTGTATGGACTGGGCCAACTGCTGGTGTTCTAGGGCTATTTAGGAAGTATTATTTCTCCCCCTTTCCATATTACATCTAGCTACACTGACCTCTTATCAGACTGCGCAACAGCTAAGCCAGACATGTCATGATTTGACTTCGCCTTGTCTTCTCTTTGAAACTGCCAGTCCCTACGCTCCATTAAATATAATAAATGTTCTAATGCTGAACATAGCAACTTTAACAGTCGAGACTCATAAAAAATCGAGACCTACTCAAATCTTCCCAATAATGGGTCCCGACTGTTAAAATCGCTATGTTTCGCATTAGAATTTATAATTTGTTTTATGTATCGATTATCAAACTATTTCGATGGTGTTAGTAATTCTATATTACTTAACAGAATTCTAAACTGCTGGACAACTTAAATTTTTACGCAGTCGGGTTATCTTTAAGAAAAAAATAACAAATATTTTTTTGTGGGCCGTTTTGAAGCGTCAGCGTCGCCACTGTTGTCCTGGGATAGTTCTCTGCAATGAATGAAAATGGTAGAAATACGACTAAGAAAATGGAAAAAATATTTAGACGTAGATACGTCGTCGGGAATACAGGTGTAATGGAATAGTAATGATTATCATGTTTTTGCTCGAGTGGCTTCAATGACGTCATACCACTGCACTTGCAATACCAACAAACATGTTGCTATGTATTATTTTCTATTTCTTACACGCCAATATTCAATGTCACATGTGTATTACATGATTACTCCCGTTAAGGCCAATGTTGGGTCCAATATACGCCCAAGTCTCGTGATTAATACACGCTGGGATTCTGGCTGTGGTCCAATATTATAGATTGAAGGTAGCTTGAACCAACTCTTACCAACCAAATTCTGGTTTGATTCTAGCAATTGACAAAATTTGTTTCAATTGAAACCAATCAAGTGAAGCAAAGTTGTTGCATGTGATTATTTTTTGCATTTGTATTGAGGTAATTCTTTCAGTTCCTAACGGTTGAATGGTTGTCTGCCATGAAGGAGGCCATAATTATTAATGATCTATGCCGATTATCATTATCATAGCTCTAACAGTGAAAGAAAAGCATCGTGAGGACACCGACGTGTCCCAGGAACAAAATATCACTCATAGCGCCCCGTTTAGGAGTATGGCAGTCTTAAAGGCGGAGTTGACGAGATCTATCCGTAGCAACATTATTAGGCTGATGCTATCACGATATACAAATTTTGACATGCACAAACAATCCGGAACAACTATCCGTAGGTTACACTAATATATGTTTCGTTCGGGACAAGAACCCGCGACACGTAGCGCAGCAGTCGATCCTTAACCACTGCGCCAACCGTACCGTCGAATCTGATATTTTAAACACGAAATAATGTGTTGAAACGAAAAAAATATCGTAAAAAATATCAAATCATTGCTGTCATAATTATCAAAAATTATGAGATAACACTTGATAATAGAATTCGCAATTTCGCAAATACTTTGTGACTTATTTTTCACGTATTACGTAACCGTATTATAGTAATTTGTCTGGCAGTTATCAAAATGAATTTAGGTGGGGATTTGTAGATGACTCCAAAAACGATGCAAAACGATGACGCACTTGATATCGTGCGCGACGGAAGACTGATTCCATTGATAGCGGAATCCTTGTAGCTAAATTCTGGGCTTAATAATAATAAAATAAAAAAAGCCTTTTATTTCATGTTATAACAAAGTAAGTAAACTAATCTTAACCTATATACAATATGAGTTATTAATTTACAAGAACCCCTCCGCAGGTGAAGGCGTCCGCCAAAGAATTCCAACTTTATCTTCTTCTCTTTTTTCTCTACTCTGGGCTTAGACTATTTTAATTGCCATCGTCTGGCTAAGAAGAAGAAGAATGAATTATTGAAATGTGAACAAATTACTGAAAAAAGTTTAAATTATAGAAATGAAATTATTATTATTATTTTTCAATCACTTTTACGTCGTTTTTTTAATAACAAGGCGCATATTCGACTCACATAGCATACAAAATATTCTGGAGTTTCACGAAATAATCAGCGTAATCGTTTGGAATTGTCTTATTTTCGTGTCTATAGCTAATTTTAAATTTGTCCGGCCCAAATCGTGGCCAGCTCGAGTGCTGTCTGATAGGCCTCCATTAGGTCCTACTTATTATAGGAGACAGAGCAGTAAGGGCACAACAGCAGGTGCTGGATTTGAGAATTTTTGGCAATAGGCTCGCCTCCTGTTACATTGAACTTAACTGTATCTGCGATTATTGGGTAATAATACTTTTGCCTAACCCTTTAGAGAATATGTACAGTCGTGATGATGCAAACCTATCTCCTCAGGTATCACCCACACGGCCGTCGTACCTCTTGACCTGGTGAAGTGCCGTCTCCAGGTGGACCCTGACAAGTACAAGAATGTCATCAACGGCTTCAAGGTGTCAGTCCGCGAGGAGGGCATGCGGGGTCTCGCCAAGGGATGGGCACCCACCTTCATTGGATACTCCCTACAGGTATGTTGAAACAGCCAAAAAAATGTTATTTTTTATTTATCACGCACCAAAGGGCTCGTGGCTACAGATGAGTTGATTGGTGAGGTTAAGCAGCTTACTGCGAGCCGTCCTTGGATGTGTGACTGGTCTTCAAATATCAAGACCTCTCTGCAGAGCACGTTAAGCACTTGGTCCCAGATGTTTTAAGAATATATATGACTGTATTTGAATGGACTGGGAGCCGAACCCACCGTAGTTGGGTTAATGGTTGAATCTGCAATAGCCAAGGCGTTGGACTGATTAGCGAGAGGTTCAAATTCCATCAGTTGCACTATTGACGTGGAACAAGTACAGTCAACAACGAAAATTGATTAACAATTGAGTTTTTTATATTGTTTGTTATTGTTGAATATTAGTTGTTTATTTTTAATATTTACACGATGTTAAAGCTACACTTAGACCTAAAACAATTATAAACTAATTAAGTATACATTAAATAAAATAGCTAGAACAAATAACTGGAATTGTCGTCAATCGCCGATTATTTAATTTACATATCGTCGTTGAAGTTCTAACACCACGTAAGTAATTTTTGACGGTTTTGAAATTTTGATGGCATTTGCTAGTGAATCGGAAGACGCGTTGTTTCGGCCAATCAGAAACAAGCATCGTCCAATAGAAACTCGTAAAATGAAATGAATATAAAATGGTATTGTACTGGTGTCTATGTAAAATTATGCAGTTTTTTCACTCTCCTGAAAAGTTGCTATTTTTGACATACGTGGTGTTAGAACTTCAGCGACGATATGTAATGTTCATCTAAAGTTCTCTAGACACCCAAGATTTTGATTATAAAAATAAACTCCAATGATTATAATAAACATCCAATTGTTCCTACTGAACTTACTGAAGACACAATATTATGAGACCACCTTACACACACATCTTCCCTCTCTCTCCCACCAGTGTCTAACTCTATCTCTGTCTCACAGGGTCTCTGCAAGTTCGGTCTCTATGAAGTTTTCAAAGTGCAGTACTCTGGTATGCTGGATGAAGAGACTGCTTACACATACCGTACTGGAGTCTATTTAGCAGCGTCGGCTACTGCCGAGTTCTTTGCTGATATTGCGCTGTCGCCCTTGGAAGCCGCCAAGGTAAGATTTGAAGATGCTGAAGTTTGGATGAGGTTGATGCTTTCACTGATGTCGTGTGTAAAATGAAATGATGAATGATTTGACTGCTTCATTGGTCTAGTGGTCGTGTGACTGCTGAGCGTGAGGTCTTGGGTTCGATTCCCGGGTGGTGCAAATTACCAGCACGGTGTCTGGAACTGTGCCCGGTAGATGGGAATAGACTATTATACATGGGACTGAATAACAGCATCGGAACTGAAAAGTCAATCTCATCCAAGCTTGTAGATTCGTTCTACCACAAACCAATTTCCATTTAAATATCAGTAAATATGCCCGATGACGAAAAAAATGCGCTCGAGGGGAATCGCCGTGCGGCCGGTTTGTGATGTCACGCATCACCCTGCGTATGCGCAGCGTGGCTGGCTTAGCGGCGGAGTTGCCCGGTGACTATGAGATTATGAGATCTGAGGGCTTTTAGAATACAAAAACAAAATAGAGAAGACTAGTGATGGCCTAGCTGTTAAACGCCTGACTTTCATGCAGAAGAGTCGATCCCGGCCCGCGCCTCTGACTTATCAAACACAAGTGCGAATCAAGATTTGATTATCACTTGAGTAAACGGTGAAGGAAAACATCGTGAGGAAACCTAAGAGGGCTGCATAAAGTTCTCGATGGTGTGTGTAGCAGTGTGGTGGACTAGGCCTTCCCATTATAAGAGGCCCATGCCCAACAGTGGGACAGTGGGCTAGATTTATATAGGAACAACATTTATTCAGCAATCACACAACAGAAGCACAGTATTACTAATCCACTATCTCCATTCCTCAGGTCCGTATCCAGACCATGCCTGGATTCGCCAGCTCCCTCCGCGAGGCGTGGCCCAAGATGGTCCAGAACGAAGGTTTCGGCACCTTCTACAAGGGTCTCGTGCCTCTGTGGGGCAGACAGATCCCGTACACCATGATGAAGTTCGCCTGCTTCGAGAAGACCGTCGAGTTACTGTACAAGGTATGTTTACATATAGCGGACCCGATAGACGTTGTCCTTCCCGTACCTGTTCTAGAACTCGATCGCAGCGCCACCTACCGGGTCCAATTGTGTTTTCAAACCATCCAGGAATCCATTGAAATATACACACAAAATTTCAACCAAATCGGTCCAGCCTTTTAGGAGGAGTTAGGTTAGGTTAGAACCTGTCCTAGAACTCGATCACAGCGCCACCTTCCGGGTCCAATTGTGAATCTAAACCATGTAGGGACCCACTCAAACACATAAAAGCTTCATCTAAGTCGGCTCGCAAGGTACCTTGTCTGGTCGGAGGATCCACTCCTTTCATTGAAGGAACACCATATCTCATTCCTTCATATAAGAATAACAAAGCGATTAGTCGACTCTACACGTGAGCAGAGGGCTGGCCTATTTTTTGGCCAAAGAATCAGCATTGCCATACAGCGTGGCAACGCTGCCAGTCTTCTGGGCACACTGCCGGTTGACAGCGATGCGGAGTATTTTGATGCGTAATTTTATTTTTTTATATATTTTTTACTTTTCTAATATTTAAGTTATGTATTATAGCTTTATGTACAACATATATTTTGAATGTAAAATAAGATAACAAGCAGAAAAGAAAGGACTGCAATTACAACAATGCATCTTGCAACATGCAAGAACAATAGAAAAACTATATTTAAAATATTAAATTTTCATATACCAATGAAACTATCACAGGGCACAATTTTTATCATAACATGTTTGTATTTCAGTTCGTGGTCCCCAAGCCCCGTGAGCAGTGCACCAAGGGCGAGCAGCTCGTGGTGACTTTCGCCGCCGGTTACATTGCCGGCGTGTTCTGTGCCATCGTCTCTCATCCCGCCGACACAGTCGTCTCCAAGCTGAACCAGGTAACCTTTTATACAAAATTGGATAGAGTAAAACTCTTAAAAAGCAGTTTGGTCATCGTAGACTACTGAATTAATTGGTTCAGAAACTTTTAGTATAGGTTTTCTGTATAATTTTTTTTAAATAACTGTCTCATTGATCTAGTCATCGCAAGCGCAACTGCGTAGCGTGAGGTAGATTTCGCCGATGCTGTTATTAAGTCCCATAAAATACGGGGTGAGCTATTGCCACCTAGGCCCACCTGGCACACTTTCAGACTCCGTGCTACTACTGAGAATTTTCTTAAAGAAAAACCCAATAATTTTGCTCAACCTGGAAATTGAACCTAGGATCTTTGTACTTATTTCTGTACTATATCATTACATTCTGCCGATGTTGACATTGTATCTTAATTTTCTAGGACAAGACGGCGACAGTGGGCAGCATCATTGGTAAACTTGGCTGGGCCGGAGTATGGAAGGGTCTTGGACCCAGGATCGTGATGATCGGTACCCTCACCGCCCTGCAATGGTTCATCTACGACGCCGTCAAGGTAAATAAATTTTAATTTAATTGTTTCATATAAAAAGATTAATTAGTTTAAATAAAAACCGAGGTATTTCCCTCGGTAAAGAAGACGCCTGTTAGAGAGACTTGTTTTTGTAATAGACAAGCTTGTCTATAGAAAGCAAGTGCTATAAAAGTATATAATAAAAAAAAACAATGATTATCAATTTTAACCAATTGTTCCTACTGACGAATTCTGTAGACACAAAATTCTTATGAGATCACGTTCACTCACAAAATATCCACTCATGTTACACACACACATACTTAATTTTGATGTTTTTGACAGGTATGGCTGCGCATGCCCCGACCCCCACCCGCGGAGATGCCCGAGTCCATGCGCAAGAGACTAGAAGCCGAAGAAGCGGCGAAATCCAAGTGAACTTAGTACACTATAGTTAGTTTTATCGCGTCGCGCGCTACAATCCAGCTAGAAACGCTGTTAAAACTACTTTAACAAAAAAAAGGTATAAAGCAAAAAGTTTGCGACCCGGAATAGTTTCGAAATACGAATTTTCGGAACTTATTTTAAAAAAGAGGTTTTAATAGCAAGTATGTATGAATATTTAAAAATGATATTGCGACATGATATTATTATTGTGGCCATATATGGCCCAGTGGCCCGGGCTAGCGCGCGATGTTAGCAATTTGTTCCAAATGCCGCCACACAGTATGTAGTACATTGTGATTATTATTACCATACCATGTTACAGTATATTATAAGTAAATGATCATGTTAAATTATTTTTTTGAAAATAAAACAAAATATTTTTATTTTATTTTTATTTGTTCTTTGTTTTCGTATTCTATTTATGTACATACCGAGGTGCATGTTATTTATTTGTTTGTATGTATGACGCTAATCATGGAATAAATGTGATAGATACGTGTTTTGTTTCAATACAACTTTGTATCTTTACATAATCCACATAAATTGTTGGATACGGGCCACGTCGCAGATTCCTCACGATGTTTTCCTTCACATTTAAATAAGCCAGTTGCACATGAACTAGAAAATTTTCAGTGTGGCCACGATCAAAATCCTATTCCCAAACCATTTGCAATTTGCAAGAATTGTAATGTTATATGTGACTAGCTTCCGCCCGCGTGGTTTACGAACCCGTACATTTTCCCGGATAAAGAGTAGCTTGTGCTATTCCAGACTATAATCTATCTCTGTGCCAAATTTCATCCAGATCCGTTCAGCCGTTCTGGCGTGATTGAGTAACTAATATCCATCTATCCATCCTCACAAACTTTCACATTTATAATATTAGTAGGATTGTCATTTACGAATCGCTACTATTCTGATAACCTTTCTGTCTATTTCATGTAGATTGTACACTTGTCGAATTTTGATGACATTTTAATCGCGCGCCGACCGTAGGGCGCCTGGGTATTTTTTGCACCCGGTCGCTACGTGAGCTAGAGCCGCACCATCCACATTCTTATTCATCTAAACACATATCTCAGAATGAGAAGGTTTAGGCCTTAGTACGTGTACACCATGCATATACACAGTGGACGGACTACACACTATCGAGAACTTTACGGAGCCTACAAGAATGTTCAAAATTAACGCGGATGAAGTCGAGGGCAGTTTGATAATTAATAAAAAAATAGTACATTACTGTCCCACTGCTGGGCAAGGGCGTAAGTCCACGACACTGAATAGATGTGGAAATACGGACTACACACACCATAGAGAACTTAAAGGAAATCTCTCAGGTATGCAAGTTTCCTCATTATAATTTTCCTTCATAGTTAACATAACTGATAATCAAATTCTGATCCAAACGTAAATACAAAAAATTGAGGCGCGGGCCGGGTTCGAACTTGGACCTTCCTGCATGGAAGGCTCAAGGCAACCGTTGAAACAATTAGCTAGACCACTGATAATATAATAAGCTAGGCTATCACGCCTTTTACTGCAGTCTTATCTTCCAATCGTGGTGTTAATGACAAACTGGCAATTGGTATATCTATGAAACATGGCAATATTTGGCATTCATTGTACCTGACAAAGGGATATAATTGTTAACGGAGACTTAAATTACGGCCTAATAAATTATTTTATTAATTCTTTTCTTAATAAACATTTTCAAAAGTTTAAACTTTATTTAACACTCCAATTATTAATTTTCTCTTCAAAAGTTGTCTAATTCATAACTAGATGGCGTTGGGATCGAATTAGATGGCGATATGGTTTCGTTCACACGATATACATAAGTAGCCATGGTTCTGAGTAACGGGCAACAGAAAAACCCAATTATACTTATTATTTTTTGATAACCGTTTCACAATTCGTATTGTGATAGGTTTAAAAATTAAAAATAAATGATTCGTTTAAACTTTAAAGATTAATTGATAAACAATACGTTTGTCATAGTACGTATTATGTATATGAACAAAATTTATATTGTTTTTTATGACATAATTAGGCGATATTCTTGTGTCTTATTTCAGTGGTGTTAGCCGTATGAAACGAAATGACGATCCCAAGGGCGGAGGTGGACCGGATGTGGAAGGTGGAGAACTGAGGAAAATAGCGCCGATTACTGATTTCAAATAAGCCAGTCTTCCAGTTGAATGTGAAGAGGGTTTCTAGAAATAGATCCGCATTTACGAGTCTGAAAACATATGACTGTTTTACTGGTTTGGTTGGTTGACCGCGACTGCTGTTATTGAATTTTTGAAGTTATACTTCTTTTGGCGCGCTTGATGAGAGTGAATTCTTACGATGCGCGCGCACACCGACAGATTAAAGCGACACCTTATAGTTGACTGGTAAATTTTCTTGGGAACTGATAGCTATATTCAAGGTAATTATTGAAATATTTGTGCATCTGTAACATGTATTTGATATCAGTGGAAATAAAAAAATAATAATAAGTATAACTTCTTACGTGCGTACATAAGTACACACACACATTTTTTTTTTGTATAGATTTCTCAGTATATGCTTCGAATTCTGTTGGGTAGATGGTAATACATAGGCTTACTTCCTAAACATGAGACAGTAGATTTCTGCATAACCTTCGCTTCGGGCAGTTATGAAAAAAAAAAAACGATTAAATAGTAAAATAATTTATTAAAAGCAAACTTTGGTATTATTATGGCACAGTTCTCAGATAAAACTACTTTTTATTCTTATTCTAATTATCCTAACAACTTGTGTAAAATATTATTCAAGGTTAAATTTGATAAAATGCCTTCACTACAAAATGTACAGGTTTTGCGTCTACAATATATTATACCGTCGTCTAGAATTTCTTTTTATTTAAGAGCCTTGCTCTTTTTGGTTTAGCTGATGAAGTTCTTTCAATTTTTCTCTCTCCAGTGCAGTCTCCCTTACCTCTTTATACAAAATGACGACAACCTTTTCTTTTATTTGGCTCATGTAACGTATCTTTAGTCATCCTCTACCTCTCGTTCCTTCTATCTTTCCTTCAATTTACGCCTTACTATTTACAAAGCTAAATTTATTGGTTGCGCAGTAAGTTGCACATAGTTGGGAACCCGTTCCGCTATCCACAATCGCGCGTTCGCGACAGGAAAATTAAGTATTTTTGTAGGCGTAGAATCTGGAAAACACTTAGTTCCGCGAAATCTCGGATTATAGACAAGTGACGGGTGCACTAGTATTATCAACTGAATTATTGATTTCGTTTAGTAATTTCGCAAACCTATGGAATTACGAGATCCTATGGCCACATAAAACACGTAGCTAACATTTTTTAAGCGTAACGCGACAAAAGATGAAAATGAGACACAATAAAAAATCTATTGTTTTTGTCGTTGCCAGGCGCCTCCTGTCTTAATGAGATAAGGATGCTATACTGCACACATATCATAGGATCATGATGGAGTTCCTTACGGATGTACAATCAGCATCAAAAAGTTGTATACACTTAATTAAATTCAAAAGCGATTTTTAGAGGAAATAGTGATTGAAATCTTGACCAATTTTACACATAGTATCTACAGATACATAAAAATACATAGTCATTTAAATTTCATGATTTTAACCTATCGCTTTTCAGGAATAAGCATTTGAATTTTGCTATGTGTATACATATTTTTGATGCACTGCATCGGTGAACACCAAAAATCACTGTGTGGGAAGATGCTTAGTTAACTATAGTCCATTTAGACACCTTCTCACAAAGTCCAGTATCCGGGCATAGCCTGTTAAATGTAGTACTACTATCAAAGCCCAAAATCTCTCTTTCTTCTTGAATTCTATATGAAAATGTACTCTCATGGGTTCCAATGAAGTATGCGGCATGTGAGCATACTATTTGGTCTATTATTGCGATACCACCGTCTCCATACTTATCTATTATTGTGGGGCTTGGTAAGAAAAAGTGTATTTCATAACCGTAACTGATCAATTCATTTTCTAGTTTGTTCACTTCGGACATTGATGCGTCAGTTGCTAGAAATATTTTCTTTATATGAGGTAATTTTTTTAATACTTTGTTTATTTGTTTCGCAGTGCCTGATATTGTGGGAACATCGTTCCCTCGGCTTCGGGCAAAGTCTTGTCGTCTCCAATGAACACTTAAATAAGTTGTACAATGTTTTTTATCACAGTTTAAATATTCAGAGATATATTTTTTTGCTATTTTAATGAGCTTTTTGTTGAATTTCATGCTTTTACGACAGTCCCAGTATGTTTTTGTACCATAGCTGTCATGTAGAGGAATTTCACCATGAGCAAACATAATTTTTGTGTCATGAGGATGCAATGATACTAATTCCCAAAGTTTAGAATTCTTTCCTTGAAATTTCACACATAAGACCTCTTTTGCTGTTATGTTATTATATCCCCAAAATTGTCCGTTGTGCGTACATTCGTCAACAACCTTCCATTTCTCTTCAAAAACACCGTTTTCGAAGGCATCATCGAAATTTTCTAAAATGTATAAAGTGTCGATTTCCAATGTCTTTTTTTTAGTCTTACTGAATATTTCGTGCATTTCCACAACTGGAGCGAAGGATTTGAGGGAATCCATGTCGAAGAATTGGCCCCATGGCTTCTGTACGCGCCGATCCGTCTTCCAGTGAAAGAGGTTGTACCAAGGGGGTAAAACCAGCCCCCAGTTCGTTTTACCTCGGTTTTGAGCTTCTGACAGCATTATAGCGAACCTCATGTATACATCTCTACGTAAATTGAAGCCTTCTGGAGGATTAACATCGTAGAAGATCAGCTTTTTAACATCCGAATCTTTAATTTCTTTCTCACATGATTTTGTCGAAATATCACAGGTTTCTGTATTTGTACTTACTTCGGCAAGAGTAATAACTAAATTAGCAACTAATATATAAAGTAGAAACATGTTATTACTTAAAAATTACGTAAAATCGCGGAATGTTACAAAATCGACATTTGTTGATTTATTGTAATGAATTCTTCATAAAGTCCTTCTTCTGCAATATTGACACTTGCTTGACTGACTGGACAGTATTTAGTTCATGACCAATTTACGTTTATATTTGTGAGTTGTCTTGTTTATGATTACTCAAAAGAAAATTGAATTGAAGTATACATAAAAGAGAAAATTAAAAATTAAAATATTAATAAAATAATATTTTCTTATGCCAAATGGCAACCTCATTCGTAATTGGCTTTCGTTAGGGATATAGCAACACTGAAACACTGATGTCATTTCTATGCGTTCCAGTATTCAATGTGCAAATTTAATACATAAGAGTAAGATGAAAAGTGTTTTCTTGGCAATGTGTCTGAGAGAGATAGCAATAACTCATGTTCGATTTTAAGTACCGCCCTGAAATGTCTTTAGTGAAAAAACGTACCCGAATGTGGAATTCACAATAGTGAAAATAATAGAAATCTACGATAAATAATTTATTTAATACCACAATAGTTAACAATGGAGTTAAATGACGTGATAGTTAACCAACCCGTCGTTATCGACAACGTAAATACCACCAAATTATCTAAACTTTACTATTTTACTTTGTGTCGACGATGCAAGATTTTCCCCCATAAATCTTACAAGAATCAATATTATAACCAATTTTAATTGGTTTATGACCAATCATCGATCCATCTAAAGGGTTCTAAACAGTCTATTTACACATTTTCATACAATAGTTGACGAAAATGAGTCACCCAACGTCAACACTGCCTTTTTAGTGACATGTACCATTTTTCTTTGCCAATTATGTTTGTATGCAAATATTTAGTGTTACCGGCTTTCAACAGGGCTCCGGGGTGATCAAGGCTGGTTTCGCTGGTGATCAAATACCGAAATGCAGGTTTCCAAATTAGTAAGTATGATTTTCAATAATGCAGTAAAATTAACATAAGTTTGGAGATTATTATGTAAAAAACGAGGAAGGTTGGAGGCATCAAGTTGTCTGCTCATCCATCCCACTAATCTACTCTCTGAGAAGGTCTTGTCAATAAAGGAAAGGTTGGATATCATGGGATTTAACAGCTAGTTAAATTTAAAGGTAACAATTAGTTTATTTAATAAAATTTTAAGGAACCTGATGTTATTTAGGGTGTCATAGTGTCTACCTGGCAGTTTTCATCCATCCTGTATATTTTAGAATTGCCACGAAATCAAAATGCCATAATTTCGTCTTTATGTAATCCCCAAATTAATCCTACAGTATTGGCCGACCGAAACACGTCCGGGTGATGGCAGGAGCGTTAGAAGGAGAGCTGTTTGTGGGTCCTCGAGCTGAGGAGCACCGAGGACTGCTTAGCATCAAGTATCCCATGGAACATGGGATCGTAACAGACTGGAATGATATGGAGAGAGTGTGGAATTATATCTACAGTAAGGTTAGTTGGTTTTTGAATTCATATTTAAAAATCTCTTTAAAAGATTCTGTGAAGGATCTCTTACTGCTTTCTGTTGAATATACAGGATGATGCTATAGTTACAGGCATTTTTTTTTATTTCTTCCTCATAAAGTAAATATAAGTTGCCCCTAGTATAATAGTTATTAAAATACAGAAAAGCATGTCAAGATATAGTGTTATGGGACTATCTCTAGTGGATTTATGTTATGTACTCAAGTGAGGGTACATTAAAAAACAGCTGTCTGGAAATGTCAACCTAACTAGAGTGATTAATGCTAATACACATGCCTAAGAACAGTAAAAAAAAAAATGGATTTTGTGAGTATTTAACTGTAATCCCAACTTTTCTCACTGTTGGCCCAAGACCTCTTCGAATTCTCCCACAAATATCTTTCCTGTGCCACCTTGAACCAGGCCCTGTGGTATGCGTCTAGTTTTTCACCCATATATCAATTTAATTTTCTAATGCAGTCTCAATTCTAAACCGTCTGCAGATCATTGACCCCAAACTATATCGCGACCCTGTCGCCCGCCGTTCACCATGCGCTAATACTAATTGCATTATAGCATGATTTTTGTAGGTAGTAGATTTTTTATAGTTATTTATTTTAAAATAATTTATTTTGGATGCTATGGCCTCCTATATTGAAGGAGCACACCAATATAGATGTCATTCTATTTATATTTTTTTGTCATTTTATGTTTTTATCCTTTGTTTGAGGTCCATAAATAATTTAATTTATTAAAAATGCCACCTTGTATGAATAAAGTTTGGTACAGGTTAATTGTTTACATATTTATTCTGTTACTGTTTTACCAATGGAGGAATAGGTAGAAAGAAACTTACTGTACCTAAAACTTAAAGCCATCATTGTCTAACTCTGAATCAATTTTCAGTACCTCGTACGAATAATTTGACACACATCATAACATCCACCGCACCAAACTGGGTCCCCATGGTGAATCACAGCCAAGGGCGGATCCAGCTTTCAAGTCACATGTTTGAAGTCCAGTCGGGACAGGCTCCTATTCGATTACAATAATAAATACAGTACAATCAATGCGATTAGAAAAATTATCAGTGGTCGATCTAGAACCAGCCCAGGGGGGAGGGTCATGACCCCAATGCCAGGATCCGCCCTTGAACACAGCCCAAAATAAACGTGCTGTTCGCAGTGCCGGATTAAGCAAGCGCGGGCCTGTAGCAAATTCTATCGAGGGGCCCTTGATCTGCTATGGGCTCTTAAGTATAAAGTGACTTTTTGTAGAACTTGTGCGTTTACCGTATGAAATTCTTTGTTTCATTTTCGCCAACAAAATAATCGGTTACCGATTGTCTGACGTGGATTGTCTTCGTCGGTAAACAGTTGTAACGTTTCACGGTTTTGCGACATCAAGTAAATTCAATATACCACGTCTTAATAAGTTTCACTCAAAAAACGCGGGGCCCCCTTTTGCGCGGGACCCGTAGCAATTGCTACTCTCGCTACGTGGTTAATCCGGCATTGACTGTTAGGCATACCTAACTGAACAGGTTACCAGTTGTGTGCTAGGCTGATTTTCAGTTGGCACCTCTACAGTGACACACAAAACCGTTGGTAAGCTTATAATTATGTCCACAGGATCAACTATCAACATTCTCAGAGGAGCACCCTGTCCTGCTGACGGAGGCCCCTCTGAACCCTCGCCGCAACAGGGAGAAGGCTGCCGAGGTGTTCTTTGAGACCTTCAACGTACCAGCTCTGTTTCTGTCCATGCAGGCGGTGCTCAGCTTGTGAGTACTATTTGAGACTATTTTTATATTTTACTAGCTTCTGCCCGCGGCTTCGCCCCGCATTGATTACGAACCCGTGCATTTTATCTGGTCGCACGTAGCGTCATCTGGTGTCTTAAAGCAATCGAGACCGTCGAAAGTTATTGTTCTTTCCCTCGGGAACAGTACTTTTTTCTGGATGAAAGGTACCCTATGTCCTTTTCTGTACCCCTGACAATGTATATCCAAAATTTCATGATGATCCGTTCAGTGGTTTAGGCGTAAAAAGGTAACAAACAAACAAACTTACTTTCGCATTTATTATTTCGCCTGTTTCCCGAAAGATTAGGCTGAGGTGTATTATTGTACACCCACATTTCGCCAATGACGTTATTGAGTCCGAACGCGAACCTATTGCCGTCAACCGGGCACAGTTCCAAACTCCGTGCTGCTACTGAAAATTTCCATACAGAAAAACCCAATAACACTTTCGAATCGAACCTAGGACCTCGCGCTTAACAGTCGCGCTTGAGACCACTAGACCATGAGGCAAAGATTAAATAAATATGTAATTTTCAACAGATACGCCACGGGTCGTACAACCGGTGTTGTGTTAGACTCGGGTGATGGAGTCACACACTCGGTGCCTATCTACGAAGGTTTCGCGATGCCGCACAGCATCATGAGGGTAGATGTCGCTGGCAGAGACGTCACGCGGTACCTCAGGTGAGTTATAAATAAAAAAAATCATTACCTGCCTACCTTTTTCCCCACTATGTTGAGAACGGCTCCCAGTCTAACCAAATGCGGCTGAATATCAGTATTCTATACTGAGCGAATGTCAACGTCATGATATTTAAATATATATAAATCAATAGCGGACCCGACAGACTTTGTTCTGACCAAACTGCCCTAGAACTCGATCGCAGCGCCACCTACTCGGTCTAATTGTGAATCTAAACCATCCAGGGACCCACTCAAATACCACAACAAATTTCTTCAAAATCGGGCCAGCTGTTTAGGAGAAGTTTAGTGATATACACACGTACAGAAGAATTATGTATATAAAAAAAATAAAAACCGACTCCAAAAAAACTCAAAAACAAAACTAATAACTAAAAAGCAAAAAATAAATCTTTTATTATACAATATAGTAGTTGAAGAATATTGAAATCGGTGCCAAGTAAAACATAATAGTAATATACCTTGCTGCTATAATAGCGACATTGAAACAACGGGTTCACGTAGAAATTGTCGAGTGCGGAGCGAATTATGCGTCGGACACGACACACGCACTTCGCCAATCGTGTCGGTTTATCATTGCATGTTTTACTTGGCACCGACTTCAATATTCTTCAACTACTATATTGTATAATAAAAGATTTATTTTTTGCTTTTTAGTTATTAGTTTTGTTTTTGAGTTTTTTTGGAGTCGGTTTTTATTTTTTGTTAAAAAAATTAATTATTTTACAATTTTGAGTGATGGGTAGACCTAGTAAAGACGATTCTCTTGAAAATCTTTACAAAGGTCAAATGTATGTTGCCCCAAGTCGAGTGAAAACCTTAGACGGTATTGCACTATTTGATTTTAAAATCAAATAAATTACTTAGCCGACCATCGAATCTGCAATATTACCCATCTCGGCTTAAAGTGCGCATCAATACGAATAAAATAAGCCCAAACACTATGTAGCTGCTATCTACCATTATGGAGTTCCCTAAACTGTACTGCACCTGCATCACGGACCTTGCAGTGGCAGTCATTACCCATCTCGGTGTAAAGATCTTGTCAACACAAATAAAATAAGCCCAAACACGAGGTAGTTAAGATGTACCGTTGAGGAGTTCCCTCGATCCTCTGTCGTCTCCATCATCAGATCTGCCCTAAACCTCCATAGTATTGTAGTCTCATCAGATATACACATAAATATCAAGTTTTTACCCCATGCTCGCCTACAATTTTCGAGAGATGCCCTCGATTTCTCAGGGATTCCATCTTCAGGTCCTGACCTGATGACAATGGGACCAAATGACAAGCATACCCTTTCAAATAAAAAAAGAATTTTTGAAATCGGTCCAGGCGTCTTCGAGTAATCGAGTAACAAACATAAAAAAAGAATACAGCCGAATTGAGAACCTCCTCCTTTTTTTTGAAGTCGGTTGAAAATGTAATAGTAGCGATTGTTAGCTACATCACAACCAGCGCCATCTATCGGAGTCAAGCGACAACTCCAATCCTACATCGCACTTTGAGAGTTCCACCATGTCTGGTCCAAGGATCCAACCTTTTCAATGCAGGAGCACCATACCTCTGCAGCAACTACTACTCGCAACATACCAAAAAGTAAAGCGCCATCTATCGGAGTGAAGTTACAACAGAAAACCCTGAATCGCACTATGAGAGTTTACAACGATTCTAACACAGTTACGAATGTCCGACATCAATCGTCGGGCTTCGGCCCGCCAGGCTAACCACCTTGCCTGGTCGGAGGATCCTGCCTTTTCATAGTTTTTTCGTTCCTCCATATGTTCATATAATAAGACTTCACGGTTGGCGCAGTGGCTCAGTGATTAGCTTTCTGTGCTAGGTGTCGCGGGTTCGATTTCTGCACGGAACAAATATTTGTATGATCTACAGATAGTTGTTTCGGGTCTGGTTGTGTGTGCATGTGACATGTATGTTTGTAAACTGTACCCACGATACAGGAGAAATCCTAGTGTGGGGCAACGTTTTATAAAACGTTTTTATTCCTTCCAGGCTCCTCCTCCGCAAAGAAGGAGTGAACCTCCGCACGTCAGCTGAGTTGGAAATAGTGAAAGCCATTAAGGAGAGAGCTTGTTATCTATCACCCAATCCGTTGAAAGAGGAGACTCTGGAGACGGAGAGGGCTCAGTACACACTGCCCGATGGTACCGGACTGGAGGTAAGACTATAAAATTATAACATATCATCACGCCTATATTCCCAGAAAGGTTAGGCAGAGAGGAGCTTGTTACACCCACATTTCGCCATTTTGTGGCGAACCTATTGACATCTATCGGGCACAATACCAATGTGGCGTTTATTAAGAGAGGCTTTTGTCCAGCAGTTATATATAGACATTTTTTCGACGACACGGTTGTCGCATTGTTCGACTGTTGAGCTACGTGTCACGAGTTCGATTCCCGCACGGAACAAATATTTGTAGAATCTACTGATAGTTGTTTCGGTCTGAATCATTGTATATGTGAATACACGCCGTGCCTCGGAAAGAACGTAAAGCTGTTAGTCCTGCGCCTGATCTCTCTCCGGTCGTGTCGGATTGCTGTCCCATCGGACTATGAGAGTGAAGGAACAGAGAGAGCACCTGTGTTTGCGCACACACTTGTGCTCTATAATATCTCCTGCGTAGTTGGCTAATCTCCGGTGGGATTGGTCGCCGTGACCGAAATCGGTCAGAAGGACATTATTATATAGATATTTAAGGCGTTTTTACCCCACAGATTGGTCCAGCCAGATTCCGTGCACCCGAAGTATTATTCAGACCTGATCTCATTGGCGAGGAGTGTGAAGGTATGCTATGGATGAACTGTTTGTTTGTTTGTCGTGCTCATACCGTATTGGAAAGATTAGCCAGTCAGCAATAGTGATATCGAGGTTGACTGCCCAGTGCACCAGACTCAGTACGGTTGAGAGGTCGCGCGTCTGCTGAATGTGAGCTCCCGTGCTTGATTCCCGGAACGGGCAGTGTTACTAGGCTATCACTGCTGTCACCTCTCCAGGAAGTGTCTTTAAAGGCGTGGCACCGTGGTGGGCTTCGGTGCGGTCTTCTAAGAGTTCCCGAAGCCCGCCAGATGGTGTCGAGGTGGACCACCGTGGACACCCAGGTTGGGGATAGCCCTTGATAGGTTCTCACCAAGCTAATCAAAAAGGCTACTAGTACCCGCAACATGGTAAAAAGTAAAGCGCCATCTATCGGAGAGAAGCTACAACAACAAACCCTGAATCGCACTATTAGAGTTTACAACGATTCTAACACATATACGAATGTCCGACATCAATCGTCGGGCTTCGACCAGGCACCACCTTGCCTGGTCGGAGGATCCTCCCCTTTCAATGGAGGAACACCATACCTCGTTCCTCCATATACTTATCTATTTCTATATTCATATCCAGGTCTTCACGAGGTCCTAATGTTCGCGATACAGAAATCTGACATGGATCTACGTAAGGTGCTGTATCAGAATATAGTGCTGAGCGGCGGGTCCACGCTGTTCAGAGGCTTCGGGGACCGACTGCTGGCCGAAATTAGGAGACTAGCACCTAAAGATATGAAGATAAGGGTGAGTTTTGATTGAATTGTTTGTTTTACGGTGTAACGACGACACGGTTGGCGCAATGGTAAAGCGATTAACCTTCTGCGCTATGTGTCGCGGGTTCGATCCCCGCACGGAACAAATATTTGTATGATCTACAGATAGTTGTTTCGGGTCTGGTTGTGTGTGCATGTGACATGTATGTTTGTAAACTGTACCCACGATACAGGAGAAATACTAGTGTGGGGCAATGTCTTTGTCATGGAGTTTCTTGCCGGTCTCTTCTCCATAGGACCTACCCCCATTTTGGAACCGTGCACCTAGAATCACAACGTTTTGAAAGAGCCTGTAAAGGCCTACCCAAAAATGACTTACGAATACTTATTATGATTGCAATGTAAGTCACTAATGTGACTGTCTTGTCGTAAGCGCGACTGCAGAGCGAGAGGTATTGAGTTCGATTCTCGAGTTGGGCAAAGTGTTATTGAGTTTTTCTGTATGGAAATTCTCAGTAGCAGCACGGAGTCTGGAACTGTGCTCGGTAGATGGTAGACTCGCCCCCTACTACATGGGACTCAATAACAGCATCTTTGAAACGTGGATGTACGATACACCTCTGCCTAACCCTTCGGGGAATACAGGCGTGATGCTATGTTATGTTAATGTAACATTTTCCCACAGATCTCAGCGCCACAAGAGCGCCTCTACTCCACATGGATAGGCGGTTCGATTCTCGCCTCCCTCGACACATTCCGTAAGATGTGGGTGTCCAAGCGTGAGTACGACGAGGAGGGACACCGGGCTGTGCATCGCAAGACCTTCTAGATACTTCTAGAAGAAGCATAGCTTAGAAGATGTAATGGTAAGGGTGTTACCACACAGTCAAGTCTACACAACTCGATTATATAGAGCCGAACAAATGAAATTGAATTGAAAGGTTTAGTCTTAAAATACCGATAGTCTGTTTTTCTAAACTATCTTTTAAGAAATTTGTTATTAAAACAGTATATAAAATAAATAGAGATGTTTAAAAAGTAATTGCTAGTTTTTGGTTCTCATGAAGCTCAATAATAAAAAAAATAAAAAATTATGGAGTATCCATGACGACACGGTCGGCGCAGTGGCTAAGCGATTAGCTTTCTGCGCTATGTGTCGCGGGTTCGATCCCCGCTATAAATACATTTTCGCGGTGTTGTAATATATGCGACGAATTCTCAAAAGCAATCGGCATTCGCACAGAAAAACAACCTAAGTAAATTATCTGTTTATTTTATTTACTTCCTTACGCCTCTTCAAAACTCGTTACCACAAATTATCATACTTAAAATTATCGATGAAGATGTCGATATTAATTATCGACACTTGGTAACACCCAAAAAATATATAGAAAATATTGGAGATGGAAAATATAATTCAATAACGATTACAAATTCGTTTGCGCTTCAATAACACATCGTACCTACATTGCGGACGTGGCGCGGCAGCAAAAACAACTTTGTATTACCAAGTTGTTTCTGCTGTCGCGTTGTTTTAGCAATCTATGGATGGCGTGTTTTTGAACCGCAAATAAGGTTGGTAATCGTTATTCAATTCAATTGAAATTAACAAAAATACGATCGAAGATACTGTATGTTTAAGTTGGTGTATTAATTGAATAAATGAAAAGATCATACTATAACATATACATATAACATATATAACTGGCAAGTTATTGTCAAAACTCATTTCGACACTGGTTGTCAGAGGCCCTAGTGTAAGTTTCTTTTGACAAATTCGATTTACTACATCGAACGCGTTCGGCGCTCCGTTAGTGGAGACCACGAAACGGACCAATCGGAGCGCCGAACGCGTTCGATGTAGTAAATCGAATTTGTCAAAAGAAACTTACACTAGGGGTACAGAAATGTCACTTAAGGTGACTTCACGTTTGCCCGCGTCAAACGCACCTAATTTTAAAATTTTGTTCGTATTCCTCGTTCCCGACTTTCGAATTTTTGCCGGCGACTCGGCGCGGACAAGTGCGTGTTCACCATTACAATTTACTCAACAATGGCATGGAGTAGAAAGTAAATGGAGTGATATGTATGCACTCATGATTTAAAGCTCTGTTCCAGTCCAAAAGTCGGACGTTCCCGAAAGAATAATATATCACATTTATCACTAAAATTCGGGGCACCCAACACATTCAATGTATAGTGTGTAATATATTAAAGAAAGTTTTAAAAGTAACAGTATTTAATGTAAAACAATCTACTAGACTTTGAGTATAAAATTCTCAGTAGGAAACCGGAGTTTGGACTAACTTAAGCGAAATGTGGGTGTACAATTTACACTTCTGCCTAACCCTTCGGGGAATACGGGCGTGATGCTATGTATGTAAAATAATAGAATCAGCATCAACATTTAACGAAAGTCGCGCGTGAGGTCGGAGTCGAACTGACAATTCCAGGACCGATTGAACTAAATTATTTTTTGTAAGTCTTCTAATGAATGAATGGGTGTGTGTAACTGCTTAATTAATCAAATAATCACGCTAAATGACAATGTAATGTAAAGTACATACAATTTATGTAAGAGTACCATTAGAAATGAGTATTTATCACCACCAACCCCCTGTCCTACGTAGGTGAAGCGATGAGACGCGATAAAATTACACTTTTCTTCTATGCTACTTCGGTTTTTTGCTGTTTTTGGGTCTGATGGCCAAAATATACCAATCACTTAAAATAATGACAATTAAATATCGTCGCATCGCTTGGCATATCTTTGTGCCTACATAAGACAAGGGTTCAGCCTCATAAAAATGTATACCTTTTGTATAACTGGGATAGAAAAGTTACCGATGAGAGAGGACTTACCAACCGCTTACCCAGTGAAGTCAAGACAGGCGATACCAACTTAATAACAATATTATTATTGCATTTACACCCTTTCCTGTAAATCTTAAAAAATAACTATTGTATAATAAAATATATAAAATTGTGAAGTCATTATAAATATCACGCCTTATGGGAATATAGCTTAGCAGAGAGTTTTGATACTGATATGCAGTTTTCGCAACAAATTCTTGAATTGCTTACGTATTGCTAAATAGTGCAATCATAAATTTGTTTCAATAGTAACACTTTGTTAAAAGCCAAAACTTGCATGTTATAAAAATGAACTATATACTATAACTATACTTGAGTTAGAACTCTGCTTGTACCCTTGAGTGATAAAGCCTTATAATAATGGCGAGATTAAACTTAATATCGGTTGCTATATGTTATGTTAAGCAAGAATTTAATATTTAAGACAATTCTTTTTGTATTTAAATAAATTATTTTTTTCGATGTTAATATGTTTTATTTCAATTCAAGAAAGTGTTGTCTTATGTGAAAATAAATAATTACTACTACCTTTAAATATAATTGGTGTTTCCTTTTTATATTGTGGGTGCGATTACAAACACAAATACAAGAAACTCAAACCCGCGCCTTCACGTAACAAAAATCTGACAGCAACAGCATCCAACAAATAGTGCATCCTTTTCTCGCTCATATATTTTTTCTCAAGAGGATACGGAACAGCTGTATTGATTAGATTGTAGCGACAGCAACTGTAGCTTTACGAAATACGGGTGCTGGTCATATGCTCGCTTAGTGTCAATGGTCGGACTCCATTAGAGAATAAAATTGATATTTGCGTGAAAAATTAAAGTAGTAATTTTGTTTTTGTAACTATGCCCGATAATTATGGCAACCGTACAGTTTTAATATAGAACTATAGTTGAATAGGATAATCATTTTCAAGAGCAGTATTTAATAAAGAAGTTATTGATACTTTACAAGAGTATCGTATTGAGTACTTGTAGTATAATAGTTGTTTTATAATCAGCAATAACAGATACACTGTTATAACGATAGTTATATAAGTCCTTGAAACTCGAGAAGCTATTGGTACCTCGTTACAAAAATAACTGCATTATGGTTCAATATTAATTTATTTTTAATCTATATTTGACACTTACTAGTCCGCGCGCGAAAATATGACGGAATTCGCTCGCCTTCTTCGAATCCTTGTAATATTATATTAAAAGTGTTTTATTGAAATATATCATCATGCAACTATGTTGGGTGCAGCTGAGATTTTTGTGAATATCGGTAGATTATCTTTAAAAAAAGATTTATTTCAAAGCGCGCGAGAATTGCTGTCCAATGGTCTGCACGCGCAACATTTGGTAATTATGTAATTTACGCGGGTAAATTGGTATCAACATTACTCAAACGGTGAAGGAAAACAGCGAAAGGAAACTAGGCTTGCCTTAGAGTCAAACAAATCTAAGATTTGTAACATAATGGCCTATTTATCAGTGATGGGTTGAAAATAAGCAATTGTTTTTATATAATTTAAAATACACCGTCACACATTCCACAGATAAACTAAATACTACAGTACGAAAATAATGATTAAGTTGACGGCACGAGATCGACTCGGGTTCGATTCCCGCACGGGACAATATTTGTATGATCTACAGATAGTTGTTTCGGGTCTGCATAACCCTAATACAAATGGGTCTTTGTGTACATGAATACACAGCGTGCCTCGGAAAGCACGTAAAGCTGTTGATCCGGCGCCTGATCTCTCTCCGGTCGTGTCGGATTGCCGTCCCATCGGACTATGAGAGTGAAGGAATAGAGACAGCACCTGTGTTTGCGCACACACTTGTGCTCTATAATATCTCCTGCGTAGTTGGCTAACCTCCGGTGAGATTGGTCGCCGTGACCGAAATTCGGTCAGGAGGACATTAATGATTCAGTATAGAACCTTTGACCAAGCGAGTTACAGCCGCACAATAAACCAATGAGGCAGTGATTTCATTCAACGTTTTATAATATGTTATCTAAAAATATAACTAAGTAATTTGTTTATCAAGAATTCACGAGCAAGATTTATTTTTATTTAATTATTGACGGAGTTTAATTGTGAGGTCAAATGTACAAGGAAACAATCAATTTTATGAGCTGATTATTTGAGTTTTTCGATAGCTGAGAATAATTAACAAAGCGATGAATGGTCTCTAAGGAAATGAAATGAAATAGTTTATTTTGATGGGGTATTTCCTATCACTTTTATACTTTTTTTTTAACAAGATGGCGCCGGCATTTCCTATGGCGAACTCAGAAGAAATACCGAAACAAACTCAGGGGTTGAGGTCTATTATAAAATCCAGAGTATCGAAACTTATTTTTTGTCTATCATTAGTCTAGCAAGCGCAACTTGTAACTCCTAAATGCATGGGACTAGGTTCAATTCCTGCGTCGGATTGATATTGTTGATCTTCAACAAAATTTTATACCTACTCAACAGTTTTAGGTACCTACCAATAACTTCGGGATTACAGGTCTGATATTATCAACGATTTAATAAAAATCTATAAACAAGCCGCCGTTATATAATATTTCTATCAACATGTAGTACAAATAATAAAACTGATAAGCAGATAACCTAAAGCTCTTGATAGGCCCACTCGATATTCCTTTGCCTAGCCGTGTTGACGTGTGTAAAAATGGCGCCTCCAAATGTACCAACTATCACTTTTAATAATGGACGCACGTACCCCGTGCTGGGTCTTGGAACATGGAAGGTATGTAATTTGTTTATTTTATGGCTTCTTATTAAAGATTTTCAATTGGTGAGTTTTCCAGAAAGAACTTACGAATAATGAAAATAGGCGGCAGTGTTTACCGCCTCTCATATTAGCCGTGAATATGGCCACCACCACGGTTGTCAAACGAATATATGACCATGACCATAAAAAGTTTTTATTCGCGAAAGTACAGAGGATGAGTTTTACTGAATGCCATTTAAAAATGACATTGGGTTTCAGTTTAGTCACAACCGCTTATTAAACGGATGAGATGATTTTGGTAATGATGCACTGGGCTAACTGTGCCGTGGGTTTGATTCCTGCACGGGTGTGAGATGTATGCATGTTTTTAAACTGTATCCAAGATACTGGAAAAATCTAAGCGTGGACTTCTCATGTTTATTTACAATAAATAGACTATTGTATGAATTTTTATCCATAAAATACTAAGATATATTATTTTAAGAGATAATAAAAGTACTAAGATAGAAATATTATTTTATGCAAAGGGTAGGTTTAAAAATTAAACCAGGCGAACTCACTCTTAGTATAATTTTCCTTACTCAAATTATTAGTAATACAGCCTTGACTCAGACTTTGAACGATTATTTATTCTTCAAACTCAGTGCAGCCATTTATTTTGGTAATTTTCGGTAACTAAGCGAAATTCTAAGTCTGTGGGTATCTCTGGTAATATGTCATTATCAAGTTGTCAGATGTCAATTATCTGCCTAATTTTGACAGCCGAGCCGGTATCCGAGGTCAGAAGTGTGTTGTGATAAAGTAACAGGAAATTATTAAACAGTTAAAATTTTTCGTTACTATTCAAAAATGGCTTTAAAGATGCCCAGTGTTAAGTTTAACAATGGCATCGAGTGTCCAATAGTCGGTCTTGGCACTTGGAAGGTAAATATAAACAAAACTTTACCGAAAAACTTTGAACACCGCCGAAGTGGCAAAAGATAGATGTTAAGTAGCATTTCTTAGGCTAATAGATGTTTAAAACTATGCTGGTTACTGTTAAAGTTGAATCAGTGTATTTTTTAGGTTTATTTGTTATATTTACATAATTATTTACATGTTCAGAATTGTTTATCAAGGTTTATAAGAACAACACCACCTACGTCATTTTACCGTCCATCCTCACCATTTTCTTGTTTTACTCAACCTTGACATTGGCAGAATCCTTGTTATACCATGATGGAGCCATTAAATTAAAATTGGAATTGGAAAACATGTTTAAACTTTTTGTTTTGTATTTTCAAGGCTATTACTATACTCTCATCTGGTATAATAATTAGACATTTCATGGGAATTAAAAGTTTAACTAGAAATTTATTGTTTAAGGCTTAAGTTCTAACTTCTAACACTCAGAGATCTTTGGATTAGTTTTGCATTTCGCCTTATCTTTGTCAAACAACCATATACCTTAAAAAACCAGCTACTATTCTGTCAAACCAAGAGTTATGGACATTTTGCTTAAGGGGCAAAGTAGTCCAGGCCCTGGTTCTGGCCTAATTTAGGCATATCAGGAAGGATAGGTACTTATGTAAACAGCTCAATGTGTGGGAGGCATAAGGGACCTTTCCTCCTACTGACATCCCTGAAAACTGACAACCCTAGTACTTGCATGCCATGGTTATGTATATGGTTGTGAGATGTAGAATTTTTTTATTCTATGGCAATTTATATAATTAAACTAGCTTTTGCCTGCAACTTCGTACTCATGGAATTTAGAATCTGATATTTTCCCACAGTAAAATGGAGCCTATATTTTAAGTTAGATCTCTAGCAATACATCGTTGAAAACTGCATTCAATTCCATACGGTAGTTTTTGCGTGATGCGTGTACAAACATACAGACAGACAGACAAAATTCTAAAAACTGTTGTTTTGGCTTCTGTTTCTCTAATAAAGACCCCTATATTAGTTTTTCTCCAATATCTATAATGTACAGACATTGGCCTGTTATAATTTTATTTTATGTATAGATAATGTTATACTCCCTTCGCAGATACAGGCTGATGTTATGTTATGTGTAGGGAGACAGTAATATTGGGTCAATCCATGGTCAATCTGTGTCAACTGTCAGTCAGTTTTTGACAAATTAAGCCCAGTTGTCAGATAAAGTGTTTATCACAAGTTAGACCCATAATTGTAAGCCCACTCAAGATTATATTTTCACGTTTTTGCAATATTATTTTATTATACTTAGCCCTGAGTGTTCTATTGTTGTTTGCAATGTTAAAATAACAGTTTTTTTACTAAATGCATATGAAAGTATATATAAACTACCAATAACAAAAACCAATTCTTAAAATTGTTGTCTGTCTATCTGTTTGTTCCGGTTAATCTCGAAAACGGCTGCACGAATTTTGACGGGACTTTCACTGTCAGATAGCTGGTGTTATAAGAAGTAACTTAGGCTACTTTTATTTTAGAAAAATAATTAGGGTTCTGCGCAAAAATTGCAGGGGTTCGTAAGCCATGTGACATACAATATATGATTTCACCTGTATCGTGGGTACAGTTTACAAACATACATGTCACATACACACACAACCAAACCAGAAACTACTATTTGTATCATACAAATATTTGTTCGGGGAACCGAACCCGCGACACATAGCGCAGAAAGTTAACCGCTTAGCTACTGCGCCAACCGTGTCATCAATTTCTATATCATCTCATGCTAAACTGGAAATATTGGCCAATCAATTTCAAAAAAGAAATATTTCATCATCCAAATATTTGTATGAAGATTGTATGACAAATTCATGTCATTCAGTTAATCAGTATGTCTGTAACACTTATGTAGTATTAGATAACCAAGGTTACAGATAATGGTTGACTTATGATAAACATAACATAGCATCACGCCTCTATTCCCCGAAAGGTTAGGCAGAGGTGTACTATTATACACCCACATTTCACCGATGCTGTTATCGAGTTTGGTGCCGGATTAACTACGTAGCAAGAGCAGCAATAGCTACGGGCCCCGCGCAAAAGGGGGCCCCGTGTATTCAAACCTCCGCCTGAGCGTAATTTTTTGCGTGAAACTTATTAAAACGTGGTATATTGAATTTATTTGATGTCACAAAGACGTGATACGTTACACCTGTTTACCGACTAAGACAATCCACGTCAGACTATCTTTTTATATGACCAATTCTTATCGCGAAGTTTTATTATCACTTCCCTTGTAGATTCATCACAAATTTTATTTTTCCCCATTGTTTTTATATGAAACAATCAACTTCTTGACTTTTACATCACTAAATGGCGCCAAAATTACCCGAATAGTGACCTGGTTACAGAGTGTTTTCTATTTAAATTTGAATAAAAACATAAACCATCCAGCGTTCTTAATTATGTGGCCAGCCAGTAAGTTTGCAATAATATGTTAAGGTTTAATGTAAAAAGTTTATCTATATATTATTGAATTAATCATGTTATAACTGTATGCAATGATAGTGTGGAACAGTTTTGCGATACCAAGAGAGATACAAAAAGACATCCAATAAGTGTTATTCTCGTAAGTTTGAAAAAAGCTTGTTTTTAAATAGTCGTTCTTAATTATATGACCACCACTGTGTAAACAAATGACGGCACGGTTGGCGAAGTGGCTAAGTGATTAGCTTTCTGCACTAGGTGTCGCGGGTGCCGAGCGGAACAAATATTTGTATGATCTACAGATAGTTGTTTCGGGTCTGGTCGTGTGTGCATGTGACATGTATGTTTGTAAACTGTACCCACGACACAGGAGAAATCCTAGTGTGGGGCAACGTTAAAAAAGAACTACTTATATACATTTTATCGTAACTTGTTTTTTTTCTTACAGTCAAAGCCCGGTGAAGTTACTCAGGCTGTAAAAGATGCCATAGACATCGGCTATAGGCACATAGACTGCGCGTTTGTCTATGGCAACGAGAAGGAGGTCGGAGAGGCCATTACCGCCAAGATCAGCAGTGGTGCCGTCAAGAGGTGAGATTTAATATAACATAGCATCACGCCTGTATTCTTCGAAGGGTTAGGCAGAGGTGTACTATTGTACACCTACATTTCGCCGCTGCCGTTATTGAGTCTCATGCAATAGGGGGCGAGCCTATTGCCATCTACCGGGTACAGTTCCAGACTCCGTGCTGCTACTGAGAATTACCATACAAAAACCCAATTACACTGCCCGATCCTGGAATCGAAACCAGGACCTTCAGCGGTTGCGCTTGCTACTGCTAGACGAGTGAAGCAGTCCTCATATTCAATTTAATAACTTTGTCTATGCAAAAGCGTACGGCAGTGATAGTCTAAAGGTTGAACGCTCGCCTTCCATGTTGGACGGTCTGAGTTTAAATCCTGCTCGAAGGATTTCAAAAACATAATGCGAAATCCTGCACACCTGAGCAGTGCCGTGCGGTTCATACAGGCAAAAAGACACTACCTACCCTACATAACTCAGATAAATATTTGTTGTAAGATATTTGAGGTGGCAAATCACATACATCATTATTTAATCGACAACACGACGAACCAATACCAACATGCAGTAGGTATTTTTGATAAATAAGCTTTTAAAATTTTCTGCCTACCTGTATAAAAACTCTGCACGCCGCTGCACCCGAAAGCTCCATAAAGTTCTTGATGGTGTGTGTAGTCGGTCAAACCACACTGGGCCAGCGTGGTGGATTGTTTTAAACTAAAGACATTTTGAGAAGAGGCCCAAGGCCAATGGTTCTATGGAAGAACGAGGTATGGTGTTCCTCCATTGAAAAGGGAGGATCCTGCGACCAGGCAAGGTGGTTAGCCTGGCGGGACGATGCCCGACAATTGATGTCGGACATTCGTATATGTGTTAAAATCGTTGTAAACTCTCATAGTGCGATTCGGATGTTCTGTTGTCGCTTCTCTTCAATAGATGGCGCTGTACATTTTGCCATGTTGCAAGTCGCTAAAGCCCCATTAAATATGCAATCATAATTTCCCAGGGAGGATCTTTTCATCACCTCGAAGCTATGGAACACGTTCCACCGTCCCGACCTGGTGAAGAGCGCTCTCCAGGCGTCGCTGAAGAACCTCAACCTGGAGTACTTGGACCTGTACCTCATTCACTGGCCTCAGGCTTACAAGGTGACATTTCTTTTCACTTTTGAGAAGACTCTATGAAGTTGTCGATGGTGTGTGTAGTCCGCCAACTCGGCACCAGGCCAGCGTGGTGGACTGAAGCCTAACCTCACCCCAGTGCCGGATTAACCACGTAGCAAGAGTAGCAATTGATACGGGCCCCGTGAAAAAGGGGGCCCCCGCGTATCCAAACCCATCCACGTCAGGCAATCACAGAAATTCATACGGTAAACGCACAAGTTCTACAAAAAGTCACTTTATACTTAAGAGCCCATAGCAGATCAAGGGCCCCTCGACAGAATTTGCTACGGGCCCCGCGCTTGCTCAATCCGGCACTGCCTCACCCGTGGTGGTTTAATTATTATTTAGATGATGATTTTTTTGCTTTCTGTTTGGTAAAGTCATATTGCATCACGCCTGTATTGCTCTAAGGGTTAGACAGAGGTGTATTATTGTACACCCACATTTCGCTCATGCTCTTATTCAATCCCATATTGGAGGCGAGATTATTGCATTGAAGGGCATAGTACTAAACTATAGGGTGTTGCTGACGATTTTCTAATAGAAAAATTTAATAACACCGTCCGATCCGGGAATCGAACCCAAGGTTAATGAGGCACAAAGAAAATTAAACTCGTGTTTAAAAAAAATCGTTTAATAATTTCCAAGAATCTTTAACATTAATACGTAAGAAAACTTTGTACCCTTTTTCAAGTAGGATTTCTCCTGTATCGTGGGTACAGTTTACAAACATACATGTCACATACACACACAACCAGACCCGAAACAACTATCTGTAGATCATACAAATATTTGTTCCGTGTGGGAATCGAACCCGCGACACCTAGCGCAGCAGTCGATCTCTCAACACACTGCGCCAACCGTGCCGTCAAAATATTTATAGTTTATATGGAGAAGGAGTGCAGAAACCAAAAATGTACATATACATAAAATAAAATAAAACATTCATTGTTTATGTATTCGACCACCGAGCGACCACTAGTTCTCATAAATTCACATATCTGTTCTCAGGAGGATGATGAGCTATTCCCTAAAGACGCAGCCGGCAACATCGCGTTCTCTGACGTAGACTACCTCGACACCTGGAAGGCCATGGAGCCCCTGGTGGCCGAAGGTCTGGTGCGCAGCATCGGAGTCTCCAACTTCAACTCCAAGCAGGTCGCCAGACTACTAGAGAACTGCTCCATCAAGCCGGTCACCAACCAGGTGAGGTTACTTTAAAAAAGGGTAGGAGGTACACAAAAAAAGTTTAATTTTTAGACAAGTTTTAAATCATCGTAGCCAGTTTTTGTATTATGAACCTAACTAGCCTCCGCCCGCGTGGTCAGTGGCGTGCACAGAGTTTTTAGACAGGGTAGGCAGAAAATTTTAAATGCTTACTTACCAATAATACGTACTGCATGTTGGTATTGGTTCGTCGTCTTGTCGATTACATAATGATGTATGTGATTTGCCACCTCAAATATATTATAATAAATATTTATCTGAGTTATGTTGGGTAGACAGTGTCTTTTTGTCTTTATGAACAGCACGCCCCTGCGCGTGGTTTACGAACCCGTACATTTTCCCGGGATAAAAAGCCTATGTGCTATTCCAGACTATAATCTATCTCTGTACCAAATTTTATCCAGATCCGTTCAGCCATTCTGGCGTGAAAGAGTAACAAAGATCCCTCCATCCATCTATCCATCCTCACAAACTTTCGCATTTATAATATTAGTAGGATTAGTAGGATAGTAGGATAGGAAGTAGGATTACAGTCGAAATACAGTTCTTAATACAATATTTACAACTTAGTTTAGTATTAAATTAACGGTAATATAATTGCAAATACCGTGCTGCCAGTGGCGTGCGGTGCATAAAAACAAAAAGACACTGCCTACCGTACATAACTCGCATAAATATTAATACATATAAATAAAATTGAATCGTCAATTTGTAATATCAAAATAACAGCTTTTTACTAAATGCATATTAAAGTATATACAGTAAAATTTTGTTCTGTCTGTTTATTTGTTCCGGCTAATCTCCGAAACGGCGGGGCCGATTTTAACTGGACTTTCACTGGCAGATAGCTGATGTTATGAGGAGTAAATTGGCTATTTTTTATTATTGTTCCGCGCAAAAAATGCACGGGTTCATAATCCACGCGGGCGAAGCCGCGGGCGGAAACTAGTTATTATATATAATTCTATGTTATATTTAACTTTTTCTCCTACCCAGGTGGAATGTCATCCATACTTAAACCAGCGTCGTCTCAAGGACTTCTGTGAGGCTCGCGGCATCGCCATCACGGCGTACTCCCCCCTCGGCTCCCCCGACAGGCCCTGGGCCAAGCCTGATGACCCTCAGCTGATGGAGGACCCCAAGCTTAAGGCTATTGCCACCAGGCTGGGCAAGACTGTCGCGCAAGTGCTTATTAGGTAAGACAAATTTTATTTTACATTAGATTCGCTTCAACACGTCTCGACATTCTTGTTAGTTCATTATTTTGTAAAAAAATTATCTGCATTGAATTGTTTAAGCCGTTTTTTTTAAACACGTGTATAGCTTGTACTGTATTGATAAGTTTGTTTTTCCCTATACCAGTATTTCTCAAAGTGGGCGATAACGCCCCCTTGTGGGCGCTAGAGGTTTACAAGGTAAAGGGCCCAGAGAAAATTGGGCCGTGTTTAAACTGTGGCCGATATTGTATTTTTCTAATAATGATAACAGTCTCTTTTGAAATGTAAGTTTGAACTCAGAAACAAGACATAATATATATGTATATGGTACGCTATAATAAAATTTAAGTTATTAAAGTAATGATTGTCATTTTTAAGATGTGGAAAAGTAAAAAAAAAAAATAGTGGGCGCTAGAAAATAATTGATTCTCAAAGTGGGCGGTAAACAAAATTAGTTTGAGAACCTCTGCCCTATATTGATTATTAATTGGAAATTAATTCTTTATTTTTTTAAAAGAGTATCCATGGAGTTTTTGCCGGTCTCTTCTCCATAGGACCGACCCCCTTTGGACCGTACGTCTAGAGCAGAGGCTCCCAGACATTTTTCTCATAGACCACTTTCAGAATTTAGCTGGTTCCGGTAGACCCCCTGCAGCTACATTTCTACCATATTGTAAATTGAATTGTAAACCCTCCATTTTTTTGTCACGCCAACGTAGACCCCCGCTGAGTCTCCCGTGGACCGCTGGGGGTTCACCTGGACAACTTTGGGAACTAATGGCCTAGAGTCTGGAATTTTTAAAAGTGCCTGCTAACCTAGATCCTCACACTCAGCAGTCGCACTTGCAATAGCTAGACCAATGAGGGAGTACTAAATATTATAATACACTTCCAGATACCAAATCGACCGCAACAACATTGTGATCCCCAAGTCCGTCACGAAGTCGCGCATTGCCAGCAACTTCAATGTGCTCGATTTCAAACTGTCGCAGGAGGACATGAGTCTTATCGACTCCTTCGACTGTAACGGCAGACTGGTGCCGATGGCTGCGTGAGTATTATATTTGTATACTAGCTTTTGCCCGCGACTTCGAACGCGTGAAAGTTTGTGAGGATAGATGGATGGATGTTTGTTACGCAATCACACCAGAACGGCTGAACGGATTTGGATGAAATTTGGCACGGAGATAGATTATAGTCTGGAATAGCACATAGAATCCTTTTTATCCCGGAAAAATGTACGGGTTCGTAAACCACGCGGGCGAAGCCGCGGGCGGAAGCTAGTATATCATAAAATGCAATCCATCCACACTATTATAAATGCGAAAGTAACTCTGTCTGTTTGTTACATCATCACGACTAAACCACTGAACCGATCGTTATGAAATTTTACATAGAGGTAGCCTGGGTCCTGGAGAAGGATATAGGCTTATTTTTACTATTGCAATAAAACACTAATTAGATAACAAGTATAAAATACATAAGACGATTGACGGCACGGTTGGCGCAGTGATTGAGAGATCGACTACTGCGCTACGTATCCCGGGTTCGATTCCCACACGGAACAAATATTTGTATGATCTACAGATAGTTGTTTCGAGTCTGGGTCTTTGTGTATGTGAATACAAACCGTGCCTCGGAAAAAGCGTAAAGCTGTTGGTCCTGCGCCTGATCCGGTCGTGTCGGATTGCCGTCCCATCGGACAGAGCAGAGGTTTCCAGGCTTTTTTCTCACAGACCACTTTCAAAATTTAGCTGGTTCCGGTGGACCCCTTCTGCTACATTTCTACCATATTGTAAATTGAATGGTAAACCCCCATTTTTTTTGACACGCCAACGTAAACCCCCGTCGAGTCTCCCGTGGACCCCTGGGGGTCATCCGGACCACTTTGGGAACTAATGGGATAGAAAGAGCACCTGTGTTTGCGCACACACTTGTGCTCTATAATATCTCCTGCGTAGTTGGCAAATCTCCGGTGAGATTGGCCGCCGTCATCTTAATCCGTCAGGAGACATTGTAAAAGACATGCACACAAAGTCGCGGGCAACAGCTAGTTATAAATAAAATTCTGTATATTTTTTTTAAACATTTATTTTTGTTTCAGGTCCCTTGGACACAAGCATCATCCGTTCGAAAACGAAGAATTCTAATTAATACGAAGATAATTAAATATTCTATGTAATATGCCATACGAGTAAAATATATTTTATACGTATTAAATATAATTAAATTATATTATGCACTGTTCATTTTGTTTTATTGTTTTTAAATGAACTGTATGTAAATTGAAATCAAATACTTAGTATTTGAGTTTTAGTAAGTAACTTTGTGAAATTATTATTTTCTTTGTATAAAAATCAAATATCTCGGAAGCCGATTTTCTCGCGATTAGAGATAATGTCGAATAGATGAGTTCAGTCGACATTCTAGTGACTTTTATATAGAGAAAGTATCTCTAATAGACATAGACGTCAAGTGCACGAGAATTGCCCTCCATGTCTCTATCAATTACCTGTCTACGGCTCGTAAAACTAGAATTAAAAACGTTAATATTTATTTTCCTATAAATCGTTATATCTCGAAAACGGGGGGTCCTAGCCAAAAATTGACGACATTTATCCCCCCCTTATCAGCCCCCGTTACTATTGCGTTACCTACAACATGCCTCGCTGTGACCCCGTACAGACAACCTTGACTTTACCGTGAGTCTTAGGTTTTGTTCAATTCTTAACCTCAACATTTTTTAAAGCATTAAAATTTTAGGTCAGTGAAAAAAGAATTTTGAAAATTCTAAGCAATATTGCATTACACCGTCCTGTCTTGTTGCGGACGAATACGCTAGTCTCGGCAAAAGTCGCTAGGTAAGACTACACCAAATGGACAATTCTCGCGCGATTAGAGATAATGTCGAAATCGAGTTATATCGAAAAAACTTTGCGTATAGCTCGTCTACTTTTTTCCGACTTTTTGTAATATCACAATGGAAATAAATATTTTTACATATTTACGTTCGATATGCAACTAAATAATGGTTCGGTGCAGTTGAAGCCTTAACATTTTTAAATGCATTGTTAGGCCAGGATTACAAATGAAATGACCTAAGAGTCATGATGATTTGAAGGTTGTCTGTACGGGGTCACAGCGAGGCATGTTGTAGGTAACGCAATAGTAACGGGGGCTAATAAGGGGGGGGAAAATGTCATAAATTTTTGTCTAGGACCCCCCGTTATCGAGATATTTCACGTTTCACAGAAAAAAATAATGCTTTCGCATATGGAAGTTTTACGAGCTGTAGACCTGTGATTGATGGGTGCAGTTCTCAGGCGCTTCGACATCTGTCTCTATTAGAGATATTCTCTATAGAAAAGTCTAAAATTTTGAGTGCACCTAAATATTCGTTACATTTCGAACGTGAAAAGGTAGAGACTACTCTATTATAATATTATAAGAAGTCGAAGAAAGGTAGCCACATATACACGCCATGTTTTTTGTGATCTCTAATCGCGCCCAAATCACCCCCATAGTGTGTGGTCTTATCTAGCACCATCTGCCGAGACTTGTCTAATCGCCCACTGCACGGGTCAAAGACAAGAATATGGGTCGATATAGCGGCAGTTTTGACGTGTAGGAAGGTGTAATGCAACAATGGTCGCCTAGATTTTTCAAAATTCTCCCTTGACTAGCCTAAAATTTTAATGTTTTATAAATGTTTGGGGTTAAAAATGGAACAAAACCTAAGATTCATGATGATTTCAAAGTTGTCTGTACGGGGTCACAGCGAGGCATGTTGTAGGTAACGCAATAGTAACGGGGGATAATAAGGGGGGGAAAAATGTCGTCAATTTTTGTCTAGGACCCCCCGTTTTCGAGATATTTGACATTTTATAAAAAATATAATTGGTGTTGTAATTTAAGTTTTACTACGAATTAGACCTGTAATTAATAGGGGGATGGATGAGACATTCTCGCGCGCTTCGACATCGATCTCTATTAGAGATAATCTATAGGAAAAAAATCCAAAAATTTCGACGGCACCCAACTTTTTGTTACATGTCGATCGTGAAAAGGTAAAGATATTTCTATGGTGATATATTAAATTGGAAAAAGACATATACGCGCACTTCGACATAAATCTCTATTAGAGATATAATACCTATAGAAAGTCACTAAAATTTCGACCGCATCCCACCATTAGTTGCATGTCGAGCGTGAAAAGGTAAAGATATCTCTATAATGATATTACAAGAAAAAATATTGAAGTAGTTTATGAAATGAAATACATACATATATACGAATTAGTTTATTCTCAAGAGATCTCTATTTCATAGGAATATTTGTATTTAAAAATCTAACTAGTTACACGACTGCCCAAAAAAGGAGTGTAATGGTTTCAGGGTTCATGCAGTGCCGGGTTAACCACGTAGCAAGAGTAGCAATTGCTACGGGCCCCGCGCAAAAGGGGACCCCGCATATCCAAACCTCCGCCTGAGCGTAATTTTTTGAGAGAAACTTATTAATACGTGGTATATTGAATTTACTTGATGTCAAAAAAACGTGAAACGTTACACCTGTTTTCCGACTAAGACAATCCACGTCAGACAAACGGTAACCGATTATTTTCTTGGCGAAAATAAAACACAGAACTTCATACGGTAAACGCACAAGTTTTACAAAAAGTCATTTTATACTTAAGAGCCCATAGCAGATCAAGGGCCCCTCGATAGAATTTGCTACGGGCCCCGCGCTTGCTTAATCCGGCACTGGGTTCATGTATGTTCCAGACTCTGCTGCCATTGAGAATTTTCATACAGAAAAACCAATAACACTTATCCCGACCCGGGAATCGAACCCAGGGCCTCACGCTCAGCCGTCGCGCATGCGACCACTAGACTAATGAGGCAGTCAAACTACTGTACTGTAATTTCATTTTTAATTTAAAAAAAATTGCGTCTTTATATCAAGACTAGCTTCCGTCCGCGTGGTTTACGAACCCGTACATTTTTCCGGGATAAAAAGTAGCCTATGTGCTATTCCAGACTATAATCTATCTCTGTGCCAAATTTCATCCAAATTCGTTCAGCCCTTCTGGCGTGAAAGAGTAACAAATATCCATCCATCCATCCTCACAAACTTTCACATTTTATAATATTAAGTAGTTAGTAGGATATTTCGTAAATGGTGTGCAATGAAGTGTATTGTATTGTAATCTATTCTATTGTATTTTTGTTTATATTATACACTAGCTTTTGCCCGCGACTTCTGGCGTGAAAGAGTAACAAAGATCGTTTATAATATTAGTAGAATCTTAGTTTAGAGAGTAGGTTTAAGGAAGTATTGTAAGAGATAATAAAATTCTAAATATTAAAAAAATCAAAAAAATATATTACAACATTTATTTCGTATTTTCGTTTACACGTTCATGTTTCCAATCACATTGAGCAATCAAAAAATATATTGCTTAACATTCTCACTATAACCTTTTAAATATATATACCGAACTTGATATTACGCCAGTTTCGATCTAGGAGCAAAATCAATAATCTAAATGCTTATTTTCAACAACGTATTTTTTATTTCCTTAGTTGGTGTTATAGTCGCAGGCCTGTCTGTTAAAAATAACGCTCTGGGTTCGATTTGAACAGGGTTTCTTAAAGTGGGGTCCGTAAAATGTGTGGTAGGAGTCCGCAGCAGCTCAATTAACCCTTAACATTAATTAGAAAATTGTGTAGCAAACTAACGCATCGGTTGTTTAAAACCGCTCTAGCGCTGGCTACTGTTGAGCGGCCCGAGGTGCGGGGGGACTGTACCTACACGAATCCACGTGTTTTTTTTTCCTTTAATATTCTTTGACAGGGGTCCGTGGAATTCTAGAAATTCTGGAAGTGGTCCGTGACTGCAAAAAGTTTAAGAAACACTGAGCTTGAACTTGAGCGGCTTATAAGCTTTGTAGAATTGATGCAAACGCAATTATCACACGTGAAATATGCGTTTGAATCAATACAAATGCGCGTCTCGCGTCCTTTCATAGAGAAAACTGGGTAGGCCGTATTTAACAAATATTTCTTTGCAGCCTAATTACGTAAAAAAGCGATAGCAAAGTGACAGCAATCTCACTGTCAACTGTCACATTATATGACACAAAAATGACGTTTGACAGAAGGTATTGTGCGATCTACGCCTGTCGCTACATCGGTAATAGGGAAAATGCATGAAAAAAAGATTTGTAATCTAACCAGTTAATAAAAAAATACATAAATATCAAACCATTAGTGAAATCATAACCAAAATTGAACGAAAAACAAACGAGATATAACCAATTTAAACTAATATTGCCGTCTCTTTCGCAAAAAACGCTGTTCTATGGGCGTGATGTTATTTGACGTCAGATGACACGTCGGACCTCTCTTTCTAATTCGTCACTTCAATGCTTTATAACTTTATCGCTGATGATGATATTTTAAACATTCTTTCACCATTTTTTACTAGAGATTATAAATATTTTATTGAGCAAATAAAAAAAACACATGCATATTCCCTATTAGGCTGCTGATCGGCGTTATCGTATAGCCAAATATATGAAAAAGTCGTGCGCGCGCATTTGCATACTTATCGTAAACGCTTATGGTTTGCTTATGGTCGTGATATAGAAAGATACGTACAAGACCCACAGGCTATATTTCGAAATATTGTTATAACATATAAAATCAGTCGATATAAATGCTAATTTTGTAGTTTTTAATAGATAGCGCAATTCTATTTACAATCAGCGACAAAAGAAACTGATCATTGTTCAAATTGTATAAGATTTTTTAATGTTATATTCATATCTTTATGAATTAATTACAGGTTTAAATTACCGACTAGTAATTATATTTAATGACTATTATGGATAGTCAAGCCCAAAAATCTACACAGACGCCGACTGCAAAACCCAAAAACATTCAAAATTGAATATCACACAGAAATGTTGCCATATTAAAAAAAGAACTTTAAAAAATTAATAAATACAATTTGAAAAAAGTCTATATACATTTCTATATTAAAAAGTAATATCAAATACGGTACAGTCATGTCAATTCACAACACTAGCTCCATCTGTCTTATCCTCGGAGCGGTACAGATAGTTCCATCTCTTTCTCTCTTTAAGATTATTCCCCTTTTAATCTCTTGCTTATTTCTTCTTGTTGTAACTCTCTCCATTCCTTTTTCGGTTTCATTCGTTTTAGTTGTCCGTCCCTGGGAAAAGAAATATAGAGTTGTAAGAGATTTAATTAGTACTAGTGGTCGCACAGTGGTCTAAATTCGACGGTAAACGAATATCTATACATATAAATAAAATTGGAGTGTCTGTTTGTAATATTGAAATAACCGTTTTTTACTACATGCATATGAATATATATATATAAGTAGATACACCAAAATAACATTTTTTACAATTTTTGTCTGTCTGTCTGTTTGTATAGGCTATTTGTATCTCTGAAATGGCTGGACCGATTTTGACGGGACTTTTATTGGCAGGTAGCTGATGTAATAAGGAGTAACTTAGGCTATTTTTATTTTAGAAAAATATTTTATTTTATTTAAAAATAGGGTTAAATGCATTTGGTCTTCTTCACGTATAATTTTTTTTTTTTAATGGCGTTTCGCACTAAAAAATACATTGTTAAGTTCCAACATCCACGCGAACGAAGTCGCGGGCACAGCTAGTTTTTATTAAGATTCAATGTTATTGTTATTGCTTTTATCAAAATACCTCTATAACCATTGTAAACATGTTTTTTTTTTCACTGCCTCTTTGGTCTAATGGTAGCAAGCGCGGCTGCTGAGCGCGAGGTCCTGGGTACGAAAAATATTGGGTGTGGAATGGAAATTCTCAGTAGCAGCACGGAGTATAGAACTGTGCCCCGTGGATGGCAATAAGATCTAATTACATGGGATTCAATAACGCCATCACACCATGGAATATCCATGGAGTTTCTTGCCGGTTCTTCTCCATAGGACCAACTTTTTGGAACCGTGCAACTAGAGTCCTATAACGTTTCATAAGTGCCTGTATTAGGTTTATTTGAAATAAAAACAATTCTATCTATCTATCTACACATCCGAGACTATCAGCTTATACTTTGCGAAGCACGAACAGTTTTGAAGTGTGAAAAATGGTCACCCATCCAAGAATTGACCGAAACAAGCACTATTAAATTAATATTTGATTGACGACACGGTTGGCGCAGTGACTAAGTGATTAGCTTTCTGCGCTAAGTGTCGCGGTTTCAATTCCCGCACGGAACAAATATCTGTATGATCTATAGATAGTTGTTTCGGGTCTGGTTTTGTGTGCATGTGACATGTATGTTTGTAAACTGTACCCACGATACAGCAGAAATCTTAGTGTGGGGAAAAATTTAATATATATATATAAAACTGATATTAAAATTTTAAACATCATCTCACCACATAAGGTCCACAAGTCCTCCACGCCTCGCGATGACCGCCTTGACTCTGTTCGCGAAGTCCACGGCGGACTCGTCGGCGGCACGCGTCATGGCCGGCAGGTACCACACGTCACACACGATGGCCCATGACGTCATCATGTTCAGCAAGTAGTGCAGCATGCCGTAACGGGAGCTGTTCCAGAACGCGTCACCGAAACGTGGGTCGTATCTGAACAAGTTGGAAAATAGCATTTATACATCTATACATATAAATAAAATTGGAGTGTCTGTTTGTAATATTGAAATAACCGTTTTTTACTACATGCATATGAATATATATACGGTACATACACCAAAATAACATTTTTTACAATTTTTGTCTGTCTGTCTGTTTGTATAGGCTAATCTCTGTAATGGCTGGACCGATTTTGACGGGACTTTTATTGGCAGGTAGCTGATATAATAAGGAGTAACGTAGGCTACTTTTATTTTAGAAAAAAATCTTTTATTTTAGAAAAAAATAGGGTTAAGTGCATTTTGACGACACGGTTGGCGTAGTGGCTAAGCGATTAGCTTTCTGCGCTAAGTGTCGCGGATTCGATCCCCGCACGGAACAAATATTTGTATGATCTACAGATAATTGTTTCGGGTCTGGGCGTTTGTGTATGTGAATATATGTGTTTGTAAACGCACCCACGATACAGGAATTATTCCTAGTGTGGGGCAACGTTTTTAAAAAAAAATAAAATAAAAAAAATAAAATTTGGTCAGATTGTTAAGTTCCGACATCCACGCGAACGAAGTCGCGGGCACAGCTAGTTTATAATATATTAAGGTGGTAAATTGTAGGGATGTTACGGAGCTTCGACTCCGATTCCGATATGTCGGAACCTCCGATTAAAATTACACCTCCGAATCCGGCTCCGGTTCCGATATATCAAAACGGAGGTATATATCGGAGTTACAAGTTATGACTTGCTATCGCTGCAGCGCTACTGAGCGCTTTCTACGTGACACTGACAACTGACGGAGTACATGTGTTCTTTGCAACTGATGAACGAAGAGTGAACGAGTTGCGACAAGTTTCTTCTTTCTTATTTATTTACATTTTACATTCGTAGCTTTGCTCCGACTCCGACTCCGATTCACCTCCGACTCCGCGGAGGTCACTACGAGAACCTCCGACTCCGATTCCGCCTCCGATAAATCCACCTCCGTAACATCCCTAGTAAATTGACTGCTTCATTGGTTTAGTGCTCGCGACTGGTAAGCGCGAGCTTCTGCGCTCGAATCCCGGGTCGCGCAGTGTTGCTGGGGTTTTATCACGCACGCAATCTGGAACTGTGCCCAATAGATGACAATAGGCTCGCTCCCTATTACATGGGCCTCAATAACGGCATCACCATCAGTGGTCGCATGCGCGACTGCTGAACATGAGATTCTGGGTTCGATCCCCGGGTCGGACAGTCGATGTAATGAATGATTTTTTTTTAAATTCTCATTGGCAGCTTGAAGTTTAGAGTTATGCCCTTTAGATGTCAATAGGCTCGCCCTCCTAGTATATTATGACAATAATGGCATTGGCGAAATGTGAAAGAAGTAATAGATATATCTCTGCCTAACCCTACGTGGAATATAGGCGTGAATAAGGCACACAATACGGTATATGACTACTAGTCATCTGAGTTACTTTTTATGAACTGTCAAAAACGACATTTTGTACTAAAAATGTTTGGAATACAAAAGCGAGACGTCACAGTTTTGCATTACCATTGACGTACTTATTGAGTGATTTTGATAAATTAAAAATTGAAAACACCAAAGATAAGCAAGATAATAAGTTATACTGAGTTTTAGAAGGAAAACTATTTACCGAACAAGAATTAAGAATTTATTTTTGATGCAGTCATCTAGCCTATTTTGAAATATCTCCCAAAGGTGAAATATTTGAATTACATGAAAGGCAAATGCAGTTCCTCAAAGGCGAAAGTTAGGTGATTTTTATGCCCAGCAGTGGGCAACTTACTTGATAGCGACTGGGTAGATGGTGCCTCCTACTTCAAAGCTCCCCTTCTTGAACTGCATGACTGAGGTGTTGTTGATGCAGGTGCCTTCAGGGAAGATCAGGATGGGCGGGTTGTCTGGCACTGATATGTGTTCTTTTAACCTGTTGACAAACCATAATATTATACGATAAAAAATTTTAATCACCATCAAAATTTAAATATTATGGTCATCGTCATCATCTGCCTACCCTTTTCCCAACTACATTGAGGTCGGCTTCCAATCTAACCGGTTGCGGCTGAATATCAGTATTTTACAACGCGACTGCCATCTGACCTCCGACACACAATTACTGGGAGACACTGATACTCTAAGGTTAGATTGGTTGTCAGACTTTTTGTGCTACTGACACCCGTAACGACTGTCATAGGTCTTCGTATGATACCCGGGACCAACTGCTTAACGTGCTTTCCGAGGCACGGAGGGGTCTCGATATGTGAAAAATGGTCACTCATCGAAGGACTGACCGCGTCAAGCGCTACTTAACCTCGCAGATCGACGGATCTGCGCGGAATAAAAACATTATTATACAATAAGAGGAGTCTTCATTTCACCTCCTCAACATGATCTTCGGTGAAATACGTGTGTTTTCTTTTAGTATCACTTAGTACTGAAATATTAAGATATATATTTGTCTTATTATCTATACATATAAATAAAATTGGAATGTCTGTTTGTAATATTGAAATAACCGTTTTTTACTACATGCATATGAATATATATACGGTACATACACCAAAATAACATTTTTTACAATTTTTGTCTGTCTGTCCGTCTGTTTGTATCGGCTAATCTCTGAAATGGCTGGACCGATTTTGACGGGACTTTTATTGGCAGGTAGCTGATGTAATAAGGAGTAACTTAGGCTACTTTTATTTTAGAAAAAAATAGGGTTAAGTGCATTTGGTCTTCTTAACATATACATTATAATACATTGTTAAGTTCCGACATCCACGCGAACGAAGTCGCGGGCACAGCTAGTTATATATATGTATTAAGATATTGTCTATTAAATGTTTACGTTAGGAGGTACCTGCTAGGCGGTTAAGCGGCCCGCACTGCCCTTTTCCTCATTGTGTAGAGACGTGACAAGCGTAATATTTTAAAGTTTAAAGAGTAAATACTCTAAATTGATATTTTTTCGGGAAAAGTATTTTATTATGAAAATTTGACCAATCAATTCTTTTTTTTTTATAAGTTGTCGAATGATACCTAATACACAGATTAAATTTGGATGGTGAAAAATCATCCTGTAAATGCGAATGTAACTCTGTCTGTTTGTTACTTCATCACGACTAAACCACTGAACCGATCGTTATGAAATTTTACAAAGAGGTAGCCTGGGACCTGGAGAAGGACATAGGCTTATTTTTACTATTGCAATAAACAGACGAAGCCGCGGGCAGAAATATGTTAAATAATCTTACCTTTTTGCTACTGCATGCCTGTCTTTAACTTCAGATCTCTCAAACCATATATGAGGCGAAGCCCTAGCGAGCGCCCTCTGCAGGAGCCCTAGGAAAGCCGTGTGTCTTTGACCAATCTGAAAAATTTAATATAATTATTAGTTAACAAAAAATATTAAAATCGTCAATCAAATTTCTCCAGGTCTAAGAGGTGTGATCTGAGAATCGAACCCAGACAAAGCATGCGACTGTTTGATCAAAAAATCATTGGGTATTTAATACCTTCGCCATAGGTTCTCAAAAGCCCGAAATTCGGGCAATTTGGACACACCTTAGAGTATCAGTGTCTCCCAGTAATTGTGTGGCGGAGGTCAGATGGCAGTCGCGTTGTACTATACTGATATTCAGCCGCAACCGGTTAGACTGGGAGCCGACCTCAGCTCGAGAAAATATTAAGGTAAACAAATCCAATCATATTTTCCGACTGGAATCGACAATCTGCTTTCTTATCGTGATAATGAAGGATATTACCTTGTCTTTTGGACATCATATAGCCCGAAACAGTGGCAGCGACCCGGGACTCGAACCTAGGACCAGATACCCCAACATGCTTGCCAACTCAAGCAATGAGTGCATATTTTCCATACATTTGCCCAGATAAAAGACACAACACCAACATTAAGGACGAATTTAAACATCATCGCTTAGGTAACAATATCGCGGAAGTAAAATTTGATGTTTCAGACGAGACATAAATAAAATTGACATTATATCTTATGAAAATTTTCTTAAATCTATACATATAATTAAATTATATCAGGCCGATATCTGTACATTATAGATATTGGAGAAAAACTAATATGGGTGGTCTTTATTAGAGCAACAGAAGCCAAAACAGCAATTTTTCGAATTTTTGTGTGTCTGTCTGTCTGTATGTTTGTACATGCATCACGCAACTATTGCATGGAATTGAATACAGTTTTCACCGATGTATTGCTAGAGGTCTAAGTTAAAACATAGGCTCCATTTTCCCGCAGGAAAATATCAGATTCTAAATACCACGCGTACGAAGTCGCGGGCAAAAGCTAGTGTATAATATAAACAAAAATACAATAGAATAGATTACAATACAATAAAATACACTTCATTGCACACCATTTACAGAATATCCTACTTATAATATTATAAATGTGAAGTTTGTGAGGATGGATGGATGGATATTTGTTACTCTTTCACGCCAGAACGGATTTGGATGAAATTTGGCACAGAGATAGATTGTAGTCTGGAATAGCACATAGGCTTTTTATCCCGGAAAAATATACGGGTTCGTACACCACGCGGGCGAAGCCGCGCGGAAACTAGTACATACATAAAGTCACGCCTTTTTCCAATGGGGGTAGGCAGTAACTACGTAAAGCCACGTTCTACGATCCTTACATAACCCTTTTGATATTTTTCATAAGACATAATCAGTTCTTTGTCCCTTCTGAAGCCCTAGTGTCAGTTTCTTTTGACAAATTCGATTTAACGCATCGAACGCGATTGGTGGAGAGCACGAAACGGACCAATCGGAGCGCCGAACGCGTTCGATGCGTTAAATCGAATTTGTTAGAGACATCTGAAAATTTATCAAATTTTACTTGCGCAGTATTGTTACCGAAGCGACGACATGTAACATTCATTAATATGGAATTATCCATCATAGCATGCAATATGGCGGTCTGTTTTTACGAGCAGTTATTTATCGTGTCACGAGCTATCCACATGGGTCCGCTCATGCCGTAGTGGCATGATTAGCCAGTCAGCAATGGTGGGATCGAGGCTGACTGCCAATTCCTTTTCATCAATTTAAATTCAAGTTTACCAGTGAAAAATAAAACATAAATATCAGCCATATTAGTATAACGATTTTCTTGACATTTCTTTGTAGAAAACTGCACCAATTCTGCTAAAATATTGTAAAGGTGCGCTTGCTTAGCCGGCCAAATTTAAATTTTATTTGGTTTTTTGCAATTTTTAGATAATTGTATGTTTATGAAAATAGTAATTGCGTGAGATCGTGGGTTCGATTCCCTAGTCGGGCAAATTCTTATTGGGTTTTTATTGTATGGAAATTCTCAGTAGCAGCACGGAGTCTGGAACTGTGGCCGGTAGATGGTAATAGGCTCGCCCCCTATTATTTGGGACTCAATAACAGCATCGGTTAAATGTGGGTGTACAATAGTACACCTCTGCCTAACCCTTCGGGGAATACAGGCGTGATGCTATGGTTAAAAATCGTCATAGCTATAGAGTGTGTAAAAATTCTGTGTAACTTTCAAAATGGTCAATTTTGGTATTAAATAGCCACTATGACGATTTATATGGTATCGTTCTATCACGAAATTGAGGGACTCATAGCTACATATCTACCGCGCAGAACGATCGATCTGCGAGGTTAAGCAACGCTTGACGCGGTCAATCCTTGGATTGGTGACCATTTTCCACATATCAAGACCCCTCCGTGCCTTGGAAAGCACTTTATGTAGTTAGTTGGTCACGGGCGTCATACGAGGACCTGTGACAGTCGTTACGGGTGTCAGTAGCCCATGAAATCTGACAACCAGTCTAACCTTAGAGTATCAGTGTGTCCCAGTAATTGGGTGGCGGAGGTCAGAAGGCAGTCGTTCCGTGTAAAATACTGATATTCAGCCGCAACCGGTTAGACTGGAAGCCGATCCCAATGTAGTTGGGAAAAGGCTAGGCAGATGAATGATTCTATCATACAGGGTGTTACTGATTTAAAATTTGCGAAAAGACCAAATATATTTTAAATTTGACAGATTAAACGAGCCCTTACACCTTAAAAAAACTCACACTTACCAATGAATAACAATTATCGCACATAAGCACCAGGGCATCAATAGGACTTGTATGATTGGCCACACAGATGCCGTTTTTCGGCTTATAATGTGTATCGTGGTACGTAATAACGGCTGATATACACCGCGACAGGAAATTAAAACACATGACCGACATCGCGTAGTTGATACGTTGCTTCGTCTTGCCGTCTGGGAGGGTCCCCACGCATGCTGTGCAGGCGATCAGCCACCAAACCTAGGTAGCGACGATGGCGTTATGGACAAACAGATGTTATACAGGGTGGGTGGTTATGCGACGGACATATTGAAGGTATTCGAACGTGTGGAACAATAGCCTTAATTAGATCATAGGTATTTTTTTCTAGAATTAGGCCAGGTTTGAAGTATGATTGAAGTACCTGCGTAATGGAAAGCCACCAGTTGCCGTCGCACACGCAACGGATTCTTGCAAACTTTGCAAATCCTATTAGGTACAATAATTTAATTTATAGTATTCTTAAAACTTTATAATTCTCTACTTTTTAAAAGTGCCTGCTAAGGCAAAAAAAACTGACTTTGTATCTTTGAGTATGAATTATCATGGCCTTGAATATGTCCGTTGTTTAAACAGTCACCCTGTATAAAATAGCTTAGCTGTCGAACATAGAAACCCGTGAAATAGGAGGTCATATTGCCATCCTATAGAATCGGAAGACTAAAGAACGTACTTTCAAACAATTTGACTTAATATTCTTTAGTAAGCCGATTCTCAAATTTTTGTGGAATATCTTTGTCGTCAAAATTATATTTGAAGCTATATACATATTCTGACGACAAAGATATTATAATAAAGCGAAGATACACATACATTTGAATATATTAGTCTTAAAAATAGGACAGAATCACAAATGAAAACATAGACACATAGAAAGCAAAGGAAACGAACACAGTCCCAAAGTTTATAGAAAACGGACAGGAAGCGACTCCTTAAAGAATACGACTCGAAAAGTTCATGACGAGTTTTTTTATTCTATTAATAAACATATACGACAATTTACCCTATATTTTATAGGTTTATTAGAGGTAGTAATTTTTTTTCCCAGACATATACGACATTTTGGCCCGAGTCATGCGACATTTACCCGAACATAACATTTTACCCGATTCAATGCAATGCATACGACAGTTTACCCAATTATTTCAGGCATTACGCTTAACTATGTTACAGTTGACACCGATAGCAGTTTTTACCCCACTTTTTTACAGACATACATGACAATTACCCCATATAAATACGACTTTTTACCCAATTCTCAGCAAGCAAACGCTTATTACCGAGCATTTCCAGACACATACGACATTTTACCCCATTTTTCAAGACAGTTGCCACATATTACCCCATATTCAAAAACCTACCAATGAGAAACACGTATTAATGCTAAGTACTCCGACATCAATGGGACTGGTATGGTTTGCCACACAGAACCCATTGGCCTTGGGGGAGTACTGCATGTTATGGAATCTGACGTGGATGGAGAGGCCTCGGATGAGTACTCGGAAGCTGGTCTTGTATGATATGCGACCGAGCTTGTTTCGCAGAAACGCGAACGGCACCATACTGACGAGCCATGTGCTCAGCACCATCACTGACACCTGACATAAGAATATTTACACTTTTGGTAGAATTTGGTAGTTTTTAGTAGCTTTTGGTAGTTTTCTTATAAACTTTTGGGGAATATCATTTTGAAAGGTTGTTTGTGTTTTAGTAGATTTACATAATTTTGATTATTTTGAACATTTGTGGCTTTCTAAAGTAATATCTTAGTTGTTTTGACAATAATGTTTATTCATGATATTTTCGCGAACAACCTTTAATTAACACGTGAATATTGTTGATTATAGACTATTGTCAAACTGCGTGTAATCTGAATTAGTAATAGGAGCGAAGAAATATTAGTTGCAAAGACACATTAAAGAAAAAATCACACAAAAGTTAGAAAAAAAAAAACAATATTAAAAAGAAAGGTGTGACACAAAAGACACATAGTTAATTTGAAATAATGTCAGGTATTATTACGCATACTAGATAAAAAATATATAAACAACAAAATGGAGAAGAAACAAGAATATAATCGTATGTTCAGTCAGCCCCAAAAAGATGGCTCCACTCAAACACTTAGCGAAATTAAAATTCTATGCATATAAAAAGCAAAAAGTCACCCATTCACTCACTGCCAAAAATCTCGAAAACTACTTGACCTACGAAGCTGAAATTTGGCAGGTAGATAGTTTATAGGCAGGAGACGTCAGTTAAAAAGACGGATTTCCGAAGCTTAACCCCTAAGGGGGTAAAATTGGGGGTCAAAGTTGTGTATGAAAAAATTGTCAACGCAGACTCGCGGGCATAGCTTACCTACTTCGATAACTAGATATTTCTTCGAAAATTATCTTTTGAATTTCGCTAAGTGTGAATTTATCCATATTTTTGAGGCTGACTGCATCAAAATAATTTAAATGCTTGTTCAGATGACGCGTTATACGCGATGTGGCTAACGAGTCTTTATGTAACGCGAAATTTAACAGCGTTTACAGTCTACCGAGTTAACTCTCGATTGGCCTCGATAATACGCCTCTATATTTTGTTGTATCGCTCTTTCCAATTAAACTGCTATTTAGAGTGGCAAAGATGGATTACTATGGCAACACTTCATAATAACCGAAAGAAATTCAAATGAATATTTTCCTTCCTGTATTTTAAATATTTTTGAGCGGATGTTGGATGCGACAGTACATTTCTAAATGAGACTCCAAACCTGCGTAAAACGTTTCATCTGAACAAACTAATATACAAACGAATAATAAATCCAGCCCATTACTGTCCCACAGCTGGGCATGGGCCTCTGCACAAATTACGAAGGGTTGGACCTTAGTCCACTACGCTGGCCTGGTGCGAGACTAGACACCCTCTTAGGTGTACTAGCTACCGTGTACACCTTAATTTATTCCATTAGACATGGTCTGAAGGTCTAAAAAGGCCACATTGAGCAATTCATCTACTTATTTCCATAGCAACTGTCAAACAGATGATTGCCCAATATGAACTTTAAGCTAATAATATTAAGAGTCTTCGATTGAGCAAATATTTTGAGATTGCAGTGTCTTTTTTAGACCCTCAAGTTAGTGTACTAATTGGTGATCGCGTTTGCAAACAATAAAGGGGGCGATTCTCGCGCGATCGAAAATACATAACGCATATCGTCCTTGAAGTTCTAACACCACATAAGTCATTTTTGGCGGTTTTGACATTTTGATGTCATTTGCTAGAGAATCGGAAGACGCGTTGTTTCAGCCAATCAGAAACAAGCATCGTCCAATAGAGACTCGTAAAATGAAATGAATATAAAATGGTATTGTACTGGTGTCTATGTAAAATTATGCAGTTTTTTCACTCTCCTGAAAAGTTGCTATTTTTGATATACGTGGTGTTGGAACTTCAACGACGATATATAAAAATCTCGTGAGAATTGCCCTCCAGCGGGCGATTCTTAAATGGACTTATGTTAAATCGCGCGAGAATGACCCCTCAACGCGGGGTTATTCTTAAACGGCTTTCAACTCACCCCTATGACGAAGATCATTATCCTGAGCGGCAACAGGAACATATATCGTACCACGAAACCCATCGCCCATATTATGGTCAGCCGCCATGTTAGGAACTCGTATTGTCTGGAACAAAACAACTTATCTATCTACGTCGGTTCTAAAAGTTTAGACAGATGATGGTGAAGTGGTAAAGGCATGACCTTATCGCGGCGCATGAGCAATTTATGAGTATTGCCGCACAACAAAACATCGAAAGCGTGCATATAAAAAATGTGTAAAACGACATAAAAACCGGTCAAGTGCGTGTCGGGCCACGCGCAATGTAGGGTTCCGTAGTTGCCAATCACAATAATGCGGACTAAGAAGAGGGCTTTCTGTTGTTACAAAATACATTTTATAAGTTGGTCGACTATTACTCGTAAACTTGTAAAAGCTACTTAGCTGTGAATACGGTAGATGGCTACTACTTTCACATATCCAAAAACAGCCAGTTAGCTTGGGGGCATTACAGCTTTATAGAAAAGAATATATAAGGGTTCCTTGTTGACTATGGAACCCTAAAAACAAGCTTGAAATACCTACTTAATATCTTTTAGCGTTAGCAGATTGTTAGTGGTAACTGGTCTTATCATAAAGCATATTGTATTTAAAAAAGAAATCCTAAAATCTTAGTACGTAAATTGCAAATTAACTTTAATTTTGCATACCAATTTCGGTTAAATGTATGTCTATTAATTGTGACTTTGTAAAAACTGTCTCAACCCATATTTATTGCAAATAAATATTTTTTTTAAGGTGGAAATAATTTCTTTACCTATTCGTTCTGGTGAGGAGGTTCCAACTCCTCAGCTCCTCGGCCTCGAAGACAGAGGTGACCTGGTCCTCAATGATGGACTCCATACCAGCCCTGACTAGGTCCAGGCAATTTGATAGGTGGAACTCGATATTGTTCTGGAAAACAAAAGGAAAAATTCAAATATTGTTTATTCAAAGTATAGGAGCTCGTAGCTACGTAGTAAGACCAGCAACACTTGATGCGGTCAGTTCTTGGATGGGCGGTAGTTCTTCGATATCATCAATTAATGGCAAGTAAGGGCATTAATTATATTATTTGACTTTAACAATGGGCAGAAATAAGGCAAAAAAGCAGATACTCGAAACAACCAAAGTAGTTTTTTTTTTTTAATCTTTTTACAGACTATAGACAAGAATCTGTTAATACTGTATTCTAGAAGATAAGAGGCCGGTGAATACTGTACTCTCGAACAAGGGGTCAGTAAATACTGTACCCTCGTGGGCAAAGGGCCGGTGAACACTACTCTCGAGGACAAGAGGCCGGTGAACACTATACTTATTTCCTTCTATAATTTTTTTGGTATTTTGAACTATTTTGGCTAAAAAGACATCGCTCCCGAGGACAAGGGGCCAGTGAATACTGTACTCTAGAGCAGCGTTCCGCAAACTTTTTGTGTTCAAGGTACATCTAGGAAATCAGAAAATTTTGGAGGTACACCATAAATGAAAGATCAATTTTTACCTAATAGATAGATAGATAGATAGATAGAGTATTCTTTATTGTACACCAGAGGAAAAACTAATCAACAAAACAATATTTATTCGTAATTAACCTTATTTTTCCGAGGCACACCATCTAATGACCACGGTACACCAGTGTGCCGCGGCACACACTGCGGAACACCGCTATAGGGAACACATCGCTCCCTTAAGAGTAGCGCTGACTTGAGGCCAATTACTGAATACCGCTTTCCGAATTGGTAAACGAATGCCACATAGAAACAAAGAAGTAATTGCGAACTCGTGTGACGTACATCACTTCCAGTGGCGGTGACGATATACGAATATCACTCGCATCTGTCATAGTCCGTAAATTCTTTGTTTACTTTACTGGTTATACAGATAATGGCCGGAATTATTTGTTAATTTTAGCGGACTGCGAACCGATTTCCCGAAAGGTTGACTATCTCTGTTGTACGATAATTTATATCTTAGTGATAAGAAACTATAATAAATCCGGTACGCTTGTTCCCAAGCCGATCGAACATCAGATAAATCAGTACTTTGAGTACCTGTTGCCTTTTGTATTGTAAGATTTGTTAGTCGGCGCGAGCTTATACATCGCACATCGGCAACGAGAGAGTTACAACATAAAATACGAAGTTGAGATAATTCGCACGCTTAGTATTAAAGTGACCTAAGTCAAAAATGTAATTAGTGGGAAATGAGCAAGAAAGTCTTCAAAAAAGTATACTTTTTAAGGTCAGTTTTGGTTTTTCGGAAATTTTGAGTTAGATCACTTTCATTCTAAGGATGCGATATGTATCCCATGAGATGGGCAATCACAAATTTTATCTGCTAAAAAACAACCTAATTATAGGTAGTGCGTAACTCGCCAAGAGGTGGCAAGTTCTTCGATATGCTATCTCAGAAAAAAATTAACGGAATTATAAGTTACAAAAAAAAAAGAAAATAGTGATTTCCCAAAAAGTACATATAACGTGTTATGATACTCTTGTTGCTGATGTGCGACATGTGACAGATCAGTCCGTGGTGAACATATTTGACAAATGTTGGTAACACCTGACTTCTCAGTAAATCTGACAGCATCTAAATAAATAAAACTGAAGTGTCTGTTGCAATGTAAAAAAAAAACGGTTTTCACTAAATGCATATACTTTGATAACGACAAAAAAAAACATTTTTTAAAATTTGTGTCTTTCTGTTTGTTCCGGCTAATCTCCGAAACGGCTGGACCGATTTTGACGGGACTTTCACTAGCAGATAGTTGATGTTATAAGGATGAACTTAGGCTATTTTTATAGTAGAAAAAGAATCAATGCGGGCGAAGCTGCGGGCGGAAGCTAGTCGTTAATATTTATTGAAATTAAATACAACGGGCTGCTGGGTGCTAAGGGCGCGCGCGGCGGGGAATGGCGGCCCTTAGCGCACCTCTTCCCATCCCCCCATCGTGGAGAACACGAAACGGACCAATCGGAACGCCGAACGCGTTCGATGCGTTAAATCGATTTTATCAAAAGAAACTTCTACTAGGGCCTTTGACTTGGCTTTACGGTTAAAGAATTTTAGTTCTCAAAAAATTTACAAAAATTTTACTTACATGAGAACAGTTTTAACACATTAAATATACATAGCAGCACTTTGACATAAGACTAAAATTTAAATTTTATTTTAGATCATAATTCCAGTTTATTATATTTCGTACGCTAGTTACAATGCAAAAATGAAACTATGCAAATCCACCCTCAAGTTAAAAATCAATTAGCAGTTCGGTCAGAGTTTCTGGACTCGGCTCGGCTAGCTCGGTTTTCTGGACCGAATAAAGAAATAAAAGTATGTGGTTACCTCTCCGTTCCCCTGGTTGGTTTTGTGTCCATTGGACACCCTCTCCTGGCTAGAACTCCTCTTGTAGTTGAGCTCTGGTGACGGGCCGAGGATCTCATGCCGTTCTATCACAGTCATCTTCGTCCCTGGAGAAGAGATCGAGGGAAGAAAGAGTTAAATTAGGAAAAACGTTTTTTTTTAATTGTAGTATTTACAAATGTACTGTTTTTTTTCTCTATTGTTAATCACAAAGTCTGTACGAATATCATCACGCGTGCATCAACCTTTTAACCGCCAACGACGCTTTAAAGCGTCATTTTTTATTATGTTTGACAGTGAAATAAGTAATAAACACTATTTTCGCATATATATGTGGCGGCATCGGCGTCTGGATTAAAATCGTGATTGACGCTTTAAATCGTCGTTGGCGGTTAACGGGTTAGGTAGTGGCAGTGGCGTGCGGTTCATAAAGACAAAAAGACATTGCCTACCCTACATAACTCAGATAAATATGTATTTAAATGAGATATTTGAGGTGGCAAATCACATACATCGTTATTTAATCGACAAGACGACGAACCAATACCAACACGCAGTAGGTATTTTTGATAAGTAAGCTTTTAAAATTTTCTGCCTACCCTGTCTAAAAACTCTGTGCACGCCGCTGGGCAGTGGTACTATAGCATCAACATTAAGCTCAAGCTGCTATTGAGTCCCACGTAAGGGGCGGGAGCCTATCGTCATTTTCGCAACTCCCAACTCCAGACTGCTATTGAGAATGAGTTCGACCCAGACTTCAACTCTATCTCAGAATGGGCCACACATGGAGGCTCTTCTCTTGCACCGACTAGATCTATAAGTCAGTCGGTAATATGCTTGAAATTATGACGCCTACTTGTAACATAAAACTGCGCGTACGTCTGTATTTAAAACTCAGCTTTATCTACAGTACCTACTCCTCATAATACAGGGGAAAAAAATGTAATTAATGCATACTTTGAGTAATAATAATCAAAATGGCGACGCGGGCGATGCAGGTAAGAAAAGGAAAAAATAAAACAGAAAGTATTTTTAACTGATTTCATTTATGTATAGTACCCCTAGTATAAGTTTAAGTGTAAGTTTCTTTCGACAAATTCGATTTACTACATCGAACGCGTTCGGCGCTCTGATTGGTGGAGAGCACGAAACGGACCAATCGGAGCGCCGAACGCGTTCGATGTAGTAAATCGAATTTGTCGAAAGAAACTTACACTAGGGCCTCAGTAATCGATAGAGTTTTCTCCTAACCGACTATGTTGCGTCAGATGATCAATTTCCTAGTAATTATCTAGTGTACGACAAGTAAAGAAGTACTTGATCAACTTTCTATTTGACACGTTTATGTCAAACTTGACTGAAGTACTATTGCAATAACTCAATTATACAACTGTGAATTCTTTTCCCAGTTCCCAGACTTTTTTTTATCATAGACCACTTTCAAAATTTAGTTTGTTCCGGTGGACCCCCTGCAGCTACATTTCTATCATATTGTAAATTGAATTGTAAACCTCCATTTGTCACACCAACCTAGACCCCCGTCGAGTCTCTCGTGGACCCCTGGGGGTCCACCTGGACCACTTTGGGAACTAATGGGTTAGGCAATCATGCCAATGCGATGGTCCTTGTGACCAGTTGAATAGAGTCGCCAGTCAGACGGGACTCATTTTAACACGGAGGAATATTGGTCCTCGACCCCCACTGATGTAGAAGATTTGACTCCCAATATATGTATTATGTATCTAGCATAATATATAATTGAGTTATTGCAATTATATTCAATCAGTAGACTTTTCTATACTGATATTATAAAGAGATAAGATTTGTTTGTATTTAGGGGGTAGCCTCCGGAAATAATGATCTAATTTTTCCTACAAAAAATCGAATGTTCCAAAAATGTTTTCACTGATAGATAGCTTCATTATCCCCGATTGCTATAGGCAATAAACTATAATATAATATGTAGGTCACGCGGCGAAGTCGCGGGCAACATTCTCAGTAGCAGTGTCCGGCTCGCCCCCTATTCCATGAGATTAATAACAGCCTCAGCGAAATGCAGTTGATGAATAACCCATCACTGAAAAAGGCGCGATGATGCTTTAAAATTTTTCTAATATGTCAGCACGTAAGATTGAAGAAAGCAGCCTTTGTTTCTGCCACAGACTTATCTGTCAGTCCAGTTATATTTAACTTTCCAACAGTTGGGTTTAAGGAAAGAGCCTCCACGAGTGAAGAATCATGAGACCGTCTGGCGCACTAGACAGTCAGCTTCGAAACCACCATTGCTGACTGGCTAATCTTTCCACTACGGCATGATCGACCTCCATCTGATAGCTCGTGCTGACACGATAGAAGAACTCACCATTGGTGCCATTTTCCTTGATGATGGCTGACGGAGGCTTATCATCAGGCACCGGCGGCTCTTCCTCCTCATCAGAACTGTCTGTCCGCTGTATCTTCTTCGCAACCTCAATGTGTTGTCTGCCATACTGGAAATTAAAGCAAAGGTTGAATTGATTAAAGAAAATGGTGGTCTGGAAATGGTCACACACGGAGGCTTCTAAACTACAAATGGCAGATGCGGGTCGTACAGTTGCCGAATTGAAATGGAACTGGGCTGGCCATTGAGCTATGGGCTAGAACAACCACACAGTGGGTCCCAAAAGGCAGGAAACCACAGCGCGGCAGACCCAAAAGGAGATGGCGAGATGATCTGGACTCCTATGCAAAGAATAGGCTCCAAATCTCAATGAACCGGGATATATGGAAAGAGGGGAGGTAGGCCTTTGCCCTGCAGTGGGAAACAACGGGCTCATAATAATAATTATAGACCAATAAGGTGGTAACGTAAGATCATACGGATCAGTGCTTTGTAAATACGAGAACTATAAAAACTATGCCTATGCGCAGTTCACCTTGACAGTTAAGGTCACGAGAATAAGTATGTCGTGGTTGTTACGTACGATGCGTGAGCGCAGTTTTGTTAAATTACTAGATTACAATGTTATTATTGAAATCATGGAAATTATCATCATTTAAATAATGAATATGTTTTATTTCAATGAATGAATATGTTTTAGAGAGATCGACTGCTTAGCTACGTGCCGCGAGTTCGATTCCCGCACGGAACAAATATTTGTATGATCTACAGATAGTTGTTTCGGGTCTGGGTCTTTGTGTATGTGAATACACACCGAGCCTCGGAAAGCACGTAAAGCTGTTGGTCCTGCGCCTGATCTCTCTCCGGTCGTGTCGGATTGCCGTCCCATCGGACTATAGAGTGAAGGAATAGAGAGAGCACCTGTGTTTGCGCACACTTGTGCTCTATAATATCTCCTGCGTAGTTGGCTAATCTCCGGTGAGATTGGCCGCTGTGACCGAAACCGGTCAGGAGGACATTAGATTATTATGTTTTATTTAAACTATTTGTCGCTGCTAAATACAAAAAAAAAACTTATTCCAAGGTAATAAGACTCTATTTAAAATGCAGTAAATAATGATTTCTTAAAAAAAATGTTAAATTATTAAACGAAAGTAAAATAATATTCTAATTGTTGAAATATGAGATCCAGCGTTACTTAAGTTATACGTTTTAAACTAATTTCCCATGAGAACAGTGATAATCCCCCATTACTGACTCACTGTTGGCCTCAGGCCTCTTTTCAAAGTGAGAAAGGAAAGCCCTTAGTTCAGCACACTGGCCTGATGCGGTTAGGCGGAGTTTACAATCAACAATTTTATAAAACCCTCATAGTAATGAAATTTCCTCACGATGTTTTCGAGAAGTCAGAAGTGCGGTTGGAACTCCGACCCTCCAGAACGGAAAGTCAGAACCTTTAGAACAGCTAACGTTTACGTCATGTGTCATAGACAAAAACATATTCATTAGTCATACATTTACTTATTGTCCCTGACATTGTTAATGATAGCATCTAATTCACACACATTACCTCCTTTTGTCTTCGTTGTCGGTTAAATAATGTTTCTAATGTGCGGCGTGACAAAATTATGACGTCAAATGGATTGTATCTGTTAGATTTATGACTTTCGTGTGAACATTAGAGAAAAATAGTTTACAATAGAAATATTATTAAGAATTTAAATTATGTGTCATAAAACAGTAATATTTTAAAAGAACTATCTGTGCCAGCGAAAGATTTTTCATACTTGATACAAAGTTTGAAACCCGCAGCTAGCAGCCGTTCTCAAACTTTTTTTGGCGACGGAACCCTTTTGGAAAACAAAATACTTGAAGGACCCCTAAAATAATGAAAACCTAGTTTTATGTGTACTCTTTATTAATAATGATATTACTCGACATTAACATTTGCATCTAATGGGGGATAAATTGTTTTTAATTTTCATCAATTATTTGATATCAGGCTTGATAGAAAAGAGTTAACTGTGAAAAGAGTGATCAGTATTTTCGCGGAGCCACCACAGAGACTTTGCAGAGCCCTAGGGTTCCGCGGAGCATTAATAGAAATAGATATGCAGTACAGTGTGTTCCGCCTTTGTAATGGCATGCAAATATTAGTTTTGTTAAAAACGATAATACAAAACGAATTAAAAATTTAATCTCTCTATAATTTTATGACTCATCAAGTCTTTAATATTATAGAAAAACACATTTCAGTCAACCATAGTTTTAGTTTAATTCTGAATTGTCGTAAAGGTAGTTCGCGAATAGTTTGAGGAATCATGTTAAGCACTCTTATTATCATTATTGAACAATTTTTGCTAAGATAAGTGTTTCGGCAATTATTCATATTAAGCTTACTTTGGGGAACATATTATTATGTTTTTTTATAAACATATAAACAATTTGAAAAATATACAGAGATACCGAAATCTTCATGTTTAATTTTTTTTTTAAACATGTTCACATATCTCTAAAGGTCCTACTCCGCTTACAGCTCGTATACATTTTTTTAAACTATGAACACTTTGTCAAGTTAGTCGAATATTATAATTAATATTTCCAAAGATTTCGTATTTGGCCAGTGAGTGATATTTCGCATATTAATATAATAAATTTAACCCATAACTGTCCCACTGCTGGGCAAGGGTCTCTTCTCAGAATGAGAAAGGTTAGGCTTTAGTCTACCACGCTTGCCCGGTGCGGGTTGGCGGACTACACACAACATCAAGAACTTTATGTCACCCTCTCAGGTGTGCAGGTTTCCTCACGATGTTTTCCTTCACCGTTAACGCAAGTGATAATCAAATTCTGATCCGCACATGATTCCGAAAAGTCAGAGGTGTCGGATCGAACCCGCGACACTTAGCGCAGAAAGCTAGTCGCTTAGCCACTGCGCCAACTGTGTCGTCAGTTGGCCTCAGGCCTCTTTTCAAAGTGAGAAGGGTTAGGCCTTAGTCCAGCACACTGGCCTGACGCGGGTTGGCGGAATACACAAACTACAATTTTATAGAACCCTCTCAGTAATGCAATTTCCTCACGATGTTTTCGAAGCGTCAGAAATGCGTGGGTTTGAACTCAGACCCTCCTGCATGGAAGGCAAACGTTCAACCACCAGGCTATCACTGCTATTAATATAATATTTATTTAGTACAGCGATTAGCCATAAAAATACTTGATAAGTAAACCCATCACACTGTCTTCTCACTGAACCGCTGACATTCTAACATTATCGTCTTGCATTCATCAACAAACAGCAATCCTGGGCTGGTCGTCATGAGCTCGTTGAGCATCGTCAACTGTACGACAAATTGACATCAAATAATTGACGCATCTAGATTGCCCCCATCGGTCTAGTGGTCACAGGCACGAAGGTGCGGTCGCAGCCAGCCTTTGGGGGGTCATATTAACAGTAGAGTGATTTGGGGGGTGGGGGTGTAATATTATAGTAGAGCTTGTACGATTTTGGGGGGGGTCACGACCCCCACGACCCTCGGTCCGCGACTGCAAGCACGACTGGTAAGAGTGAGATTCCGTGCTGATACTGAGAATTTCCATACAGAAAAACCAAACAACACTGCCCTGCTCGAGGAGCGCACCCAGGACTCAAAAATCAATGATTAGTCCAAATAATTACACTGACGATCGGACTTGAAACAACAAAAGCGGTAACGCAATAATGTCAAAGGTCGTTTCATGTTGCTTCCTGATTATTTAGTCTGCTTTGCCTTAACTATTATATATTAAATAATGACGGCCTAGAACTCGATCGCAGCGCCACCTACCGGGTCCAATTGTGAATCTAAACCGTCTAAGTATCCACTCAAACACACGCAAAAAATTTCATCAAAATCGGTCCAGCCGTTTAGGAGGAGTTCAGTGACATACACATGTACAAGATATTTATATATGTAAGACAAAACACTACACATTTACAAAATTTCATTAAAATCGGTTTAGCGGTTTCGGAGATTAGCGTAAACGAACATCGTGATAATATGTATTTGAAAATTTAATATGTACATTAATTTAATGTGTACAGATTATCGAACTGTCTGATACTCATTCTTTGAACACTAGGTATAAACACAACCTTGCTGTACATGCTTCGCGCCTCCACAGAGTAAGCAACTCGTTCATGGGACAATGTATACGCCTTTTACAATAATATACGTAATTTAACACTGAAGAAGTTCAAAATTGTAATTAAATCTAAACTTTGTAAAAAAGGATACTACACAATTTCGGGCTATTTAGATGACAAAAACGCTTGGGATTGAGCCGCTCTATAGCCTTTCCTTCTTTTTATATACAGTTTTGCACATGAATTATTATATTATTTACTTCATTATTATGATATTGTAATGTCGATTAAAGTTAAATGATATTTTATATATAACCGCTATACATTGTAAATGTGAGTGAGATTTAGGCTGAACGCTCTTAATTTCATTAATTCTCACGATGATCCATGCTTGCCCTGTTGCGACGGGTCAGCTCAAATGTCTGGACTTTAAAATAGACCTTGAGTTTGTTTCGGCGTTTCTAAGGGATAGTCATAGGAAATGCCGACGCCATCTAGTTTAAAAAAGACGTGTAAAAGTGATTGAAAAATTCTAATTGCAAAATAATTTCATTTCATGTGACACGTGATTTAAAGATGCCGACCTATTTATTTGTTTACATAGAAGGAAGTGTATGAGCAACAACTTATATGTACCTATACGACAAGTACAAAGTGTACTGGATCAAAGTTCAAATAATATGGTTACTTGGTTATATGCCTATTATATATTACTAATTTTTGACCGCGACTTCACGCGATATTTTGTACTTATTATCTATAATAAATTCAACCGATTACTGTCTCACTGCTGGGCAAGGGTCTCCTCTCAGAATGAGAAGGGTTAGGCCCTAGTTTTCCTTCACCGTAAACGCAAGAGACGCAAATTCTGATCCGCACAAAGTCAGAAGTGTGGGCCGGGTCTGAACCCAGACCCTCCTGCATGGAAGGCAAGCGTTCAACCGCTAACCTATCACTGCTCCACTCATGTCACACTTATGATCTAAAAAGTGTTTTTGTTGCAATAGCAAAATTAAGCCTATGTCCTCCAGGTCATAAGCTACTAATTTGTAAAATTACATAACGATCGGTTCAGTGGTTTAGTCGTGATGAGATATCAAACAGACAGACAGAGTTACTTTGACATTTATAATAGTGTAAAAACATTTGTACAGAGGAAGAGATGCTCCACATCGAGACATTTTAGCATCTCTAAAATAGATTTATGTCGGATGAGATTGCCGCTCTCATAAGTAAATCTCGTATTGACCTTTCGATACCGATTACTTTGATAATACAGCATCAGCGAAAAGTGAGTGCACAATAGTACACCTCTCCCTGACTCAATATAAATTTCAAGCCAATCCAACGACTGCTTTTCGAGTTATGCGTACACAAACAAACAGAAACTGAATTATATAAAAATATCGGTAACGTAAGAATACGACACGACCACACAATAACAAAACATTAAAATTCTGTACATATACATATAATGAATGATGTTATTTTAAGTGCGGCTAATTGTTGATAAACTTTTGTTGTCCCGGCCCGTAATTTGTGACGTCACATTCGTTTTTAAACAGACAAAAACCACATAGCTTCTCGCTTGTATTAGGGTTATGAAGAGGTGTACAGTAAAACGTTTTTATGCTCTTGTTACCGGTTCCGGTGTACTATTGTGGCGGCACGGTTGGCGCAGTGGTTGAGAGATCGACTACTGAGCTATGTGTCGCGGGTTCGATTCCCGCACGGAACAAATATTTGTATGATCTACAGATAGTTGTGTCTGAGTCTTTGTGTATGTGAATACACACCGTGCGTCGGAAAGCATGTAAAGCCGGTGATCCTGCGCCTGATCTCTCTTCGGTCGTGTCGGATTGCCGTCCCATCGGACTATGAGAGTAAAGGAATAGAGAGAGCACCTGTGTTTGCGCATACACTTGTGCTCTATAATATCTCCTGCGTAATTGGCTAATCTGCAGTGAGATTGGCCGCCGTGACCGAAATCGGTCAGGAGGACATTATTATTTATTACCTACATATCGCCGGTGCCGTTACTGAGTCCCATGTAAAAGGGGGGCGAGCCTATTGCCATCTACCGGGCACAGTTCCAGACTCCGTGCTGCTACTGAGAATTTACGTACAGAAAAACCATAACACTTTGCCCGGGCCTATGGTAATTTGACTGCTGCATCTGTCTAGTGTCCTCAGGTGTGCAGGTTGCCTCACGATGTTTTCCTTCACCGTAAACGCAAGTGATAATCAAATTCTGATCTGCACATGATTCCGAAAAGTCAGAGGTGCGGGCCGGGTTTGAATTCAGACTTCCCCACTCCGGCATGGAAAACCACACAGCAGTGGCATGCGGTTAATAAAGACAAAAAGACACTGCCTACCCTACATAACTCAGATAAATATTTATTATACGATATTTGAGGTGGCAAATCACATACATCATTATTTAATCGACAAGACGACGAACCAATACCAACATGCAGCAGGTATTTTTAGTAAGTAAGCTTTTTAAATTTTCTACCTACCCTGTATAAAAACTTTGTGCACGCCGTTGCCATACAGAGAAGGGCAATGCGAAGCGCAAAAACATATTAAAGCTAAGTCGTCAAGTTCTCATACCCAAATGAATGGTCTAACAAAGCACAATATTGTGAAATGATTGGTTTGATTCTCGCAAAAAGTATTTGCTTACATTTCATTTCGCGGTATGTAACGGCACTGTTGAAAATAGATGTTTTTTCACACTACTATAAACTTTGACCTTCGGACTGAGTTTATTAATTTACGTAACATAGGATCACGCCTGTATTCTCCGAAGAGTTAGGCAGAGGTGTACTATTGCACATCCACATTTCGCCGATATCGTTATTGAGTCCCATGTAATAGGGGGCGAGCGTATTGCCATCAACAGGGCACAGTTTTGAACTCCGTGCTGTTATTGAGCATTTCCATACAGAAAACGCAATAATACTGCCCGACCCGGGAATCGAACCCAGAACCTCACGCTCAGCAGTCGCGTTTGCGACCACTAGACCAGTGGAGGCAACTGGAAAATCATTAATTAATATTTTATTTATTAAATCGGGGAGACTGGTACTGTGGATAGTAGGTGCTTCCTTCCTTCTTGCTTGTCTCTTAGTTACAGGGTGTTTCACTTGCATATAGTATAATGTCAAATGTCCACGGAAGTCTTGCAAAGTTTTTTTTTTAAACGTTGCCCCTCACTATGAATAAGTCCTGTGTCATGGGCACGTTGACAAACACAAATTTTGACATGCAACAAACCCACAGATAACAAATCCCGGAATTATTATCTTAGTGTCAAAAATAAATATTGTTCCGTGTGGGTATCGAACTCGCGACACGTAGCGCAGTATGACGATCGCTCAACCACTGCGCCAACCGTGCTATCTACAATGGTTCATTCCATACTGTGTATCAAACTCGTGAATATCACGTGTTGTCGCGAATAGTGAGGTTATCAATACTTTATGTGTAATTAACATTTAATGATTTTTTTGATGACTCAAAATCTAATCAAGACTAACAGGAAGAAAACCAGATGTTTATAAATACGGCAATACTCCCTTGTCGACTGTACCCTTAGTGTAAGTTGCTTTTGACAAATTCGATTTAACGCATCGTACGCGTTCGGCGCTCCGATTGGTCCGTTTCGTGCTCTCCACGAATCGAAGCGCCGAACGCGTTCGATGTAGTAAATCTAATTTGTAGAAAGAAACTTACATTAAGGCCTCTGAACGTAAGTAATACAGGGTGAAAATCCCTAAATGGCCGCGAAATCCGAAACGATTCGCAGTCTCGGAGCCGATTTTGATAAAAACAAAAACGGCATCAATCGATTTTTGAAGTACAGTAATACCTCGACTTACGCTACTGCGACTTACGCGAATCTAGAGTTACGCGATTTTCGAATCTTATCGATTCGTCGTTACTTTGAGAGCTACACAACTCGATTTCTCACTACGCCTCATTATTGTTCAGCTAATGTACATGTTCGGACGTTTTGCGCGGAATCAACGTTTAGCTATAATTCGCCAAATGCCCGGGTAAGCAGTAAGAGCTCCCTGAGATAACAGCGAGAGACAAATAAAAAAAAAAATCTCTTCTCCATAGAACTAAACCACTTTGGAGCCGTGCACCTAGATTCTTAACGTTTTAAAAGTGCCTGCAAAGGTCTATTTGAAATAAAAAAACGTAGATTTTGAAATGGCAAAAAAGAAAATTGTTTCTGATTTGGCCATCATACGCATCATCATTTGAAAAATTCATCAAATATAGACAACTTTCTCGTAAATTCTTCTCCAATGTGATAATTTTACGAGAATTCAGAACAAAGAAGACGAGTGAAACCCAGAATGTATTTTTGCAATGAAACTCGATTTCAAATCGCGCGAGAATCGTCCCCCCTATGTATACTTGACCAAGAAAGTGCTTTATCATTTTCAATGACGGCTCCTAAAGATAATTTCGATAAGCCTTAGATTTGTGTTATGTCATGTTATTTTGTATGTAGAAATACTTCATATTCAATCAAATCGCCAGTTCTTTGTAAACTTATCTCTTGTGATTATTAGGTATTTATTCTTTTCTCTGAGAAGTATACATATATGTACAGAAACTAATTTTACTCAAAGGAAAAATGCAATATTTTTTAAAAAGTGAAACAATAAAGTCGTTTGCCTGTCCGGCAGCCTAATTACGTAAAAAAGCGACAGCAACGCGACAGCCACGCGACAGAAATTTCACTGTCAGCCAATACATTATATGTCACAAAAATGACATTTGACAGAAGCTATCGCGCGATCTACGCCTGTCGCTACATCGGTAATCAGGCTGCCGGTATTCTACATGACAATGAAACATAAAATAACACCCTGTATTTTTATTTAGGAATCATTTCTGTATCGTTGGTGCGTTTACAAACACAAATAATCACATGCATAAACACCCAGACCCAGAACAAGTATCTGTAGGTCCTACGGTAACTAGCTTTTGCCTGCGACTTCGTCCGCGTAACGTACATGCAATATATAATTTATAGCCTATAGCACTCAGGAATAATGTCGCTTTCTAACAGTGAAAGTGTTTTTAGAATCGGATCATTCGTTCCGGAGATTACTCCCTACATACTAACAAATTTACCTCTTTGTAATATTATTATATTATACTAGCTTCGCCCGCGTGGTTTACAAACACGTACATTTTTCCGGGATAAAAAGCCAATGTGCTATTCCAGACTATAATCTATCTCTGTGCCAAATTTCATTCAGATCCGTTCAGCCGTTTTGGCGTGATTAAGTAACAAAAATCCATCCATCCTCACAAACTTTCACATTTATAATATTAGTAGGATTTATAATCTATAATATTGAAATAACCGTTTTTTACTACATGCATATGAATATATATACGGTACATACACCAAAATAACATTTTTTACAATTTTTGTCTCTCTGTCTGTCTGTTTGTATAGGCTAATCTCTGAAATGGCTGGACCGATTTTGACGGGACTTTTATTGGCAGGTAGCTGATGTAATAAGGAGTAACTTAGGCTACTTTTATTTTAGAAATATTCTTTTATTTTAGGAAAAAAAAGGGTTAAGTGCATTTGATCTCACTAAAAAATACATTGTTAAGTTCCGACATCCACGCGAACGAAGTCGCGGGCACAGCTAGTATTCACTAATATTATAAATCCTACTAATTTATAGAATTGGTTTACGCGGCGCAAAGCTCACAGTCGGCATGTTTCTTTCCGACATCTTCAGCAATCATCGTCATTTTTCGGCCAATTCACACAAAACCTTAATTAATTATACACCTAAACCTTCCTCGCGAATCACTCCGTCCATTGGTGAAAACCGTATGAAAATCCGTTCAATCGTTTTTGAGTAAATCGCGTTTAGACAGACAGACGCGGCGAGGGGACTTCGTTTTATAATATGTAGTTATTTTTTATGTACAGGAAACGAAACGCTGCGCCATCTGGCTGGATATCCGCCATCTATAAATCGCTTGCTAATTACCAAACTAATAATCATCATCAGCCAGAAGACGTCCACTGCTGAACGAAAGCCTACCCCAAATGCCATAATCTCCACGCTTGGCAGGCGGCTTGGGGATCGCAGTGGCTCACCGATTAGTGAGAGGACGCTGCGGCCCGTCCTCCGGTGTCTAGCCGCAATTTTAAGACGTACCCGGGTCTTAAACTAATAATGTTGATCGATAATTATCCAATTATATATCTTTATCAATTAATGTCATATAAAATGCCCTAGTCATTCGTTTGAAGCATTATCCACGAACTTTGCCCACCTTCTGTGTTCTGATTCCGTCATACGCTATCGATAATGATTGATGCAAATACTTTTACACATTTTGAAATAACATTGATTATCAAATTAATATCATGTTTTTATCTTGACAATTTCTCGAAAGAAAATTTTACGAAATTGGTTTGAATGATAAAAACTTTACTGGTGGTAAACGCCTAAGCCGTTAGTCCGCCTTCATACAAAAACATTAAATAAATAAATTGACGTTTGGAAAACAACATAGCATACGCCTGTACTCCCCGTTCCCCGAAGGGTTAGGCAGAGGTGTACTATTGTGCACCCACATGTCGCCGATGCCGTTATTGAGTCGAACCCAGGACTTCAGGCTCTGCAGTCGCACTTACGACCCCTAGACCAATGAGGCAGTCTAGTCTAGTAGTTTGAAAGATTGTAGATAAATTGACGTTTAGTTAATATATTGACGTTTAGTAGATAATTTGACGTTTAGTAAATAAATTGACGTTTAGTAAATAAATTGACGTTTAGTAAATAAATTGACGTTTAGTAAATAAATTGACGTTTAGTAAATAAATTGACGTTTAAAGTCAAAGTCAAATGTTTTTATTTCAACTGGGCCTTTACGGGCGCTTTTAAAACGTTATATATATTTAGTAAATAAATTGACGTTTAGTAAATAAATTGACGTCTAGAAGATTGGAGACGACTGTTCACTACGACCACATTTGTAGACAGAAACAAAAAAACAAACTGTTTACATTCTCACTAAAACCGGCTGGATCCCAAGAAATTCGAAAACTTGTGACCGAGTTCCGAGTGGTGAGAAACAGAAAATTCTGAAAAAGGTAGGCGAGCGACGAAGAAAAAAAGAAAAAAAAAATAGATTGATGATGGTGATGATGACAAGCCCAAGTTCATCAACACCGCTCAATCGATATGTTAAGTTATATAAAATCGTATCTTATTAATTCAGCTCATTACTATCCCACTGTTGGGTAAGGTCCTCTTCTAATAAGAAGGATTAGGCCTTAGTTCACCACGCTGGCCTGGTGCGGTGCAGGTTGGCGTACTACACACACCATCGAGAACTTTATGGAGAACTCTCAGGTGTGCAGGTTTCCTCACGATGTTTTTCCTTCACCGTTAACGCAAATGATAATCAAATTCTGATCCGCACATGATTGCGAAAAGTCACGAGGTGCGGGCTGAGTTTAAAGGCAGATCCTCTTACATGGAAGGCAAGCGTTCCACTAGGCTATCACTAGTCATCGTATCTTAATACATAATAAACTAATTTTATAATTTATTATAGCACGTAATCATGAGATAAGTTGTATAAATAATATTTTATCTTGTTGTCGATAAATATTTGCCGACGGACATGTAACAAACAACTAGAGATGGGAACATGCGTCGCATGATTGGGAAAGTCGATCCCGCGTAACGGGAAAAGGCGAGGCCAAAGAAGAAGAAGAAAACCTAATAACACTACTTAACCCGAGAATGGAACCTTCAGTCTTCTATCTAATATAACCCTCAACATCAGCGATCGCTTAAAACCTAGCCAAGACCATAATATCAGCGGTAACTGTTCTCAGCCGGAAATTGGCGATGCAGTCGTTAGGGAATCTAGCCAGGATCAGTTCCAAGAACATACTCGTATCGCATGTAAAATCAGAGCTCAAGGCCGGAAAAACAGTTTAATGTAAACGTACTATCGTGGTGGCAAAGGTTAAGTGCAGTGCACACGTGAGATGCGTGATCTAATGTGGTCAATTTATCTACGACTAGCTTTTGCCCGCGACTTCGTCCGCGTAACCTATATATGTATAATTTATAGCCTATAGCATTCGGGGATAATGTAGCTATATATAAGTGAAATAATATTTGAAATCGGATGTGTAGTTACGGAGATTATCCCCTACATATAAATTTACATATTTTACCTCTTTATAATATTAGTATGATGATATACGACATATGAGATACAGTAGACCGTTTGATATGTCGGAGGTAACCACCGACAGCACGGTATGCGCAGGCGCAACGGTTGAACCTTTGACTGCTGCGCTACGTGTCGCGCCAAGAAATCGATCCCAGGATCCAGGCACTCGCCTGATCGATTTCTGACATTTCTAACACTCTTACTTCAGTTAATCCGATAATCTTTTGATCCTTCTAAATTTAGGTTGCAACTATGGTTTGGGACCGTCCTATATACGAGTTCCAGATATAGCAAAGATGGAGGTTTTCATTCAAATTTATTTAAGAGAATTCGTTGATAAATTGACATGCGTTTGTTCCCAATTTCGTGGGACCTAATTCCGTCCATAACTAGAAGCACTTCTGCTTATTATAGTTTGTATGATGCACGTTCTGATCATCATCTGCCTAGCCTAGGGTTGCCGTCCTGTTTTCCCAGGACATGTCCTGCTTTTTGGAGTGTCCTGGATTGTCATTTAGTAGCGTCCTGGATTTTTTAAAGTCCCCGTAAGGTCCTGTTTTATTATTCGCGCGCCACTACTGTCTCGAACCTTACGTTTAATCATCAGCGTTATTTTATAATTTAATCCTTTATTAATTTCTTATATTATACAATTTAATTGAAGATAATTTCATAAAACATTGTAATTGCTGTTCATGGAGTTTCATTAACACTGTTTTCTTATACTTATACTGCGTCCTGTTTTTAAACCGAAATGTCTTGGCATTTCCACTTCAAATCCTGATTTTCAGAATTTGGGAATGGCAACCCTAGCCTAGCCTTTTCCCAACTACATTGGGTTCGGCTCCCAGTCTAACCAGATGCGGTTGAATATCAGTATTTTACACGGAGCAACCGCCCTCCGCATATTATTGTGTTAGTACGAAATCACGTGTTTCTCTCACATTTTACATGAATGGTAACAATTTAATGCTGATTAGTAAAAGTTCGCGATAAACTAGTAAAGGCTATCTAGTTTATAATATTAGAAATAGTTTGTTAATAATTAGCTGTTCCCCGCGATTTCGTTTGCGTGTATTTTGCGTTTATTTTCTAGTAAGTGTTTGGCTGCGTAGCGACTACTTCAACTGAAAATCAGCGCTGGGTGTCAAGCCTAGCATACGCTGAGTTGGTAACCTGTTCGGTATGGGTATGCCCGAGAACGCATTTTATTTCACTAAGTGTGTACTTAGGTATAATATTTTTTTTTGTTTATTTTGAATAATTTTTGTGCTGTCGGTTACGCCGTACGGAATAAAAGCTTTTTCTTTCTTACTACTCGCAACATGGCAAAAAGTAAAGCGCCATCTATCGGCGTGAAGCTACAACAACAAACCCTGAACAGCACGATAAGAGTTTACAACGATTCTAACACATATACGAATATCCGACATCAACCGTTGGGCTTCGGCCTAGAGGAACACCATACCTCGTTCCCCCATAGTGGTGACTCCGACGTGATATGAACACGCGCACGATTGTTTCATACATTTTTGGCTAAACGGTAACAACGATTGAGGTCGAAGAAATCTCGGAGTAGACCGCAGGACCTCACGCTCAGCACAGAGACAGGTAACATACAATCACCAGATATTTATGAAGTTCTAATGAACTAATGATATATTTCTTTAAATATGGTTTTCAACTATCTATTGCCATATTTAACATTGACCATAGCACCACAGTGTCAATCATTCATCCATCAATCCCATTCACTTGTCTAAAAGCACTGTAAACAGTTTGTTTACTGTCTCATCCATGTTCACGTCGGTGGAATGTTCTAGGATGACATAAGTGGGCCGGTCACTTGATCAACAAATGTCATTCCCATACGCTTTAGAGGCGTTTGTGTTCCCAAACGATCTGAGATCGTAATATTATCAAGGGAAAGCAGTCACGCTTCCGACGACTAGACCAATGAGGATTACTCAAATGCATTTATAATCTCCTTAAAAAAAAAACTTCAACTAAATCCATCCTCGTATACTTCTTTGTTAACTAAAGCTGGGTTGCAAATTATATACAGCATGCTAGCAGAGTTAGAGGCAACATATAGCAAATTAATAGCTTCACACATAAATTGTTTTGGGTGCTACACCCTATCACACAACTCACATACACAAACAAGCAGACTCCGATTGAATATCTGTAAATGAGCAAAACAAATATTAGAAACGATGCGGGAATGCCAATGAGGTACAACCGTATGATCCTTGGGACTGAAGGCTGACTCAGAGCTAGCACAAACTTGGGTACAGATACACCGGGTTAATATGCAGCGCACTCCCATCAAATCCCCGTACTCATTAGCAATTCAATTAAACTAACAGCTGACTACAAATTTCGAAATCCTCTTACTCATCTATCTATATAAATAAAAATGAATCGCCAAATGTGTTGTTAAGCGCATAACTTCCGAAAGGCTGTACTTATTTGGCTAATTCTTTTTTTGTTGTGTTTGTAATTGTCAAGAGAAGGTTTTTATGTAAGATTTTTTTTTTTTGGAATATCCTCCGGCAACGTCGCAAATTTGAATGGTATTTTTGTATGAAATTTTTGATTTTGTTCATTAGTAAATTGCACCCGTGCGACGCCGGGGCGGGTCGCTAGTTGGCAATAAAATTAAACTATCGGCCAACTAAAAGTCTCTAATTCAAGCTGGATCTTCATGTGAGCCCTCCCTAAATCCCCATAGTGATTAGCAATCGAACTAAACTATCAGCCAAGTTTCTTAATCTCCGTACTCATTAACAATCAAACTTAACTATCAGCCGACTAAGCCTTTAGTGCGCGCTGAGTCGTCATGTGCCTAGTACCTTAATTCCCGTACACATTGGCAATCCAACTAATTTCGGGCGACTAAAAGTTTCTGAATTCCAGCACTCATTAAGTACCTAGCAATCCAACTAAACTAGCGGTCGACTACAACACTAGTGTACACAAGGCCTTATTCTCCATCTACAAAAAAAATGTTGGTCCCTGAAGGTGGCGCTGTTGTCGAGATCCAAAAAATGGCTCCGCTAGTAGGCTATAAAAATGACAACTACGAGTATATTACGCAATTAGTGCCTAATGGAACTGAGCAGCTATGCTGATCCCGGATCTAAACAAAGTGACTAGTTATTTACATTCAATCGTTATAAAGATATGAAAGATAAAACACATGTTATATTGCAGGGATTAAAGTTTCAGATATATCGCCACTTATCTATTGCATAAATTATTATGTAAGTAAAAATTATCGATAATTAAGAAGGTGTGACAAAATCTGACTAATCCTTTATATTACTGTTGGAATGTTTAAACATGAAAGCTATTCCCGGGGCCCCGTCAGCGTAAAAAAGTTTTTCATACATGTTTTGAAGTCTCATAGGAGTTGAATTGGAAAAGTGTTGATGCCTAAACCTGTCGTCTTTATATTCAGTGAGAGATATGTATATAGCGACTACTCGCAACATAGCAAAAAGTACAGCGCCATCTATCGGAGTGAAGCGACAACAGAATATCCCGAATCGCACTATGAGAGTTTTCAACGATTTTAACGCATATACAAATGTCCGACATCAACCGTCGGGCTTCGGCCTTCCAGGCTATCCACCTTGCCAGGTCTGAGGATTCTACCTTTCCAATGGAGGATCATAATACATCGTTCCTGCATTTGTATATGGAGGCAAGACCAGTCCACGGTAGCCTGTGAGTGGCGGATGCTGCAATAAGCTTTCTACAATCAGCAGATCGTCAAGAAACACAAACATCACTTAAACGTATGGGAATGACATTTGAAGATAACGTGACCGGCCCACTTATGTCATTCTAGTACACTAGAATGACATAAGTGGGCCTTACCACTTACCATGAACATGGATGGGGCAGTAAACAAATTGTTTACGATGGTTTTAGACAAGTGTATATGATTGACGTATGAATGATTAGCGAGTTATGGAATTTGACATAATTGCCATAGATAAATGACATTACACAAAACAGTATTTTTGACAATTCAGTTAAACTGCCCGATGGTCTGGTCGTAAGTGCGAATGGTGACCGTGACGTCCTGAATTCGATTCCCGGATCGGGCAGAATTATTGGGTTTTTCTGTATTCTTAATATATGTATATATAGTAGCTCTTCCATGGCTTCGAATTTCAAAAATTTTATTTTAGGCTGGTTACGATTATCTATGGTCAGTCTACTTCTTTTTATTACTTTTTACTTTTAATTATTCCCGCTTTTTTCCTGATCTAATACACCATTTTTAGTTCCAAATAATTATTTTTATTTCTTAATCTATAGAATTAGATAAATATTGTAGAATATTTTCTTTACAAATTTTCTTGTTTTTTCTTATCAGTGATTAACACTATTTCTTTGTCTTTCGTCAAACAGTGGACGTGTGTAAAAATAAATAATATTGTAATGTTTTTCCTCACACATTTGCGTTATTTTGTTTATCTGATTTGGTGTTCATTTATGATAAGACTAGCTTTTGCTAGCGACCTCGTGTAGGTGAATTTTGTGTTTAATATCTAATTAGTGTTTTGCTTAAATAGTAAAAATGAGCCAGTGTACTTTTCCAGGCCCCAGACTACCACTTTGTAAAATTTAATTACCTACGATTAGATCTGTGTTTATAAACAAACAGATAGAGTTACTTTCGCAATTTATAAATAGTGTGAACATAATATTACACCTTTACTCTTCGAAGGGCTAGGCAGTGGTGACTTGTACGATATGATGAAACATTTTCTTTTGTATTTCCTTTATATGTATGCAAATATTATTCTAAAATTACTTTTCAAACATTGTACGCAACAAAAACACGATTTGAAATTATGCCAAAAAATTAAGTATGTATTAATCAGGTTCACAAGTATAAAAATATATAATTAACACGCAAAACACATTACCCTCCTTTTAGCAGTCGAATAGGTCACTACAACATCTACCTATACATACATATAATAAAATTATAACAGGCCAATGTCTGTACATAATAGATCTTTGAGAAAAATTAGGGGGGTCTTTATTAGAGCAACAGAAGCGAAAACAGACTCTTGCTACTGACAAACGTAACGACGGGACAAACTGTTTAACGTGCTTTCTGACGCACGGAGGGGACTCGATATAGGAAAAATGGTCACCCATCCAACGACTGACCGCATCAAGCGCAGCTTTACCTCGCAGTTCGATTGATAATTAAGTGGCTACGAGCTCCTCGGGTGGAATTTAGTATTATATTTTAAAAATAAAATATGTTTGTGAAGATGTTTTGATGTTTGTTATTCAATCACTCATAAACCGTTGAATGGCCTTGGATGAAACTTGGCACCCAAATAGACCATGTTCTGGATTAACACAAAGGATTTTTTTTTATCCCGGTAGTACATTCTCATGGGATATGTGGAGGAACGAGGTATGGTGTTCCTCCATTGAAAAGGGAGGATGCTCCGACCAAACAAGGTGGTTAGCCTGGCGGGCCGAAGCCCGACGATTGATGTCGGACATTCGTAAATGTGTTAGAATCGTTGTGAACTCTCATAGTGCGATTCAGGGTTTGTTGTTGTAGCTTCACTCCGATAGATGGCGCTTTACTTTTTGCCATGTTGTGAGTAGTAGTCGCTACAGATACATAGTGATTTTTCGAAATTACATCGTATTCAAAAAGCTAATCTTTTATAATTATATCTACGTACTTGATGATCCGATGAACTTCGTTCTTCGTTCGTTTAATTGTAACACTTCATGAGAGATTATCAATCCAAATCAACCTCCATCTGTTGAAAGTGATCCGAAGTGACAATGCAATTCTCATACAAAACTCATACATCGATTTTTTGGCTGTTCCTTAGGGTTTATCCTCATTTTCTTTTTTCCTAAACCACCCCAGTATTAAGAAGAAAAAAATAAAAAATAAAAACAGATTGGCCGCGCCATTTCCGTGTTTTTGCGAGACCGACGCACGGCAATTGATTATAATATATATATAGATAGATTTATATTCCCTAGCGTCTCATATAATGTATTTATTATAAATCCTAACTGCATTCAGTTCAAAGATCAATCTAATATCAGTGGTCATCTAATTGGGTTAATTAATATTGTGTTAATTATGAAGTATAATGTATTATCACATCGTACTTATATAAACGTAAATCTATAATTTTCTTCTTCCATAATTCTTTCCATGCACTGGTTGTCTGGAAGAAAAAAGTGCTTTTAACGATAATGAAATGATTTTTTATTTTGCAATTAGGATTTTTCAATCACTTTTACACGTCTTTTTTTAACTAGATGGCGTCGGTTCGGATTTCTGTGTGATTCCTGTGACTATCTCTGAGAAGAAACGCCGAAACAAACTCAAGACCGCCATTTGTACGCTTTATGTAAAATGTATTTTCGCTTTGCACTTTTTCTTTGGGTGTACAATAAGTAATACTCTATCTATTATGGCTTCACTATGTTCTAGTGGTTTCATTCCCGGGTCGGGCAGTGTTATCGGGTTTTTCTGAATGAAAATTCTCAGAAGCAGCACGGAGTCTGGAACTGTGCCCGATAGATGGCAATAGGCTCGCTCCCTATTCCATGGGACTCAATAACGACATCGGCGAAATGTGCACGACAGCACACCTCTGCCTAACCCTTCGGGGAATCCAGGCGTGATACTATGTTACGTTATTTAGTACTAGCTTCCGCGGATTCGCCCGCGTGATTTACAAACCCGTACATTTTCCGGGATATATAATCTATCTCTGTGGCAAATTTCATCCAGATCCGTTCAGCCGTTCTGGCATGATTGAGTAACAAATATCCATTAATCTATCCATCCATCCTCACAAACTTTAATATTTATAATATTATTAGGATAGGATAGGATAGTAGGATAAGTTGCAATGAATATCCGGCTAATATCCGGTTTCGGGCTGGATATACCAAACACCTATATTACATGCAAATATATTGTATGTGTTTCAAACACGAATCTATATGATTTATGAGACACTGTAATACTACAAGGACACTAAACTTAAGTACTATAAACAGTATCCAGACATTTGTTTAATCAAATAATTAGCTCTTAAAGATATTAATGTTGGTACATATACACACATAAGTATAAGTCTTTAGCGTGATACGTTACATAATATAATACATTTTATCCTACTAATATTATAAATGTGAAAGTTTGTTAGGATGGATGGATCTTTGTTACTTTTCCACGCCAGAAGCTGAACAGATCTGGATGAAATTTGGCACACAGAGATATATAGGCTGGAATAGCACATAGCTATTCCAGACTATATATCTCTGTGTAAAATGTATTAAATTATGTAACGTATCAGGCTAAAGGCTTATATGTGTATAGCAACATAAATATCTTTAAGGCTACTTTTATCTGGGAAAATGTACAGGTTCGTAAACCACGCGGGCGAAGCCGCGGGCGGAATCTAGTGTTACATAAGTTAATACGACGGCACGGTTGGCGCAGTGGTTGAGAAATCGACTGCTGCGCTACGGATCGTGGGATCGATTCCCGCATGGAACAAATATTTGTATGATTTACAGATAGTTGTTCCAGGTTCTGGTGTATCTCCATGTTAAAGGTTAAGAACTAAAATCGCTATCATGAACATTTACTTTGAAAGTAAATAGTAAAAAAAAATCATGATAGCGGTACAGGTTTCCTCACAAGTTTAAAAAAAAATGTGATCCTTCAACCATCGTAGGCCGGAGTTTAACCGCTTGGCTATCACCGATATATGTCACAAAGATAACTTTAAAATATTAAATTATTTAAAGTATTCCTGGTCAAGTTCAAGTTTAATTATCAAATTTGGCTTATCAGAATCCACTGCTAGATATGAAGGCATCTCGAAAACGCAATTCATTATCACCATTCAAATCATAATATAATATGAGAGAATAGAGTATTTGAAAGTGACGAGGATCAAGCAATTGGGACAAGATACTGACAGAAAGAAGAGGTGCGTGTTCTCTGAGGATGATATCTGTAGATAATGGAGCACCTGTTCTTATGCCCTAACTACCGTGTCTCCTGTTATGCAGAGGATTTCATGGAGGCCAATCAAAGAGCTGTCGAGCTGGCCATGTTTTGGACTGAACTAAACTGAATTCTCAATAGACACTTGTTAGTTAGTCCTATTATAAGCATTGCTTGTAGGCTAATCTATTTCCTTTATATGATAGAGCTAATAGTGACAAGGGATTATTATTATTAGTAAAAGTCCATGCTGTCCCAGTCCTTGGCAAAGGCCTCCCTCCCTTTCCTCCATTTTTTGTGATCTCGTACTGCATTTGGTCTGTTTTTTAGGTTCTGGGGATACCAATTCGAAATATGACATTATCTCACAAAATCTGAGACTCTTCTGTAAATATTGTCTCAATGTTATATTTGTGGTACGCAGAGGCATTGAGCTTAATTAGTATATTGATTTTTGTTACTCGTATTTACCTCTTTCAATTAAAAATATCCAGGCAGTTTAAAATGTTCTGTTTTCCTAATATAAGGAAAAAAATCCAGATATGCCTAGAAAATTCTTATCATCTGGTAACCCCAGACATGACAGAAAACCGGGATTATGACAGGAAAAGAAATAGTAATCCAAACATGGTCACAAGTGGACACAGTTGAGATTTTGAAGGCTTCTGGGTTTGATTCCCAGGCCAGCACTGTTATTGAGCTTTCTGCATGAAAATTATTCTCAGTAGAAGTAAAGATTGGAACTGTAGCAGTTGATGGCAAGAGGCTCTCCACTAACTACTTGGAATCCAATAACGGCATCGGCGAAACATGGGTGTAAGTACAACAGTACACCTCTGACTATCCCTTCAGGGAATACAGGCGTGATGCTATGTTATGTTACCTAGTACTGTAATCCTTATTTCAATATGTTCGGGTCGGCTTCCAGTCTAAGCAGACGCGGCTGAATAACAGTATTTCGCGTGTGACCTCAAGCACCGGAAACTATGTGCTTCTTCAATTCAATACTATGCATGGCCATTTATAACTTTCGAGAGTTTATCAGCCGGCAATCGTAAATATAATCCGTTTAGAATTCGGCGGTTGAATAATGAAGTAATAAATGTAAAATATAACGAAATAATCCCATTATCTGTTATAATATCACAGTTAAAACCGTAAGCAAGTAACGTAGATGACTCACAAATGAGATATAGCACACTTACGAGTTATACGACGACAGAAGAGCAATAACCTAAGAAAACTGAACTCAAAATAATATGGTAATCAGAACATTGAATATTATAAGAAAAAGATTATTTTTTTCTCTATTGTCACAACGTGTTGTTGTCGTTTAGAAAAGTACAATATTATTTTTATAATAAAAATATTTACATACCTCGAAAAGTTTCAGCAATATGTTCACGTACAGCCTCCTGACGCCCAAAGATTTTCCAATTGATGCAAGAAATATTATGCACAATATTAAAAGTAAGAACGGCGTGTACAATATAGATATAGCGACAGACACAAACGGCATGATTAACGCCATTTTGAAGACTGATTGATTTAATTGAGTGATTTGATAACGAATGAGAAATCACCGGGTGGTCATTCATTCGTGGATTGTCACGTATGTCAAAATTGCGTTATGTTGTTGGTTTCAAAGGCCATCCTCGCGGTGTTAAACTATTGGTTTAAAAATAATATCTAAAAATCAATGCAATTGTCCTAAAATAATACGCCATTGATTATTTATATATGTCTAGGCTATAACATATTTTTTAAATTACTTTCATTGGACATAGCCAATTCTGTAAAATACGTCTTGTTTTTACGAAAAGTAATTGTAAAATGAAATAAATCGGCATATTTCCATTTCAATAATTTTTTAAGATTGTAATTAAAACATATAAACTGTATTAAGATTTAAAAAACTAAAAATATAAATATTCAACATACATTTGACAGATACTTTTTTCTCAAAATTTCTAGTTTGACAACCCCGCCCCGATATAACCTCCACGGCAAAGGAAATCTTGGGATTTTTCAATAAATCCTACTTGGATTGTAGAGTCCCAAATACATTTATAACAAAATGTCAGGCCTTCCTTTTGGACCTCCAGTACGAGTTTCGCCACTCATTAGGGTAATTATCAATTATATTAAATTATTTTTCATACCAATATAACCATTATGTAACACAGTGTTTTTGAACTGAAATTCTTAATTTGAAGTGATATTTCTTTTTAAAAATACAGGTTATGTAAAAAGGTTGGTAATCATTATTTTTATAGATGTAATAGCCAGTGTTGTTACAAATATTACTAAGGTTTTATAATTCTGTAACCTCCTTGTATTACCTGGTTCTAGGGTTGCACATAGGACATTTATAAGATTTAAACCTAGCCTAATTTCTATCTTCCATGATATAAAGCTTAAAAGTAATAGAATTCTAGTGGGAAATTCTTATTTTTCTGCATAAAATGTTTGATTTATACTCAATTATGTATATCTCACTGACAAGTTCCTATCATAGGACTTACTAGTAGCTGAAATTAGGTTTTAATATTGTCTTCAGTAAAACATTAGAAAAGCTAATAAAAAATGTCAATCATCAAATTTTCAGTTTGGCCGTTGGTCATTCCTGGGAGCAGGCATCCTGTATGGTGCCTTCCACCAGAACAGGCTCTCCAAGAAGGAGACTAAGCTACGTGAGATCGAAGCCAAAGAGAAGGTCATCAGGGACGAGAAGCTTAAGAAGGAGAAGGCAATCGCTGCAGCTGGTACGTGATCATATCATATCATAACCAATCCTTAGACGTAGGCCTCCTAGTACTATTCCAATACGGTAGATGACTACTAGTCATCCAAGTTACTTTTTATGAACTGTCAAAAACAACATTTTGTTCGAAAAAAGTTTGGAATACAAAAGTGTGACATCATAGTTTCTCATTGCCATTGATATACATATTGTCTGATTTGATCAATAAAAATTTGAAAACGCCAAAGATAAGCAAGAGATTAAGTTTTACTGAGTTTTTAGAAGGAAACCTATTTGTCAAATAAGGTTTTAGAATTTACTTTTGATGCAGTCAGCCTATAATTTTAGATTATAAGTATATCTATAAACATTGGTATTCATTCTTTTATCAAAAATACTTCAATGCTTGGGAAGCAGATTATGATGCCAGTGAATGTTCATAGAACAGAGGACCCCACAACACATCTGTACTATAATAAATTTAAAATTGACTGTCCGTCTGTCTGTACACTTATAACTTAAAAACTAGTAAACCAATTTCAATGGAATTTTTATCGGAGCATCATTAGGGGTCCAGCTCTTATGATAAATATGCATCATCACACAATCACTCATAGAGGCTGAATGGTGTATCAGTTGATGCAACTGAAACAAACGAAAATCTATTGTGTCTGGGCACCATGTGTGTCCTAATGGATTAAATGGTTGATGAGTCTTGAAAAAGTTATCCTTTAGTAATTTTTGCCTAAAGCAGAGGTTCCCAGACTTTTTTTCTCATAGACCACTGTCAAAATTTAGCTGGTCCTGGTAGACCCCCTGCAGCTACATTTCTACCATATTGTAAATTGAATTGTAAACCCCCATTTTTGTCACGCCAACGTAGACCCCGTCGAGACTCCCGTGGACCCCTGGGGGTACACCTGGACCACTTTGGGAACGAACAGCCTAGAGTCTTGACATTTCATAAATGCCTGAACTTGGTTTACATGAAATAAATATAAATTTTATTCTAACAATATGTTATGCCTTGCAGTTCATAAATTTTACCTCATTTCAATGGCATAAGACTGAATTGAGATTACTGTTTGAATTCAGTGGTGTAAGGGAGATTGGTTATAGGGTAACGTGATTACGTTTTTGTTATTGTATTATTATCTGTGGCCTAATGCATATTCTATCACACATTTTACCGAAATTTGAACCTAAATGCTAACTAAATAAGGTATAAAAATAGTTATGGCACTTTCTTCAAAAGGCTATTCCACCCTATATTTGTCTCACATAAACCTTTACATCATTACAATCTGTCTGGACTTTAAAATAGACTTTGACCCCTGAGTTTGTTTCGGCGTTTCTTCTCAGGGATAGTCATAGGAAATGCCGACGCCATCTAGTTTAAAAAAGACGTGTAAAAGTGATTGAAAAATCCTAATTGCAAAATAAATAATTTCATTTCATTTAATTTCATTTCATAAAATAACTTACAATTTTTCTAAATGGCTACTTCTGCTTTTACTTTGTTTGTCTATGATTAAAGATTTTTTTGGGCCAGTAATCTGGCACTCGGTCTGTACCTTTAGTAGCAGACATAAGCTCGTCCCACATGCATGTGGCAGATGGGCCATTGTCTTTCTAACTTACCAATAACTCTATAAATTGTATTTCTTTAATTTTCAGCCGAAATCAAAGCCCTGGAGGAAATGGTTGCCCCCAAAAAGTGAACATCTGGGACTAAATACTAGTTGATAAGTTAATAGTGATTGTCGCCATCTTGAAAAGTGTTGCCGGTTTAGAAATTTTGTAATTTTTTGAACTAGCAATGTTATTCCATCAGTAAATTATGTTTAATGCAGTATAGGTGATTATTATATAAAATGGTGTTTTATTTTATAATTATATCGAGTTTGAATCCATTTTTACGTAAAAGCTTTATAAAATACTGTGGTTGAATGCTTGCTTTTCATACAAGAGGGTCTGAATTTTATTATTATCATAAAAACATTGTGAGGAAACCTGTACACCTGAGCGGGGTACATAAAATTCACTACCAACACTAGGCCGTCGTGGTGGACTAAGGAAAGTATTGAAAATTGCTAACCTCACCATGCTTAAAATATATAGGTGATGGCTGTATGTAATGGCGGTCCAGGGGGGAGGGTCATGACCCCCAAAACATCAAGAAACAACAATCATACACGGCAAATTGACTTGAATTATTGAATATATTTAATTTATTTGTGGAATAAATTCTAATTTGCTCAACTTCAACCCGGGGGGGGGGGGGGTCCCGTCATAATACTGTTAATATACTATATGACCCCCAAAGTGTTTGGCTGTGACCGCCCCTGGCTCTATGATATGATTATAAAAAAAAGTAAGCTGAATGAACCAGATTACTGACACAGAAAATACTATAATACTTATATACTTATCTGGACATCACGCCTTAAGCACATGGGGGTAGGCAGAATCTACCAATCGGGACCTGCTACGAATTCTGTATTTTTGCTTCATGCATAAGTATATATTCGTGACCTTTTTACACAAAGGTCGAGTTCGGTCAGCATTTTCACTTAAATACAAATAAATAAAATATAACATAGCATCACGCCTGTATTCCCCGAAGGGTTAGGCAGAGGTGTTCTATTGTACACCCACATTTCGCCGATGCCGTTATTTTGTGCCATGTGATAGGTGGCGAGCCTATTGCCATCTACCGGGCACAGTTCCAGACTCCGTATTTCCATACAGAAAAACCCAATAACACTGCCCGACCTGGGAATCTAACCCAAGACTTCACACCAATGAAGCAGTCAAAAAATATTAATGATTAATAATAAGGTTCCTAAACCATTTTATCTCGATATTGCATTAAATTTTTATCGCAATCCTACCGCCATCTATTGTCAAATAAAGAAGTGGATATCAGTTGAGTTTTTATTCTAACAGATGGCGTTAGAGGTCTTCTCATTCGTATTTTTACCTGACAGGATTTTTATTACACGGTCATATCGAGTTTTATTTGAAAAGATTATAATGGTTGTGTATTCTATGAAGATATCGTACCCTCGCGTTCCCAGAAGCTTATCTTGATACAACGCTGTTGTCATCCCTGCGATAGCTTGGCGGACACACAGTCCCCATTAGTTGAGTAAAGTGACTCGGGGGGCTGGGGGTGTAATATTATAGTTGAGCTTGTACGATTTTGGGGGGGGGGGGTCGTGACCCACATGACCCCCCCTCGGACCTTCGGCTCTCAAGGTCACAAATCCTGGCAAATCCTGTAAAATTTCAGTGAACCTTAAGCAACCGGACAATAACAGTTATTTCTGAATGACGTCATATGGGCCGCGCGGCCCATATGGCGAAATTTTGCTAGTCCGATCGCTACCATCACTTCACTTCCGATCGCTACAAAAAATTCACAGAATCACGCGCTGGGCTAATCTGAAGAATACCTAAAAATTTCATTAAAATCGCTCCAGCCGATTTGGAGTCGATAGGGTACATATCAGTACATATACACACATTCATTTTTGAATAAGTATATAGAAGATATATCTATATATATATATATATATATATGTCAAATCGCGCCAGAATTGCTACCCACCACCTTGATCCTCGATTTTCACCGTGATATTGTTGCACTGTCATCTTTTACCCGTAATTTGCTTCTGACCTCGTAGAAAAACGACGTGATAAAGACGTTCACACCCACCCACACTGCTGACGACCTTTGACGCATGAGAATTAAACTAATATCGTAAAGAGAACAAAACAATTATACATCTACATAACTAGCGACCTGCCGCTGCCGGCTTCTGACATATTTGCCTAGAAATATTTACGCGCAAAATTGGTGTTTGGGCGTTAACGTTTCTTAAATCGAAATCTTAACGAATTAATTTGATTTTGGTCTCTATCGTTTTGTCAGATTATAAACTAGGACAACACGATTTATTTTTAATTTTTATTTTGATTAATTTAATAATTATCACGAGATAAGTACAAGGAAGATTTTTAATTTAAAAAACGCATTTTGAGGGTTGATAATTATTTCTCAATTTATAAACAATATAAAAAAAAAAAAAACAAAAACGTCGACGACCTAGTTTTTACTTGTGTATATAACATAAAAATCTGCAAAATCAGCTCATGTTTAGTGGGGTAAAAACGTTAACGCACTTTGTATGAAAACTAAAGTCTAAAACTAAACTATAGTCTTAAGACTAAAAGTGTACATACAATACAGGTAGGCAGGATTTAAAACATTTGTTACAAATTGTATGTCAGTCATAATATTATCAGCCACACCCAGACACCTTTGCTGTGGTATTCTTAATAACCATTTTTTTCATAAACACCTATATTTCTCCTGTAGTTATCGTGAGTACAAGAGGTCCGACCATATTTAACCTAAGTCAAAAATGTATGAAAATAATTTGTACGCGTTAACGATAATTCACTCAATGCGCGCGCACAAATTTATTATGCAATACGGTAGATGACTATCTACTAGTCATCTGAGTTACTTTTTATAAACTGTCAAAAAATATATTTTGTTCTAAAAATGTTTGGAATAACAAGGCGTGACGTCATAGTTTTTCATTGCCATTGACATATTTATAGTGTGATTTTGATAAATTAAACCTTTGGCGTTTAGAGATTAAGTTTTACTGAATTCTTAGAAGGAAAACTATTTACCAAACAAGATTTCAGAATTTATTTTTGATGTAGTCAACTAGCCTATTTTCTACAGAACTACTATCTGTAGGCCATACAAATATTTGTTCCGTGCGGGGATCGAACCCGCGTCACGCAGCTCAGAAAGTCAATAGCTTAGCTTACGCGCAGTCAAATCATACAGTATGCGAAGAGAGGGCGTCATTTTAATCCACACAGGTACCTTCTGACGTGTTCATTTAAAAATAGTTTATGAACTTTCCAAAATAACAAGTGATTTGGCACTTTGATACAAAAACAGTGTTTTGTTTGGCACTGTGATTGTCATTGCACTTTGCGGATTTTGCTCAATATGATACCCACGTAGAATAGGGAACGAATCGCTTATTAAATCTCATATTTTCTTGATTACAAAGACAGCTGATATCCAAAATAAAAGTGAAAAAAAAAAAAAAAATTACGTCAAATGTAATCTAAAAATTTCAAGATGGCGTTATTTACATTTTGCGGGGGGAGTTAACGATTTTAGTGTATTGTGTCGAGTATCAAATCCTAACTGTCTGCTTGAAGTAATAAAATGTATAAAGAATGAATTGTAGAAAGCTCTACCAAAAGAAATCAACAATAATTCACGCAATTGAATCATCTTTTATCAGCTTCCGCGGGAGGATAATCCATGATTCATTTTGTTTTTCATTCACTCGCATCATCCATGACTACTATTTAAAATATAAATCACGTAATTTTATTCACTTCGTAAATCACAAAGTATAAATAATATTCAGGAATTATTATTATGAAAATTCAACAACTTATATTAGTAATAACACAAATCTACAGTCCACACGAGAAGAAAAAGTTACTCGTGTAACTTTTTAAACTATAGTGAATGGCGGCAAAATCGGAACATTCGGACACTGGCGTTCAGCCAATAAACGCCTGTGAATCTCTATAATTTATTTACATTGCTCAATTAGATATGTTTAAATACGTTTTTATTGCTACAAGTTGCATTTGAAAATAATAAATAAACAAAATCGACACAAAAGATTTTTCTCTGGTGTATTTTCTAGCGCCATCTATTTATTGAAAATGTAAATTCGGGTACCTATAAAATGTCGGAAGCTTTTTACAACTTTTGTGTCTATGAAACATGATCATATATTCAAAGGCGGCGCTACATGTCTTGCCCATGTAATATGCATATTTTGCCGCCCACAGAGCATACCAAATCATTTTTTACAGTCGTCGGTGAAAAATTGTTGGCAAATGAAGGATCAAGAAGTTAAGTTAGATTTCTAGTAATAAAAAGTTCTGCAATGGTCAACTTTTCATACCTACTCAAACATGATTTTCATTAATGCATGATCTTGACCTACAGTTATCGATGTCTATAGCAGATAGATACCTATGTAGGTTGGTAGATATCTCTTGAGCCATTACGTTTAGTGTACGTCATAGTAAATATGCTTTATTCCTTGTATTAATTTATTGTATTTATTAAAAACTTTTTTTAACAATTAGTCTCGTGTAAAGAACACACCATATTATTTTCCCTACGACGGTAAAATGCGACCAACACTTTTGGTCCGGTATTAAAAGTTGAGTGTGAATTTAATCCCTTTTAACCTAAAATCAAGTAACTCTTGTATTTTGTAGACATGTGACCAATCTACAATCGTAGAGCATAAAAACGCCAAGTTGTACCCAAATTGACATAAGCTGTCAAATAGTGACGTGATTCGTAAATTTGATTGATTGATTGATTGATAAATATCATTGATCTCGCGTTTCTATTTACTATAGATTGCAACTCTTCTAGGAAAGCTGTATGAGATTGTTGCTAAGCAATAAATTACTCCCAAAATTGCTCGTTTTGAGCACCTACTTTATAGAACCATCACAATTGTTTAGTCTCGGTTCAAAACTGTTCAAAACATGCGCACCTGTGTTTTTTCAACCTCTGGTCGATTCTGCCACATAAAAAGACCATAGATTACTTCTCATTGACTTTGATTACGACCACACACCACATGGTATGTTTAGCTATCTAAACTTGTTTGGGTAATAAACATTCTTTCATCTTAAAATTCTTTTTTGGGAAACTTAGAAAAATAGGCAATGGTTTTTCATGATAGAAGATTTGGGTTTGTAAACTTCAGTAAGTTACTAGTGCCTAGACAAGGTGACAATCTGCTATCGCTGGAATATAGACGAACTTTGGCAAAATGTGAGAATATCATAAGTCAGGGGTTCCCAAACTGTGCGTCGCAATGCCCCGGGGCATGGCAAACCGACTGCACTTTCAATAGTCGAGGAAGAACAGCTGTCAGTACTATCTTGTGATATGAGCCTAAGAGTACGATTCGATAAAAACAATGTAATTCAATTTTGAAGCAATGTATCCCAAGAATATCCTACTTCAGCCCCGATTTGAGAAGTTATGCTCAAAAAAACAAGCTCATCCATAAATCCCATTGTTTTTTTTTTTTTTTTTTTTTTAAAAACGTTGCCCCACACTAGGATTTCTCCTGTGTCGTGGGTAGAGTTTACAAACATACATGTCACATGCACACACAACCAGACCCGAAGCAACTATCTGTAGATCATACAAATATTTGTTCCGTGCGGGAATCGAACCCGCGACACTAAGCGCAGAAAGCTAATCACTTAGCCAGATTGTGCCTACACTATTTTTTAAATAATTTAGAGCTACACGTACACTACGTCCATCTTCTTTTACAAAGGCCTCGGTCGCTAAGAAAATTACAACATGGGAATCGGTGATTAAAAATGATTGGGAACCCCTGGCATAAGCAGTTGAACGATCTATAATTATAGTGATTTTTAAGTAAATGTCAATCGAATGTCGAATTGAATATTGCATGCATTTGTTGTTGTTTTTATTTATGGTTACGTTTTTTGCTGGTGTTTTGCTTTCTAATTTAATATTCAATGTATCTAATTAATAGCTAGATCTATTTATTAGCTCATACTACTAAAATATGCCGTGATAAATATATTTCATTTTGTATTTTACTAAAATAAATTATGAATGCGCTCCATTTAAAAATTATAATTGACTGACATGTTTCACATTTAATCAGCAGAGCACATTTATATTCATAATCGAGTCCGGAGTCGGAGATTATCACCCTATGCTGGAAATATACGGAACCTATACAGAAAAATGCCGCAACGAAAGATGTTTTTTTTTTTTTTATATATATAAATCAAAATGTACCAAATACTTCACTAGCTATAAAAACTATAAAATTGAAATAGGAAACACTCGTTCCATTTCAACTGTCATCTGTCATGTTGGATTAAATATGATATTTATTTTGGGTGTGACTTAGATACATTTGGGTGTCAAACGCTTAAATCAAAACGATTAGAGAATATTTGTATTCATATATCTGTACATAAGGGTATCAGGCTGATTCTCAAAATTACTAATAGTTGTGTTGAGACTGGTTGTGGATTTCATAACGCTTTTGTAAATATAACGACAATCTCAGATTACCAGATAAAAGAAACACGAACAAAAACTAAAGACTAATACTGTCAATCATACCAGTTTCTGGCACTTGTATTGTCTCGTTATTGCAGATTGTGTTCCTGTCTATGGCGGCAGGGAGTTAGCTTTACTTTAATATTAATAAATGCATTTATTATTTCAAAATCACGTTCTTTTTAATTAAAATTAAAATTATCGTAAAGAAGTGCCCTGTCATTCATTGTCCTTGTCATTTTATTTGTAATGCACAATTCGCAAAATTTAATTTAATTTAAGTCGCAAAATTCAATCCTCAGATAAAATTTAACTGACGATTGAAAAATCAGCCCTTAGTAGAGTCTGTGCGGTTAAGAGAATATACTTTACCGTCGCGGTCGTGGCGTAGAAGAGAACTAACATTATTATTACAAATACATTTAATTTAAACACTTAGTGAGACTAAGAAACTTTAAAAAGATGCAGCTTCAAAGTATCAAGATGTTTACAGTCGAACTATAATGACGAAACAGTGTCTTCAACATGACAAATACAACAATTAAAATACGTCCTCAAATCTTATGACAGTTCTCTTTCTGCACAGACTCTATGATTGCGTTTTTCGTCTTAAACTGATTAAGTAAGGATCAAAGCTACAGCTTAATATCAACGCAATATTCCAATAAACAACTTTTCATGCCAATTCGTATTTTTAACTTGAATAGCACATAAATACGTGAGCTCATCGATTTTATTAATGTTCTATTGTTTGATGGACACCGACAACGAAATCTGTTTTACTTTTATGTGTGGTTTTTTCACTCGATCTTAGGATGAAGGCATACTGCAGTTTAAATAATACTTTTTGCATTGAAAAATAAAAACGTCAACACGATCAATAATTCAATATTTAATAGAAACGTCAATGAAACTAATTGGAATGACAGTTTACGTATCGTGACAGATCGACGTCTAATGTCTTTATTCAAAAGATTTCACGGCGGTTGAAATATGAAATTGTTAGTGTCAAAGTTGGCTGTCAACAGTGCGATAAAACTAGTTCCGCGATCACTTTTTGTAAATACAAACCTTTAACATACTGTCTTACTTATTTTGCTGTGCCCGATAGGGTCCGTAATCTATATTATATAAATAAATGTAGGTAAAATCATCACTTGAGATCGGCTCGATCGATTAGACTGATTGTTTTTTTGTTGTTTTCGTAAATGTCAGGACGATGATTGTACCATAGAACATTTTTGGAATATCCACTGAAAATTTCGGAAATTTGGGTGGCATTTTTGTATGAAAATCTCGATAACTTCTTATTTTCTTCATAAATAAAGTAAATTGCAGCCGTGCGAAGCCGGGACGGGTCGCTAGTGATCTCATAAATATACGTTTATGTTATAAATATAATTTAAGAATGAATTAATATGTTTTGACGACACGGTTGGCGCAGTGGCTAAGTGATTGGGTTTCTGCACTGTGTCGCGGGTTGGACCCCGCACGGAACAAATATTTGTATGATGTACAGATTGTTGTTTCTGGTCTATTTGTGTGTGCATGCGACATGTATGTTTGTAAACTGTACCCACGATACGGGAGAAATAATAGTGTGGGGCAAAATAAAAATAAAAAAAATAATTATGGAATATCTGTATGACAGATGTCTATATCTGTATGTATTTTTTCGTTCCAACTTTTACTTTGAACTAATGTATTGTATACAACCTTAGTTCGCATGTTTTTCCACAATAATTTTACATAATGGTCCGTTCATCTGACCTCTGCAACCCATCTGATGAGATATATAATACAATCACAATATGTAGTGCCCCTTACATTATTTAGTTTGGCTACAGAACAATTATAAACAATATGCACTTTTGTTGTTAACTAAACAGTTTTATAGCAAAGATAGACGTTAGTTACGATTTTAGGCGCTTCTATTTTTAAACCGGTGTGAAAATAAAGTTTTAAAACTTTTTAATATTCTCTCTGGTTTTAAAACATTATTCCGAAAGTTCACTGTTGATGGAGCTCCAACCATAGACTTAAACATAGAGTTTCGCTTTGACTTATCATCTGCCTATCCATTTCCCAACTACGGAGTCGACTCCCAGTATAATCAGATGCAACTGAATATTAGTATTTTATATGGAGCGATTGCCTCCTGACCTCCGCCACACAATTACTGGGAGACACTGATACTCTAAGGTTAGACTGGTTGTCGGACTTTTTTTTGGGGATACACGATTATCATAGTTATTCGTATGACACCCAGGAAGGAAAACATTTCCATTTAGAAAAACGCAATAACACTGTTATTTATTAGCTCGTTTCGTTTTTTTTTAAACTGATTCCATACCAAACTGTTGGTCATAATATTCATATGCAGTTAAAATGCTACATGTTTATATTATATTTTCAATGATTCACATTCATTGCAAAGGAAAAATAAACATATCTCATTAATTCAATATACTTATACTAGGTATATAAAATGTTTACCTACATTACTGTAAGAACTTGTATTTTCACAATATTTAAATAGCTAGTCAGCTAAACAACCATTTAGTATCCTTAGATCTTAGAGCAGATTATGGCAAAGTGTAAACATTATTTTTTGTCTTTTTTAGAACTAGCTGCCGCATGCCGTCCGCGGCTTCGTTCGCGTGGTTTACGAACCCGTACATTTTTCCGGGATAAAAAGTAGCCTATGTGCTATTCCAGACTATAATCTATCTTTGTGCCAAATTTCATCCAGATTTGTACAGCCGTTCTGGCGTGATTGAGTAACAAATATCCATCCATCCATCCATCCATCGATCCTCACAAACTTTCACATTCATAATATTAAGTAGGATAGGATAGGATTAGTAGGATTTATAGATTCATAAAAAGTTCAACTGGTAGTTAATTTTACAAATCTCCTTTGGTACGCTTTAAAATCCACATGGCCTGTGACCACGGCATATTTTAAGTTTTAATAATGTCAGCGCCAATTTTTTTACACGGGAACATTAAATACATTGACGCACTCACTCTCTAAGAAAAGGATTGAGTTTGTTTTACGCGATCATGAATATTGGCGAGCAAAAAAAAATATAAAGCAAATTCCTGTCGTTTTGTTTTTTATTTGTTGATACTCAGTTATTCTATTGCTATCTAATAGGCCCAGTTCCACGGTCCCGGCATCTACTAAGAATCAGTAGCGGTCAGAGGGTAGGGTCGTAGGTGGTCATGCCTTCTGCTCCCCACCCCTCATAGTACACACCAAATTGATAAACCTCCTAGAAATAGACAATTTACGAAAATTTTAAATTAAATATTATGTTACTGCTTAAAACGTCTAAACAGTGTTTCATAAAAATATAAAAAAATACATTTGAGGCAAAGAATCCTGCTCGAAGAATGACCCGGGCAATTATGATTAAGTAAGAATGAATATATGTAACTAGTTGTTGCCCGCGACTTCGTCTGCGTATACTTTTTGTTCATTATATAAAGTGTTTTGCTGCAAAAGTAAAAATAAGGCTATGTATGTATGTAAATAAGTCTATCTCAAGCTATGTCTTTGTGAAATTTCATAACAATCGGTTCAGTGGTTTAATCGTGATGAGGTAACAAACAGATAGAGTTACTTTCACATTTATAATAGTGTCGATTCCAGAGAAGTTTCAAAGAAAGTAAAAAAACCATTTATTTTGGTCATTACGGCACGAACACACATGACGTAGTTTAAATATTAGCCAGTCAGCCCAGGATGCAGCAGATAATCTCATGTTTCATCACTAATAGAAAACTAAAATATATATTTAGTGCATAATATTCTAGACGCGTAAAAGAAATAAACGCTGAAGCTCTAACGCCCCATCGATAGTCTAAAGATAGACGCGTCTTGCAGTCTGTATAATAATTTCCAGTCGCCTGGAGTCAGCCATACCGATTTGACATTTGGCATTCCCGCCTTTTTAAACGTCAAATTTTAATTTCGGATACACGCTACAAAAGAGTGATATAAAATCGAAATATGACATTGTAAAAAAAAGTGCATGATATTTTTTTAATTTTTGGACTATAATTATAAAAAACAATTCATTATTTAAAAATGGAAACGCTTAATTCAGCGAAAATATCAGTGTTAATATTTTTTATTTGCCTGTGTGTTGATGGTCAGGCGAAATTAAATGAAAACAAGACAAATGACAATTCTGCCGAAGTAAAAACTCCGAGGAAGGTAAACTTTTTAATTTTAACCTCTATACTGCTTGCAATAGTTATTAGTATCACTTGCCTTTAACCTACTATGTTGGGATCGGCTCCCAGTTTAACCAGATGCGGGTGACTTGGAGTATTGTAAATGGAGGAGGCACTGATACTCAAAATTAGATTTTATTTAGGTAATTAAAAAAAAAAAAGAACTAACAGTCTAACTAAATGCGACGGTACTTATATTCTGAATTTAATAAATACCATTTTAAAAATATCTTCCGCGCCCTTTAATTTCTCTCATATCGTACAATACTTTGTTACGTGCAGGGTTCGAACCCAATTATCCACTGCGGCCGCCGCGCTATATGATGCGCTTGCGCATAACACGCAGCCACCGTAACCGCAATTATTCGGAGTTATGATCACAAGATATCGACATCGATAGTAAGAACCTAGATATCGAGACTTTGTATGAAAACCGGGACCAAAAATCCCGTCAAGTGTTACAATTGAGACACTATAGAATCTATTGTGTCTCGTTGCCGGGCGCCGTATGTGTCTTTATAAGTTAGGTATACCTCTCCGAGGCATGGAAGGTTCTCGATTTATTGAAAACGGTCACTCATAAGAAGAATGCCTGGAATGTACTAGAATTTTCGCTTCACAACCACACCAATCTATAAAGAGGCCGACCAAAAAGATCTAACATCCTCAAGTGGCTTTACCTCAAACATAAGACGATTTGTTAACCTACGACTATCAGTAGCCATCTCGCCACGGACAAGCCAAAATTTCCATTATTTTAAAACTAACATACTCTTAACAAAATGAACGCAGTTTTTATATTATTCTATTATAACTTTTAATGCAACATTCAAGAAAAATAAACTTAATTTATGACCCAATTACATACCGCCAACGCTTGGTAAAAACAATATTATTTTTATATTTTACACCAACGAAATAAAAATATTCTTCAGAGGTGCTTCGTTAGAAATACATATAATAAAATTATAACAGGCCGATGTCTGTACATTATAGATATTGGAGAAAAACTAATATGACCTTTATTAGAGCAAAAGACGCCAAAACAACAGTTTTTAGAATTTTTGTCTGTTCGTCTGTCTGTCTGTATGTTTGTACATGCATCATGCAAAAACTACTGCATGGAATTGAATGCAGTTTTCACCGATGTATTGCTAGAGGTCTAACTTAAAATATAGGCTCCATTTTACCGCAGGGAAATATCCGATTCTAAATTTCACGCGTACGAAGTCGCGGGCATAAGTTAGAATAAAATATAAAACAAACACATTAGTTTCCACTGCGATTTTTGTTTACAAAAGGTCGGTCTAACTTGTAAGTAACTTATCAATGTACGTCAAAAATGATCGAATATTATGCATTACTTTTAGCCATACGCTTCACCCCTAAACGTCTATAAAAAGGTCGCAAGAGCATGAGGTAGCGAGGAGCCATTCTCGGTGGGGAAAATGTTAATGGGATTTTCTGTATGGAAATTCTCAGTAAACGATAATAGGCTCGCTCCTATTACATAGGACTCTATAACGGCAACGAAATCTGGGTATATAAAGTACATATCTGCCTAACCCTGTGTCATATAATGCTATATTATACAATACAATACAATACACTTTATTGCACACCAGAAACAGAAAAAAGTTACAAAATTGGAAACCAATAGATATGTACAAGGGGCGGTTTTATCGCACTTGGCGATTTCTGCCAGACAACCTTAGGATGGACAAAATAGCAGGTAAAAAGAGAAGGGCAGTTATTATTTTAGTAGAAACTCAAAACATTTAAAAATATCTATTCGTGTTACGTTTAATACAATAATCTATAATATATAGCTTTCAAATGCCACAAGGGAATCGCTCATGCTAGTGGAAAGATTAGCCAGTCAGCGATTTAGTAAAAGTTTACTCAGTAAATTAATACTAATAAAACACAAAATGTGGTTCCAAAATGTATCATGAAAAAAAACATATTTACCTGTGAAACATGTAATTGTTTTGATTATTTCTACTTGTCACTTTGCAATTGGCAAAAGAACATGACATTAGTGTGTACGGAAGGAGAACCGTCATAAGATTTGAGGGCGCATTGTCATGTTGAAAACACTGTTACGTCATTATAGTTCGACTGTAAACATCTTGATACTTTGAGGATGCATTATAATCTTTTACGAGGACCATTTTTTGACGGTTCTCTTTCCGCATGACACTATGACTGTTTACATTACACTAATTGCCAATAATTGTACGATTATTTTATAAATTAATAAAATAATTTATGACAAGTTAGCAAGCGTTTTAATATGTTCGAATACTTGAAACATACACGACATAATTATATGATACTGACATTCTATCTCTTTCTCGTGGAGTGTTCGTATTAAAATGATTTCTAGTTTTCACCATTCGTTTGTCTTTAAAAGCGAAATCCTAACTCTATGGTTTTGACGTCATGACGACGAAATTCTATCGCATTGCTCATGTAAGAACTTCTGGCAGTCAAACGAGAGTAAAATATTGCGGAAGATAAAGACATCTTTATTCCTTGAATCACACTAATTGTAAGAGAATTCTCAAGGATTCTCTTCAAAGTATGTCCTACGAAGATACAGAGAATCTACTAGTTGTGCCGAAGTAAATATATTTAAGTATACAAATTTTCACCTACACTAAGCATTTAGTTAATTTAGAAACTAAAAATTAGCCTATTTAAATTTTATAATCTGTCTAATTTAGGATTATTTTCTTTTTGAACATTATGTAATAACTCTTTGATTGTTTATTAATAACTTTAGACAGTTTTAGCTCTTCTTGCCTGAAACACAGGATTTACCTAGTTCAGGCACGTAAGAATTAGGAATATAATTAACATTTAAGCACCACTGTATAATTTTATCTTGTAATGATTTTTGAATAAATAATTATTATTATTTATCTTCAATGAAAAAATATTGATAAAAATGCAAGATGACTCACACTTAAATAATTACAAACATCAAACACGTTGCACAACAATAAATACAAGTAAAACATTTTCAGTGCAAATTGGTCCTTAAAGACAAAGTTTTTACTTCAAATAGACATTTGCAGGCACTTTTAAAACGTTAAAAATAAAGGTGCGCGGTTCCAAAGTGTTTTGGTCCTATGGAGAAGAGACCGGCAAGAAATACCATGGTTACTTTTATCAAAATATTGGTTTACAATGGATAAAATTTATATTTCTTATAGATTGCCTAATTGGTTTAGTTTAGTTTGCAAGCGCGACTGTTGAACGTAAGGTCCTAGGTTCGATTCCAGGATTGGAGAAAGTGTTATTGGTTTGTATGGAAAATTCTCAGTACTGTGCCCAGTAGATGGCAATAAGCTCGCCCTTGATTACAGAGGACAAAATAACAGCATCGACTAAATGTGGATGTACATAATGCACCTCTGCCTAACCCTTGGAGGAGAACAGGCGTGAAGCTATGGTTACGTTATTTTTTTTAAATCTAACGACAAAACGGAGGAAATACTGGCCGGTGTGTCGGACCACGGACGAAAGAATATGCAGCCAAATATCAGTGATGTCAAACACAAATTGTCATTACCAACTAGCTAAGGAATTTCGATATGTCGAGTGTAGTTTCACCTTGACATAATCTACTGAAACTACTCCTATAGATGTGTTTTAAAAACCATCTTTAGTACCCTGATACTGATTTAATTTTGTTTTTAATCATTTAATACACACACCTCTGCATAACCCTTTGGAATACAGGTGTAAATAAGAAAGAAAAAAGAGTATAATTACACTTACCAATGGATCTTCATTCTCCTTCTCCGCAAACTCTTTCTCATTCAACTTCCTCTCTTTCATTCAATTCAAAACGCTGTTTCCAGCTTGAAATTTTCAAATACATACATGTTCTAAAAATTTTAAAGTGTAGAAATTATCATTTTTCGCGTCTAAAGAGGAGTGAAGGGCCCGCGCAATCATTTATACATATACGATATTCATGAATACTGAATTAAACATTACCTGTACCTCTATTATGAGTTTTTTACTATTTACTCTCATAGTAAATGTAAATTTTCATGCAAGCGATTTTATGTTCTTAACTTGGTTACATTAGGGATTAGAGTAGTTAACATGACATCTCTATAATATAGTAAATCGTAAATCAAAACTTTACTATGACACATATGTCACATAAGCGACTCTAATGCCTAATGTAACCAAGTTAAGAACTAAAATCGCTATCGTGAAAATTAACTTTACTATGATAGTAAATAGTAAGAAACCTCGTGATAGCGGTACTGTAATAATGAATTGGATAATAATTTCGCTTTTACCGATGATGATAAAGAGTGAATGTTTATGCCAATTGAAATACTATCGTACCCACTCGTTCATATATTTTATTGAACATGGGAAGGTTGGCAAAAGAATATTTTACAAATCGATTAAACTTTAAACCTACCTTAACTACATCAAAAATCGATAAACTTTAAGAGAAAGTTAAACTTATCGTCATAAAAATGTAGGTATGTAAAATACCCCTAAGTCCGTTACACCGAGTTTAGCCGACAGTTCCCGAGCTAGCCCGAGGAGTCCCGAATATTGTCAAACATTATATTTAAACCATTTAAACCATTTAAACCATTTATTTTTGCTACACACATTACATATAAAACACAGTATAAGCACAGAAAAGAGAGACATCAAATATGTGTAGCAAGGGATGCAGCTCAGTATTCGCTGTGCACAGTGCACAGCACTGATTTTCAGCTGATCCCTGTCATTTGCATTAAACATTAAGTTTTTACGCGCACAAGAAATTAAATCTATTTAACACTAACTGAACACAAAACCAAACAAAAATGTACTTTTACATAAAAAAAGAAAAAGAAAACTTCATCAAATTAAGCCTTACGTGACACATATATATAAGAAGTAATAATATTCATAACTACTGCACTTGCTTAAATAAGTACTACTCTACGGTGCATTTATTTTTTTTTAAATTTTTTATGTTCGTGTTGACATGCAGCTGTTGAGAGAACTTTAAAATTGAAAGCCTATGTCTATGGTCGTATCGCGGCTGTCTTGGGTTCAAAGCCCACGTCAAAAATCTGATATTTTGATTTTCTGAAATGTTTAGTAATTTGCAATCGTATTCCATGGGACTTATTATCAGTGTCCGCGTACAGCACACCTCTGCTAACCCTTCAGAGATATTTGCGTGATACTCTGTTATATAAAATTGAAAAGAAAGCCAAACCTCGCTTTTTGCTTTTGTTATTTCTGAATTTAATAAATGGTATTCTTAGCTTTTGGCTTGATATTATGCTGACGCACTCGGCAAAGTTATTATAACAAAAATTAAATTCTGTTAAAGCCACAAGGATCATGTCAACGCTTATAATTTCTACAAGATACAGATAAATATTAATCAAGACTAATTGCCAATAAATTCTTCCATTAAATAGTGAAACGACGTTTATGAGCGCATTAATAATCTGTGGCGTAATGTTGCTTCAAAGATAATAAAAAAATAAAAGTAAAGATAGAGCCGCCATTTTGAATCTCGAGAAATGATGTTTTTTTTTTTTTTCTTTTTTAAAAACATTGTCCCACACTAGGATTTCTCCTGTATCGTGGGTACAGTTTACAAACATACATGTCACATGCACACTCAACCAGACCCGAAACAACTATCTGGCGCAGCAGTCGATCTCTCAACCACTGCGCCAACCGTGCCGTCATTATTATTTGTTCAGTACATATGTATATATTATTGTTTGTTCAGTACCCTAATGTAAGTTTCTTTTGATAAATTCGATTTACTACATCGAACGCGTTGGGCGTTCCGATTGGTGGAGAGCACGAAGCGGACCAATCGGAGCGCCGAACGCATTCGATGTAGTAAATCGAATTTATCAAAAGAAACTAACACTAGGGGTACAGGTAGTTGTAAGTACAACAAAATATTTGCGTGAAGCATTGTCTTTGCCAGTGAACATAAAATGCCGACAAAATGTACTCAAATGACATAAGCTGTCAGTAAGTGTCACGTGATTGATAAATGTCAATCCCGTACTTTTGGTGGTGTTCTTTAGCGATAAGAGATTAATAAAAATTCAAAGCCATTTCCTTGAATGGGGTTATACTACAGCCAATTTGTAACAAATTTGAACCTATATTTCCATGTTCGGTTATCACTATGTTTAATTATGTATAAACTTTCAATTTCCTTATAGTCAGAAATAATTGTACAAAGTTGCTTTCAAAACAAACCGGCTGTTGCTGCTAAAATGGGCTGAAAATACGTTTTAATTTTATAAATGTAACTGTTGCAAGTTATATTTGAACCATTGGCAAAGCTTTTAATGTATCGATGACTGTTTTATCTCCAGAGGTAGCTGAATGAAATAATTCGCGTATTGTGCCAAAAGTCAAAACGCTTGAGTTTTGAATGTGAATGAATGATTTTGTAACAAATGTGCGACAAAAGGATGCATAGTATTACGGCCATGATTCTGGCTAGGGGCTCCAAATACCGGAATTTTTCAATACCAGTATTAATACCGTATAGAAAAATTCCAATACCGGAATCCCGAGATCCATATAACGTCTATTTTTTACATATTTTTTTTTTTTAATTTCTAAAGAAATTCAGTAAAAAAAAACAATAACACACTGTTTTTATAATATAAAATCACTTTTTTAATACAATAATCTTAAGTTTTAAACAAAATTTCTTTACAACCCAAACATTAATATAATACAAAAAAAAAACTAGTCTAGAGAAACCGGGATCCCGGTATTGGAAGACCTAATTCTGGCCTACTGTCCGCTAATATGTGACATATGTGACGTCATGATGTGACGTGATCCTTTTTTTATATCTTCTCTTTGAAAAAAACAAAACATAAAAACTATAATATTATGAAAACTAGCTCTTACACAATTTTACACGAAACCTAGTTTTTATTCAACGCTAATATTTTCGTGAAAGAATTTCTGTGAATTTAATTTATTGCTACATCGTAGTTCCTAAATTATTATAATGAATAACTGCATGTTTTATGTATTTTGTCCGGCGCGGCGGGAGAGTGGAAAGAGGCACGGGGAAGAGTTTAAAAAAACTCATATTTGACTTTAGAAGTTTCGAGATTATGATGGATGTTTAGCGCATTGCGATCGGGATCGTGATTTTCAATTGAGAACATTTTAAAGCGGAGACGCTCACTTAGCCCGCCAAATTCATATTTTATTTGGTTTTTCGCAAATTATTTAAAACTAGCGACCCATAGCTAGCAGAGCATATACGCTTTCATTTTTTTCTGTCGTAGTGTCGTATCAGCCTGTTACGTCGGGCATTTACTCGACGCACGCCAGTAAAGCTCCCAGTCGGCATTAATTTTTCCGACATCCTCAACTATCATCGTCATATTTTAGCCAATTTACACAAAACCTTAATAAATAATACACCTCAACCTTCCTCATGAATCACTCTGTCTATTGGTGAAAACCGCATGAAAATCCGTTCAGTAGTTTTTGAGTTTATTGCGAACAGACAGACAGACGCGGTGGGGGATTTTGTTTTATATTATGTAATGATTAACATTAAACTTGAAATGGTCTTTATGGTCAAATTAAAGGTTTTCTTAAAGAGAATACATAGTTTCATTTTACACAATGTACGTTTAAACATGAATATTAACATTTACATAACGCTCCGACATCAAAGAGATGCATCACATGCACCCGCGTGGCAATATTCCAGTTTTAGACACATTCGTTCCAGATAAATACAACTTGTGATTATTTCGGAAGGTGACATATATTTCGTAGTGAAGATTTGGCATCGATAAGTATATTCAAATGCCTCTACCGGACTACCATCACGGAAGTGGCAACTTATTAAACATACATAACACACCTTTTTTACAATAGTACACCTCCTTACCTTTCGGGTAATTCAGGCGTGATGTGATGTTATGATTATATTGTGGAGGAACGAGGTATGGTGTTCCTCCATTGAAAAGGGAGGATCCTCCGATCAAGCAAGGTGAATAGCCTGGCGGGCCGAAGCCCGATTGATGTCAAACATTCGTATATCTGTTAGAATCAATGTAAACTCTCATAGTGCAATTCAGAGTTCGTTGTTGTCGCTTCACTCTGATAGATGGCGCTTTACTTTTTGCCATGAAGTTAGTCGCTACAATATCTTGTAAATACTTAACTATAATAAATAAAACAAAGCCTAGTTTATAGTAAGTTCTAAAAGCATCTGTGGCCTATCATAAAAGCAAGATATTTCCTAGCCACAGATTTATTTGTATCACTGAGCCCGACTGCTTTCCAAGGCACGGTCGTTCGAGACTTGACCGAAGCACCCTGGGTTAATCTTTTACATCAATCCATCCGCAAGATAGCCATTAAGCCAGGATTTATTCAGTATTAATCCCTTTAAATCATTGAAATCACTTCAAAACAATAGTAAACGAATAAATGAACATGAATAACATTATTAAACATGTAAACAAAAATAATGTGCAAGTACATTGTACTGGCAGACAAAAAGTTCAAATGGAATGAGGTCATAGACAAAACAGATTCAAAAGATGTATCGAGTGAGATTTTTGAAGGTCTGTACTGGTTTTAGTCCCGACTGTTCGTATCTTTAATTTTTTCCGCTTTTTTCTATATTTTTTGCGCTTGATAGCCCAGCACGGCGTTTTTGGCAATAACTGCTAGTCTCGTAAAGCTTACCGGACAAGTTACAGTCTATAATCACTACAGATTATGCAAAACGCATGCAACAAATATGACAAAATGCATGCAATATGTAGGTTTATACAAATAAGTAATTTTAATTTGACGTTTTCAAGTCACGTGACTATTTGACAGATTATGACAATTCAGTATGTACCTAAACTTTGATGGAATTTTATTCTCGCGATTGTAGATTGTACATTTGTTTACAGTTTCAAAGGATATTTTTTGGAGTCACTTACGTAATATTGTTTCGTAGCCGCTCGCTTGCTCCTGGCAATGATCGTTTCCAATTACTAACCTTCGAACTTTTCTTTTGGCAATAATCGTTGCCAAATTTTAGTTTTTGTTAAATGTCTCTAAACTCTATTTCGTAGGACGTTAAGTCCTTCCAAAACGTTTTTAAACCATAGACTAAAAGATTATTATTTATAAATAGCAGGGTACTTTCGTAGACCAATGTAATCAGTAATTACATAATAATATTGAACGAAATTTTCGAGTTTTTAACAGAAAAATCAGATTTCAACAACATCCCAAAAAAACTGTTTAGTATTTTATGTTACGCCGGAAGCTGTAAACAACACATTCTAAATAAAAACTGTTTTGTCCAATCTTTTTACTGACAAGACCTTAAAATAGTCGATTTCCAGCAAAATTATCAGAAATATATCTGTACTATAACGTACAGACGGACAACCATTACAGTTTTCTAATAGCGAACGTATAATATCGCGCCATTTTGGCACGACGCCAAAACAAACTTTCGTATGAACATTATCGAGTGCCGGGTTATCGTTTATTGGCTGTATGAATTATACCTGTGCGTAATATTTATAAAAGCTAATATAGATCGCTGTCAAGGTTATGGTTTATAAAAATGGCGGGTAAAATAATTATATTTTTGAATCTGGAATGATTCATCTGTTATGTTATTTTTGTCTGTTCTTTTTTAATCATTACTGGATTCAGTACACAATGGGTATATTTATGAACGTAAAGTATGTATTTTTACTTTCATGTGTACTCTATGAAAGAAAACAGGCTAATCCGGATGACGAAGTGTATTAAAGGGCAAGCACACATCCAAAAATAAATGCACTACTTTTTAATTGGCGTAGACCATAAACTACCATTAAAGGCGCTTGCATATCGTTGAGATATGGAGACAAAACCAGAAAGAAACTCCATGGTTCCTATTTTAGAAAATGTTTGTGTAATGGTCTTTGGTCGAAGGTGCCAGTACCATGACAAATTTGAGCTGACCTGTCCTCACAGACAGACGGGGCGCATAAATTAGTATTCTAGCTCAACCTTAATTTCTGGAGTTTACTGAATAATACTTTAATGGCCTGGAAATCGACCTTGTATCACAATCAGCATCCGAGGAATCCATTAAAACCGATATAGCAATTGCTATTGATGGCTTTAGCCAGATAGGTAACAAGAACCCAAGAGCAGTATTACGTATATCATAGAATTAGAATGTTAGCGTAATCTTAGGTCTATGAAGAAGCTCAGACTTTCTGTTCAATCTTTTCCACGCTACTTGAACATCAAACTCGTATAAATAAAAGTTTTTACCAACCATGCCACAATTCTTAAAACTTTATGTATGAGAATAGGCTGTTTGGGACCCCTTGCCTGTCCTAAAGAGGGATGAAGGAAACACACAAAATTTATTTGTGTTCTAGAATGTTCTGCAATGCTCATAAAATTCTACCCGTCCATGTGTTCCGAAAACGGTAATGAAGAATTTGACAGTGACAGTTTGTAATGTCAAAGTCAACTTAGAACCGCGGGACTACTACTTTGTCTACAAACCATAGACTTAGGATTTCGCTCATCGGATGGAACCCAGAAGAGTTATCAATAGTCCCTATGTGCATTAAACTAAAAACATTCAATGTCTATTAATGAATGCCAATTCTATTTTGACAACAAAAACGAAAGTACCAGGGCAATGCACCTCAAATTGCCAAGATCAAAAAGTACAATGCACTTTAAACTAGCTGTCATAAATGTCTAACGCGCCAAAACAACTGACGATGCTGCCAACGATTGATAATAATTTATTGTAATGAATGAAAGTAAACTAGAAATCTTGTTGTTTGACCGTCTGTTGTGGCTCACTACGATTTTCAGCATCAACAGATGATCTTTGTGGATATGAGATCATTTGAGATTCAGCATCCATCGCTTTAGTTTCCCTAGATAAACGTCAGCATGATGCATCTAACAAGCCCTACAGCGTAAAATACTAGCCTCAAATTAAATCAAATCAAATCAAACTATTTTATTGCAGATATGTTGTACAAGGATGGTAAATTAAAACAACAACACGTTTCAAACATGCACCCTGCAAAGGCACTGCAAAATAAACGTAACTACTACCTTATAAACTATGTACACATACATAATTATTACAGTACAAAATCTTTAGCATTATTTTAATCTTCAAAAAACTCTTGCAATGTGTAATAGCACTTCTGGTTCAGTACCTTGAACAATTAATTGTTAAATATATTATTATTTTTAATTATTTAGCATACTTTGTCCAAATTCCAATCTACAATCCGTAGAGAAAGGTAATAGGATTGAAATAAACGAATCACGTGACTATTCCTCAATGTAAATTCAGTAGGTACATTTTCTGGGCGTTTTTATTCTGAACTTCTCTAGTGATTGTTTTTTGTGCCTACACTTGTCTACAGGTACAGAATATCCTTATTTAATTACTTAGTTTGTTTGTTACCTCTTCACGCCTAAAACATTTAACCAATCTTCATGAACTTTTGCATATACATTATCAGGGGTACAGAAAAGGACATAGGGTACCTTTTATCCAGAAAAAACTACTATTTCCCGAGGGTAGGAACAAATTACTTTCGACGTTTACATTTGTTTTAGGTCGCTAGTTGGCGCTACGTGTGACCCGAAAAAATGCGCGGGTTCGTAATCATTGCGGGTGAAGCCGCATGCGGAAGCTATTATGTAATAAATTAAATGATGTATAATAAAAAAAATATATACGTATCACGAAGTCTCTTTTCCATATACACCAGAATTAGATGATGAATGAAACTTTCATCAAGTTTTATGTACCTAATAATAATTTATCAGCTCGTAACGTATTTTTGACGGTTATAGCACTCCTAATGAGCCTATCATCAGTAAAACGGACCTCGGCAATTAATGAAATGCTAAAATATAAAGATGATAGATGGCGCTACCTACACAACATTTATTTTAACGCTAATTTAATGTTTTCTTTGAACAGGCGCATCCTCAATTTACATTTACCTTTGAAGACAATGATAAATAGTGAATACGATGTTGAAAAATTACGAAACACCACTCAAATACTATTTTAAAAATTAAAATCTAGAATGCTGGATGTTATGTAGTCATAACAAATAAAACTTATTTTTAAAGATTTATCTATGGAACGTATGTAGAAATGATTGCTTTGGCTCAAATCTCGAACGTAAATAAAAAATATTAAATTTGTATTGCCACCTGACTGTTATAATTTTCTACTGTTATTGTATTTTTAATTGTTTAGTATCATACCATACCGGGTTTATTTGACGACATTTTTCATATCGGGTGATTAATTAAAAGCAGAGAATAATAATATAAATATAATAATTCGTAGAAATCACAAATCCAAGCTAAAAAAGCCGGTTTGACTCTGTACTGTAAAAATAGGTTACGTATTACACAATTTTTTTTTTTCTTATTTCTTGTTTTCATGCTCATTCAGTATAAAAGTACTTAAACTGTGTAAGTACTTTCAAAGATAAGAAACTATAACATGAGTTTTTTCATAATGCTCAAGATATATGTAATGTTATGTACCTATGAGTATAGAGTGCAGAAATCGCAATATCGGGCCAAGTATTATTGAGCTTTTTTGTTGGAAAATCTTGCAGCCTGGGGTTTGGAATTGTATCCAGTAGACGCCTAGATGGTATAAGCTCGCTCCCTATGTTATGGGACTTGGGTGTAAGAAAAAAGTGCCACCACGAATCATTTCACGTATTCGCAGACAAGATCTTCAATAAAATACCAAAGTAAAATGTCTCAAAAAACTAAAAACAAAACAATAACATTTTTAAAATAGGAACTCTTCTTTTTTTAATTCACACACCAAAGAAACCACACGTTTACAAATTGTAGTACGTAATGTATGGTCTTTCCGTAATTATTAATTTTACAATCATCATCGTTTATTTATTTATTTATTTATTTAATAGGCAATTACAACAGGTGACAATCAATAAATTGTAAACTTAATTCTAAGTACATATGCATTGTACAGATTGAGACCCTAGCGTAATCGCACAGCATGATAGTTACGTTACTAGTTTATAAAAATATGAAAGAGCAAAACAAATTAATTCAAGCCAGTGACAGAAAATTTATGAAGAACTAAAACAATCAAACAATAAGAATTCTGCAGAAAGCAGATTTCAGTACACAGTTTACAAACTAACGTTTTCATTTTCAAAGCGTTTGCGTTTACAACTCAAAGTTTAACTACGGGAAACATTTAGCAAATGTTTGCTTATCCACAGATGAATGGCATTTACACTTAACATCCTTATTATTAGTGAAGTGGCAAGATCACACAAGACGATTTTGGTTTTGAGTTCGAATTTTAAATCGGATTGTTGTGTGGTTATACGATAATCCCCGTGAATGTCCACTGTTTAAAATGTGTAGCTGGCTTTGTAAAAGTATGTTGATTGTCTTTATTTATTCATACGAGGAATTATGTAATGTACGGTGTTCATTTAAGTACATTTGAAAAAAGAGCTCTAATTTCTAAACTAAGTCGAAATGTTGTCATTAATATTTGTCTATGCTTATTACCATTGTTTAAAAACAGTTAATTTACGAGGTAATTTGGGAACCGCATTATTCTTTGCTACTGAAACCAACGCAACATTAAACGCGGTTCCTATAAATACATTAAACCGAGTTTATCATCGCTGTCGGGTTGCATAGCGTACCAATTAGTGCTAAAACACGTATGGCATAAATTTTATGAGTTAACTATCAATTAAGTTCGTATGAGGTAGTAAAACTAGTTATACACGATCGATATGTACTATGTCGCATTATGTTTTTGATATTTATAACATGTAAGCTTTGGCTATTTGTTTTTTTGTTGCCCCGTGGTCTACCCTTTCTCTTTTTACCTGTTACTCTGTCCATTATAAGGTTGTCTGGCAGAAATCGCCAAGTGCGATAAGACCGCCCCTTGATCTCTATTGCATCGTGTCCCCCAAATTGACAAACCTCCCAAAAATACACGATTTATGAAAATTTGCAAATTATTAAAAAGAATGTAATCAAAAATAGGTAATATTATATCTGCTTATGCTGCTAAACGCAATCAACTTGGTAATAAAAAAAATCTAATATATATACAATTCGTACAATATTTGCATGCGTGCTAAAGGCGGATGTGTTGATCTTTTATATATGTAACAACTTTTGTACAACATCCTTGGCAAATAAATAAATAAATACATTTTCGTATAGGTACTCACGATCTTTGACCAAAATTTACATTTCAACATGAAAGCTCATAATTATATAAACAAAGCATATATCGAGTGTTGTTTGTTTTCGCAGATGAACGAGGGAGCGGCTCTCATATTTGCCGACGAGCTCAAGCAAACGTTTGACAGATATCTCTTTGGGATCTGCCCGCAAAGTTTTAAGGTAAAGACTGTTTATACATATGGCCTCCATTTAAAATAGAACCACCGAATCTTGGTAGGTGTTCAATCTATCTGCCAATGTTTACTTTGAAGAAGATAGTATAGGTGAGAAATATAAAATAAATAGATGACTGCCTCATTTGTCTAGTGGTCGCATGTGCACTGAGCGTTGAGTCCTGAGTCCGATCCCCAGGTCGGGTAAAGTGTTATTGGGGTTCTTATGTCAGATTTTTTTAGTAACAGCACAGAGTTTGAAATCTTGCCTGGTAGATGACAATTAGGGTTGCCAACCGTACTATAATATATAGTATTTTACTGTATTTCGGGTCTGCGTACTATATACTGTTGAAGAAATATATAGTACGCAAAAATACTATATTTTCAACACCGAAATCTAACAAACAAATCCTTCGTTTTAAAATGCAAGAAGTGCAAAAAAATATCGTTTTTATAAAAATAAATAAGTAAGAAATATTATCTTTGTCTATTTTTTGCCTTTGCCATAAAATACTATATGTTTTTAAGTGTATTAATATTTTTTTATAACTTAGTTTGAAAAATACTATATTTTGCTGAAGAAATGTTGGCAACGCTAATGACAATAGACTCCCCATGGGATATGAGACTTAACGGTATCGGTGATATGTTGGTGTACCTCTGCCCATCCCTTCGGGGAATAAGAACTAGCCACGCGTGAGACCACAAGACTAATGAGTCACTCAATAAAATCAAAACACTGAGTAAACTTGTGAACTAATAAATACTGTACCAACAGAAAATACGAATACAAATCTATAATTATTTACATAACATTTCACGATTTACTCGAAAGCTATATTTAAACTTCCAAAATTGTTTTCACTTCAGAACTCCGAATTATAAACAGGGAGTGCGTCAAACCGTCAAATCCGTTATGTTTACGTTTTGGAATTTAAACAGCGTTTAATTGTTTATGTACTGTGCAAAACACAATTAGTTTCCTTAAATACTACCCGTTAATGTCGTGACCTCATCATAAACCTTAGGCTATAGGCGAGCTTTCGGAAAACAGAAATTCGTACTAGGCTAGATGACTGCATCAAAAATAAATTCTGAAATCTTGTTTGGTAAATATATAAATAATTTTGATTCGAGGCGGACTGCCTATCGTGCGCCAGACACTCCAATTTCCATTGTAGATAGCGGACATAAATGTGAGAAATCATAATATTATCACCCAGACTCGTTGGTTTCAGCTGCCGCTCAAGGGCAAGAATATCACGACGGTGCCGTGTGATCTGGACACTGATCAGCAGGACTTGGCTGGCAGGTGAGAAGTCAATCTATTACTATCAGAAGATCAACTATAAATAGTCCCAAATATCTGATATAATCGATTTTGGATCAAGATTCAAGAGCAAATTCTAAAGAGAAGTGAAAAAGAGTACCCTTTGCCCTGCAGTGGGACGATTACGGCTACTTATAATAATAATCCTACTAAATTATAAATGTGAAAGTTTGTGAGGATGGATGAATGGATGGATGGATCTTTATTACTCAATCATGCCAGAACGGCCGGACGGATCTGGATGAAATTTGGTACAGAGATAGATTATAGTCTGGAATAGCACATAGGCTACTTTTTATCCCAGAAAAATGTACGGGTTCGTAAACCACGCGGGCGAAGCCGCGGGCGGAAGCTAGTTTGTTACTAAGACTAGCAGTCTTTAATTCTAAACTGCCTGTAAAACTATTTCGTTCCCACGAGGTAAATCATGAAATCATACTAAAGAGGTTTGCTAACATGCCTAAATTTTGTTCATCCCAGGCTAGCCACCCTAGCACTCCGTGCGCACACAGCGGCGCGGTCTGACTGCGGCCGACTTGGTGCGGCACTCGCCAACACCCTCGGCGACCTCGCGCGCACTGCTGCCAACCGACAGATAGCTGCAGGTCAGTACTTCATCTAACGAGATTCAAGGATACCCCGAGACACTTTTCTCCGTTTTCATTATCCAATTTTCGACGTGACATGCCTCAGTTTTACGTCATAATAATAAAATTTTAACGATTCATAAGATGGAGCTCAACTAAGAGGAGCGAATCGCTTTTAATTTCTGACGGTGCATTGCAAATGATTCACGCTTACATTTAATATTTACCAGCAAACCGAATGGTTTCCCTTAGATCTTGTTTGAACGAAGTAATCGTAAAGTAAAGCGCAATAATTGCTTACATTCTCAATACATTTGACAGGAATCTTTATACACTGGTGAGCAAAAGTCAAATTTTACCACAAATAGAACATATTAACTAACACATTGGTCTAGTGGTCGCAAGCGCAAGTGCTGAACGTAAGGTTCTGGATTCAATTCCCGGATCGGTCAGTGTTATTGGATTTTCCAGTATATAAATTCTCAGTAGCAGCATGGAGTTTGGCACTGTGTGCAGTTAATGCAATGGCTCGTCCCCTATTACATGGGACTTAAACAGCATTGGTGAAATGTGGGTGCACAATATTACTCTGCCTAAGCCTTCAGGGATACAGGCGTGATGCTATGTTATGTTATAGCACACATTAAAAGGTTATTTTTAATTACAGCGGCCAGTAACGAGCAAAAGAAACGGAAACTATCCAAGAGTCAAAAGATGAAGATCCAGGCGAAGCAGAGGACAGCACTGGCTGTCAAGAAGAAGGCAGCCGCCGCCGCAGCCGCAGCCGCCGCTAAAATGACCGTCTAATTTTAAATATGGCGGAGGATTCGAATTCTAAATTCTTCAACGTAATAAGAAATTCAAAGGCCAGATTCGGAAATTGAATTAAAAAAATAAAACCTATGACGTATACTAATCTTTAATATTATGACCATAGATAAAAAAAAAACAAAAGTATTTACTATAAAGTGTTATGAATCTTACTCCTGATTATTTTCTTGGACATGCTAGTTTTAGATTAGCGCTTGTTGTTTTTTTCCTAGATCCTGTATGGAGACTGATGTTCGTAAGAATATATTTATTTAGTCATTTAAAATACTGTCCGAGGATCGAGTTGTTGATACCTAAATAATTTAATGTACCTACCTACTGTATTTTATTATCTCCGAACAATATAAATGTTTGTATCCTTTTTCCTTGGCCTATTTCATGTCAGAACGTTGTTTTTAAAGACGATTTTGTATATAATTAAATGCTTTCTATTGAATGTGCACCTAATTTACTTTTAAGTTAATTATAAGCTTGTATGAAAATAATTTTTGTATATAAATCGTGTCCGAGAAACGCTGAAATATATCTAATTGTAATAACAGTTATGATTTACTTACATCAGGTCTTCTTCTTTATCGTAACGTGTTCCTCTCCGGATCTAATTTTATAATAAACTAATGGACACTATGAATAATTCTCACATTGTGGGTACATCATAATATTATGCATGAAACCCGCGTCAGCTTTGATTTCAGTAAGAACGTAAACTTGTATGCACTTGTGATGAGAACAAATTTTGCAAGTGTTATTAACATGTTAAGTTATTCTATGTACTTATTTAGTATTACATAATGTTAAGTAATTTATTAATAAGATTAATGTTATGTATAATTATTTGGAAATAAAATAATTTTCATGAAATTACGTGTTAATTATTTTCTAAAAAAAAAAAATACACGATTGAGTACACGAAGTTGTAAATGCTATAAAATTGATTCGAAACGTTGATTAAGACGGGATTACTTTAAATGAAGACCCACTTCATTTTACTGTAAAACGTATGTGATTTAATACTGATTTAGTAGAAAACTATGAACTGTTAACCCTTATTTGACATTCGAATTTCAATGACATTTCTTTCGTTGCCAATGTCAATCAAAATATAAATAAAATCTGCACTGTCAACAAGTACTTTGTGCGGATTACGTATTATTTTGCATTGAATAACAACTGTTGGCAAGAACAGAAGCAACAGGTAAGAAAGTGCTTGCAAAAGCAACAAAATAACCAGTGTTTACTAGTCAATATTTTTTTAATTTTGGTGTGGAACGTTGAAAGACATAAAATACAGATATTGTTGTTTACCATCAGCTGACGAGGGCCTGCCGCAAGACTCAGCACAATATCAACCTATTATAATCAGTTTTTGTTCTCTACGTTGTACGTCTCGTGCCTTTAGCGCCATTCTGACCTAATAGGCTTGTTTACGAGCACAATATTAGCCACCACAATTTTGTCAACACAAAATACTAATTGCGATTAAATCAATTACCTTTAACTATTTTCGATATTGTTTATCTACATCTTAAATACTCTCATGAGATGATTGCCCTTTGGAAAATTTAGTAGACTGCATTTCTGATAAACAATATTAGTTCATTTTAGCAACTTACAGTTGTTTTTCATTTCTAAACATGAATTAATAGCCTGCAGTTCATGTCATCAACAATGAATGTTTTAAAATGAAAACAGGTACACCATACAAAAAAAAAACTTGTTTAACATATGTTTTTGCTCAAACATCTGTTATATTGTTATTTAACTTGGTCTTTATTAATATTATTGATGTTTCTTATAACAATTTATCATTTAAGCCTGATCATGTAATTTGAGAATAATCATCATTATCAGGAAAAAAATTACATGGCTGTAACTTGGAATTCATTGCCAGTGTTACAAGATAGACTGGTCATGGTAAGGTTAAAATGTTTAATTTTCAGATGCAATTAAAAAGAATATTGAGTAAACAAGAGACTGAAGAGTGATAACAAAAAGAAAAAAAAAATATGGAAGAGTCTAGACAAGATATATATCAAACAAATTGTCTTGAAATAGTATCAAGAGGGGATATATGTTTAGAACATTGTTATGTCGCAATAAATACTAAAAAAACTCATCATTTACTCGATCATAATTATTTGTGAGTATATATTTTTTCTAACTTTTAGTGTCCCACTGCTGGGCAAAGGTGTCCCCCATATACTTTCATATCTCTCATTGCATTGCCTCTGGCTAGTTTATAGTGAAGGCATCTGGGTTGTTACACCAGCGTTTTTAGGCCTACCTCATCCTATAGCACCCACTCCATGATGACCTTAGCCCATCTATCCTCGTGCATTCTACAATGGTAATGATGTGCAAAGAAATGCCTCTTCAAGATAAGTGTCAAAACATGAGATTTTTGGTGCATCCTGGGCCTCGTCGGCCTCAATACAACTGTTGCTGACTGACTAATCTTCCCACTAAGTCATGAAAAATTCCAGTCATTTTTTATCATCCTACTTTCAGACAGTGGTGACATCTATTACACTTATTTCGAGGTTCTAATTGTCTAATTTTTTTCATAATTATTTTAATAGAAAATTTACAAATAGGTACCAATTTTCTTTCAGCAACAACAGAAGACCAGCCCCAAAACCAGGACAGAACCGTAAATCAGCCATCAAAATAACAGAATTACGGGCCATTTACAACTGTAAAGCATGCGGTTACCGTACAATGAACCGAGACATCTTCTCCAAACATACATGTCCGCAACAAACTCTAAAATACATCGCTTGCAACAACTGTGATAAAAACAAGACTCCAAAAGGTTACGTAAAGTGTCCACAATGTAGCTTCTATACCAAAAACACATCAAGTCTAAAAGTACACTTACGGATACACTCAAAAGGGACACCGTACAAGTGTACGGAGTGTGAATTTTCTGGCAGAGACTTGAAGGAGTTAATAAGACATTATGAAGATGTTAATGATCTGGTTTGTGAGTGCGGTTATTCGACTCACGTGAAACAGCAGATGGTGACACACAAAAGGTCTCATACGGGTGAGAAACCGTTTTCTTGTGGTATTTGTAGATACTCTTCAGTGGACAGGGCTAGTTTACACAAGCATTTGAAGAGACATGAGTGTTAGTTTTATTTTTATACCACCAAGGCGTAATAAGGGTCTATTCACGTCAGCGGCGAATCGCAGTCTAGCTTAGCCTGCACCACCAGCGCAGGCGCGACATTCACCAAGAAAACTCAACAGTCTGGGCAGGCAGTGAAGAGAGCCAGACAGTGGCGTGCTAAGAAATTAAGATCAGGTTGAAAATGCTGCATAAATATTAATATTAAATCAATAATAAAAAAAAAGATTATTTCTTGATTACGCCTGTACTAAAGATGGACGAATAAACAAAAACGAAACTATCGTTTACGTTATTTTATGGCCTATATGGAAATAGGAACGGGCTAATAAAATAAAGCTAGTCTCATACAAATCTTAGCGAATATTTTTTGGATGCACTGGAAAGGAGACTCTCCTATTACCGTTATTGTATTTTCAAATTCAAATTCATTTATCCAGTAGACTACTAGTGCTTTTTGAACGTCAAACATATAATATTATGGACAGAAATAATTAGCCCGCCCTTGACCGCTTCCTCTGTTTTAATTTGGGGAGAAGAAACGGCCCAACAAATTCCACTCACTCCACCAACACTCCCATGTCTGTCATTAAATAATAAAAGAAAAAAAAATATATTAAAATAATTCTATTACAATATTATGAGTAATCTATACAAATAAATAAAATTGAAGTGTCTGTTTGTAATGTCAAAATAACAGCTTTTTACTAAATGCGTATGAAAGTATATACTGTACTAATAAGAAAATCATTTTTTTTAAATTTGTACCTGTTTTTGATTTCAAAATAACAGCTTTTTACTAAATGCATACGAACGGTACTTATATATATATACATATATTTTTAATTTTTGTCGGTCTCTTTGTTCCTAATCTCCGAAACGGCTGGACTGATTTTGATGGGACTTTCACTGGAACATAGCTCTAACTAGCTGATGTTATAAGCTTACTTTCGTTTTAGAAAAAGAACTAGGGATTCACGCGGGCGGAAGCTAGTTATATACTTATATGGTACTATGTATAATGAGCCAGTATAAAGACATTTAAGCTCCTAATTTGGGCTGATCTCTCCAATATTATCATCATGAATCATGTATTTTTAGATTGTTATTATAATCGTTTTAAATACTATGTAAATATATTTGTCTGTAATTTTGGAGTGTTATATATTAAAGCTGTTAAATATTTATGTGATTTGATTTCTTATAATATTTTTCACATTTTAATTTTAAAAAATAGATACGCAGTTAGCCCAGTGGCTAAGCGATTGGCTTTCTAAGAGACGCGTCCCTGGTTCGATTCCCTCACGGAATATTGGAAAACAGGAGTATTTGAGTGATGTATAGTTTTTTTTTTAATATAAATTAAATTCTCTTCGCTTCTTCTACGCCCGTCTGCTACTCATGCGCACCAATACCAACTAAAAACCATTTTGAGTACAATTAAAACAACATTATTATATAAAAAATGCAATTTATTTACAGAAAATCACTTGTACAAAATTCATTATTTTATTTCGTATATTTTTACAAATTAAATCTTAAAATATTCGGAGTATTTTTACACCCGTACATGGATAATATAATTAATACGATAGTTTTGTCAAAAATACTATTTTATCAGTGGGATTAATGTTATAAACTTACATGATTACATATATTTATTTGTTATTGTTAGCTACGCTCCTAACTTCCCATAATATTAAACAGAACGAATCGTGTTATATAAGGTCCTGCATTTCTAGTCCCAATGCACTCATCAATATGAAATACTTTTCGTAAAGGATCAATACTGAAATCGCGAATGAAATCAACTATTCGTTACATTTAAGACAGTCTTTCTCAAAGTGGGATAATGCTCCTTGTGGGCGCTAGAGGCTGACAGGGGGGCGGTAAAGGGCCCAGAGAAGATCGGGCCATCTTGAAGCGATTGAGAGGTGACATGGCTGATATGTATTTTCTTATTATGATAACGGATTTCCTATTGAAATGCAAGTTTGAACTCAGAACAGGACAAAATATATGCCATGCTATAATTAAATTAAAGTAATAATTGTCATTTTTAGATGTGGAAAACTTAAATATTTTAGAGGGCACTAGAAAATAATTGATTCTCAATGTGGGCGATGTACAAAATAAGTTTGAAAGCCTCTGATTTAAGACGAGTAATATTGAATTATTTGTATGGAACAGATGATTATTTTTGACTGCCTCTTAGGGTTGAGTTTCATTCCCGTGGGGCAGTGTTATTGGGTTTTTCGGTATGGAAATTCTCAGTAGCAGCACGGAGTCTGGAACGTGCCCGGTAGATGGCAATGGGCTCGCCCCTATTACATGGGACTGAATAACAGCATCGCTGAAAAGTGGGTGTACAACTGTACACCTTTGCCTAACCCTTCGGGGAATACAGGCGTGATGCTATGTTTTTTATGTTGTTAGATGATTCGTTTTTTGCTTTTTGTTTTTGTCCTGTACTAAAAGGTATTCATATTGATTAATATAACTCCTTAAAGGGGTCGGGACTAGAACGATTGGTCCTTATATACACCATGTATAAAGATTGGTGTTTAACAGGAAACATCCTGTTTAATCGACCTATAACACATCTGCATACACAACGCGATCAAAATAAGAACAGGAACACAAATTATCTCTATCTGTCAACTGTCAGTTGAAAAGTACGATTTGCAAAAAAAAATATTTTGCGTACATCATGTTTTTTTGCTAAATTATTTAACTAAATCTTAGTATTATAAAACCTACTGAAATTTTCATCGGTTTTAAAACTATTTTTTAAATGTTTTTTGGTCACACACGTCACAATATGGCGGATAATTGTTCCTATTCTTATTTTGATTTGCATTGTATTGCTCTTTCCGTATTCAGCGAACGACAAAATTAAAAGCCTTATGTTCGAGCTAACGTATTTTTTTCATGATTATGTATTTCGGGAGCAATAAAAAAGAATTACACGATAGCTCTAACTTAAAGCTTTTAATTTCGTCTTTCAATTAATTGCCAGAATGGATTATCATATTACCACTGACGTCATGCTGTAGAATTCATGCTTAAACGTTTACAAATGCGGCTTCAAACCATTAATACATAACTTGTGTCATCTTACGCATAAGTGCTACCATCTATTGGGTGTTTCAGTAAAATTATGTCTTTTAAATAGGGCATCAACGTTAAAGAAGGCGACCTTAAAGGCTAAAGAGGCACATACACGAACTACTTGTGTTTACATTTCTAGGAACGCTGGGACCTTTAATAACAATCTCTAATCGTCGAATAATAGAGAGATCAGTCGATCTGCGAGGTTAAGCAGCGCTAGCCGCGGTCAGTCCTTGGATGGGTGACTGTTCTTCACACATCGAGACCCCTCCGTGCCTCGGAAAGCACGTTAAGCAGTTGGTTGTCATAGAAATGCCTATGATAGTCGTTGCAAGTTAATGATTCTGTCTGCCGAGGTTAACTGTGAGAACGATGGTCACCCATCTACAGATTGACCGCAGCTAGCGCTGCTTAACGTCGCAAATCGACCGGTCTTATGTTCCACGTTTAATTGATGTTTATATTTATTAATGGCGATGAGAAATTGTCATTCTGAAGGCTGAGCTACCACCGTTATGAGCACGGTGTAAGCATACAGAATATATACACACAGAAATTTAAATAAATAAGTCAATAGAAGTAAAGGCATGATATTGTCGCGGCGTATGAGCAAATTATGAGTATTGCAGGACAACAAAACATCGACAGCGCACGTGTCGCGGTTTCGATTCCCGCACGAAACAAATATTTGTATGATCTACAGATAGTTGTTTCGGGTCTGGGTCTTTTCAACATGCAGTAGGTATTATTGGTAAGTAAGCTTTTAAAATTTTCTACCTACCCTGTCTGAAAACTCTGTGCACGCCGCTGATGCTAATAGGCTCGGCCCCATTACATGGGACTTTCATATCTGCCAACCCTTAGTGGAATATAGGCGTGATGTTATGTTATGTGCAAACTACATGTGCTGCGGGTGCGCAACACGCGTCCCGATCATAAAATTTAGTAGATAGTATTTCTATTGACTTTTTATTTATATTTCTATGTTCAATATTACTACGAAACTCTAGTTACCTAAAGGCTGGTCAAATTTTTGTTCAAATATCAAATATCATGTCACATTAGACTTTTGACGGCATTACGGGCTTGCAGCGCTACGTGTCGAGGGTTCGATTCCCGAACGGAACAAATTTGTATGACCTAATACAATTAGGTAGGTACTTGATTCTGGTTTCATGTGAAATGTATATTTGAAAACTGCACACACATGATTTAAAATAATACCTACTTATGTAACTTAAAAAAAAAACAATAAAATTTAATTCAGTTGACATAAGACTTGACAGCTTGTCAAATAAAAAAAAAACCAAATTAATATTTTTTTTTAATTTTGTCTTGACTTCTTTAATTTGACCAACCTTCAAGAAACTGAACACCCCCAAAGAATCCACTTCAAGAAATCCATTAAATAGACACGATCCTTTATAAAAGCCTTCGGTCACCCATCCATTTCTAAACCTCGCTACTTTGCTTAACCTTTGACACTCGTTTACTAATATACAGTTAATCTAGATTAAACTTAATATTACTTGCTAATACTGTTTAATATTTTGGTCTGTTTTGTGATACAGGTGGAGGAGCTCTCTCTTATAAGTTAGATGTTTTGAACTCGAAAAACACAAATGGCCGCTTGCATTAAACTTAATTCTCTTTTAAAGATATACAGGTGAATGTGACGCATTACCGTTCACCCACAGGCCTTGTAAGTTGATTGACAAATTCGATTTAACGCATCGAACGCGTTCGGAGCTCCGATTGGTGGAGAGCACGAAACGGACCAATCGGAGCGCCGAACGCGTTCGATGCGTTAAATCGAGTTTGTCAAAAGGAACTTACACTAGGGCCTCCGATTGGTCCGTTTGGTCTCTCCACCAATCGGAGGAAGCACGCGTCCCATGCGTTAAATCAGTTTTGTCAAAAGAAACGTATTAACAATTCTCGCTTCACTGGCAATAAACTGGAATATTGGTAACCAGAGCCCAATAAAAAAAAAGGGAATGCACACACTGTTATAAAAAATCTAAATCAAGTCTTAATTTTAAATAAGAAGTTTAAAAATATTCTTCTTACATGTGTTTACGAATATTTCATGTGTACGCTTTCAAGACATTACAACGCAAATTGAACTTTATCACTACTAAGAAAGATACCAATTCGTGTGAAAGATTTGGCGCGGAGTCTCGCGAATATCTTATGAAGGCGCCGAGCCAATCAAGGCTCTTCGAGACAAAATGATCTACAGGTAGTTGTTCCAGTTCTGGGTATTTATGTATGTGAGTGAAGATACAGGAATTTCGAGTGAGGGGACAATCTGTCTGGACTTTAAAATAGACTTTGACCCCTGAGTTTGTTTCGGCGTTTCTCCTCAGGGATAGTCATAGGAAATGCCGACGCCATCTAGTTTAAAAAAGACGCGTAAAAGTGATTGAAAAATCCTAATTGCAAAATAAATAATTTCATTTGGGGCAACGGTTAATTTTTTTAAAGGTATTTTGGATCAAATATTAAAAAAATGGCGATTCGTTTCGACAGTTAGAACCTTTACACTATAGTGATTATCAAGCTCAAAACAACTATCTTATAAATAAAGAGGCCTATACGTGGCGTGGGTTTAAGTAAAATCTTAATCTTATTATTACTCTAGAATTAAAGCAGATTATGATACTAGTTACTAAGGCAAATACTACGGAACACCACGATCCTATAAATATCACTCCATCTACATTCACGTATCTTTTCTCATGCGCCCATAATGCGCATACGCAAAACTTGGAAGGATAGTCAATATCGTCGTTGAAGTTCTAACACCGCGTATGTCAAAAATAGCAACTTTTCAGGAGAGTGAAAACACTGAATAATTTTACATAGACACCAGTACAATACCATTTTATATTCATTTCATTTTACGAGTTTCTATTGGACGATGTTTGTTTCTGATTGGCTGAAACAACGCGTCTTCCGATTCTCTAGCAAATGCCAGCAAAATGTCAAAACCGCCACTAAATGACTTACGTGGTGTTAGAACTTCAACGACGCCCTTTTATGGTTAAAAAAACATTTCCATTGTGTTTTTATAGACTGAAACTAGATTTTATAAGGAGTAACTTAGGCTACTTTTATTTTCGAAAAAGAATTAGGGTACCGCGCGAAAATGCACGGGTTCGTTATCCACGCGGGCGAAGCCGGGGAAGCTAGTTTTATATAAAAATGACGGATATCGTGTTTGATATTATCGTAAGGCCTTATAGTAAAGTTCGTACAAGAAAACACCCTTCACGAGAGACGAGACCTGAGATCGTCAGCACTGGCAGTGGCGGAATTAGCGCGCCAGAGGCCCGGGGCGGCAAAGCTGAATGAGGCCCCTAGTTTGAGAAGTGAATGTAATTTTACGAGCTTTTTATTCAGTTCAGATTTGTATGTATGAGTGTTTATGTTTATTTAGTTAAAATCTTGCAAGTGAAATTTAAATTCGACTTAAATAAACATGCATAGAATATGGATACGGATGTGCAAAATAAAACCTCCCAACTCCAAACCACCTCTTAGATAGGTACTAAGCATATTTGTAAAGCCTTGTTTAGGGTCAAGGGAACGTGAAGGCGTTTGGAGGCCCCCCAGGACCAGAGGCCCGGGGCGGGCCGCCCCTTCCCCCCCCCCCCGTTAGTCCGCCACTGCACCCTGGGCAGTCAGCCTCGATACCCCCATTGCTGACTGGCTAATCTTTCCACTATCATGAGCGACCTCCATATGATAGCTCGTGCTGACTCGACACAAAAAAAGGCTTACTTTGATTTCTTTTTATTGAGACACCCCACGCCATTTTTACTTTTTCCTTGTCAAAAATCTAAGACACCCCACGCCACTGCCTAATCCTCTTTAATAAACATGATGACGTAACCTACACTAATAAATGCGCATATATAACTACAAAAATACTAATATTTTGTACATATTGTTTATAAAAATACCTTAATGCGCATACGCGCTTACACTAAGTGGACAGGCGGACGGGTTTAAGACCCTTTCGTCGAAAGTCTGCCTAAGTTGGGACGAAGCAGTAAAAAAAAAACTGCTCTAATATCACTAAATTATTCTGTTTTTCTGTCAAAAAAAATTTGTAGCAGCCCTGTGTTTGAAATTGTGATACGGCAAGTCTCGCCTCGTTTTAAATGGGACGAATGGAATGTACACCTCTGCCTAACCCTTCGGGGAATACAGGCGTGATGCTATGTTAAATTGAAATGCTGCCGACGGTAATCTGGGTTCGATTCCCGGATCAGGCAAAGTGATATTGGATTTTTCTGTTAGAAAATCTTCAGGGTAGCAGCTTTGACTTTGGAATTGTGTCCAGTAGATGGCAATACGCTCGCCCCCTTTTATACAGGACATTTTTCTTTTTTTACTTTAATTAGGTAGACTTTTGACAATATAAATTAAAGGATATTGGAGCCATTCTTCGAAGGCACTAATATTATTATTAGGGTGAAAGTACCAATTGATGGTCATTGTATTTTTAGAGTGAAAAAATATCTAGCTCTGATTCTACAACCAGGCTAACTCTAGGATTAATATACGTGGACAAATAACAAATAAAAAAAAAAATTACGATATAATGTGTTGTCAATTTCTAAATATTACGGGAAGCGCTCTCTATCACTATTAATTTCCATAACATAATAACTCTGCCGACAATTGGTACTGCTACCCGACTATTTTAAAACTATCGCAGCTGCCTATAATTAGGGTAAATGCATCAGTTACGTAGATTACGGGCGAAAATACGAATATAATGCTTCTTATACAAAAAATACTACATCATTATGCTCTTTAAAATTACTGGCCTTATGTTGGCAACATTTATTAAAAAAAAATATATACCAAAAGTTGCCAATATAAAAAATGTGTGTAAAATTCCTAAGAATAATCTTTAGAAAGCTGCCTTGTTTTCCTTTGCGGAATAATGTTTAAATATAATTAAAAATGCATTACGGTTGGTTATTAAAATCGCAAAATAAATATTGTTGAAAAATATGAATTATTAAAATTAATCTGCCAACTAACACATTCAATTAGCCCTAGCTTGGCAATTCGAAAAGTCAGTATTGCCATCGTTAAAATCTTAAATCTAAATTTAAAATGTTGCCAACAACTGGGTCATTATATCACTTAATTTGGAATATTACTTTTCGATCAATCACAAAAGCCTACACTAACAATATTGCCAACCTCATATTATATCAATTAATTACAGAAATTCCAAATTAATTTGTGAACTAAAAAATACTGGGTTTCAATCAATAACAATCACGAAATCACTAACCTAAAGTTGCCAGAAAAATCACCAACAAAAATTCACGTCTTAAGAAAACCTACCAAAAATAATTGCCAGCCTAGAAAAAAACTACTAAATTGTTAAAAATACTGTGGGTTGCCAGCGTCAAAGTTAAAATTACTACTATACGTTACCTTATTAACTATTAGGGGTTCCTTCCATCCATGTACAGAACCAATTGTAATTAAACATGCCTGAGTATGGGTGTTTTCTTTTTTTATGTAAGCGTAGGGACTCCTCTGACGCGTACCAGTATTGTGGGAACTTGTCGTACGCATATTTCACTGGTTCTTTGACAAACGGCTCAGAAGGATCATCTGGAAAAATATAAAAAGATTTTTAACATTAACAAATAGTGATAGTCTAGCTGCTGATCGCTTACCTTACATGCAGGAGGGTCTGAGTTCAAACTCTTCTATTCCTGGTCGCGAAAAAAGATTGATATTTGTACTCTACAGGTAGAAGACGGCACAGCTGGCGCAGTGGATGAGCGATCGACTACAACGCTACGTGTCGTGGGTTCGAGACCCGAACACAAAAAATATATTTGTGTGACTGATTCTGGGTGTTGGTGCATGTGAATATATGTGTTTGTAAACGCACCCATGATACAGGAATTATTCCTAGTGTGGACGTTTTTGAAAAAGAACATAACATAACATAGTATATCGCCTGTATTCCCCAAGGGTTAGGCAGAGGTGTACTATTGTGCACCCACATTCCGCTGATGCCGTTATTGACTCTCATGTAATAGGGGGCGAGTCTATTGCCATCTACCAGGCGCAGTTAGACTCTGTACTGCTATTGAGAATATTAAAATAGAGAAGAAACAAAATGTGCCAAGCAGGGGTTGTATTTTGATGATAATAATAATGTCCTCCTGACCGAATTTCGGTCACGGCGGCCAATCTCACCGGAGATTAGCCAACTACGCAGGACATATTATAGAGCACAAGTGTGTGCGCAAACACCGGTGCTCTCTCTATTCCTTCACTCTCATAGTCCGATGGGACGACAATCCGACACGACCGGAGAGAGATCAGGCGCAGGACCAACGGCTTTACGTGCTTTCCGAGGCACGGTGTGTATTCACATACACAAAGACCCAGAACCGAAACAACTATCTGTAGATCATACAAATATTTGTACCGTGCGGGGATCGAACCCGCGACATGTAGCGCTGCCGTCGTCAAAGTCAAATGTTATTATTTCAACTGGGCCTTTACGGGCGCTTTTAAAACGTTATGATTCTAGTTGCGCGGTTCCAAAAGTGGGTTGGTCCTATGGAGAAGAGACCGGCAAGAAACTCCATGAATGATCCCGTCGATGATGATACTTACGTGGCGGCAAACAGTATAAGCAGAATATCCTATGCCGTCTGCTCTCGTGTGACTCCAGGTGCTTCTTGTGGTGTTTTCGTCGCGTGGACACGTGCGGGCAGCAAGGACATGCGATCGCCAAGTCTTTGGGCACGCAGCCGTGGCGTTCTGCTGCGTGGGTGATCAGCGTTGAGGCGACACGATAACCCTGGTAGAAACAAGTTTGGTTATTGCTGAAACTAAGAACTTTTTGTACAAGACAAGTGTCACATATAAAACACTAGCTTCCACCCGCGGCTTTGCCCGCGTTGTTTACGAACCCGTACATTTTCCCGGGATAAAAAGTAGCCTATGTGCTATTCCAGACTATAATTTATCTCTGTGCCAAATTTCATCCAGATCCGTTCAGCCGTTCTGGCGTGAAAGAGTAACAAACATCCATCCATCCATCCTCACAAACTTTCACATTTATAATGTTAGTAGGATAGGATAGGATTAGTAGGAGTCTTATCTTTTCCCAACTACATTGTGGTCGGCTTCCAGTCTAACCGATTGCGGCTGAATATCAGTATTTTACAACGCGACTAACATCTAATCTCCGCCACACAATAACTGGGAGACACTGATATTCTAATGTTACACTGGTTGCCAGACTTTTTGGGCTGCTGACACCCGTAACGACTGTCATAGGTCTTAATATGACACCCGGAACTATTTAATATGTTTTCCGGGGCATGGAGGGGTCTCGATGTGTAAAAAGTTGTCACCCATCCAATGACTGACCGCTACAAGTGCTGCTTAACCTCGCAGACCGTTTGATCTGCTCATTAGCTATGTGGCTACGAGATCTCATGGTGCAATTTTAGTTTATGCAAAAACTGAAACGGTCTATATCTGGGTAGACTGGCAGCCGAATCTATTGTAGTTGGGAAAAGGCTAGGCAGATGATCTGTGGTGCTCGAGTAAATATTATAAAAATTTGAACCTTAAAGCAGTGTTCGCACTGGTATGGGAAGTTCTTCCACTTGGGGTTCTTTTTCCTGCTGAAAACCATCTTATAGGGCTCCGTAGGGAACCAGTCCTCGGGGTCTAGCAGCAACTCCACCAGCTCCGTACCTGAAAATAGATTTAATATTAAAATATAATGCTGCCAGTCAAAAGAGAGAAAAAATAAAGAGTATCCATGGAGTTTCTTGCCGGTCTTTTCTCCATAGGACCTACCCACTTTTGGAACTGTGCGCCTAGAGTCTCTACTTTTTAGAAGCGCCTGCAAAGGCCTAAAAACGTTGACTTTGACTTTGGCTTTGAACTACCAGTTGACAATGATTTGATACTGAGTACTTTCTATGTATGTATAGGTTATTTTTGTTTTATGTGTTATATTTATTAACGGCTGTAGCGGCTTTCTTAGATAACGAAACGGAACTGTCTACGGAATATCAGTCCCGGTTGTTTAAACGCGCTATTTTGGTAGCGACCAATAGCGGGATTTACGGCACTCAACTACGGGTCGCGCGAGCCCGATAGTGTTTAGCGATATAGGTGTAACGAAAATTTTCAAACGTGTCTGCGTTGTGTTCGAGTGCAACGCGATTCGAGAGCGGTTAGATAATTCAGAACGGTGAAACAAGCTATCCACTATTATGAAGTTAGCTAATTTCAATAAGCTTCACGTCGCGCAACGACCACCGCTAATATTTATTGAAGTTGTTCATATAGTCATAATTTAAATATTTTTCACAATAAATATATAATAAATGTGCGAAATAAATGTTGATTTTATATGATAAAACTGATTTCTTTTTTTTCTTTTCTTAGTAAATATAAATAAACACCATTTATTGATAATTTTTGCCGTCGTCTGAGAGATATCACATCACCATCCATGACCTGGCTAAACCAGGTCAGTACTCACAGATAAAATTACTGTTCGCTGAATATATGCAAACGTTTAGACCTGCAGACTTCGAAGTACTTACCCTCAGGTACTTTAATTTCTGGAACCGGCGCGGGAGGAGGCTCCACTGCAGGCTGTATGGTGACACCGGTGATTGTTGTGTTGTTCGCGGCTAGTAGACTGGACAGAATTGTGTTCTGTGTCTGTAAAGAGAGAGAGAGGGATTTATTATTGAGTGAATGTAAATCATGTTATGTTGACTGCCTCTTTCGTCTAGTCGTCGCAAGCGCAACTGTTGAGCGTGAGGTACTGGGTTTGATTCCTGAGTTAGGCAGTGTTATTGGGTTTTTCATTAATCTGGGTTGAAACGCAGGTTTTAGTGCGATCTCTAGACCAATGAGGCACTTAGGGGTCGCGAGCGCGCAGAGTGGGGACTGCGCACTCGACTAGCGACCCCCGACGGCGACGCGGTGTGGTCCCGGGTCGCCGTGCACAACAGCAAGGGTAACGGGGGGACCTGTATACAGTCTCTTCCGCGAAGTGCCCTTTGGTGGGGTCTTCTAAGCTTTCCCGAAGCCCACCATATGGTGTCGAGGCGGACCACCGTGGTGATTTTAGCCGGCAAGAGTCCGGCACACCCTTCCGCCCCAGGCGGAGAATAGAAAATGATGGGTTACCAAAAAGTCAATCAAAAAAACAAAATTAGGCCATTTACCTGCAATGTCCCATTAAAGCTCTGTGACAACTCCACCTTCTCTGGCTTCGGTTTTCTCTTATAACCTTTAGGAGGCCCACGTTTCTTTGCTACCTCCCCATTCTTCTTATACCGAACCACTTCTCCATTCACCACCGGAGTTATCGTCAATTTGGCAGGCAACGAATATCTGTTATGAAGGTTCTTAACCACACTTTCACCATTCTGCGGTTTAGTAGTAAATGCTAACGGATTAGCAAGATTTAACGGGTTGTTTACGAAGTTTGGGAGTGTGTTTGTTGGATATATTGATAGGGACTTCGGTGTATTGAATGCGGGTATCTGGTAAACTTGTAGGTTTAACGGTGAATACTTGATACGTTTGGCTTGTGGCTCGTCATCTTCGGAGTCTGTTTGTGTGATGCTGAGTGGATCTTTGTCATTGGCAAAAGAGTCTGCCCGTTCTTTCTCTTGAACACAGAACATCTGTAAACAATGATGAATTTTTAATAAATAGTATAAATTGGATTTAGCTTTTATTGCTTCAGAAGTAGAAGGGCTTGTAAGGTACACAGCTCTGGCACAGAACGGACGATCTGTGAGGTTAAACAGCGTTTGGTGAGGTCAGTTATTGGATGGGTTGTCCATCCAACAATTGACCGCATTTCTTCACACATACAGTTCAGTCATATGAAACATTGTAGTGAAAAGGTTACAAAAGCAGATAGACTGTACCCCTTAAAGTTTTAAAAATATACAACAAAGCTGTTTACAATTGAATTTCGTTTTTTTTTGTCTGGTTTCCCCAGTATTCACCATTAAAAGTCAAGAAGTGGTGTTCCTGGCTCATGTAGACATTAAGATATAAAGACATTAGGCGTTTGGAGTAAGTCTAAAGGAGCCATAATAAATAAGCGAGTTTTTTTTTTATATCAAATGCTTTCATACCTTTTACATGTATGTGGTGCTTTCATGCATACAATGTTTTTGTCGTCATATTTGCGCGAAAGTAATAATGACTGTCAGATATTATGATTGATATTTGAGAATACGGAAATGAAAGTTATTTCCTGTTTTTTAATTTTACGGTTATACAAATAATGACGAAAGCCGAATAGCGGGTTACTCTAAATCTTACGAAATCATGAATCATACGTTAACTACCGTGTCAAATCAAATCTTCAATTTTATCAAAATAATAATGAAATTGATCAAAAAGAAACGTGAAATCGTAGAAACAAACAAACTTTGATGGATACAAACTTTTTTTTACTATTCCCAAACGTAGGATATCGACGCTTCATAAAAAAATCAACACTCGATTTTCAAAACACCATTATCGCCACACTCTGATTATAGATAACACGAAAGTTCGCGAAATGAACACACAAATAGCTTCTAAAGCTCACAAAATGGCGTTGTAATTCATAAATGTGAGAAACAATAAGACTTCTCATGAAATAACTGCACACGGGTATACATCGGGTTGATCTAATTATATTATTATGTACTTATTTTGAATGAAACACTAACCTTAGACCGATTTTTCACACAGATCAAGCCGAAATAATGTTATTTGGATCACATTAATGGCGTTTTTCCGTGATTTTCGTTGTTTCTCAGCTAAAATTATAGCGAAACATGAAAATAAAAGGTTAAGTACACCCGTATAATAATAACAAGTTCTCCTGTGTAGTGCTGAGCAACGCTGCCGAGCGCCGAGTCTTGCGACGACGACACAAACATGACAATCGATTTTCTTTTACCGAATAATACTAATGTTTATTTGTAATCAATAAGGAGTGTAGGTTGGAACTGTATTAATTTCAGTTGTATGTATTGATGCCATGCACATTGTAACTGATTCTATTACAACACGAAAAAAGAAGTATTCTTTTATGTTTTTCTTTTAATTTAGGAGAGTATATTATATAGCATTGTGATATAGATATAAGCTTTGCTACTCCTGATAAGCAAATAAAAAAATTACTTTAGTTCCTAATTATATTACAAATCTCATTATATCGATTTTCGTTTCAATCGATTTTTTATTTTCATTTAGTAATAAAATATTATTTTGCACATCACTACGGGAAGCTTCAGGTACGCGCATCAAAGTTGCATTGTAAATTATTGACATTCATATTTAAACCTTATTACAATGGTTTAGAGTTCAAATAATTTTGCGCAAAGTATCAGTTCATGTAGTTCAACGTTCACCGATTAGAGCAATTCTAGCAATTCAATCTGGAGCGTCTTTTTTTATTTTACGTTTAGAAAAGTATGTTTATCGTTTTGCCATAAAATAATAATATTTCATAATGAATTGGATATTTTTTACCACTTGTGACGTAAAATACGTTTTATTTTTAAATTTTACTGTTATAGCGATAGTTCATGTCATAGTCCTTCAGGCACAATAATATAATATTTAATAATATTTTTATGTAAAACTTAATTATTATAAATTCAACAGTATAAAAAGTTCCAGGTTTGTCTACTAGATGTCACTGAACACACAGGAATGACAGTCTTGTCAGCATTAAAAATAAAATTCTACCATTAAAAAAATAATATTAATTTCATGGAAAAGGATAACTGTTGATTTGTTGAATACAGCATGGATTTTTTCTGTAACATGTGATGAGTTATTCCAGAGCTTTTTAATCACAGGTCTTTCCTGCGATAGAGTTTGCACTATGGACGTGTCACTAATAACAGTCGGTAGACTCTCGTCAGTATTAAGGATAAAAAATACACAAAAATATGTTCGTTAACCATTTTTATTTCAAACTTAATCTAATCTCCAACGTCATTACAGAGTGCTTGATTTCACAAAATATAAAAAAAAAGAAAAATAAATTACTAAAGACTAGATGACAACGCTGTACATGACCAAGTTCTGAAAAATATTAAAAAAAAAGAAACACGATATCACATACCACTTGGTCTTCCTAATTAGTGTATGACTGAGAAATAGTAAATATTATTAATTTTCTAGACATTTCGTTTTTGCTTAAAATTATTTTTAATGAATTGGGAGTCATAGATTTGAAATCGGATTCACTCAATAAGAGACTCGTAGCGAATATAGAATGATGAAAATGACCTCAAACATGAATAAACAAACTTATATGTGTAGTCACACTAGTGCTTATGCAACGAAAATTTTCACGAAACTCGACATTACTCCTAAATGTAGTGCCATTTTGTGGGGCTGAATAGTTACAGAAAAAAATATCAGATAATTTTCTTTTTACTCTCTCAGTCCTATACTAACTTTCTCATTCACACATTATATACATTTTCCACTAAATACTACAAGATTTGGCTTCGATAGTCCGTCTACATTTTTGTCAAACTGGTCACCTCATTTTGGTATTAAATTATTATAAAAATGTCTTATGAATAAATAAATAAGTCTAATTTGTGCTGCATCTGTTGTGACATTATACATATATAGGAAGAATGAGATTAAACAATTTAAAAATGATTATTTTTTTAACAAAACATTATTTGGTCGATACAGTCCAACAGTAAGTGACAGTAGAAGCATGGAAAACATAAAATTGAGCTCCGTTTAAGAATTCGCCGGAAAGTAATATAAATCAAAACTATATATAAAGTCTAAACTTTAACACCGATGTTTAAGATCGTTTCTACAAGTATTGATATATCATTTTAAAAAGTTTCAGTCTTAGTACTAATCCTTAAAAATATTAAAACACGTGTAAACTATTTTATATTTAAACAATGGCAGAACAGAAACAGCACAGTACATAATACAAAAACGTCAGATTACACAATTAAAGTTTAATTCATAAATTAAAATTATACTGAAAGAAACTGGCTTAACGTTTGGTTTGTATATTGGTAATCAAGGAATGGTTATATACAACAAAAGGTTCAACTCATGCCCCTGTTTAAAGTTAAGTTTAACATCAGCTAGTTTAAAAGTCATCTTTAGTATGCGTAAACTAAAAATTATTCTTTATAAACTACTAAAGGCAAAACGTATTCCGTACAAATAACCTTAATTACCGAGTATAATTAGGTTAACTTTAAACACGGTACATAAACTTGATATTAAAAGTATCGTTACAAAGAATGATCAGTTAAAATTAACTGATGTTTTAAGATATGTTTTATTACAAATAAATGCATTTATTTTTAAAAGGTTTGTTCAGTCAATAAAATTTTGACAGCACAATGGTTTACTTTAACTGATAAAAGTACCAGGCTAACATACACTATGAAGAGGTTGCACATTAAACTCGAAACAAAAGTGTTCAATGCGTGTAAAAGTGATTTTTAGTTTTTATGAAATAAAAGCGCAATCGCATAGAAAAATGATATGTTAAACAATTGTCGTACAAAAGTTGAGCATACAAGGAATGATACACAAAGAATACAAATAATGGTGTTACTATATTTATCTGTAAGTCAAAGGTTTATAAGAAATCATCAACTGAAAGACCTTCACTCGTTCTTATTAATCATGATTGACATTAAATTTCTTTACTTTCATCAATTATGATAGTAAAATTATAAACAATGTCGACAGTTTTTATTATGTCATCAACAGACTACATATTCACTAGCTAGGTGAGACTACTTCCAAAACCTGTAACTACTAAAGAAAAATCAAGATCTTTTTACTTAAAGCTCAGCAATGCCTATTGTCGTAATGCGATAAAAAAATGCGTCCTCACGACTTTCTACCTTCGATCAGAGAAATTTAACACTGGCAACACAGCATGGTAGCTTTTGTAGATCTACCAGCTTCATTTAGCTAAATTTTCGATCGTTTATCCGTACACTGCGCTTACAAATTAATATACTTTTTCTTGGATAGAACCTATATAGAAATGTCTATTTCTACTGAAATAATTGAGAATCGTACGCACTTGTGTAAAGAAAATCGTTCGGAGTCATTTTTAGGAACTCCCGTTTATTAGAAATATTCGTAATTCTGTTATATACCTTAGTTAACTATGGAAGGAATTTATATTATATGTATTTTTTATATAAAATTCCTTCGACAGTCAACTTTCTTTGGAGCTTTCATAGTTTAAAAGACAGTAATAAATAAAATCGTTATCTTCACTGTCTCTTAAACTAACTACGCCGGAAACGCAATAATAATTAAAGATTATGATATGATTATTATAATTAATAATTATTAAATGCTTAAAATAGTGTCATGGACGTAATTACCGCCGTTTTAATATTTTTTTCTAAGTTTTGTGTCCTTTAGAACGTTTAAAACAGCGGCATCTAGCGAGGACCTTTGTAATTAAGTGATACTTGGTCAACTAATTGGCATGAAAGACTTTTCTAAGGACACAAAAACCTAGAGATGACGCTACACAGAAACGAATGCTATATAGCTATAAGTTGTGGTTTATATCTAGGAACCTATTGCTTATACTAGCATAACTACAGTATTTACATCGCATAGCCTCGCTTATGACGGGTCTGTTGGGGCTGAGATATTTCAACCTTAGGTTAAAAATTGAAACCTAAATCACTGAGTGGGTTTTATTTAAATGTACTCATTTATATCCTTTGTTATTGATAAATATCTAATTGTATAATTTTGACTGACATTTTAAGATTTGTTTTAAAAGTCACTTGAATTTATTAAATCTAAAGACAATTTCAATAAGTTCTGCTTTCATTGTCACTGCACTGCAGATTCAATTAATGTTATTATCTTAAAATATCATATAAAACAACGTCTATGTATTTCAATACAATTTTTTGTCTTAATAAATGCCAACCCGTTCCAACCCGCTTAGAATCTTGCTCTAAACTCCAATTTTAATAAAATGTACTGTATAAACGTGTATATTCAATGAAAAATAAGATGAGAACTTGTTAACGAGAAAGAAAACTTCAGCTATAGTGCCCAGTACCTTTTTAAGCAGACTGGTCCAGCCATAGATTGAAAATGAGTTAAAAAGGTAGCTTTCGAATTATATTTAATGAAAATATTAAACATACACATTTATAGTTGTTTAAAATTCAAATAATGAATCGCACATATTTTTTTAAAAGTTTTACTAAAATTGTCACCCGAGGATCTATGATTAGCAATATTTGGTTAGAAATATGTTAGACTCAATATAAAGAGTTTTCCTACAGACAATATTTCCAGGCGTCGTCCAAATGTTGCCAATCAAATTAAATTTTCTACCAATCATAGCCATTTTACGTCAACATCATACGTCACTTCCGCCGCCATATTTTTACGTCATTCGAATAAATAACCGACCTACAAGCGAACCGTTCTTTATATATTATTAATATTGATATATTATTAATTTCTAAATATTTTTTGTACTGAAAATGAGTTAAATAATATTAACATTGATGTTTTAATAACATTTTAGTCTTTACGCAAAACACTCCGACATTTTAATCGCACGATATTGTGACATCTTTGACGCAATTTTTAGTCGACGACTAAAAGCAATACGAAATGATAACAACACGCCAAATATCACAGCTCACTAACCCTTTTCCAGTACAAAAAGCCGTAGCCTAACTAAATTCAAATATATACACAGATTTTTTTGGGATTACAAAACAATTTTGGCATCTAAACACATCAGGACTTATACGTACGAATTACGTCTTTGATTTGTGCCCTACAGAGGGGGCACTGCCCGCCCCCCTTACCCCGCCACTGTTGGACGGCGCAACGATAGCACATGCACATATGACCGCACATATATAGGACAGAGTCTATAGGATTCTCATAGCATATAGTGCATTCTGTTCCAGTTAAGTTCCCTGTTGTAGCACCACCTTCTCCGATGACTGAGTAGATAGGCTGGTGACGGCTGGTTGATGGACCATTTTGGAGTCTGTCAGCGAGCCTGAGAGGTTCTGTGTGACCGTTGGGCAGTTGGACCTGTTCGTTGATGTTGTTCTGGCTGGTTGATGAGCATTGGTTGTCGGTTCTTGGACGCGGTTGCTGGAAGTTGCAGGTTGCTGGCTGGTTGATGGGCAACCCGGTGAGGCAGAGTTGAGATGTCGTTTGGATCGGCTGGAAAGAGGAAAATAAAAGATTAATTTGAGGGAACCAGTAAGAGTTTGTGTGGGAGAAAAGACTGGACTTATGGCAACCAAAATAATATTTATAGCTGAACATAGGGCATCATTGTAGACTGTAACAGCAAAGATCTTTAAAAGAGAATCCTAGGATCAAACACCACACCTGCATTCCTTGAAGGGTCAGGCCGAGGTGTGATGCTGTACATCCATTTTATAGCCAATGCTGTTATTAAGTTAGCGACCCTATTGCCATCTACCAGGCACATTTCCAAACTTTGGATTGATGAGAAATTTCTTATTTAAAATCCCTATCATATTGTCCGACCAGGGAATCGAACCCAGGACTTCAAGCTCAGTATCCGCGCTTGACCAGTGTGGCAGATGGATGGTGCCATGCCATACATTAGATGATTTTGCTAATTGCCTGAACTACACCTTAAAAATGAAAAAAAGAGTGGTGCAATTTTAAAAATTATCAAATAACAGAAAGTAGCTCACCTCAATATAATGAGCGCTTGCCAAAGTCAAGCTCTGTTGGTTATTAGCATTCTGTCCACTATTTTGAGGAGGCAAACTGACCACCAACACCGTGCCACCAGCTCCAGCCGTTATAGAACCCGCAGATCCAGTTAGGACCCTCAATTGTTGAGGAGGAGTTTGGGCTTGCTGTACCACTTGAGTACTGAGCATCCTTACTTTCTGAGTAGCCCCATAGATGTCCACAAACGCCCACAACCTCAACGTATGGTCAACATGCATCACAGTAACAGGTGTAGACCCATTTCTGCTGACCCTGACTTCGCCATCTAATGTCAGAGTGACGGCTAACTCGTCACCTCTTCGGAGGCCGTTGGCCGCGTCTCGCCTCACTACCCAGTACTCTGGTCGGTCAAGAAGTAACTCAGCATCGTCTGGAAGGTCGCAAGGTCTCAATGTTGCTGGATCGCAGGACGTTAGACCAATAGCCAGGCTTCCAGCATAAGCTGCTTCTGTTGATAAGATCTGGACTACTATGGTTTGTCCAGGACGCATGGGACGAGCTGTGAACACGTATCCTTGACAGAATTCTGCGTCAGCCCTCGCGGCAACTCCTCTATCATTCACGAACTGTACATTTCTACCTTTAGTTCTGTGCAAGCTTAGAGGTACTAAAGGATTTTGATATCTTGGCGGAGGTAACGATTCTTCGACGGACAAAGACCTCATGCTGCCAACAAGTCTATCTTCTTCTAAGGGACTGTGTCTTCTCTGGCTAGGAGCTCTAGGATCAGCGAACTGAACAGCCGTGCAGTTTCCATAAACGTCTACTAACGCCCATAGAGGACTTCTCGTGTCTACTCCAGAAAAGAATAAGCCCTTATCTTCACCGTTGACTCCGAAATGAACATCTCCTGAAGAGTTCACGTAGTAGTACAAGATATTGTCCTTCTCGCAGAATCTTTCGCCAAGAGCTTTGGCCCAGTTGCCCGGTTTGTTGGTGAGATCTGGGCAGGCGTATTTGGGGAGGGCGTGCGCAAGAGTCGCGGGGTCGTGGTTTGTGAAGCCGAATCTGATGACGCCACTCCAACTGTTTGAGATTTCGACGAAACGAAGGCACACCTGAAACGGACATTAAGAGGTTAATTATTTGTGCTGCTGACTTCACAATTAAATGGCACCTATCAATTAAAATACCTCAAACATAAAATAATCCGAGACAGTAGTTTTTTATATTTTACTAAATTGCTGATCACCTATCCACAACTTAGCTAAAGGATGGCGTTAAAATGTAAGTTTCAAAACTAATTGATAAATAAATCTTGCTGGAAAAATTTGATAAACAGTTATTAGCTAATTTACCTAACTGATATTTTATCAGTAACTCGTGTCCTCAGAACAACCAGATATTTTTTTCTTATTGTTACTAAAGAGGTTGTCTAGAAAATACCCACCTTTTCATTAACTCTAACGGGCCTGGCGCTGAACGCGACGCCCTTGCAGAAGGACTCCACGCGTCTTGCCATGGAGCCATCACGGGAGACCCTGACATTCTCGCCGTGAACTGAGTGGAAGCCCAGCGGGGGCAGGTTGTTGGGGGTGCCACCAGTGCAAGTAGTCCGGGGAGCTGGAACAAGAGAGAGTTATGTTTAGTTTTGGGGTTACTTCCAAATTAGAATGTAATGTCTTAGTGAATTTGTCTGGTATGATTATGGCCCACGTTGGGCGACACTCATAAAGTTTTAATTATAAAATAATTTGTTTTAATTCTTTATTATACATAAGCTCGCACGCGAGAATTTTATCTAGTTAGTACGGTCCCGAACTTAGGCCCAATTTTTGGATACTTTAATAAACCTTAGTTATCTTCTTCCTCCGGTAAATCCATACTAAAACTGTTCCTATTTCAAGTTAACTGCTTGAGAACTTTTATTAAAATATCTGTAATATACCATAAGTTAAACTTAATAGTCAGTGAAAGTAATAGCAATAGACTATCAAACTAAATCTCCATCGAATAGTAACTGCCAAATCTCTATCAAGAGACCAAACCATTCTCGAAACATCTAGAAATATCTTTAACTTCCAGACAAACATTTTTGCAACACTATTATTCCTTAAAATTACCCTGAACAGGCATGACAATACAATATTCTTGTCGATTCCCCTAAGAACGCCATTGTGGCTCCCCCTCGCTAACGATAATTTTCAACATGGCGTCGCGTCACCTGCGCGGCAGATGTGCGCAATGCGCAGCTTGCCTATGCGCAGCCGATGCGTGTAAGGAGGATATTTTATTTAATTACTAAGGGATAGTTCCTTTAATTATAATTTTGAGGTAATTACGTACTATTTTTGTCTCGATACAAAGCAGGAAAGGGCTTTATTGTGCTTGTTATTTCAACATCTTTTTGGGTCCTACAGACATTTCCCATATCTCGTTGTTTATTTGTTTACTTTATGATTGCCAGCCGTCCTGTTTTGCCAGGACATGTCCTGCTTTTTGGAGTGTCCTGGGTTGTCCTGGATAATTATTAAGTAGCGTCCTGGGTTTTTAAAGATTCCTCGTAAGGTCCTGTGTTTTATTATTCGTGCGCCACTACCACCTCGAACCTTACGTTTAATCATCGGCGTTATTTTATAATTATATAATTTATTTCTTATACTGCGTCCTGTTTTTAAACCGAAATGTCCTGGCATTTCCACTTACAAATCCTCGTTTTCGGAATTTGGGGATGGCAACACTAGTTTACTCCTATTTTTACGCGAATCATTATAACAACGAAATCTGTGTAACACGTGAAATTCGACGTATGATTACGCAGAGGTGCATTACAAATAAAGTAATTTTGTGCACAATAATATGGGACTGTTCAAAAAAGCATATGAAGTCAACTCTCGTTTAAAAAGGGATGCGCAAAGACTTGTTATAAAAGACATTCCTAAATCAGACAAGTATAATAAAAGTTGTCTAACAATGTGTGTCCGAACTTACAATAAAATCCCAAAAGATTTAAAATTATTAAAATGTCCTAACTTATTTAAAAAGAAGCTCTATAAATGGCTGAATGCATGTAATTATTATGATATAAAAGATTACTTAAATGCTAGAATGTAATGTACCAATTTATTAGTTGACTTGATAATTAAATTTTGCATGCAATTATTAAATAGCTAAACATGTGGACATAGAACAATATTGTAACAACTTTATACCATGTTTAATGCAAATAAAGAATTATTATTATTAATTATTATTATTATAAATGTGTCGTTTTCACATTTTGCTGATGTCGAAATTAAGTTCCATATAATAGCGCGAGCCTTTTGCCATCTATTAGTCATGGTCTCTTGGATTCTAATTACGATCTGTTTGCGGATGAATGGTCAAAGATCTTGTCAGTGTTTCTGAAGTATTGTGAGAGGGACTTAAGAAAGTTTTTTTTTTGTAGTTGTTGTTCTCTTATTATTCTATTATGTAGCTTTAATTATTGTAATTGGTCCCAGGCCGTTGTAATTAAAGTAGCAATAAATAAATAAATAAAATAAATATCATATAAAAATCCCTGTACCATTGCCCAACACGAGATACGAGTATGAACAATAACCTTATAGGCAGCAGCCGCGTTTATGGCCACTAGAGAGAATATGACCACCATTAGACGTGGTCTCACAGCCTTGTGTAAGTACATAGTTTACTCCACTAAAATCAAGACTCTCCGTGCCCTAACCACACGTTGACAACCCCCATTAAATAACACTTTTACCCTCAACTAACCAAGGGGAACGAGCATTGTGTGCGCACGTGTCGCTTCCTCTGTAAGTAGGAAGTGACGTAATATGACACGAGCCAGGTCAATTCAGCGTTCAATTTTGATAGCTGACATCATGGTACATTATTGTTTTTAAAAAAACGTTCAGAATCCTGGCATTGAAGAGCTAACATTTCGAATTAGTTGCTTGCAAGAAAAGACGAGTGACGCAAGTTGAGGTCGTCTGGCGCACTGGGCAGTCAGCCCCGATACCACCTTTGCTGACTGGCTAATCTTTCCACTAGCATCAGCGATTGCCATGTGATAAGTCTTGTCCGACAGAACTTGTACAAGTTCATAAGAATAGATTTGAATTATCACAAGAATGTACTGCACAATAAACGACGGCACGGTTGGCGTAGTGGTTGAGAGATCGACTGTTTTGCTACGTGTCGCAAGTTCGATTCCCGCATGGAACAAAGATTTTTATGATCTACAGATAGTTTCAGGTCTGGGTATTTGTGTATGTGAATACTTGTGTTTGTAAACGCAGCCACGATACAGTAATTATTCCTAGTGTGGGACAACGTTTAAATAACAAAAGTTGCGACGAGTTTATTTTTGGCACTTTTGTTCAAAATATTCTTCAATTGAGTACTAGAATTTCTGAATAAGTAATGTTTTTAATTTTTTATTAAATATTTTTACTGTTTCTATTTTCATATAATTTGGTAATTTATTAATATATTGACCGCAATTGTCGAATAGTCGCGAGTTGCGATTGTAGCTTGCAACTATCCAGAATGAACCATGTGAGTTTGTTTACAGTATCATTGACGTTTGAATTAAAATATGAAGTAAATTTTCACTTTGTCTAGAGCCCCATTTTCGCTAATCATAAGCCCTGTTAACAATCCAGTAAATAATGAAGAATAAGATTACCATAACACTTGGCCAAGTGTTCAAAAATGCCCCTAAGATATTCCGCCCCCATTCAACACCGAACAATAGGCATTTCATTACGAACATCCCCTTGAGAATTTTTGATAATAAACACAGATGTATGAGGGTGAAACAAGGGCAGTGTACAAGGTTATAGGTATTTGGGTCATAATAGAGATTAGGCACACTCTGCTGGCCCCCCAATGGATAGAGTATCAAGTATAAATATGAATGTATTAACAAGTTCGGAGTCAAAATTACAGTAATAGCAATTGTTTTTGAGTTTATTGTAAGAGCAGTTTATTTTTTCGATTTATTTCTCATTTTTGTTAAATATCTTAAATAAAAATGGATTTATTGGCAAACGTTTTTGATTGTAGGCGTTTGGAACATTCATCAAAATTAAGTGATTACTTTAATAAATCATTTTGTTTATTTTGTGACTGCTTTAATAAAGCACTTGTATGTGTTCCAAATATTTTTAAACCGCGTCAAATATATCCTAAAACTATTGAAAACCTTACATTACATACGTAACCAATTAGGATTATATATTTTAATGACAGCTGAGCCATATTTCTTCAGAATCTCCTGTTTGATTGTATGCAATCATTGCATATTATTTATCTGTATATCTTTATTTCTTTGATGTCTCCATTTAATTATTACAGTAAAGAAAAGAAATAATCATTTGACTACTAGTCATTTGAGTTACTTTTTATGAACTGTCAAAAACGACATTTTGTTCTAAAAATGTTTGGAAAACAAAAGTGTGACGTCATAGTTTTTCATTACTATTGACATACTAATCGTATGATTTTGATGAATTAAAAATTGAAAACGCCAAAGATAAGCAAGAGATAAAGTTCTACTGAGTTTTAAGAAGGAAAACTATTTACCAAACAAGATTTCAGAATTTATTTTTGATGCAGTCATCTAGCCTATTTGTCTCTGTGTTGTCAAGCTTAGCAGTAAACATGACAATATTAGTTATCGAAAGGATTATTAGCGTTGTGAGTCCTACACTATTAGAGTTGTATTCGGCCTGAGGCCTCATTAACAGCGAAGCTTTAAAAGCGGATAGGATAACCCACTTGTATGTAAGCCCATGTAACTAAATACAATGATTCTGATTGAACCGAACACTTAACATTCGATTTGAAAAGTATCCAATTTCCAATTATCACCCCAAAACTTTTGTGAAGATAAAATCGGAAGTTTCCGCCGGATGTCGGCCCCTGAAACCCACCCCTCAGTTTTTTTTTTCTACTTCCGAATCAAAACACCTGGTTTGTGAAGTGTTCTTAGTTTCCTGATGTGGGGAGATCAGCTGCTTATAGCTTATATAAAATACTGGTTCCGCCCGCGGTTTCGCCCGCGTGGTTTTCGAATCCGTGCATTTTCCCGGAATAAAGCCTATGTACTATTCCAGACTATAATCTATCTCTGTGCCAAATTTCATCCAGATGCATTCAGCCGTGCTGGCGTGAAAGAGTAACAAAGATCCATCCATCCATCCTCATAAACTTTCGCATTTATAATATTAGTAGGATAGTAGGATAGCATCACGTCTGTATTCTCCGAAGGGTTAGGCTGAAGAGTAGTCATTTTGACAAACTTAGCGCCATCTACCGAGGACAATTCGAAACTCCGGAAGGCTACGAGATTTTTCTAAAAGAAAAATCCAGTAACAATTTGTCTGACACGAGGATCGAGAGGAGCTCGTGTTCAGTAGCTGCGCTTGCGATCACTAAACCAATGAAGCAGTTGAAGAAGCACAATTATTATTCTTTTAAATGAAACTGTCAAAAACCTATCGGCGCCTTGAATACGTCAAATCGACCTGACAGCTACAACGACCATCAAACAGTGCATCTCTTTCTCGCTTACATATTTTTCTATAAGAGAATACGGAACAGCATGTTTATTAGCGAAAGCAACTGTCATATTTTTCGTAAGTTGTCAAACAGATCCTTGTTCATAAACCAATGTTGACTTGCCCAACAGAACCAAAACAAACTAGACACAAACCAGGTTCTATTCTTGAGATCTAGCCCAGCGTTGACGTCAAACGCCTATAGTTAGCGCGGGATTGCACCAGGAAGATGTGATGACGCAGATAGTGACATTTGCGCGTGCGCAGCTTGCGTTGCGATTAATTTATTGGCTTTGGTATTCGTTTTTTTTTTAATAGTGATGTAGTTGATTGAGTTTTCGGGTTCTGTGCGTAGGGCTGTGAGTTTGATTCTTAATATTTTTTTTTAAATTAGCTGTTAATTTTTATGTATTATCGTGTTTCGCAGAGAAATGTTCAGTATTGTCAGACAATTGGACTTTCTGACTTATTTGGAAGAAATATAGTTTTGATCACAAAAGTTTATCTATTGACGGCACGGTTGGTGCAATGATTGAGAGATCGGCTGCTGCGCTATGTGTCGCGGGTTCGATTCTCGCACGGAACAAATATTTGTATGATCTACAGATAGTTGTTTCGGGTCTAGGTCTTTGTGTATATGAATATATGTGTTTGTAAACGCACCCACGATACATGAATTATTCCAAGAGTGGGGCAACGTTTAAAAAAAATGAATTTTAACGGCAGATTAAAAACCCTAGTAAACATTACTTAATTAAATTATCATGTATACAGTTTACTAACATAGTTAGATTCGATATACCTACATAAGTAATAGAACTTCGTTACATAAAAAAAACAAAAACAAAAAAAAAAAATTGAAATACGTACTATGTACTATTGTATCTCTCTTCTACTCTCTATATATCCCATTCTAACGATACGGTCCACTACATGTATTCTAAAAAAGAAAATCTAACACCGTGACACCCCTATACGTAACAGCCCTACGCGGAGATGCACACCACTGCGCGTACGCATCCGGTGGTAACAGGAAATCTAATAATTATCAGTAGTTAGTGATTGCGTAAGATCCTTTGTTTATGATTTGAAGTGGGAAGAGTGTAGGATTGTTTATGGTTGGTCTGATAGTCAAATGGCGATTTCTGCCGCTGTTCCACTGTTCGTTAGTAAGACTAATTGTCAGATAGACATACTCCCTTAATTCCCCTCTAGACATTAGCAGAATTATCAATCGCTACCAATAAAAACGCCAGCGAAGTGTATAGTTTTGACATTTACGAATTATCTCACTATTTGACAGCTGTCAATTTAGTATAGTCGGCATCAAAAAGATGTATCCTCCCCACTCCACGCTGGCAGAATAAACGTCATAAGATCAGTTGCTATAAAAAAAAAAACTGTATGTACTTAATGAAATTCAAAAGCGATTTTTAGATGAAATAGTGATTGAAAACTTGACCAATTTTACACATAGTATCTGCCGATACATAGTCATTTAAATTTTATGATTTTAACCAAAAGTTTCCCAAGAATAAGCGTTTGAATTTGGCTTCGCGTACATATTTGTGATGCTGACTGCCCTTGATTATCGCTTGCGTTAACGGTGAAGGAAAACATCGAGAAGAATACATCTCTATACCCCTAGTGTAAGTTTCTTTCGACAATTTCGATTTAACGCATCGAACGCGTTCGGCGCTCCGATTGGTCCGTTTCGTGCTCTCCACCAAAAAATAAACTTACACTAGGGCCTTAGAAGACTTCATAAGGTTCTTGTAAGTGTTCCAATGATATTACATCACATTTCGTAGTGACGAATCAACAATATAACAATGATAAATTGATGACGTCAATTTCGATTGTCTATGCATTGTATTATCGGTAACTGATGGGTAAACAATTGTTTATGACGCAGATTCTGACGTTTTGAAATGCAGTTGGAATGTAAATCGGAAATCAGCCGCAGAATCTGTTTATACGTAATTTTAAACGCCTCAGTGGTGCGGTGGTTGCTAGTGCAACTGCTAAGGTCCTGGGTTCGATCAACCGGGCAGTGTTATTAGGTATTCTGTGTTTTTTTTTAAACTTTGCCCTTCTCTATGATTTCTCCTGTATCGCGGGTACAGTTTACAAACATACATGTCACATGCACACACAACCAGACTCGAAACAACTATCTGTAGATCATACAAATATTTTTTCCGTGCGGGGATCGAACCCACGACACGTGCGCAGAAAGCTATTCGCTTAGCCACTGCGCCAACCGTGTCGTATAATTTTCAGTAACATCACTCCGTGTTATATGGGACTTAATATCGGCATCAGGGAAGTGTGGGTGTACAATTATAGACCTCTGCTTGACCTTTACTGGATATCTTTGAAGATAAAAGTAAAAACACTCGGTTTAAAAATATGACTATAATTTTGTAATATCGAGACGAAATTGGATCAAAGATGGCTTCCCTCCCCAGAGGTTGGATTCGATTTATTTTTAATAAGGGGTGCAGATTAGGGATGTTACGGAGGTGGATTTATCGGAGGCGGAATCGGAGTCGGAGGTTCTCATAGTGACCTCCGCGGAGTCGGAGGTGAATCGGAGTCGGAGTCGGAGCAAATCTATGAATGTAAAATTTAAATAAATAAAAAAGAAAAAACTTGCCGCAACTCGTTTACTCTTCGTTCATCAGTTGCACAGAACACATATACGCAGTCAGTTGTCAGTGTCACATAGAAAGCGCTCGGTAGCGCTGCAGCGATAGCAAGTCATAACTTGTAACTCCGATATATACCTCCGTTTTGATATATCGGAACCGGAGCCGGATTCGGAGGTGTAATTTTAATCGGAGCTTCCGACATATCGGATTCGGAGTCGAAGCTCCGTAACATCCCTAGTGCAGATGCCGCATATTTTGTGGCTACACCCCCGCATTAACCAAAATCCTATTATTTATATATTATCTTGTGTTTTTATGGCATTTACTCAAACTTCGCTTCTAATGAGAACGGAGAAAGACAAATTTTCTTTTTATACATATTATATTGTGTATATTTTAAATCTGAAAGCCTGGTATGGCTTCTTAATCCGATTAGCTGCACTTTTTTGTGCTCCGTAAAACTCAAAAATACTGCAAAGTTATTTTTCGATCAAGATATAAAAACAGTGAACTAAATTTGTACTAAATAAATGCTATGAATGAACTAACGACATTGTATAATCAAAGAAACGATTGAATTACAAAACAATAGCAATAAAAATAGCCACATTCTAAATTCAAATCAATTTCAACATTCCACAACAACGCAATCTCGAACAATACAATTAAAAAAAAAAAACAAAATAATTATAATCAAATCACATTCGAAATACAAAATCAATTAAATCGCTATAAAATCGGGACCGTTTCCGACCGCGACTAACTGAACATAATTGAATTAAAAAAAAAAACCGGAGCATGAAAATTGACGCTCGTCTGTCCGTCATGCTGGATAAGTCTGTGGGTCTATGACCTGGCTGAGTTCCTTCATGCCGTTGCTATGTTAGAAAAAAAAAAAAATGACTTAGATTGAACAGAATTCCTTTGCAGGATTGCAGTGTTTTTTTTTTCTGGTGAACGCGAATTTGTACCATAGTGTATTCCAAGGCTTTATTACTGTCGAAATTTGTGCCCGACATAGAGTGAAGGGATTTTTTTTTTGTTTTACCAGCTCTCATTATAAGCCAGGGACCAGGGACCAGAGGCTCTTTCCTTGAAAGTTTCATATGAGATACAAACGACCTTTTTTCTAAAGGGTCAGTTCTAGAAGACTGCCTTATTGGTCGCAAGCGTGACATCTGAGCGTGAGGCCCTGGATTTCATTGCCGGCACGGGCGAAATAGATATTATTGGGTTTTTTTGTATGGAAATTCTCAGTAGCAGCACGGAGTTTGGCACTGTCCCGTAGATGGCAATAGGCTCGCCCCCTATTAGGACTCAATAACAGCATCAGCCAAGTGGTTGTACAATAAAACTCTTCACAGGTGGTGCAGTTATCGATGGGCCAGACAACGCTCTCGTCTATCACTATACTCTGAAAAAACTTTCGTTACCATACATTTTTCGCCTTCACATACATCGCCATCTCTTTCTCTCGTCACGGTTAACAAAACATGCGTTCACTCGGTCACGGTGGGTGATTAAGATCGACACACGCGAATGAAATCCGAAGCAATACACCACGGTAACTGTCTGTGCTCTTAACTGCATAATCTGTTGATGAGCTCTTCAATAATGGTCTTTATATCTTAATTATGAAACCCACTGGTGAAGAAACCTCCTTGGAGACTGTGACAAGAAGGACCTCAATAATTATCGTCAAATATGTGTGAAAAAGGTACGGTATTAAAGACATGACAATTATTCATTGTATTAAACAAATTGAATTGTTCTGCTATATATATATATAAGTAAAAATTAACGATACACAAAAACTAAAAAAAAAGCAAGTAACCGACCATAAAAACAAAACATAACCTCTTCATAACACAATGAAAACACTTTCCCTCCAATTTTATACAACGCGTGAGGGCGGCCATCTTTAAAAATAAACAATTGTTACGTGGGGCATTGACAAGTAAGTAACAAATGTAGTGCATATCACACATGGCGAGTTCCACGGGGATTTCTTGTGATCCCTTTATTTTGTATTGAATTTATGGGATGTGTCGCCTTTTCCCTATGGGAAGGGAGAGTTCACTAAGTGCAATTTAAAGATTACCACATGACACCGTTATTCGACCGATACATAACCTTGAAAGTGTTTATAAAACAAAAATGTCTTTGAACTTAGCGTAAGCGAAATTCCTTTGAACCGATGATTAATTTTTTTTTCTTCTTTTTGTAAAAACATGATGATATTTTGAAATAACAATTTCTAATTAAATTTTTTTTTAAATATTGTGCCCATCTAATATTTCTCCTGTATCGTGGGTACAGTTTACAAGTATAAATGTCACATGCACACACAACCAGACACGAAACAACTATCTGTAGATCATACAAATATTTGTTCCGTGCGGCATTCTAACCCGCGACACTTAACGCAGAAAGCTAATCACTTAGCCACTGCGCCAACCGTGCCGTCTTATATTTCCATTACCAATTCCCAATTATTCTATTATTTTAATTATTTTATTATATCTCTTTGTATCGAAAAAAGTTTGTCTTGAATCATTTACGTCAACAATACTTCATGTATGATACGAATGAATAAAACTTCACAAATAATATCAGTTATCATCTCTATTATTTTATTTATTTAAAAAAAAATACAATATAAGCTTATGATTTATATACAATGTCCCACAATACTATACAAACAGTTTGACTATGGGATCAACATAGAATAAAAAAGACATTTTTTTTAAATATTTTTTACAGTATGATAAGTTAAATTATCTATACGTTCCTTCGATTCCTCGCGACTATAACTTGCAATGTTTAAAAAACTTGGTTTAGGTCATTTGAAGGAACACCGTGCAGTTTAACAGAGTAAAGTCCAGTATAAACTTCCCCCTTCTCCACGGCGAAGGTTAAATGAAGACATCAGTTCGAAAAAACAAAGACCTAAGTTATTTTTGAAACTACGCGTGCACACAAAAGCTTAAAAAATAAACAAACAGTTACCTAACCCGTCAGTTCCGATAGAAGCAGAGGTTACAGAGACCACAGATTAAAAAGTAGCTTTCCCAACCATATCGAGTGGCCGACGGATGAGGTGTGGTTATATGGTCACAGGATGACCACATCACTAGAGACACCGGATGATCATCGGCGCGGAGGAAACCCAACTTGATGTTAACCATTTTATGTTGTAAAAGTTACAATATATAGTTACTTGAGTAATCATATTAAGATTACGATTTTTTGATGACGTAATTAATAATACGACATGCAAAAATTCTTGTGAAATGCTTAAAATTGAAACTGCACTATTCCGTAACATGCTGTTTATTGAAGACTGTCAATATTTGACTTAACGCCATTTGCAATTTGAAAAGCACGATGTCTTTTACATTAACGATATTTAATTTAATTTTTTAAAGTATATAACATAACATAGCTTGACGCCTGTATTCCCCGAAGCGATAGGCAGAGGTGTAATATTGTACACCCACATTTCGCCGATGCCGTTATTAAGTCCCATGTAATAGGGGGCGAGCCTATTGCCATCTACCGGGCACAGTTCCAGACTTCGTGCTGCTACTGAGAATTTCCATACAGAAAAACCCAATAACACTTTGCCCGATCCTGGAATCGAATCCAGGATCTCACGCTCGGCAGTCTTAAAGTATATTAACCTGATATTATGCGTTTCTTGAAATCCTTTAACCTTGCCAATAAACTCTTCAAATCATAACAAAGGCTAATGATTATAAATTTAAATTATTAGTATAATAAATCATAGATCAATTGGGTAAGAGTAACTTACAAAGCGCACGCACATCGCTTTCCCACGGTTAATGATCTATAGATCATTTTTATCATTACGCTAATCGAACCTCCATTAGTCTATGGGATGTAAGAAAAGAAACCTTTAAAACTCTTGCTGTATAGGCCGAGTTACCTTTGTCTATCCAAATAAGGTCGATTGAACGAAAAAAGTCTATGGCTAGAGAAAAGGTAAATTTTCAGTCACAAAAAAGACTCAAGAACTGGACTGCGTGTGAATCATTAAAAAAGTCATCTCAGTTACCAAGAAAAGACCACACAAACAAGTTTATAACAATTCCATTGAGAATTTCAAGTAATCTGACTTAATAGACAACCTTACGTTCAAAATGACACTCTATTTCAATGACATAAGATTGCATTTTCGTTAAATGTTAAGTTTCTCATGGAAACTAGTGTATAGGCTGTTTTTTTTTTTAAATTGTAATTGTAACCTAGTGTGTAAGAAGTCCTGTTGACGTCAAGCACGAACTGATATGTAAGCAAAGGGTTCTGGATATACAATTCAACGCATCCTTCAACTTATAAACAAAAATTAAGGTAAATATGAAAGAAAATCAATGGTTTCTGAGAAAGCACAAACTGACATACAAATAAACTGTAACAATGTTGAAATAAAATTTCTGTCTGTGTTTAAAAATTGCTATGATGAAATTTGGAAATATGATTTTATCAAGAAGACTTTCATTGTTGTCCAACAAAAAAGTTTAAAGTCATCTTGAAATAAATTATTTTGGTAAACAGATGAGCTATTTTCAATTCGAGACCACACGGCTAGGTAGACATGAGACAAGTCAAAAATTCCAAGTGGAGGTCGCGAGAAGTCACCGTTTTGAATCGAAACATGAGGACAATACGGGCTTGGGAGGTAGTCAAAAAGGCCCAGGGGAGGCAAATCGGGACATTTATATAACCAGCTAAATGCATGGGGAGCTAAACATACTCACGGGTGGCCGTAATAGAACCACTTTCAAAATTACCAATTAAATGACGTCTTAAAGTAGACACTTCTTTACATATTGAGACAGTCTGGGACCCTTGCCTGCAATTTATCTCGGGGTCGGTAACCAGTCTTATCTGATGTAGCTGAAGCAGAATATCGGTGTTCACACGAACTAAACCTACATGCTGTCAAACCTCAACTGTTATTTTTTTCAGAGCCAAAATTTCAATTTCTCAGCCAGCCTGGAGAACTTAATTCAACCTATCAGATCTAAGGAGATTCCTAGTTCTTAAAGTCTCGTAAGGATCTCTAAAACAGGACAGGACGACGATTATTATAACGGTGCAGCATCCCGATTCCCACGCGTTTGACTTTTATTTTCAGCCGCCATCTTGTTTTTTTGTTTTTCAATTTTATTACTTTTAATTTTGCTTTCATTGGTAACTGTAATGATACGGCTGTGGGATCATAATTGGAATTGAATCAAGATGAGTTTGTTATTATATTTATCAATGGTCGTAGTGAGTGAATGGATTGACAGTGATGGTCAGTGAATGAATTTGCATTTGTTATTTTCGTGGTATAATCTGTTGTATATAGATTGAGTTTGTGTTTTTATGATTAACATTAAAATACCGAGAATTGTTTCGATTATTAGCTTCATAAATATACCTCGTTATTATTGTAGTGAATATTTATTTTTGATAATCAATTATTTTATTTGCTCACAATTTCAAAATCTGACTGACATGTAAATATATTTGGGCTTTTTAATGCCCAGGTAAAACGTCACCTTGCTGTTAATTAGAAATTATAACAGTTTTTGTGTGGACTTATTAAACAATAACTTTTCTGAGGTTTATCCTCCTATTGAAAAATCAGCCTAACATAATTTTTATTTGCTAAACAATTCAAATATCATCAAAAAGTGTCTGAAGTCAGAACAAAACAAAAATTTCATCATTTTCTATGAGATTCAAATCTATAAGCGTACTTAGAAAATGGGCCATTATACCCCATTGTGTGTACAGCTATTGCACACAACTAGTTACAACTTGCAATTTCTGATGACTTGTCCCGTGTGACAGGATATCTTCTTTTTTTTTTTTAACAACCCGTGGGAAGCTCACTTGTTCTGCCTATTTTTTTTTTTTAACTTTACAGTTAAGCGTACCTTAATTATTATGTCTGGGTGTATCGTCTATGGTTTTGTTTTGTTTTTTTTAAGGTCTGGTTTTCTACAATGTAAATATAATACGGCTGGGTATAAAATGTTAGGATTAAAATAAATTAGATGCATCTACAGCGTATCAACCCACGCAACTAATAAAATTGATTTTGGAAAAGGTGCAGATGGGTTGAGAGAAACTCTTTTTAATCAAAATTGTTATCGTATGTAAACTTTTTTTTAACCAAAATTTTATCATATCTCCACATATTTCAGTCTATTAGTATCTAGATGACCTAATATTGGGTCAGTTTGTTGTTTCCCTATACTCGGTTTGTTTAGGTACTTAACTAAAGGTAAACAATCTTGATGTGTCTTTTTAATATTTTTTGTTTAAAAACTCAGTTTAAAAATAAAACGCGACTAAAAACCAATGTAAAACAACAATAACGATTACCAAATCAATTGAACCACTAGTTTAAGCAGCAGTTTATTTGTTTAATATGTGTTTGTGTAAAAAGTCACATCAAGATTGTTTACCTTTATTTAAGTACCTAAACAAACCGAGTATAGATATAACTGAATTTTCGTACCCATTTTTTACGGAGGAACTGCCATCTAATTTAACCTGTGCAAACCTGTGTTATTAGGCTTTGAAAATCCTTCCTAACCGAGGCCACTACCATAGGTATTCGCAATTATAAATATAAACAAATTGACGCGTCACGTTATAAAAAAGAAAAAGAAATATTAGTGATGTTCTGTTTATAACTTAATAGTAGCTCCCTAATCCACTTTCACGAAAAACAATATCGATATATCGATACAAATGACAGATCGATGTGAACGAAAGGTGAGGTTCCCACGGAGCGTGTGACTGTGCGAGCGAGAAGCAAAGTCCGAGCGAGACCGAAGATGTTGCGACATAGAACGAGATAGTGATGTGAATTCTGTGAGATGCGTAAAGTTAGGCAACCTTGTAGAAAGGTACTATAGCAAGTATGATTAGAAAATGGCCCATTTTATACAAAAGCTATACCCAGTACAACTAGAAAATGGGCTATTTCGAGTATCAATGATATTTCTATACACAAAAGACTTTAGCAGTAATAAAACAATGGATATTAATGCGCCTTAAGTGACTCATTGTCGTAACTCATTAGTTAAACAGAATAAAACGTGTGTCGTTTTGTTGTGGCCTCAGCCGTGTGAATTTCAGCTGAGGATAAGTTAATCCTGACTGTGACTTTGTTATATGATGCGCTTGTGTTCCTGATTAGCAAGGAAGAGTTATGTTAGCAAGGATTTAATATTATTAAAAGGTAAAATTTGTTTGTATGTAGGGGGTAATCTCCGGAACTAAAGATCCGATTCTAAAAAATCTTTCACTGATAGAAAGTTACATTATTCCTGAGTGCTATAGGCTATAAATTATATATTGCACGGACCAAGTCGCGGGCAATAGCTAGTCATCTATATAAACATGCAATAAAAATGAGTTTGAGATTTTGGAGGACTGACGGGTCTTCTTAGAGGACTTTTAACCTATTCCACTATGTTTGGATCGCCTTGTAGGCGTATTTATAGGTAATTGTGGGATAGCAGTAAGGATTTGTTGTTACCCGACTGGCCATAGAGAGTTATATTTTCTCCGATATTTTGGCACGATGTAATACACAGTTCTTTGTGGAAATGGGAGCCCAAAGGCGCTAGTGTTGGCGCTAGTCTAGTGTAGTGAGCTCCGATTGGTGGAGAGCACGAAACGGATCAATCGGAGCGCCGAATGCGTTCGATGCGTTAAATCGAAATTGTCAAAAGAGACTTACACTAGGGCCTTTGTTTCATGAAGGATAAGTTTTCAATACACACAACGATAACGTGTTATTTTTTTAAATGAAAGTTTTTAGTAAAATTGACTGCCTCATTTGTCTAGTGGTCGAAAGCGCGACTGCTGAAGTCCTGGGTTCTACCCGGACAGTGTTATTAGGTTTTTCTATATCGAAATTCTCGGTAGCGGCACGGAGTCTGGAACTGGGCCCGTTAGATGGCAATAGGCTCGCCTCCTATTACATGAGAATCAATAACGGAATTAGCGAAATGTGGGTGTACGATGGTACACTTCTGCCTAACCCTTCGGGGAATACAGGCTGTGATGCTATATGTTTTAAGTAAAATCTTTAATCAATCATGTTCTTTGTAGGAGATCGAGTACCTACTTTTCTGTATTTTCTTTCAAAGTTTTAAGTGCCTTGATTATCAAGCTCAGAGGACCAATAGAAGCCATCACAACTTGGCGATTTCATCATCATAATTGCTAACTCTTTCCCAGGTTACCAAACATTTTTTTCTCAAATCATCTCACGTATAGATCTCAGCTATAGATCACTGCGTGCCGTAGATCATTAGCTGTGGCCGCGCCGCTCGTGAGCCGAATTAAACACGAAGATGAACGAACGATGCGCTTGCGTCGAAATTTTGATGTTTCTTAGTAGAAGAGGTTAATAGTGTTTATTGCTTCTGGAATGTATTCTGAGTACTTCGCAAAATACTTAGTTATGCGAAATACATGGAATTTCCTAAAGTTAGATGTTTGGATGGGTATAGCAAGTTTAATAGCCTTCGAAATTAAGTATTCTAATAAAAATACGCATCTGATTATGATTAGTATAGATTTTCTAATAAGGAAATCTCATTATCATTTTCGTTTTTCACAATCGTAATTATATAAAAAAAATATAGGTACTTAACCTTTTAAATTGTATGTTAGCGTGTGAGATTTTTCTGTCAGATTTCTGATTAACTTCTTGAGTATTGAAACGCCATCAATTTATATTCAGTTTTAAACAAAATTAAGTATGGACATTCAATAAGGACCAACTGAGGCCATTATTAACAAGTCTTTATCGGCTTGAAGACAGTGCGTTGGTATGGCCACAATAATAAAATTAATTCCAACATAAACCGCTATACTTATCTACTTACCCACCTGTCGGGCTTAAAGATCACAATAGTTCAGTGAAAGGTGGCAAATATATAAGGCTGAATAACAAGTTTCCTTTACATACACCTTGCGCGATTAGCAGCTGGTTTTAAAATAGGCATTTTGAAAGAACCTTTGCATAAAAAAAAGAATGACAGATGATACTCTATGCTATTTTAGGGAAAATTTGGCTGAATGGACCAATAACCCTTTCGCTTACGAAAAAAAAGTAACAAAATTTCAAATTTCGACCGTGGGAATGGAAACGTCAAATGAAAATACAATTTTGTTTTTGGATTGTTGGAAAACGTGTTTTGTACTGAAATGGACTTTATTTTTATGGATACAAAGTTCGTGTTTTGGTTTTGTAACTGCATTTCATTTGTGGTAATGTTACCAAATTCTGTTTGCAATTATTCAAGTTTAATTTTACTTTGTATCGAAGATATAGAGTACATTTTTGAATATCGTAAAGGAATTCTCAGTTTTGTCAAATCACTACAGAGTATTTCACACGCATTCTAATTACGTTTCCCTATTTTAAATTTGAACTGTAAGTGAAGGCTACAGAGTACATAATTGAATATCGCATGCATTTATAACTTAGCTCAATGACTACTGAGTATGAATAGTAATAATTGTTAACGATTGTTCCCGCGTTTCCAAGATGGCGTCGCTTCCGGGATATTAGAACTATATTATTGAATATTTTATGACTTATTTCTACTATAAATGGTAAGTAACTGTGCAAATTAACATATCCCAATTTAGCGAAGTATTGACCAAAATGATAACCACTGTATCCTGAATGAAAATAATATTTTAAAACTACATAATATGTACTTAAACTTTAGAACTTATTTTAAACTTCAAATTCATTTACATTTAAAATTTTTGATAAATTAACAAATCACATAATTTTTACCAACTTCATAAAATGTGAGTCATGTATTTCGCACGTAAGTATGTATGTGTGGTATATCTACAAAACTGGTGTAACAGTATAAAGGTAAGAGCCGGGGTCACAGGTCGTGAGAGATGCTCGTGCTATGTTCACAACTGGTCATGTACCATAGGAACTAGTTTACAGTTTAACATCTGTTACCCGACCGCGGGAAAAGTTAAAGAGGTATTGATTTTGACACTACGTGCGTTTTGAATTTGGATTTCTATGAAAATGACAAAAGCGTATCGACTAAATTGCTAAAGACACATGAAGTGATTTATCGTCGTAATACTTCTGAAGATTTCGTTTTTTTATCTGATATTGGCTGAATACTTAATATTAGTGCGTAGCCAAAAAAGAAGAAAAAAGTTTTTGATAAATGAAATGTCTGCAAATTCATCAAATACACAGTTAAAATGTATGTAAGTACTGTATTAAAGACATCATCCTAAAAAAGGTATGTAAACCGTGCAATATTAAAACAAACTTTCACGAAACTATAAAATTTGTTCCAACTTAAAATATAAGAGATATTGGTCAATATGAAGTTTGAAATTGATTATACAAAGGTAAATAGAGAAGACTCTTATTTATGAGAAGTAGTAGAAGAGATATTCGAAGCTAAGAACAACATAAAAAGAATTTAAGTAGAAAATAGAGGAAAGGAGCATTATCTAACAGAATGCGTTCTTTCTGTTACACAAGTGGTTGATAAGTAACTCTCTGATTAAACATTTAAATCTAGCAGCTGACATTTTGTAATATCATTAACGTTTTATCTCTTTGATAACTATCCGACACTTTATCAGAAAGTGGTGACAATACAAAATAAAGGACTAGGAATCAATAAGAATGTAAGAGATTTAATGGTTAAAAGTCTATGAAATTTTAGAGGAACGAATTTTAAAGTACTAGGTGCACATAATTTCAAAGAGTTCATGTACAAAATCACGGTAACCAGTAGGCTACCGTGCAAACAACATTGTTCGGGTCACGATAGAATTACTTTTAAGGTCGCCATCGATTTGTTTCACTTAAAATAATCCGTTACTTAACTGTAAGAGAAATGTATTAACGAGATTTTTATTAAAAAGATCTTACGTGGAGGATTTAATGTTCCCGAAAATGAAGGGTGAATGAAATATTTGTGCGAATCTGATTGAAAATACCAAGGGGACGTCATAGAAGGACATTTATGAAGCTAAGCGTGTGAATTTGATGACCCACCTTACCCAGAACACCAAGATCTTTCTGTGTGTGAGACGAGAATTTTAAATTATTAAACCCCAATCCACAGTAGCGCTATTCCCATAAACATTCATATCAATAAATAAAAGGTAAACGTATCCGAACAAATTCGAATTTCAAATATTCTAAGCGCTATACGGAGCGGGTCTCCGGGTAAACATTCCCGATGTTTTCTCACGATCATTAGTGAACGATTTCGGTTGTATTCGACCAAGCTCGGCGTTCGCTCGGACACCTTCGTAAATTTTAAGTTTAGAATATCGAATAGTAAATGAAGTTTTAATTGGATGTCATCATTTTTGAATTAGAATTCGAACGTGATAGACGTTTATGGATTGTTGTGAATTAAATTTTGTTCGAAGAAAATTAGGGATTATTAAAATATTATGTAAAACAAAATCTTAACCTCATCTTTCTTCCAGAAATTTCTTTAGTTTCACAATATCTTTAGGCCTATCTTTCCTTCGCGTTTTTCGTCTTATACGGGCAGCAGCTGATACGAATTCTTTCTTTACCAAATTATCGCCATCTTTACTCAGAAATGGGCAGAGCCTGTCCCACAAAAACGTCGGTCAATTCTGTCCACCTTGTAAGTTACAAAAACCCGCATATAATATCAAGGATCACCTGGAACATCATCTGTTGTGTTGCTGTCCTTGTCTTTTACACAAAGAAAGGTATCTCGCGTCTCACTCTTCAATTGTACGGTATAGCCAGCTGGTTTTGAATTTTTTTTCGGTACAATATATTGGGTATCGATATTTGGAGTTATTGGAGTATGTGGCAAGATTGCATAGACACCATTCAAAATTTATACCAAAGAATTCGTCGCATGATTATTTCAAAATTAACTTTCAACTGTCTCGTAAGCACAAGGTCCTGACAGGAACTCGCCTAGACCAAAGGAAACGTTTTTTTCACAAATACTAGGTGTGCTTCAGACTCCAAGAAAGATTTTTCATACAAACTATGAACGGCTATTTCGACAGGTTTTCGTTAAATTCTTCGCCAAACTTCAAATTTGCAGGCTAGTTGCTGAAATCTCGTGATTAATGACTGTGGTACATCTCTTTAATTTAGAGAGAAATAAAACTAAACGAAATTGCAGATCCTTTATCTAACCCTTCGGAAGTCACCCCTTGTGTATGATGGAGTTGCCCATCCAGTATAACCAGAAAGGATTGCATATATATTAGTAATTTAGCGACTGCTTTCTCCGGAGTAACTTTGGAACATTTCCGTAACTTGAAAGACTAGTTTTCAGTCTTAAAATACTCCTAATGACAGTTCTAAGCCGTCAACCTAAACCATTTTTATATTACGTGCAAAATTGCAATACATTTATAGGTATTTTTTTCATAGGTGACAAAGGCATGGCAACCTTTCGAAGGTCGGATGAAAAAAAAAAAAACACAATAGAACAGCTGGTCTTAAATGTCGTATAGAAAATGAAACGGTGTAAGCAGCTGACTACTTTAAAAACAGGGCTGGCAACTATTGAAAATGAGATAAAAAAATATATTCTTAAAGAAGCATTGGTTAAATCTTAAGAAGCTTCTGTTTATTTATATCTATAGCAACGGAATGAAACTCCGGTCTTTTACGAGTACGCGCAAAATACCAGGTTTAGACGTTGTTTGCGCATGCGCAGGACTAGCTTTTTCAACAATGATTTAGCTTGTTTTTGGTTTGTATAGACTCATTGCACCATCTTTATCGTTCAGAAAACCTCACATTTATCAATCTCGTTCAAATGAGTCCCAGACCACCAAAAGCTAATTTTATTTCCCCCATACTCCAAAATTAACATAAAAAACACCAAACTGAAATATATCTATCTAAATTCTAAATATAACTTTCTGCCACCCCTAGCATATGCGCAGGCGCACGCCACTAAGATCCCGTTGCGAAACAGCTGTTGTCGTTTGTAAATAAGAGTGAGAGAGACGCAGATTCAGAGTCTACGTGTAAGAACGAGATGGATATAGGACATATGCTCCGGGCGATAACGAGAGCTTCCGAATGTTACATAATTTACCCAACTGAGCAAACTTTAAGTAATAGTGGTTATTTTTAGAAAAAATATTTGTCTAGCTAAGTGGTGATAATCTTAAGCTAAACATGGCTGGGTATACAAAGACCACCTAATAATGTAATCGCCGCTAGCGCAAATGTAAGGTCCCTACATTTTAATTAATAAATCCGTAGTCGGACACCGGCAGCCGATAAACAATAGATTTTCTATTGTGTATATTAAATATGTATTGGAGGCGGATTGGATTGGGAGCGAAAATCAATTTTAGCGAACCAACATTTATACGTGTGCATAGACAAACCTAGAGGTCGTTTTAAAACTTGCATTCAACTGGTGATTTTTTATATGTAAAGTAAGTAGTATATAGGCAAGGATTAGCGAAGCTTAGATAAATAATAATAATAAAAACAATTGATAATAATTATGTCGTGGGAAAATACTTTATACGGAACGGATGCGATAAACTCTTTCCGTTTAATAATAAAAAAAAACCTATATAAAAAAATTGCAACACTATCATGTTCACAGTGGCGTGCGGTTCATAAAGACAAAAAGACACTGCCTACCCTACATAAATCAAATAAATATTTATTATAATATATTTGAGGTTGCAAATCACATACAACATTATTTAATCGACAAGACGACGAACCAATACCAACATGCAGCAGGTATTTTTGGTAAGTAAGCTTTTAAAAAGTTCTGCCTACCTTGTCTAAAAACTCTGCACCACGCTGCATGTTCAGGAATGAGATGGACAAGGACACGAGATTGTGGGAAGATCTGAAGAATACAACTGAACCCTTAATCAGGGTCTGTGGAGCATCTTTAATTCATTACCACAAGGCCTCCACGAGTGATGAAGTTTGAGATCATCTGGTGCACAAGGCAGGCTCGATACTGCTGACTGGCTGCTCTCTCTTTGGCATGAGCCATTCTCAAGTGATAAATACCACTGATCGACAGAAGAATTAATTAAGCTGCAATCCAAGCGCGGATCCACCGTTGTGGGCACGATAGGCATGCCCACAACCCTAATAGACTTGCGACGTCACCCTTTCACGGTTTATCGAGGTCGATAGGCTGATGATATTATATCCAATGCCTTAATAACATTTAAAAAAAACAATGATTCGTGCGTGATTCGCAAACATCTACTTTGTAGGAATGCACTATATCGATCATGAGCGAGTTCATACTCCGACTCGCACTTGGCCGATTTTCGGGTGGCTGTGACCACAACCTTTTTTGAGGGCTGGAGGTCTGCTGCAAGCGATTGCTTGAGGTGCTAACAATTCGAATTAAAGGATTTTCTATAGTGTATACTTTGCATCGCTTCACGGGTTAAACCCTCTACTAATAAACGCTGATTAGTTTGTCAATCGCCAAAAAAATGTATGGTTAAACTAGTGTTATTTATGAAATAAATATAAGCAGTGTTTATTCGTAAGATGCCACTCTTGGTTTATCAAAGATCAAGTTTTCGATCAGACTTTTTTGATTTATAGGTTAAATTTGAACAGTGTTTAAGAAATTGGGTGTAAATGTTATTTATTATTTTAGTTTATTATTCTTTTTTTTTGTTTTTGTATTTTATTATAGTGTGTCTTAATTTTGGGCCAAATAAACGTATTATAATTTTCACTATCATATTCTTAACTTTTTCCTTAGAATGTTATCGAAAAAGCTAGCCGACCAATATTGTTCCTAATTTAACCACATAAAACAAGTCAATAACAGCCTCAAAAAAATAATATAATCAGCCATCTTTATTTTCTGCCGCCTTATATTACGCCTAAGTATAATACTGTAAAAAAACTAACAATACCTCACGATTCTCCTCCGCAAGGTGTAATTTCGACCACACATCGTAATCACGATTTTGAAGACTCACGCACGCCGCAATTGAGTTCGGGTAGAACAAAGAGGACTTATTTTATAGAAAAAAGCGGTAAGTGTTCATAAAATTGTTAGGAAGTGAGTGTCATGTATGTGTTAAAGTTAATGAGGTTTTAACTAATTAGTTTTTAATTAAAAGCTTAAATTATATTGTAAATCGGAACTTAACATCGAGTCAGCAAAAATATAACGAACTTCTCTAATCTAAATTACTAATAAATTAGTTAAAGTATATAACTTTCGGAATGTCTTTAAAAAGCTTATAATGATCTTGTATTTTCTTCGAAGAAATAAAATGTAACACAATAAATTGTCTATGTCACAACAATATGTCAAAATAGACGAAACAAAAACAGCCATCTGGCTCAAACTTAACTTCATTGTTTCAAACTGCTAAACATAAAAAATTCGCCGTCACTTGACGTCAAAAACCCAAAAGTTTTACGTCGTAATAACGTAAATACACGTCAAAAGACATCTGGCGTAATACTCTTTAACTAATACATCTGGTCTTTTTGTTAAATTGGTTCCTTCCGGAAATAAGGGCCAGGTTTAGGAACATTTAAAGGCAGGAACACATTGCGTCGAACATCTGGTATGGATTGGTAATGCTATTGTTTGCAAATTGCTTTTGTTTATAACTTTCAACATGTGTAAGTTTAGATAAGCTGCTTTTAAAATATATTTATTGGATTTGAGATTTACTTTTTTTTTTTACTAAAAACTGTATTATGATAAAATATCTTTTATTTTGTAGTTAAGTAGATTTATATTACAATAACATAATATTTAACTAAATAACAAAGGCAGACAAAAAAAAACTTAAGATAAAGCTTCCTAGCAATAATCTTAAAAAAAAAAACGAAAACTCTTTCATTTTTTAATCCAAACTGACTATAGAATTTTGATATTCGAAAGGATTATATTTTTAATACATGGTAATTGTACTTTTAATAATATGTATTATGAAATAGGTTGCGACAGACAACCATTCTATTTTTTTTTATAGAGGTCACATGACTATTGCATGAGTACTCTCGTTGGCTTGGTATTACAAAACTATTTTAGTGTTTACCATCTCTAAAGAATATTTTTATAAATATGAAGAAAAAGGGTTTGTGTTAAGTTCAAATTATAGTCAAATACAATTTATAATAAATTAAATATTACGAAAGTAGATTTTTAAACTTCTTCAAGGAAGGAGAAAAGGCAAATCGTAAGTAGTACCTTATTTTAATAATATATTTTCCTTATAAAATATTATAAATAACCCTTGATAAGGAAATATCGGAATTGCATTAACATTGTGAAATATTTGTTTCCGATGATCTGGCAATATGCAATTATGTTTTCCTTGTATATCATGTTACATATTCAAGTTATGAATATATTGCACAAGACTGAGAAAAAATAATAAGGATAAATAGCTAAGATGGACCGCAAGCCTAAAATCTGGCTTTAAAAAACCCAGGTAAATAACATTATGGTTTTTAGACCAGAAAATATATCGTATCATCATGATCATCCACAGCCCGACTTTGTCCACTGTTGGCCATAGGCCTCTCTTTGAAAGTGCCAGTTTCTATGCTCCTGCACCAGTCCAGTATATCATATAAATATGTCATATAACAATAATACCACATTGTAATATAATTAGGCCTTACAACACGCCAGGAAAAAATACAACTAATTAACACATTGTATTATAATGGCAAGGAAAATAGTATTGTATTATTTTTTTAAACTAATTACTTCCTTGATGCTAGAAGTTTCCGTACCGAAACGAATAAGGATATAAATGGATCAATAACATAAAAAAAAACAATGTTGATGCGTTCATAAACAAGTATAGAAACAAACGAAAACCCATTTTTTTTGCACAGTAGTCGTTCAAATAAAAGAAAAACCACGAACAACCTCAATATCTAGACTAAATTAGTCAAGGTGCAAGAGCAGCTGGTCAATAAGTTAAAATGTTAAAGAAAAAACAGTAAAAAAAGTCGATCATCGCTGTATTAACACGCAAAGGCAGATGGCACGCGCTATACGAGTTTTTTTAATAAAAACTTTTTAGTTATAATATATTTTTATTTTTTACTAATAAAAATTGTGATTTTGAAAACAAAAAAAAAATGTGTTGGGGTAAGACTAGCAATGAAACTACACCAAAGCAGATGGCACGCGCTACACGTGTTGTCTTTGCAAAATCTTTATTAATTTTTTGTTGTTTAAAATAATAGGAGACGTTGACATCTACAATTAATAACTAGATTATATTACAATCATTAAAGGAAGCAGATGGTACTGGATTTTTTTTGCCTAAAACATTTTTTTTTATAAAATATAGTTGCAAAGAGTTTGCCGATTCTGTTTGCTTCGTTTTTTGCTAATCTTAGTCGAGATTAGAATTGATATTACGTGATATGGTTACAGACTTTTATTGGCTTATCGTAAATTGATGTTGGAAACGGAATATGCTTTTTGATAGGTCATATACCTTTGCTGTGTAATTCTTAATAATATTTGATTGATGATTTGATTAAGTTAACTACTTAATCAAATCATCAATCAAATTTTATAAATAATAAAAATAAAGTTGCATAATGCGTTCATTATGCGACTTTAAAACAAGTATTTCGATTAAACAATGTTTTATTTCATTAAAACGTATTACAAAGTCTAGATTAACCCTGATCTGCCAGCGTCAACATTAAAAAAATTCCAAAGTCGATAAAACATGTAAAAAGCGCCACACCGTTTAAAAGTTACTCCAATATTTTAAACAACGCGTGTAGGTACATAGATAAAATCTTTTACGTGAAAGCGACCGTTACGCTATCAAGCGTACACCATATAAAACACTTTTAATATGAACTGTGTATTTTAAGCAGTAATAAACATAAAAAATAATAAGTAAAAAGTGTAAAAATATATGTCAAGTTGAAAAATTGTTTCCGATTTAATCTGTACCCACATAAGTAACAAAAAAAAACCGTTAAAAACACTCACCTAATCCGATTTTTTTCTTAATTTTCTTCAGGACCTTCATTTTAGATCCTTTTTTGTCCTTAACAGGGGTGGTTTCTGGCTCTAGAGCCATCGGGGGGAGTACGAGCGTTTGCGGCGGCATCGGATGCCCATGGCCCGAAGCCCTAGGGCATGCGGGACAGTGACACGAGCCCCTCGCCTGCCTAACGCTCATACAACCACTTACGCCCATCATTGAAACGGTTACAATCCCAAAAAACGGTTTAATAAAAGAACTTCTATATCATATCTGTCACACCGAAAATTAAGATCACGATTTATTTAATTTTTTCAATTAAAAACCACGGTACGTAACGAATTAATTTTTACGAACTCACGATATCCATAACGCACTTATAACACGCTTTAGTTTGACTAACGCGAGACGTCCGCACGCGACGCGGTCCGGCGGCGGAGTGAACAACGCATTGGTCGTATGAAGGGCTTTGGGAAAGCTGCGCGCGCATCCAAAGCCCTAATTCTCTCCCTTTCTTTCTTACTAATAGTAAGCGAGACGGGTAAACAGTGGAGGGAGAATGTCAACAACGTATAGGTATTTTCAGCTTAGCAGATGTGTAGGACAAAGGGATGGCGTAGGAAAAGTTAATTTCATGTGACATTTTGAAGGGTCTTTGTTCAGGAGTACGGGCAAAGGTGTTAACGCGAAATTAAGGGCTCCGGGAATAATAGCCGAGTGTTTAAAGGGTTTGATATTATATCTCACGTGTTTATCATTTCAAAGACTTCAAAAAAGGCCAACTAGAATAGATATTATCAATTTATTCCACCGCTAGGCTAGTAAAAAAACGACGATTGCTAAACCACTTGTTACTTTTGACATAGCAAACACAGGGTTAAAGGTCATCAAATTCAAATTGGCAATACCACTGTTAATTTTGAAGTCTTATCTTAATCGCGTAATACGGCTTTTTTGTTGTTTTATTTTTTTTGTTACAGCTAATTCCAGGAGTTACTGTAGTTCAGTAGCTGGCGATAGGCTAGCCATCTTTAATTATTAGCTCAGAAAACTTGCAACCCATAATCGCTAGAGACTAAAATAGCCAGAAAAACGATCATGGGGCTATTAGACAGATTATGGGCACAGCAAGTACGGATCAGCGAACTAAAGATTTCGTGTACACATCTCTCCTTCAGCCTCGTTGGTCTAGTTTTCGCATGCGCGACTATCAAAGTTTGGGTTTGATTTATTTGATTAATTCGTAAACAATTACAATATTGTGTCTAAAATTTCAATAAAAACGTCATAAATATTAAAGTAAAAAGAAATCAATGGACAAAAAAACATATTAAAATTAAATGTCAAATAAAATATATAAAACTCTCATTAATTGATGTATTATCTCATTAATATATATACTCTATTTGGGTGAATATATTTTTTTTAATATTTGGTGGCGCACTTTATTTTTATTGATTAGCTTTCTGCGCTAGGTGTCGCGGGTTTGATTCCCGCACGAAGCAAATATTTGTATGATCTACAGATATTTATTTCGGGTCTGGTTGTGTGTGTATGTGACATGTATGTTTGTAAACTGTACCCACGACCGGAGAAATCCTAGTGTGGGACCACGTTTTTTATAAAAAAGAAAAGAACATATAGACTTACACTTTAAGTTACACGACGGCACGGTTGGCGAAGTGGTTGAGCGATCGACCGCTGCGCTACGTGTCGCGGGTTCGATTCCCGCACGAAGCAAATATTTGTATGATCTACAGATAGTTGTTTCGGGTCTGGTTGTGTGTGCATGTGACATGTATGTTTGTAAACTGTACCCACGATAGAGTAGAAATCCTAGTGTGGGACCACGTTTTTTATAAAAACGAAAAAGAAAAGAACATATAGACTTACACTTTAAGTCCTCAATCAAAAAGAAATTGTCATTAATTTTACTCGTTAGTTAATTAGTCGGAGCAAGTTCGACTAAATCATTATGGTTTGATAATTGGAGCCTCATTGTCCTTGTTTATGTAATACTAACAAAAGTGCCTGCTTATATTGAGGTCCGGAATTTGAGCCCTAAGTCTGGATTCTTATATTATTATAATACTTAACCCTGAGTGTCCATCTGAATCTGCCACTGAAATCGATTGTTAGCCGCTTGTATATGTCTCTCCAGTTTCTGCGCGGTCTACCTCGATGTCCATTCTGACCATTCTGTGAGTATTTTGGCGTATAGGTTACCCGGTAATCGACAAACATGACCGGGCGAACTCCACTTTAATTTAGCAGCAATCTGAGCCACGTGTCAAATTTCGTCGCTTAAGTAATAATGACGCGCAAGTAAAATTTGATAAGTTTTCATAAAGGACAAAGAACTGATTATTTCTTATGAAAAATATTGGGTAAATGGTGTGCAATGAAGTGTATTATATTGTATGGTATTCTATTCTATTGTGTTTGTGTTTAAATTATACATTTAAGAAATACTTTTCCGGGATAAAAAGTAGCCTATGTGCTATTCCAGACTATAATCTATCACTGTGCCAAATTTCATCCAGATCCGTTCAGCCGTTCTGGCGTGAAAGAGTAACAAAAATCCATCCATCCATCCTCACAAACTTTCGCATTTATAATATTAGTAGGATAGGATAGGATGGGATAGGATTTCATAAGATATATTAAGTCAATTTTATGTCTCTTCTGAAACCTACCAAATTTTACTTGCGCTGTACTTGTTACCTATGCGATAATTTGCGTTTTGGAGAGCAGCGTGGTGTTTCAAACCCGATTAATAAAATTTGATATTGATCATTAGACCAGGGGTTCCTAAACTTTTAAGATAGCGAAACACTCACCAAATACCTTTTATTTTATGGAACCCCATATCAAATACCTAAAGTGCGGAGTGAGCCCGGCCTGGCCGTAGTCCGGGCTGAATTCTCGCTAACTACCTACCTACTTACATAACAGTAATAGGTTCTTCTCATCATATATTTTGCGCTATTTCAAAATAATATTTGTACTTAATTGTCGTATTATTTAATAGCTAAAAATAAATAATTTCGCGGAACCTTGGTGACTTTTCTACGGAACCCACTTTAAGAATCGCTGCATTAGACAATTCCTCATCGTCACTGTTAATTGGGAAATCATTAAGACTATAATCATACGTAATGTAAAAGTTAAGTTCATTCGCTAATGAGCCACAAAGCTTATAATATGCACGATGGTGGTCTTTACATTGCCAATTCAATGGCAAAGCCATTACTGACAGCAGATTACTTGTTCCATTTTCATTGTTTTCTTTAGAAGTGATTAAAATTGGTAATTATCTAAAACTAGCTTTTGCCCGCGGCTTTCGCTCCCGTTAATTTAGAATTGGACAATCAATTCGGGTTGTACTCTGCTTGCGAAAGACACGTGGCGCCATCTATTATCATAAGAACGTTATTGTTGTTTTCTTCGGGAACAGTACTTTTTTTCGGGATGAAAGGTACTCTATGTCCATTTCTGTACACCTGACAACGTATATGCAAAATTTCAGGATGATCGGTTCAGTGGTTTAGGCGTGAAAAGGTAACAAACAAACAAACTTACTTTCGCATTTATAATATTAAATAAAGTTAGGATACTGATAGTTGGATGCAAGTGGCGGAATGTCGTTCGATGTGGTGGTCTAAGGGGGAGGCCTTCGTTCAGCAGTGGACGTCTTCTGGCTAATGATGATGATGATAATGATAGTTTGATGAGTCATTACTTCATGTGAAGTCAAAGAGTGTTTTCAGGATGGTCTCATGAAGAAAATACCATTCAGATGACACAGGACAACACGACGTTAGTAGGCGCAGTGGTTTAGCGATGGACTTTTGCTCTACGTGTCGCGGATTCGAGTTCCACACGAAACAAATATTTGTATGATCTAGACAGTTGTTCCGGGTCTGAGTATTGGATGTGAATATTTGTGTTTGTAAATGCATCTACGATACAGGAATTATCACTAGTGTGGGGCAACGTTTTATGAAAATGTAACTTTTAATGTCAATGTAAGAAAGAGGGTGATAAGATCGTTGCGTTTTGAAAGATCTGACAAAATAGAGAAAGTATGCTTCGATAGTTTGATTGTGAGGAGGATAAATGAGAAACAATTAACAAAAGGGATTTGCACCGCGAATGTAAGTCCAGTAAATTCCAGTAGGGAATGCTCTAGAAGGATTTACACTGACCTCATTAACTAGTGATCTCAAAAAGCTCAGGTGTGCAGTGTTACATCAATCGGCGGCAGTGGCGTGCGGTGCATAAAGACAAAAAGACACTGCCTACTCTACATAACACAGATAAATATTTATTATAAGATATTTGAGGTGGCGAATCACATACATAATTATTTAATCGACAGAACGACGAACCAATACCAACATGCAGTAGATATTATTGGTAAGTAAGCTTTAAAAAAATTCTGCCTACCCTGTCTAAAAACTCTGAGCACGCCGTTGATCGGCGGGCATGTTTGAAACCGCGCATGAATGTAGATGAAGCAAAAGGTGTATTTAAAGATCGTAGCACGAGGTGTTCTGTAGTTTCTGCCTACCCTATCGAGAAAAGGCGTGTTCGAAATAGTTAATAGTCAATCTGGGAGTTTAGAAGCAAAATATCTACGGAGTTTATGAACGATTTAGTTTTCTCGTAAAAAATCGAGATAGTACGCAGATTTGCAGAATCAGCAAGCGAGTAAGTGATACTCTGGTGGCCATCTGTGCCTGTGTTCATAATTCTTAGCCTTATATTTTCCTTAACTATAGTTGATCCCGGTAGATGGCGCAGAGAGATGCAGAAAAGGGCCCGCAAGCAAATCGATAAAAAAACCGATGGAAAAATTCACCACGCAGTATGCGACTCCTAAACAGAACAACTAGAAGAAAGCAGTTAGGGTAAAATGGAGTCAAAGTTTGATTGGTCAAACAGAACTTTGGAAAAGTCAATCTTGAGCTGAGTTGTTGTCTACGAAAGCTCATGGAAGATTATCCTGTAACGATATTCAACATAAAGGCTGAAAAAAAGCATATCCTAATCTACATTCTTAAAAAAAAAAATAACTTTGACAGATGCGAAAGAAATTAGAGGGCACGGCGCATGCGTACGACGCAAGGTGGGCGAGCGCATCTGGCAATTGGCAATGTGGCTCGCGACGCGACATATTCGCCCGCGAATAATAATAAGTGCACTTTCTACACAAAACACGTCTATTTTTTAATTGGTCGGCCGTTTTGGTTATTTGTTTGTTGTCTAACTGATCTATCTATGTATGTATTCAGCACATTCAAAGCTTAACATTTTCCAAAAAAGGTGATGAATGTTGAGAAGAATTGTTGGTTTCTACCAGTTTTCTGGGACTGGTGGCCTAGGGAGCGGGGAAGGAAGGCCTAATGGCAAATCAGGAATTTATAACAGTAACTGGCGATGCAATTATGCTTTCTGCTTTTCGTGACGCAGGTCCGATTTCCGTACGGAACAAATATTTGTTTGATCTACAGATAGCTGTTTCGGGTCTGATTGTGTGTGCATGTGAGATGTATGTTTGTAAACTGTACCTACGATACATGAGGAATCCTAATGTGGCGCAATGTTAAAAAACAAAATTTAGACTCAAACTTTTATTTGCTTTCCACAGTGGTATAAATAGATGGTAAGTAAAATTGTATAGTGGACGTGGACCCTTGTTGGGCACGCAAACATTAGGAGAGAGGAAAAACAATGGTAAGTAAGTACTTTTAACATTGGTAATTATTTTTTATTTAAAGTATATAGGTAGAATATTTGACAGTAAGTATACCTATTTATTATTATAATTATTTGTATTTAGAATAGAATTAAAGAAAATACAAAAAATAAACAATCTGAAGATGATTTTTATTATTACAAGATTAAAGGTCAACGTCCAACGTCCTAATATTCGCTAAAACTTCTATATACTCTATGGACTAAAGCACCTGCTTTCCAAATGTCAAACGCTAGTGATGTCACCCGATGTTCACGATTAATCGACTCAACAAGTGATGTTAATTTCACCAATTAGTCGATTAGTAATGTCGTAAGGTTAACAACTTCCTTTGAATGAATGTGCAGGGCCGGATTTTTAGGTTTCGTAGCCATGGGGCAACGATTAGTGGGGCACCGAATCATTTTTGATACCGGGGGGTCTAGTGTGGGTTTTCCTTGATCTTTTGAGTGAATGTTCGTAAACGCTACCATTATATTTTCATACATTTTTGGCTTAACGGTCACGATGATCAAGGTATAGAAAACTCGTACTAGAGAACGACAACAACGACAATAGCGCCAATGATTTTTTTTGCAAGGCAAGTATTGTTGCAAGCAAGTAGTCTTGAAGGTGGACACGGTTCACGGTTGAAGACACGTTAGTGGTTTTATAGGAGGCCAAGGTTGATATTTGGACGCTTTTTACCGGCACAGTCGGCTTTAATTACTGCAGAACAATCTCTACGTGGAGTGAATGCTGCAAATGACTCAGAAGTCCTGTAACGCTCAACAACAAGATGCCCCACATCATCAGCAACTCATTTCATTGTGAACAATGAACATCATTGTCAGTCGTAGTGGCCCCTGAGCAAATGCCCCTGTTGTCCTTCCCTAAGTCCGGCCCTGTCAGTGCGTGTGCTGTTTATGAGTTAAAGAGTAGCTAGCGGTAGCGCGGCTGTTAACAGTTCAGCCATCAATGTGTGGCACATCGAGGGTAACAGATCAGGCTGTCCCAATCTCAAAAATAGATTATTTCAAGACAATATAAACTCAATTTTAAATACAGTAAATAATGTGAGTCGACACTCTATACAAATAAATAAAATTGAAGTGTCTGTTTGTAATGTCAAAATAACAGCTTTTCACTAAATGCATATGAGAGTATATACGGTATTGACAAAACGAAACAATGTTTAGAAATTTTGATATTTTTGTCTGTTTGTTCCGGCTAATCTCCGAAACGGTTAGACCGATTTTGACGGGACTTTCACTGGCAGATAGCTGATGTTATAAGGAGTAACTAATTAGGGTAGGTATCGCGCAACAAAACGCGCGGGTTCGTAATCCATACATACGTAAAAATAGTAAGCTTTGAAAAATGTATGATATCATGCGTTAGGTTGTAGGGTGTATTGTGTGGTGGAAACAAAACAGAACCAAAAAAGGTGGAAAGTTTTTAAGTACTTCCTATATCTGATGCCAGGAATTTTGATGATCCCTCTAAGGGTGAATAATTACTGAGAACAAAAATGTTAATGCATTTAGCAAAACGACGAAAATGTTCCGATACACAAAGCAAATGTATTTATAAAACAAAGAGACAATCGACAATATCATGTTTGCTGTTAAAATAATTTATTACCAAAGTTTAGACACAGGGTAGATATTTCTACAGCTGCAAACTTAAGTTGGTAATAAGAGTAACTTTTACTAACTTATGTTTGCGGTTTCAAAAGTGACATTTCAAAGAAATGTAAAGAAATAAAAAATTTTGCGACGGCAAAAATAAAATTGTTATAAACTTGTAAGAATTTTTCTAGAATTCTTTCTTGCTATAATTGGAAGATAGAAAGGGATGAAAAGGGCAGTTTCAATAATAAAATTCTTATTCTAGTTGGTGATGGTAGTTTATATTTATTTATTCTCTCTTAGAATTCGAACACGTCCACTTATGGCTAATTTATAGCAATAAATGCACAAAGTGAATGCCAATTTTTTAAAACTGAAAATAAAATAATATTGTAATATTTTATGTCATTATTGGACTACTAGCTTCAGCACGCGACTTCGTCCGCGTGATGTACATATATAATTTATAGCCTATAGCACTCAGGGATAATGTATCTATCTATCGGTGAAAGAATTCTCAGATTCTGATCATTAGTTCCGGAGATTACCCCCGATAAACAAATTTTACCGCTTTATATAGTACAGATAACTGCTTCATTGGCTGCTGAGGGTGAAGATTTGCTTTTTTTGTTTTGCAGGGACGGTGAAGTGGATTTTTCTGTTAGAATATTCTTAGTTGTAGGGCTAAATTTGAAAATGTGCCCAGTAGATGGCAATGGGCTCACTAGGGGGCGAGTCTGTGGCTTAGAATCAAATTGGGAGATCCATCCCAGCCATTCATCCAATATGTATAAATTGGCCAATTTCGACTAAAGGCAATCTAGTCAGATTGGTCTTAAAATTGTATCGTGTAACAGGGGTTTTATTTTCAGAGCATTCATCCAAACATGGATGATATAATTTTCACTAGATTCTAGGTTTAAAAATTTGATTTTAAACCAGCAATCGCTATGTTAAAAACATATTTGAAAAAAGAACTCTCGCAATATGGCGCTATTGTAATACTAGAAGGCTGCATGCAGCTTTCCTATTGGCTGTTGCCACGCGCCGGCGCGTGCCTGTCTGACAGATGGCGGAGTTTTTTTTTTCCCAATTTTTTTTGTACAAGACGTCCTTGTTCGGCCTTTTGGTAAGAAGTAGGTAGAAATGTGAAGTGTGGTGCGTTGAAACATGCAGGTTAGCTTCGGGTCAATGTCTTGGAAAGCACCGGCTGTCATGCAAATGTGACAGTTGATGGGCAGTCAGAATTAAAAAGCCCAAAAGTCTAACAAGTGTTCCAGACTTAGGATACACTAGCACTAATTTTAAGTTAGTTATCGTACTTTAGGTCAGATATAAAATCAGATTCAACTTTTGGTAAAAAAAGATATATAATAAATATATTTCCATCTCCTATTTTTCTAGGCATCATGTACTCCACGGCTGGACATAAGTAAATAACAGTAAACCTCTCAAGGTGTACTAAAAGGTGACAATATCAATTCAAATATCGAACGCACATCAATAGTTATGACAGATGCGCACGCGCAGTTGTGCCGGAAGTTCACGAGATGTTGAAATTATGACTTCTGTTTATAATCATCTGGTGGATCAGCTGTTTATAGTTCTTACGAGGGTCGGCAGAGGTGAAGGGCCTAAGGCATACAGACAAACCAATTGCAAAATTGAGTTTGCCAATGGTACAGCTGCATTAGAACACTGGGCATTGCAGTGATTCAGTTAACTATCCATTATTGGGCATAGACCTCGATTCTTTATCTTTATTTTGCTAAATGAATAAAAAAATTGCCCAAACACAGTGCACCAATTTCGAAGTAGGGTTCATCATTCAGCTCATCTTGATTAGACCGTTAACGTTCTTAAAACGATTATATTACGTTGAACTCTTGCTAGAACCAAACACGTGGAATCTTCTTTGTTATGCATGTGTTCATAATTCTCCTCATAAACGGTTTGATTGATTTTTTTTTTCGTACTTTTGTGGTCATCTGTGTTCTTAGCTATAGTTGGACCCGTTAGATGGCGCTGTTGCCAAAATCCAGAAAAGTGTCCGCTAGTATTTCTATACATTTTCTTGCTAAAATGTACTTTACAATTTCACCCGTCATGCGATGCAAACTGGACATAATGGAGACTCTACTGCTTATCGGCCGCCAGTGAATTTAATCAGAAGCTTATAATATGACGATAGGGCCAAGAAACTTCAAGATATTTACAACCGAAACTTATAGCGAAGTGTCGGAATTAGGACCACATTCTTAGCAGGTCAATACGCGCCATTACAAGGTAATAGCCAGAAACATCTGTCCAGAGATGACGTTGATATTACTGCAACTGTTTTATAGAACAAAGAGCTCGTTGCTATGGTTACAAAGGAGATTGGATGATCTGCATCTCATCGTCGACGATGCCTAGAGTTTACAATTTTACTTAACTAATCTTGGCAGCTTAGCTGCTTACGACCATGGAGTCTCAACTCGAGCAATTTCGGTCATTAGCCGGCCTTTTCCCAACTACATTGGGGTCGGCTTCCAGTCTAACCGATTATGGTTGAATATCAGTATTTTACACAGAGCGACTGCCAACTGACCTCCGCCATCCAGTTACTGGGAGACACTGATATTCTAAGGTTGAATTGGTTGTCCGATTTTTGGGCTCCTAACACCCGTAACGACTGTCATAGGTCTTCATATGACACCCGACACCGAGGCACGTAGGGGTCTCGATTTGTGAAAAATGGTCACCCATCCAAGGACTGACCGCGGCAAGCGCTGCTTAACCTCGCAGAGCGACCAATCAGAACAATAGTTATGTAGCTACTCTCTCAACGTCTTGAGCCTGCAAAGGCCCAGATGAAATAAAAAAAATACTTTGACAAGCGAGGTTGACAGACTGCTAACGCATTACTCTTCCTTTTCCCTCCACAGTCGGGTTCGCTCCCACCAGCATCTAACTGTACCGTAACGACCTTTTTGTACCGTGGGAGAGGCAAAGGCATCGCATTCATCCGGAGTTTGAATAGCCCGTATTATTATCTGTGTAACTTATTACGTGTAGGAGTGGATTATTTGTAAAGTTTTATTTTTACTTTTTTTGTATTTGAATTAAGAATCTCTCCATTGTGTTTAGATGTTGATGAGTATAGCTCAGGCATAAAATATTTTCCCTTACCGTTAACAAGTGTTAATCTTTTTTTTTTAAGTAATTTATTTCCAATATATCGATGCTCTTTAAAAAGCGGCATGTCAATATCACACACACGTAAAAACTAGTCTGCTAAAGGCTTAACTATTGCCTGGCAACATGACTAACTTTTGAAAATAGAAAAATACATCCCAATAAATTTTTAACCTCATTCCATCAGAAATATAGTCCAATTTCTAATGATTAAAATTCAAGATAAAGGAGTATCAACTGTAATATTTGGTTTTAAGGTTCAATTTTGTTTGTATTTAGCTCAGGTAGACATTCTTCGGTACCAGCTGGCAATCAGCTGTTGTTCAATATCTTAAAATGCCATTTAATTTTCTTCTTAATTAATATGTATACCGCGTCCTTTAAATAACGTGGCAAGTAGATATAATTTTTGATTATAATTTAGACTATCTATGCAAATAAATAAAATTAAAGTCTCCGTCTGTAATTTTAAAATAATAGCTTTTTACTAAACGCATATGAAAGTACATACGAAAATAACAAAACAATTAAGTCTTTGTGTTTGTTCCGGCTAATCTCCGAAACGGCTGGACCGATTTTGACGAGACTTTCATTGGCAGATAGCTGATGTTATAAGGAGTAACTTAGGCTACTTTTATTTTAAAATAAGAATTAGGGTTTGTAATCGTTATTAAATTCAAAGCTTTAGCCAATCTTTCTAATACAAAATGAGCGATGTGATAGCTTGTCGACATGACAGAAGGCGGGAATCATAGCTTGACAAGTTGACAGTTATTTAAAACGAATTAATAAACAATTTTCTTTTTTTTGTTGCTTTTTTTTCACTGCCATTTCTCTAAAAGTTCGAACTGTCTTTGTCGTCATACTGACAAGACTTTTTATTCGCGCTTTGTTACTTATGCAATTTTGCTACCTGTGATCCTCACAATCAGCTGATGGCTCTTTGCTTCGATTTCTATTAAAATCAGCTGTGTTTTGTTATCATCTCGATTCCCAAGTTGAGAAGTGTTATTGGGTTTTTCTGTATGGAAAATCTCAGTAACAGCACGGAGTCTGGAACTGTGCCCGGTAGATGGCAATAGGCTCACCCCTATTACTTGGGACGAAATGTGGGTGTACAATAGTACACCTCTGCCTAACCATTCCATAAATATGTTAGGAATTATTCCAAATTATTCAAGGTAGTTTGTACTATTGCTAAATCTAAGTTGATAACTAATAAAATAGGTAATTCTAGTAATAAAATTAAGGCTGTATGGCAGGTAATAAATACAGAAACTGGGAATGTCAAGCAGCGGGATACCGACTTGTCTTTAAAAACACATGATGGTTTTAAAACTAATAAGTTAAAAGTCGCAAACATACTAGGAAACTATTTTACAAATATCCCTATAGAGTTAACAAAAACTCTTGCCTCATCCTATACTTTAGCTGAATCTCTACTTAAAGAGAATTTCTGCAAAGACGTGCCTAACTTTAAATTCAAGCCTATCTGTATAAGTACAATTAAAACAGCATTTAAAAGCCTAAATATCAAAAACACTGAAGACTTGTGGGGCATCTCTGTTAGAGTTATTGTAGATATTATTGATACTATTGCCCCCATACTTACAGGCATATTCAACCAATGCATAGATAAGGGTACGTTTCCTGATTTGATGAAACATAGTAAGGTCATACCAATATTCAAATCAGGCTGTAAGAATAATCCCTCCAATTATAGACCAATCTCCGTTCTCCCCGCATTAAGTAAAATATTTGAAAAAATTTTGCTTGATCAAATGATTTCACATTTTAATTCCAATGGATTATTACATACTCGTCAGTTCGGCTTCACCAAGGGTAGGTCTACTACTGACGCAGGAGTGAAATTAATCACTCATATTTTGGAATCCTGGGAGAGCTCACAGGATGCAATTGGCGTCTTTTGTGATCTCTTTTAGGGTTTTTGACTGCGTCGACCACTTTATACTAATCCGCAAATTAAACTATTACGGAATTCGTGAACGAGCTGCCGATCTTGTTCTATCCTACCTATCACAAAGACAGCAAAAAATATGTGTAAATGGTGTCTTATCTAAAGGGTCTCTGGTGAAAATGGGCGTACCACAAGGCTCAATTCTTGGCCCTTTCCTGTTCTTGGCTTATATTAATGATCTTCCATATATGATGAGCGGAATAGCTGATATTGTTTTGTTTGCGGATGATACTTCCCTCATTTTTAAAATAAGTAGAAAAGATAGCGAAGTAATACATGTTAACAATAGCTTAAATATCCTTTCTAAATGGTTCGCAGCAAATAATTTATTACTAAACGCTACTAAAACAAAATGTCTCAAGTTCTCCTTGCCAAATGTACCCCAAGTAAGCTTAAACATAATGCTTGATGGCAATAAACTTGATTTAATAAACGAAACAGTGTTCTTAGGTATTACAATAGATTCGAAGCTGCAGTGGGGTCCGCACATCACAGCTCTATCGAAGAGACTAAGTTCCGCGGCTTTTGCAGTCAGAAAAATTAGACAATTAACAGATATAGCTACTGCCCGAATGGTATATTACGCATACTTTCATAGCATTATGTCTTATGGCATTCTGTTGTGGGGATCAGCGGCGGATGTAGAATCAATTTTTGTATTACAGAAGAGGGCGATCCGTGCGATCTATAACATGGGCCCACGCGAGTCTGTACGGGATTTTTTTAAAGAAATCGATATTTTAACACTACCGTCCCTCTACATTCTAGAAAATATAATGTTCGTTCGGAAGAACCTTCACATGTTTAGTATCAATAGCGACGTTCACAACATTAATACTAGAAATAAACACAAAATAGTGGTGCCAAAATTTAGATTGACTAAAACAAATAAATCATTTTTAGGACACGGTGTACGCTTCTATAACAAGCTACCTAAAACTGTAACCGATCTTACCGGTAAGAAATTTAAAATCCACGTTAAATCTGTTCTCACAAAGAAAGCATATTATAGGATCAAAGACTATGTTGACGATAGAGACGTGTGGCGTTGAATATCTTCTGCACATGTGGCTTCCCTGGTTATCCATTGTGTCTACTAATTCTATTTTATATTAGATTCACTTTACATATCTGGATATTCTTGATGTTTCAATATTTTCTATTCTTTTTTGTATTTTTTTATTTCTGTTTTATCCGCTTTGATCTGTTTATCCCGTTTTTAGTTTATATTCGAAACAATTGTTTAACTCATGTTGTATTGCCTCATTGTGTAAGTAGCATTCTATTAAGTTTGTATTTTTTCTTATATAATGCATGTTAATTTAAGATTTTAATTGTAAATTAACTTTTTGTTTTTGAAAAGAGTATCCATGGAGTTTCTTGCCGGTCTCTTCTCCATAGGACCTACCCCCTTTGGAACCGTGCGCCTAGAGTCTCGACTTTTTAAAAGTGCCTGAAAAGGCCTACTTGAAATAAAAAACTTTGACTTTGACTTTGACTTTGAACCCTTCGTGAAATACAGGCGTGATGATATGTTATGTTATGAACCTTTTCTCTACTAGAAGTTTCAGCTCATCAAAACCTTGTTGGATGCAAAGAGGTGGTTTATATATAGAATTACTAAGCGGCAGCCCGGAGTTTTTAAATTTGCCCAGTAGATGGCAATTGACTCGTCCTATTATAACATGACACTTAATAACGACATCGGCTAAATGTGTGTGTACTACTGCCTAAGATTTCGGAGACCAGGCGTGATGCTAAAGTATTTTTATTTCCTCAAACCAAAAGGATTTAAAGAACCTTCCATGTATCAGCCCGGAGTTTTTAATTTGCCCGGTAGATGGCAATTGACTCGTCGTCTTATTCCGTGACATCGGCTAAATGTGTGTGTACTATTGCTAACTAGCTTTTCGGAGAGCAGGCGTGATGCTAAAGTATTTTTATTTTCTCGAACCAAAAGGATTTAAAGAACCTTCCATACATGTCACAGTAATGAATCACACCAAAGAGATTCTATGCATCTACCTATGTTTTTTTTTAATTTTTACTTGTGCCACTTACCTGTACTATTAACAATCAGCTGATGGTAATATTGCGACGCTTTCTATTCTAAGATCAGCTGAACCATTGTTACAAATTGTCATCCATTGAATACAATACATTGTTGCTTACGGGAACGAGATGACACTGGGTGAAGGGCAGGAATCAGATCGATATATTTTACAGATAATTGTATTTAAACTACATACTTAAAGAATTCTCTTAATTTTGTTTTTTTAAATCGTTGCTCCACTCTAGGAATAATTCCTGTAATTCACAGACCCGAAACTACTATCTGTAGATCATACAAATATTTGTTCCGTGTGCGAATCGAACCCGCGCCATGTAGCGCAACAGTCGATCTCTCAACCACCGTGCCATCAAAATGCTCGAAACGTAACAATGATTTTAGAGAAATAAAAAATTGAGTACTAAGAGACTATCTCTGGCCTCATCATCATCAGCCAGAAGAGGTCCACTGCTGAATGAAGGCCTCCCTCAAGGGGGGGGGTTTGCCATAATCCCCACGCTTGGCAGGCGGATTGGGGATCGCAGTGGCTCACCGATTAGTGAGAGGACGCTGCTGCCCGTCCTCCGGTGTCTGGCCGCAGTTTTAAGACGTACCCGGGTCGGAATCTCTGGCCTAACCACCCATAATTCTGATTTTTTCATCCCCTTTGTGATTCCAATGTAAAAACTTTAGCGCAATGACAACCGGTTTGTTTTTTTATTTTATTTGCCTCCTTACCTGTGCCATCTTTTCAATCAGCTGATCCCAAATTTCTATTCAAATCAGCTGTAGTGAGTGGCCTTTGTGAGACGTTTTGTTGCGCAAAGAAGTAAATAAATCATTTCGTTGAGAATGCACGAGACGACTAAGCGAGGAACTAACTAGACACAAAGCTTTTTGCTTTGTCGTTTCTTATGCGGTCAAGCAGTGGAATTCTCTGCGTTCTGTTATCGTTCTCTGTGTTCTCTGGTACCGTTTTTTAACTGTGTTCCTCGATCTGTATCTAAGTGTTTCCCCGCGGCTTCGCTCGCGTGGATATATGTATATAACAAAATAAGGCTCATTTAAAAACGCCGATTCACGTGTACATTTATTTCAAACCAGAAGCAGGTATATGAAATTTGGTGCTTCTTATTTTGAAAATGACGGATTTCCGTACAACCGTTCCTCCCTTATTTTACCCCCTTAAGGGTGAAATTTCCAAAAATCCTTCCTTAGTGGATGCTTACAACATAAAAGGCATAAACTGCCAAAATTACAAGTTTGTAGCCTCAGCGGTTTAGGCTCTGCGTTGATGAATCAGTCAGTCAGTACAAGTAATTATACATATGTATAGATCTGAGCTTGCATGATCCATCCTCGGCAGAATCCTCACCATCAGGTGAGGTGCTGCGTGATACTCAGATCCATAATTAGAGATATATGGACTGTGAACTGGCAACTGGTACTATCTCATTTTTGACAACATTACAGGATTAAGAAGAAACTATCGACCGCGTTGTGTATACAAAACGGTCGATGTTAGTACAAATTGAATGAATTCAATTTTGGCGTCTAATTTTGATTGAAATAAAATATGCTTGTTGCAGCACTGCCGGGTATGAAATAGTTTAGAATAGTATAACCAAGTAAAATCCTCATAAAATCGAGATAGGACATGTTGCCAGTTCACAGTCGATAATTAAAAGCTCCAAAATGCACGAATTGGAGGCAGTAGAGAATTTAGTAAAAAAAAATCTCGAAAAAAAAAACACGTAAAATATCCTCCGGGTCTGCATTGGTACACTGATTTCTTTGGTATACTGACTCACGTGACGTCATATAATGGCCGACAATTTGTCAATACGCTCAGCTGATTCAAACAGAAACCTTTTCCCATCAGCTGATTGTGACACAGGTAGCTTGCATAAGTTGCGGTTTAGAAAAAAATGCTCTTTGTGCAATGCTCTTTTTAAATTTTGAAGATATTCGTTTTGGGTTCTGTATGTTATATTGAAGGAGAATTGCACGTGTAGGGCTTAGAAAGTTTTGATGGTGTGTGTAGGCCGCCAACCCTCACCAGGGACAGTGTTCTAAGGCCTAACCCTTCTCATTCTGAAAGTGGCCCTTGTCCAGCAGTGGATTAGTAATAGGCTGGATATATTAGATACTTGATTCCGGCCGCGGCTTCGGCCGTAGCTTCGCCCGCGTGGATTACGAAACCGTGCAATTTTTTGTGCGGATCCCTAATTCTTTTTCTAAAATATAAAGTGGCCTACGTTACTCCATATAACATCAGCTATCTGCCAGTAAAAGTTCCGTCAAAATCGGTCCAGCCGTTTCGGAGATTAGCAGGAACAAACAAACAGACAGACAATTTATTAAATTGTTTTTTTTTTTGTTATAAGTTACCGGATATACTTTCCTATGCATTTATTAAGAAACTTAACTGCTGCTGTGCGTGAGATCTTGGCTTCGATACCCGGGTGAGGCAAAGTAATAGCCCAAATAGCAGCCGGGGGTTTGAAATTGTGGCCGGTATATGGAAACAGCCTCGCATCGGCGATTGGTGAGCAAATTACGCCTCTGCCTAACCCTTAGGCGAATACAGGCGATGCTATTGAAATGTAAACACATGTCGCGGCCACATGGCCAATGCATTATTTAGTATGCACTTCCTTCATTTTCATTGTTTTGGCAAACATTTGCCAATAAACGACTCCACCTACCGATTCCTTTTATTTTCATGCCGGACCCCAATATATTTCATCAAACAACCTATGATTGTCACTCAAAATTCTGCCTTATTCCAGTACATTAAGTTTCAAAATCCTTTACCCCTATTTATATGTAGCAAGATTACTCAAAAATGAGTCTTAGGGCAAGAAATATAAGGTTTAATATTCCATAAATTTTTCGCAAGTCCATTTTGCAATATTGACAATGGAAATATGCACGTGCGCTTACATTGAACGGAATTAAAAAAAAAAGAACAGGTATACAATTTTACAGCTGACAATCAGCTGTTTTGTGTGGATAGAGGAATATTGAGTCTTATTCCGTGTGCTTAAGGTCGAATTTTGGGTGAAGCTAGTATATTTTTTATTATTATTTAGAAGTTTCGAGTATGTAATAATACTTTAGGATTTTTAAAATAGCTTCTGGTCCCGGCTCCGTCCGTGTTTTCTTTGTTTTTTATCCTATAACCCAGAATTATTGGGCTGGACGCGGAGATCAATAGATCAACATATCATCACGCCTACATCCCCGAAGGGTTAAGCAGAGGGGGTACTGATGTGCATCCATGTTTCACCGATTTTGTTTCTGTGTCGCATGTAATAGGGGTCGAGCCTAATGCCATCTACCGGGCACAATTCGATTCCGTGCAGCTATTGAGTTTTCGTACAGCAAAATCCAATAACACTTTGCCTGACTTGGGAACCAAAGCCAGGACATCACGCAGCAGTCGAGCTTGCGACCACTAGACCAATGATGCTATGTTTATGTAATACTAGCTTCCGCCCGCGGCTTCGCCCGCGTGATTTTCGAACCCATATATTTTTCCAGCATAAAAAGTATGGAAGAAGAAGATATGGAATAGCACATAGGCTTTTTATCCATGAAAAATGTACGGGTTCGTAAACCACGCGGGTGAAGCCGCGGGCGGAAGCTAGTTATTCTATAACATAGAAATTATTATGCCTAACTCATAACATTAGTAAATTTACAAACAAATATAGAAACAGTACTTTTGAAGTTATACTTGTTTTGGCATGCCGACAGATAAAAGCGACACCATAAAGTTGGCTGGTAATTGTCTCTTAAATTTTCTTGGGAATTGATTGCTATATTCAAGGTAGTTATTGAAATATTTGTGCATCTGTAACACGTGTTTCATATCAGTGCATATAAAAAAAAATAAGAAGTATGTATAACTTCTTACGTGCATACATAAGTACACACACACATTTTTTTCTTCACCCTGTATTGTTCCAATTTTGGTCAAAAAGACCACATTTTGTGGTCCTTTAGCCACTCTATTATAATGGCATTGCTTCAACGGTTCCTATGCCTTGTTCTGAGAGGGGGGAAGCCTAGGCAAGAGGGAAGGAGGTTACATTTTACATAGTCTATCAGTTTATGGTCGACCGGAAATACAAATAGACAGCAGTGATAGCCCAGGAGTTGAATGCTTGCCTTTCATGTAGGAGGGTCTAAGTTCAAACCTAGCCCACACTTCATGGCTTTTCATTTCAGGAAACCTGCACACCTGAGAGGGCTCCATAAGTTCTTGATGGTGTGTGTAGTCTGCCGCACCGGGGCAGCGTGGTGGACTAAGGCCTAACCCTTTTCATTCTGAGAAGAGACCCTTACCCAGCAGTGGGATAGTAATGGTTTGAATTTATTATTATATTAGTACAAGGTTGGGGCAGGTGCGTCTAGCATAAATATCTTTACTACTTTTAACTAAAACATGAATATCTTTTGAACTACATCAAATTAACTGACCATGTTTATAAAAACATTTTACCTTATTGAATTCCTACTGAAAACTAATACAATGTTTATTTCTTTACTGAAAAATGGACATGTTTTATCAATTGTTTTGTGAAATAAAGTATATTTATTTATTTGCTGAAATATGGTACACAAGTTATTATATATAAATTAGACCAAGACATACTTCACCAGTAATATAGGCATGCAAAATATTATAGTAAGCTATTTAAGGTAGAGTGAAGACAATATAAGAATTTATAAATATAATAATTTATAAAAGATTGTAAATACTTTTAATGTATATTTTAGACACCCTTATCAACTTTATATAAAATTTGTATCTGTCCAATCAAATACGATATAATATAAACATTTGTTAACATAATTGTTGCACTTGCAAGCACTTTTAAAATGAGAACACAATGCATATTAGCTATGATAGATAAACACAATCTTATGTACTTCAAAAGAGGTTATAAAAAGGAAACGCCTATTTTATTCCAATTAGAACCTTATTAGAACATTCTGGCGCGTATTTAGAGTACAATTAACAATACTCACCCGGTACGGTACTGCCCGTTTGACCCATTTTAAACAAATTTCTCAGCAAACGTCCACACACCAATTATCACAGATAATTCTCTATTTATACAGTATTTATGTCCTTTTAACACATTTAAGGACTCTAAATGTCTCACAACACACACAAACTTGAACTATGGACCCCACGCACGCATGTTTACTATATTTATTTAATTAAAACACGATTGCTATAATTCTGTACGTAATTAATAAAATTTATTCGAATTCGCATTACTTATGTTATATATTCCTATAGGATTCACATATATGGTTGTATTATTAATATTGCACTCGATAAAATATCATTATTGCGTTTATAATATATTATTTTTTATATTATTTAACATTACAGTCCACTGTGCACACTTTGACATGTAAGGTTGCGATAAAAATCGCCGTTCGGATTCTAATTACGTCATTTGCAAAAGTCATCTTTGCGGTACCGTATTACGTGAGAATGCCGTGAAACGAGTTGAAAAAAAAAGATATGTTTAGTTAATAAAACGGTTGCAAAAGGGTTGTAAATAAAGTGATTAGTATGTGGACTGAAATAAAATAGTCTTTGAAATATAGGTATTTTCATTCAAATGTTTTGGTTCTATTTAGCACCTTTCGTAAATGTATCCAAAGTGAATAAATGTCACTTATAGGCTAAGAACATATGATTTCAATGTGTTACGGTTTCTATCGATTTTTCTAAAAAACAATTAACAGTTGTGAGTTTATTTAAATTTTAGTCCATCTAAATTTTATCTGTACTATGTTTTCAAACATTTTTCAAATCCCTCGCGGTTAACAAGAGTTTAAAAAAATTGCCGGTTTTTATTATTTACAAAACCGGTAAATAGAGGGATATGGTAGAAAATACATTATAACTTTCTGGCAACATTGGACAAAAAATCAAACGCCAACAATCGCAGTATTTTGAAAAAGCTTCGTTGGTGGTAATTGTTTATTGATGAATTTATATATAATCAAGCAAATAAGTGAAAATGTCGAATAACAATGTATTGATTGAAAAGAAAAAGGCTTTATTAGCTTACAAAGAGAAGATTCTAAAGGAGATCAAGACTTACGAGGAGAATATAGAAGATTTTAAGTCCAATCATAAAAATAACAGCTATTTTGAAGACTTTAACAGGTATTTTTTGTAAATAAAACAAGAATAGCAAAGAAAATATTACCGTCGTATTTGTTCCATATTAACTATTCCCTTTTCCCACGACTACGTCAATGTAGAAAGATTTTTCATACATAAATTTAATTCCCATTCTCATCCTCTTAGAGGGTGAATTTTCGAAAATCCCTTCTTACCAGATGCCTACACCCTATCAGTAACCTGTCTGCGAAGTTTCAACTTTGTAGGCTTAATACATAGTTCCTGAGATTTTGTAAATAGTCAATAAGTGATAATTTACTTGTAATAAATAATATAATCAACCCAATGTTCCACAACTGTTACTGTCCCCAAGGGTAAGGCTAAGGCCTTGTCCTTGGGGACCACCACGCTGGCCCGGTGCAAATTGGTGCAAATACACTCACCAACAAAAACTTTATGGAACCCTCACAGGTGTGCAGGTTTCCTCACGATGTTTTCCTTCACCTTTAAGACAAGTGATAATCAAATTAAGATACGCACATGACTCTCATGAACTGAGACCCTCGTGCATGGAAGGCATGGGTTATCAGTGTTGTTCACTTAACAATATAAAAAAAACGACATATATTTTACAGTTCAGACTCCGAAGATGACTTTCCACATGCCATCGACACAGGCCCCACTATTCCCCAGCTGAAACTGCAACAGGCTATGCTGAAGACTTGTCTGCAAGCCACAGAAGAGCTCACAAGCTTAACGGTGTTACAGTCAGAAGTGAATGTGTTAGTTGAGGATCCGAAACTCGAAGGGTAAGTATATCTCGCCATAACCTTAAAGAGTTTGGCAGAGTCATATACGGTGTAATATTGTTCACCCTGTTATTAAGTTCCCGTATTCGAACCATCTCATTTTGAGAACAACAGGAGATGAGAACTAGATATACACTTTACATACAGTTTTGTGAACGGTACCTTGACATGTCCTCAGTATGCACTTATTTTCTCAGCCAAAATAGAGTACATTGGCCAATTGAGAGCAAAACTTTCAAAATTAGAAGCGGAAATTAGCTTGGAGATTTAAATAGAGAGAAGGCCCATGTAATAAAGGAGAGTGATCTTAGTCACTTCAGTGCATCGAAATACACAAAAAACATACTTGATATAGTCAGTGAAAAAAATCTCAATTGCATAACTGCATTATTTTGTTGCTATTTTCATGAGGCAGTGCATCGAAATACATAAACCTAGATGGGTCTGGTCAAAAGTACTGACCACTGTGTTTGACTGGTGGTTTTTGGTGATTTTTCCAATGTCAAAATTTTGCCTTGTTGGCCCTCTGTCCTTGCACCCTTTTTGTTAATCTATTGAGGTCACCATTGTTCTTTCATCTTTCAAGAATCTTTTAATTCTTATTCATAATTGTATTGTTCTCAGGGAGAAACCAGTGACAGAAGCAGGCACTTGGATGGAGGTGACAGCCGAGTGCAGAATAGACCTTATACCTTTTACTATTACGTTCTTCATGCATAAACCTGTGAGTACCTTATCAGGCAGCCAACTGCTGAACAAACAAGGCCAAGTACTTTGGTACCTCAGGAACTCTACGATCTAAACTCATCATCATCTGCCTAGCCTAGTTAAACTACATTGGGGTTGGCTTCCAATGTAACTGGTTGCCTTCCAATGTAATTTTACACGGAGCAACTGCCATCAGATTGGGAGATACTGATACTCTAAGGCTAGATTGTCAGACTTTGGACTACTAACACCCGTAATTATCATATGACAAGCATGAAAAATGGTCAGCCATTCAAGGACTGACTGCGGCAAGTGCTGCTTAACCTTACAGATCGACCAATCTGCTTGGTATCTATGTAGCTACGAGCCCCTCTTCTCTATGATCGGGACTGGTGCACTGTTCCAAAGTTGGTTGGTCCAAGTTTCCAAAGTGGAATTCCTAATTAACTGGACTGCACATTTATCCATGAGGCCTGTGACCTATTTAACAAACAATTCTCAACCTTATAGGACCGTAAGTTCGCCCCACCGTCATACCGAGGTCTTCGGGTAGTGCCTGTGAAGTATGCACATGATATGGAACTCTCCAAGTCAGTGTTACACTCATTGAAACTACCCAGCGACGCAGTAGAGGTAATCCTAAATAATCCTATTAATATTATAAATGTGAAAGTTTGTGAGGATGGATGGATGGATGGATCTTTGTTACTCTTTGACGCCAGAACGGCTGAACGGATCTAGATGAAATTTGGCACAGAGATAGATTATAGTATGGAATAGCACATAGGCTACTTTTTATTCCGGAAAATGTACGGGTTCGTAAACCATGCCGGCGAAGCCGCGGGCGGAAGCTAGTTATTTAATAATTTCCTTTATTTCAGGTTCTAAAGAGCTACGCAGCAGGTTATCGGTCCCGGCGCACCACGCTCGCGCGTCTAGCTAACAAATATGGCAACGCACTGTTCATGGAGCCTCATGTGAGTTGTTACATCCTATTTTAAAATTATTGTTAAATTGACAGAGCCGCCACGTACGATGATACCTGATATCGTAAACTCAAACCAACTTGCTAATTTACTTAAAAAAATTCTTAAATTGTCCACCATCCCGCACCGGGCCAACATGGTGGACTAAGGCTTAACCCTTCTCATTCTGAGAAGCGATCCTTGCCCAGCAGTGGGACAGTAATGGGTTGAATGTATTATTTATTATAAGTGAAATATCACTTATTAACTTATCACAAAATCTCAGGAACTGTTAGGCCTGCAAACTTGAAATTTCGGAGTATTGATCCCCATCAATACTCCACTACTTGTAGGCATCCGCTATGAAAAAGATTTTCTCAAATTCGCCCTCTAAGAGGATGGAAATGGGGATGGCAATGGGTTGAATTTACAATTATCTGTGTCTTGTATCAAAAAATCTTCCCTTCTAGCCTGATGGTGGTTTTGTACTGAAATGCGCTGATCTTCTGGAAGTATCTTGGAGGCTTGATAACAAATGGTCCCCGGTGGCGCCATTCCACCACAAAATGAAGTTTGAACTCGAGTACATGGGTAAGTTATATATTTAATCATAATCAGAATGGTATTAGTACAATAATAGTTATTTGTAATAAATTTATAAAGTTATGGTGAAATTAAATTAATATTCAATATTAAACATGTAAACGAATTAATATTATAATTCATGATTAACTTACTCATAAAATGTCAAGAATTTGTTTGTAATTTTGAAGCCCATGAAATAGAGGACAATCCTTTCGCGGAACGCAAGCGTTCAACCGCTAGGCTATCCCTGTTATTATAATATATTATAATTACATAATTAATAATACTAATATAATATTCCAGAGGAATCCTTCATAAAAATAATAACGCAGGCGCACAAGCAGCTGTTAGACCCCGCCATACAAACAGACGAACGTACATTACTCTTAGCTAAAATTATCAGCACTTGCCTCGAAGCCACAGGGCCTATAGACTCGGATTCAGACCTAGAATCTAAAACAACAGAAAGAGACACTGATATAGAAAAAAGAGATAGTGAGACTGAAAAAAGGGATAGTGAAGTCATGGCACCGCCCAAAAGTCTTCCTAAAAAATCTAAACAAAAAAATAAAGATGTGCCTAATCCTCCTCAAAAACGAAGTATGGATGATCAAAATAGTGATGGTGGGCCTAAAAGAATGAAAAGCAATGATATGCCTAGTGATTTATCTAAAAAAAGTAACGCAGATGGTGGAAGTAATGCTAGAAAAAGTAAAATGAGTGATGTAGTGAATGTAGGTGGTAAAAAGAGTAAAACTAATGATGTTAGTGATAAAAATAAGGATAAAGTTGGTAGCAATTTAAATAAAGAGTCTAGCAATACTGAAAATGCCAACACTAAGACAAAGAATAAAACTGTCAAACAGCCTGATAATCTAAACAATGATACACATGGCAATACTAAACCTAAAAATATGAAAGAGCCTGAGGAAATTGACGATAAAGCTAGCAACATTAAAGTTAAAAATAACAACGTGAAGGATTCTGGGAAATTTGAGGATAAAGGTAGCAACAGTAAACCTAAAAGTAAAAATATGAAGGAGTCTGTTAATACGGTAAACAAAGATGGCAACACTAAACCTAAAGTTCAAAACGTAGAGGAGAATAATGACGATGTCAACATGAAAACAAAAACCAAAGTCGCTAAGACTAAAACTAAAAATGTGAAAGACACCGACAATACGGAACAAGGGAAAGATAACGCTAAATCTAAAATTAAAAATGTTGAACCCAATAACAAAGATGCCAATACAAAACCAAAAAATATGACTTCTAAGGACCCTGAAAATACTGACAAAGATAATAACATTAAAACTAAAAGTATTGAGAAGAAAGCTAAAAATGTTACAACTACAAAAAACAGTGAAAATATAGTATCTACTAAAAATACGAAAACAAAAGACGCTGATCGTCAAACCAATAAACTTAAAGAAAAAAAGAATAGTGTGGCTAAGCAAAAAAATGCTGAAAACAATATAAATAAAGCTAACATAAAACCTAAAACTGCCGATACAGTGAAAGCTACAGAAAACAATGTTGCCAATACCAAAAATGATGATCAAACAGTAAAAAAGGTTATTAAGAATAAAAATAAACCAGAATTGATTAACAAAGTGACTGAGAAAACAGATAAAGTTAAGACAGTTAATTTAAACTCTAAAAGCGATAACAATACAGTTAAAAAAGTGACTGAGAAAATCTCTACAAATATGAAAATTAAGGATAAAATATCACCAATAACTAATAAAGTTTTTGACAATAACGTTCAAGAGAAAGATATAACTGATATTAAAGATAAAGCACCTGAAAGAGTTATAAGCGGAAACAATGTTACCAATAAAAAAAGTAAAGAAAGTACCAATAATATTATTAATAATAAGAATATACCGCCACCAACTAAAACTATGAAAAACGTGCCACACAGAATTTCCACCCACAGAACGGCATTAAAAGCTACGAATACACAAAAATCTGGCAACACGAGAATTTTGAGCTCTGGCAACACTGAAAAAGAAAATAGCGGTTCGAAAATTTCAAAAATACCGCAGAAGAAATTGTCAGTTATCAGTGAAAGATCTGTTAGAAAGAATCCTTTAAGAATTAGTCCTAGTAAGTACTTTTTTAGATTTTTTATAATCTTAGTGCCGCCCTTTTGACTGAACAAAAAAAAAATGGCAGATTTTCAAGGTGAAATTACCAAAGATCCCTTCATAAAATCTAGTTTTTAGCCCCAGCGGTTTAGACTGTGCGTTGTTAAATCTGCCAGAATCGGTATTTTTATAATGTACCTATCAGAGCGTGCACAGAGTTTTTAGACAGGGTAGGCAGAAAATTTTAAAAGCTTACTCACCAATAATACCTTCTTCATGTTGGTATTGGTTCGTCGTCTTGTCGATTAAGTAATGATGTATGTGATTTGCCACCTCAAATATCTTATAATAAATATTTATCTGTGTTATGTAGGGTAGGCAGTGTCTTTTTGTCTTTATGAACCGCACGCCACTGGTACCTATAGCACACATAAGATTAGAGCAAAATATCCATTCCTTAAAATTAAAAGCCTAACCCTAGATCGGCTTGGTGGAATATAAAAATATAAAACAATTAATTGCTTGTCGTTTTCAGAGAAAATCCCTTCAAATTTCAAGAGTTCATCACAAGAGAATACTTTCAAACAGAAGATGATTAAAAACACCAATATACCCAGTAAGTGAATATTATCTGTATAGCCTTTTCTTAATGGTGTGGTCGGCTCCCAGTCTAACAAGATGTGGCTGAATATCAGTATTGTATAACGCGACTGCCATCTGATCTCCGCCACACAATTACTGGGAGACACTGATACTCTAAGGTTAGACTGGTTGTACGACTTTTTGGGCTACTGACACTCGTAACCACTGTCATAGGTATTCGTATGACACCCGGGACTTATTGCTTAACGTGCTTGTGTGAACAAACCGGTCACCCATCCAAGGATTGACCGCAAGAAGCGCTGCTTGACCTCGCAGATCGTCTCGTTTGTGCTTTAGCCATGTATCTACGAGTCGCCAAGAGTACATAAATAATACATACGTACATAAAGTCACGCCTTTTCCCCTTGGGGGTAGGCAGAAACTACGGAACGCCACGTGCTACGATCCTTACATAACCCTTTTGCTTCATCTACATTCATGGATCGTTTCATACATGAACGCCGGTTGTGTGTACTGCACACCTGACCTTTTTGAAGGACATCACCAATAAGGTCCGTATATGTCCTTCTAGGGCGTCCCCTCCTGGCGTTTCCACTAACAACCGCGTTATAAATCCCTTTCGTTAATTGCCTTTCATCCATCCTCTCTACATGACCAAACCAACGAAGCATACTTTTCTCTGTCACTACTGCAACTACTCTATAAAAACATTGTTTTTTTAATTTCAGGATTATTGAAGAAACCTGCTCCTAAGACAACATAGTAAAAAAAAAAACTAATTCTATGTATTTTACTAAAATTATTGAGTGCCTTATGTCTTAAGTAATTTAACCTTAAACTAATCATGTTATATATTATTTTTATAAGTGATGACATAAATAAAAACGTGTATTTTTAAATTTAAAAATGTCTTTTATTTATTAGAAAAATAAATTCACAAAATATGATTAAAAAAATTAAATGATTGTAATTTTAATTCACTAAAATTATTCTTAATTTTATTCATAGTAGTCAAATTAATTACTAAATTTATTCTAAATTAAAAAAATTCAAGAAGATAAAAAGGTCTTGTCTTATATTTATTAGAGAAAAATAAATTCACAATGTCATGAAAAAATTATTAAAAAAAATAATTGATTGTAATTTTAAGTCATTAAAATTATTCTTAATTATATTCATAGTAGTCAAATTAATTACTAAATTTAAAAAATAAAAGAATATAAAAAGGTAAAAATTCAAAGTTTTCTTAATAGAAAACGATGTCCTGCAAAATATAAATTAATATCCTGCTGAAAACGGATAATTCCTATGAGTGTCGCCCATTCTGAAAAAAAAAAAAACAATAAAATCTCATTGGTCTCGTACTTGTAAGGACAATTACTGAGGACGATATGTTGGGTTCAAATCTCAAGACAGTTATCAAGTTTCTGTGTTAGAAGATTATCACAAGTATTTCTTGTAGTCATAATGATCGTAACAAAAAGGAAAAATGAACTTTATTCAGTTGTCATACATTTTAAAATACTACAAGCGGCTAAGAACAGATATTAGTGATGGGACACGGGACACTCAAGACTAATAATCTTTACTATCATAAATGCGAAAGTAACTGTCCGTCTGTTTGTTACCTCATCACGACTAAACCGCTGTACAGATCATTATGAAATTTCGCAAAGAGATAGCTTGAGTCCTGGAAAAGGACAGACTTATTTTTACTATAGCAGCAAAATAATTATCTATACTAATATTATAAAGAGGTAAAATTTGTATGTAGGGGGTAATCTCCGAAAGTAATGATCCTATTCTAAAAATTCTTGCACTGGTAGAAAGCTACATTATTCTTGAGTGCCATAGGCTATAAATTGTATATTACACGTAAGTTATGCGGACGAAGTCGCGGGGAAAAGCTAGTAACCTACATAATAAATCCTACTTATATTATAAATCCTACTATCCTATCCTACTTAACCTACTAATATTATAAATGTGAAAGTTTGTGAGGATGGATGGATGGATGGATCTTTATTACTCTTTTACGCCAGAATGGCTAAACGGATCTGGATGAAATTTGGCACAGAGATAGATTATAGTCTGGAATAGCACATAGGCTTTTTATCCCGGGAAAATGTACGGGTTCGTAAACCACGCGGGCGAAGCCGCGGGCGGTAGCTAGTACAAAATATACGCAGATGAAATCAATGGCAACAGTATTCAAGACATAACGTGACAACCTAAAACGGAAGTTTCGTCACAGAAATAAGGTTTAATTTCCCTGAATGTTACCATAATTATGATCACTGGTTGTTAATAGGTATCTGACTATAGGCCGACCGTTTAACTCGCGTATCGCCACTTGTGCGTAATGTCCAAGCGTCCGTAACAAAAATACCAACCGCGCGCTGCGAGCACAGCCAGCGCACTGCCGCACTTGACGTAAGCTCTCTGCTCCGCGCACCCCTTTCACCCATCCGCTAACATCTCCCCCCGCTCCCTTCTTACCGCGCAGGCGATACGCGAGTTAAACGGTCGGCCTATACATACTTACCCCATAAAAGTAAAAATACGTTTGTTTCTATTGAGCGCGTGCAGTGCGTCCACCTGAGACTTGTCCAGCCTGAAGGTTAAAGCCTGCAGGTTGTCCCACAAGTGGGCAGCAGACGACGACTTCACCACCACGTTGCGACCACACTCGATCTGGTATCTGTAATTAAAAGAAGGTATATTCTTTGTTCATCTGGCCGAAATGTAGAACTAATATCTACCATAGAAATAGTATGTCAATGTGTGTTAAAATTTATAAAGAAATACCTCAGACACTAAGAGACCCTTGAGATAAATAAGAGTACAGTTAACCCTTAATCTGACAAGAGAAAAAAATATGAAAAATTATGTTGCGGTACGTCCTTCCTACCTGACATTTCAGTAGCGACTAACCAGCCAAGAGCACGCGCATCTTGCTCCTAATTTTATATACATTAAATTAGTTTACAAATAAACTATTGGAATTAAAATAAATATAGTTAATAAAATTGCTGTATATTTTTTCAATGTTGATGTTCAGTATATTGCACATTATCGAATTAAGGGTTAAAAAAAAATGGCTTACAGAAAAAATACTACAGTAGAATGCTGTTATTTTGCCTGCATTCCTAAATTTGCCCAGGAATAACTCAATGACTTACTATATCAAATTCCATTTGCAATGCTAAATAATTTAGGAACTAAGATAAATATATCATTGAAATGAAATGAAATGAAATTATTTATTTTGCAATTAGGATTTTTCAATCACTTTTACACGTCTTTTTTAAACTAACGATGGCGTCGGCATTTCCTATGACTATCCCTGAGAAGAAACGCCGAAACAAACTCAGGGGTCAAAGTCTATTTTAAAGTCCAGACAGATTGTAATGATGTAAGGTTTTATGTGAGACAAATATAGGGTGGAATAGCCTTTTGAAGAAAGTGCCATAACTATTTGAGCTAACCTGTCGCAACAGAGTGCAATCATGCATCAGTTATCGTGAGAATTAATGAAATGAAGAGCGCTCAGCCTAGATCTCACTCACATTTACAATGTATTGCGGTTATATATAAGAAATAATTTCAATTTAAACGACATTACAATGTCAAAATAATGAAGTAAATAATATAATAATTAATGGCAAAAATTGTATATATAAAAAAAAAGAGGAAAGGCTAAAGAGCGGCTCAATCCCAAGCGTTTTTGTCACCTAAATAGTCCGAAATTTTATAGTATCCATAATTAGTAGTTAAGTTAAGAATACAGGTTTACTTTACAGGATTAGTACGGGCAAAGTTAGGAGTGCAGACAAAGTTACAGCATTTTACAGTACCACTCGCAAGATGGCAAAAAGAAAAGCGACAACTATCGGAGTGAAACGACTACAGAAAATCCTGAATCGCACTATGAGGGTTTACAATGATTTTAACACATACAAATGTCTGATATCAACTGTCAAGCTTCGGCCCGCTAGGCCGCTAGACTAGCCCGCTAGACTAGCGGTGGTCGTGGCGCGACGTAAAGGTTATCGAAACTATACTCAGTTTGTTTAGGTACTTAAATAAAGGTAAACAATCTTGATGTGATTTTTTACACAAACACATATTAAACAAATAAACTACTGCTTAAACTAGTGGTTCAATTGATTTGGTAATCGTTATTGTTGTTTTACATTGGTTTTTAGTCGCGTTTTATTTTTAAACTGAGTTTTTAAACAAAAAATATTAAAAAGACACATCAAGATTTTGATTACCTTTAGTTAAATACTTAAACAAAACGAGTATAGGTAACGTCATAATAGCGGATAGCTCGTTTCACCGTTCTGAAATAACCTGTTAACATCTATCCGCTAACATCTAACTCGATCGCGTTGCACTCCAACTCAACGCATACAACGTTTCGTTACACCTACATCGCTAAACACTATCGGGCTCGCGCGACCCGTAGTTGAATGCCGTAAATCCACATAACAAACGCTATTGATATTCAGTAGACAGTTCTGTACGACCCGGGTACGTCTTAAAACTGCGGCCAGACACCGGAGGACGGGCAGCAGCGTCCTCTCACTAATCGGTGAGCCACTCCCCAAGCCGCCTGCCAAGCGTGGGGATTATGGCAAACCCCCCCACTTGGGGGAGGCCTTCGTTCAGCAGTGGACGTCTTCTGGCTGATGATGATGATGAGACAGTTCTGTTTCGTTATCCAAGAAAGCCGCTACAGATCACCGCTACAGGCCACTTTGCCTGGTCGGAGGATCCTCCCTTTTCAATGCATTAACACCATACCTCGTTTCTCCATGGAAGGCCGAAGTAGTCGCTATAGTACCTACCTTATAAGTAATTGAGCAGGCGACACGTTCAACCCAGAAGCCATCACTTTTACCAGGGCATCGTCAATCACAGGGGGCACCGCACTCTTGAACTCGGCTGGGGTTCCCTGAGACGAAAAAATATTTTAATTCCTCATTATAAACGATTATTTTTAGGGCAGACAGTGTTTATAATGGTTCAATTTATTGGAATACATATGACAAATTCATGCACGTGTTCGTATTAAAAAATCCAGTCCAATAGTAAACCATAGCTGGGCACAGACCATTTCTTAGAATGAGAAGGGTTTAGTTCACCACCATATTAACCAGTTAACTCGCTCGGGAAAGAAAGTAAATAGCAATAAAAATGTAAAATATTATAATACTAATTGTATGTATTATCTGATAAAATCTATACAATAAAAAAATATTAAGATATTGACGACGTGGTTGGTGCTGTGGCTTAGCGTTTCGTGTCGCGGGTTCGATTACGGTACAAATATTATCTACAGAGGCCCAGACTTCTGGAAGGCGTGCGTGGGGCCGAAGCCAACACGTAGAGGCCCTTTAAGACAGCTTTAATGAAATGTTATGGTGACATTATTATTAAATCATTTATTTTAGAATAATACATTCCATAAATTGTTAATAACAATAAAAGCTATATTAGTAAATTAAATTTATTTAGTTTAATTCAAATTAATTACTTCAATTCAGTTAAATTGTCATTCAATTAAATTTATGTCAATCTAATTTAATTTAATTTTATAATATTTTCAATTATTAAATAATAATTGAAAATAATATAAAATTAAATTATATAAAATAATTGTGTAGCGACTACTACTCGCAACATGGCAAAAAAGTAAAGCGCCATCTATCGGAGTGAAGCTACAACAACAAACCCTGAATCGCACTATGAGAGTTTACGAGTCTAACACGTATACGAATGTCCGACACCAACCGTCGGGCTTCGTCCCGCCAGGCACCACATTGCCTGGTCGAAGGATTCACCCTTTTCAATGGATGAACACCATACCTCGTTCCCCCATAATTGAAATAATAGTGTGGGGCAACATTTTCTTAAACTAAAAGAAAGAAGAAAAATAATTTATTTACCTTAGACCCTAGTGTTCCGAAGCAGCTGAGGATTATGTTTCGTTCAGTGCAGTAGGTATGCAGGGGCTGTTGTGACAGGTACGGATGACACTCCACCTAAAGAATATTAAATTTCTTATATTTCTGTTACAATACACGACTTGGAGATCAAAGAGGAGGCTTTTACTCAGCAGTGGGATCCGGCTAATCGTAAACAGTAAACATAATGCACATAAATGGATTGTTGAGATCTAATCTTGGATATGGAGTTTCTTGCCCGTTCTTCTCCATTGGAAATCAACACTTTGGAACGTGGCAACTAGAGCCTGACTATTCATAAGTGCCTGTAAATGGTTTACATGAATAAAAATATATTTGAATTTGAATTTGATAATTAATATTACGGTATAACATAGCATCACGCCCAGTAGCGGTACGAGGGGGGAGGGGGGGTCTTGGGGGTCATGACCCCCGTTTCAGAATTATCAATTCCATAAATTGTTAGCAATACTTAATGTTATGTTAAAAAATTAAATTTATTTAGTTCAATTCAAATTAATTTTACATTCACTTCAATTTATATCAGTCTAATTTATTTCCAATTATTATTTAATATTACACCCCCACCCCCCCAAATTACTTTACTGTTAATATGACCCCCCCATTCTTTGGCTGCGACCGCACCTGATCACGCCTGTAGGTATTCCATGAAGGATTTGGCAGAAGTGTGCTATAAGATTTAGACTCCATGTATTAGGGGGCGAACCTATTGCCGTCTACCGGGACAGATATAAGTATCGAGCTTCTATTGAGAAATTTCTTACAGAAAAATCCAATTACATTGCCCGACCCGGGAACTGAACACAGAACCTCACGTTCAGCAACTGCGCTTTCGACCATTACACCAATTTACGCCAGTTTTACAGTGAAATTACTAACGACGCGTCTGCTAGAGCTGTGCGCGTCAGGAAGTTTGTTTCTTTTGTGTCTGCGATCGCTAATTACGTTTATTCTTTTGAAATTTGTATTTATGCAATGCCGGATTAGACACGTAGCAAGAGTAGCAATTGCTACGGGCCCCGCGCAAAGGGGGCCCCCGCGTATCCAGACCCACATGAGCGTAGTTTTTTAAGTGAAACTTATTAAGACGTGGTATATTGAAATTTACTTGATGTCACAAAAACGTGAAACGTTACACCCGTTTTCCGACTAAGACAATCCACGTCAGACAATCGGCAACCGATTATTTTGTTGGCGAAAATAAAACACAGAATTTCATACGGTAAACGCACGAGTTCTACAAAAAGTCACTTTATACTTAAGAGCCCATAGCAGATCAAGGGCCCCTCGATAGAATTTGCTACGGGCCTCACTCTTGCTTTATCTGGCACTGTATGATCTAATTAATGTTTTGCTGCAATAGTAAAAATAAGCCTATGTCCTTCTCCAAGACCCAAGCTACCTCTATGTAAAATTTCATAACGATCGGTTCAGTGGTTTAGTTGTGATGAGGTAACAAACATACAGACACGAGTTACTTTCACATTTATAACAGTTACCTGATTAACCATTGGTTTCAATGTTCCCTTGTCCAAGATCTTCTGGATCTGCTGTGAATTAAAGTTGCTGACTCCGATACTCTTCACGAGGCCCATGGTGACCAGCTTCTCCATGCCAAACCAAGCGTCCATGTAATCGTACTCCGAGTACTGGAGAACCGTTGCGATTTTGGGGATCGGGTCTGGTCCTTCCTGTAATAAGAATATATAAAGTCAAAAGTGAAAGTCAAAGGAGCTTTTGCAGTAACTTTTAAAACGTTAAGAATCTAGGTGTATGGTCCTAAAGTGGTTTGATCTTATGGAGAAGAGAGCCCCTCCAATTCATAAATGTTCAAGTGTAAAGCCTTAAATTTCTTTTATTATATTTATAAAATATCATACCATTACGAGTTCAAACCCGGCCCGCACCTCTGACTTTTCGGAATCATGTGTGGTTCAAAATTTGATTATCACTTGCGTTAACGGTGAAGGAAAACATCGTGAGGAAATCTGCACACCTGAGAAGGCTCCATAAAGTTCTTGATGGTATGTGTAGTCCGCCAACCCGCACCGGGCCAGCGTGGTGGACTAAGGCCTAACCCTTCTCATTCTGAGAAGAGACCCTTGCCCAGCAGTAGGACAGTAATGGGTTGAATTTGTCATAGCATCAAGCCTGTATTCCCCGAAGGGTTAGGCAGAGGTATACCATTGTAACTACACCCACATTTCGCTGATGCCGTTATTGAGTCCCATGTAATAAGGGGTGAGACTATTGCCATCTACCGAGCTCCAGACTCCGTGGTTGCTACTGAGAATTTCCACGCAGAAAAATCCAATAAAACTGCTCGACCCGAGAATCGAATCCAGGACATCACACTCAGAAGAATTCTCACTCAGAATTCTATTTTATATTAGATTCACTTTACATATCTGGACATTCTTGATGTTTCAATATTTTCTATTCTTTTTTGTATTTTTTTATTTCTGTTTTATCCGCTTTGATCTGTTTATCCCGTTTTTGGTTTATATTCGAAACAATTGTTTAACTCATGTTGTATTGCCTCATTGTGTAAGTAGCATTCTATTAAGTTTGTATTTTTTCTTATATAATGCATGTTAATTTAAGATTTTAATTGTAAATTAACTTTTTGTTTTTGAAAAGAGTATCCATGGAGTTTCTTGCCGGTCTCTTCTCCATAGGACCTACCCCCTTTGGAACCGTGCGCCTAGAGTCTCGACTTTTTAAAAGTGCCTGAAAAGGCCTACTTGAAATAAAAAACTTTGACTTTGACTTTGACTTTGAAGCGCCTGCGACCACTAGACCAATGAGGCAATCATATTAAATTTATGAGAGGCCTAATTCCAGCAATTTACGACGTTTATGGAGAAACGAGATGTGGTGTTCCTCCATTGAAAAGGGAGGATCCTCCGACCAGGCAAGGCGGTGCCTGGCGGGCCGAAGCCCAACGGTTGATGTCGGACATTCGTATATGTGTTGGAATCGTTGTAAACTCTCATAGTGCGATTCAGGATTTATTGTTGTCGCTTCACTCTGATAGATGGCACTTTACTTTTTGCCTCTTACTGATAATGTTTCTATATTCTACTTCGAGTATACTAACCTTAAATGACATAGGGTTATGTATCATATACAGGTCGAAGTACTCGAGCCCCATGTTCATCAGTGATTTCTTGCAGGCTTCCTCCACCAGGTCAGGCCGGTGGAACGTGCTCCAGAGCTTCGACATGATGAACAGTTCCTCGCTGAGCAAAGGAAAAACAATAATATTATACGGCAAAAAAAAAATTAATCATTCATATTTTAAAACTGTGATCTTTAATGAGAAGTATGAAATATGGAAAAAAAAAAATCTATACTCGGTTTGTTTAGGTACTTAACTAAAGGTAAACAAGCTTGATGTGTCTTTTTAATATTTTTTTGTTTAAAAACTCAGTTTAAAAATAAAACGCGACTAAAAACCAATGTAAAACAACAATAACGATTACCAAATCAATTGAACCACTAGTTTGAGCAGTAGTTTATTTGTTTAATATGTGTTTGTGTAAAAAGTCACATCAAGATTGTTTACCTTTATTTAAGTACCTAACAAACTGAGTATAGTATCACTGAGTACTAAAATATTGACAACTGGAACGAAAACCTTCTATTTTGGTACCCAAGAGATAGAAAAAGAAAACGAGGCAGACAGTTTTGAAGGTGGGAAGGCGAAATTAAGGCTATAACATGGAAAACATGGACTAGGAAAGCGTTAAACAGAACAGAGTGGAAAGAAATGGAGGAGGCCTTTGCCAAAATTGGACAAACAGACCAAGTTGGCGATGTTATCGACTCATCAGAGTCGTCAATATAAGATTTAAATAACCGTTAATTATGTGTCTGAATAAAGGCTTATTATTTTATAAAGTCACGCCTTTTTCCCATGGGGGTAGGCAGAAACTACAGAACGCCACGCGCTACGATCCTTACATAACCCTTTTGCTTCATCTACATTCATGCATTATTATTTTAGTACTAAAATATTGAGATATAACGTCACAAAGTTGTTAAATAAAAATTTTACGTTAGTGGATACGAACACGATAGGCGGCTAGGCGGCACACATTGCCTTTTCTCTCATTTAGTAAATGCGTGACAAGCGCAGTATTTAACGTTTGCAGTTAGTCCCAGGTGTCATAAGAAGACCTATGACAGTCGTTACAGGTGTCAGCAGGCCAAAAAGTCTGACAGCCAATCTAAACTTTGAATATCAATGTCTCCCAGAAATCGTGTGGCGGAGATCAGATGGCAGTCGCTCCGTGTAAAACACTGGTATTCAACCGCAACTCAACCTTTTTTTTCTTGGGCCACTTTCAAATTTTAGCTGTATCTCGCTGGCCGTTGCATAACTCACAACATCTGTGATTTAAGTGTTAATGAAAAAACCTATTACGTTTAATTGTTTATTTAAATTTTAGTGAGAATGAAGATCACGCGTGTCACGTCTGCAATCAGTGGTGGGCCACTTTCCAGAAAGCCTGGCGGGCCGCAGTTTGAGTATGGCTGGATTAGACTGAAAGCTGACTCCAATGTAAGTGGGAAAGGCAAGCAGATGATGATGGGAACAGGTTGAATTATTGTTGTTTTAAAAGATACAACGACTTGATCATATTTCTACCTACCGCTTCACAGTGCCATCATCAATTTTGGCTTGGATGGCTTCTCCTATCTCCTTCTCGTTGCCGTAGATGTAGGCTGTGTCGATGGCGCGGTATCCCATATCAATGGCCGCTCCGATCAGATAGGGCAGTAGACGGTTGTCCATCTGCAACAAAGGCCAGATCTTCAGATATAAAATTCAGAGAATACATATGAAGAGGTGTAATATAAACGCTTCTTGTTGGCAGCATTTAGTCGGAGATAGACCTGAGTGGAGGCATTTGGTACACCAAAATGTGTTTGAGTTTAAAGACCAAAAGAGACGTGATCTCGATGCAAAGCGAAATCTCATTAAAATTAGACGGCCTGCCAATCTTTATCTACATAAACATATAATAAAATTATAACAGGCCGATGTCTGTACATTATAGATATTGGAGAAAAACTAATATGGGGGTTCTTTATTAGAGCAACAGAAGCCAAAACAACAGTTTTTAGAATTTTTGTCTGTCTCTCTGTATCTTTGTACACGCATCACGAAAAACCTACTGCATGGAATTGCATGCAATTTTCACCGATGTATTGCTAGAAGTCTAACTTAAAATATAGGCTCCATTTTACCGCAGGAAAATATCAGATTCTAAATTCCACGCGTACGAAGTTGCGGGCAAAAGCTAGATATACGCTCCTTGCATGGTGATCCCCTTGCATACAATATTTACTGGTTACAATAATTGATTTTTTATATCGTTCTTTCGTGTCTTGGGTGCGTTTAGAAAAATAAATCGTTTATAAAAATCGACACGTTTGGCGCAGTGGCTAAGTCATTAGCTTTCTGCGCTATGTGTCGCGGGTTCGATCCCCGCACGGAACAAATATTTGTATGATCAACAGATAGTTGTTTCGGGTCTGGTTGTGTGTGCATGTGACATGTATGTTTGTAAACTGTACCCACGACACAGGAGAAATCCTAGCGTGGGGCAACGTTTTTTTTAAAAAAAAAAAGAAAGAAAGAAAGAAAGAAATCTAACGTGAGGATGTTTTATTAGGTTACGTTGAGCTAAACATAGCACGTTATGCCTGGAAGTGTTAACGAGAGGTATACCTGGTTTACCAGTTGGCTTATGCTGTTATTGAGACTCTATTGACATTTACAAGCTGAATTCCAAACTCCGGCTGCTATCAAAACTTTTTCTAACAAAAGCGATACTTTCTCGATCAGGTAATCGAACCGAGGACTTCAGGTTCCGAAGCAGCGTCCGCCCAAGAGCAATGAAATGAAACGCGGGCACAGCTAGGCTACATAAACATACCCTTTTCATAGAGATTCTTAACTTACCAAAGCCGTTCCAAGCGCGATCACAGGCATCTGAACACGATTAGCCAATGGCAGATAGACCATATCTGTCAATTTACCCAGCTTCCTCTTCGCACTGGTCAGCTCCATAATTTTCTTGAGGTAAGTCTCTTCAGAAATAACTTGTGTTGAGTTATTCTTGACCGTTTCGGTTCTTGAGGTTGTCGTTTTGATATTTGAGGAGGAGGCTTTACTCTGGAAAATATTGTTTACATCAATAAAGTCTTGAAAGGAGGATTTAAAGTTGGCAAGGGTATATGCCGCCCAAAAGACGGACTATGATTGCCAAAAGAAAAAATAATTAAAATGTAACATATTTATACAGCATATACATCACAAACACAAGAGAGAAATAAAAGAATTGGCTAGTTGAGAGCATCCAAACTAAATTCAGAAATCTTGTTTGGTAAATAGTTTTCCTTCTAAAAACTCAGTAAAACTTAATCTCTTGCTTATCTTTGGCGTTTTCAATTTTTAATTTATTAAAACTACACCATAAGTATGTCAATGGCAATGAAAAACTATGACGTCACACCTTGCTATTCCAAACATTTTTAGAACAAAATGTCGTTTTTGACAGTTCTTAAAAAGTAACTCAGATGACTAGTAGTCAATTACCGTATTGTTAGACAACTTAATCGACAAAATAAAATACATAAATATATTATAATGATGCTGTTATGTATACCCAATTGCCCATGCCAGCCACCGCTGATTAACAGTTGGCACGGCTGAAGGTAAAAATACTCTGAAGTTGTTTTTTTATGCCATTAAATTGACCAACAATCATACGGCCCGCCTGATATTAAGCGGTTACCGCAACCTATGGATGCTTGCGAATAATAAAAAATAATTCCCTTTTTTATAAAACCGCATGTTCTAGTCTTTTGGGAAAACCTCGGTGGGTAGCTGATTTCACAATCAGATCGTCGAAGTTTAAATTCAAATATTTTATCAGACACTTATGAATAGTCAGGCTCTAGTTGCCACGTTTCAAAGTGTTGATTTCCAATGGAGAAGAACGGGCAAGAAACTCCATGGTTACTCTTTTTAACTCGGAGTTTTACATACAATATTAATTTATACATTGATCTCGAACAACAATTATGTGAGTACAACGTAGTTGAAGGAAATTGAGTCTAAGGTCTCATCGCTTGCTGCGGTCAGTACTTGGAAGGGTCACCATTCTTCACACATCGTGACCCGTCCGTGCCTCGGAAAGGACGTTATGCAATTGGCCTCGGGTGTAATACGAATACATACACATTATGACAGTCGTTACGAGTGTCATCAGTCCGCAGCTCAAAAAGTCTGACAATCAGTCTAACTTTAGAGTCTCAATGTCTCCCAGTAATTGTGTGGCGGAGGTCAGAAGTTAGTCGCTCTGTATAAAATACTGATACACAGCCGCATTTGGTTAGAAAACAACAGATGATGTCTTATCGGTTCCGTACAACCCGTGAACAAGCGTTAGTTTTAGCACCGCCGCCATTTTGTAAGTCAATTTTCAAAAATGCGGCGTTTAATCGCCAGTCCCCAATCGATAGATTCTATTTCGTTGCTTGATGAATTAATACAAAATACTAAAATGCATGAGTTTTAGGACTAAGAAGACCGACAGAAGTATTATCAAAAGATAGCGGAAGTAAAAAATGTAATTAACCGCGCTCACATGCGCTGCCAATATAAAAGTAAAGATTTTCAATCAAAAGTACGGCCTAAAGTAATCAATAGATTTTCTATTGCGTCTAAGTCGCGTTGCTTGCCCAGTGAAAACGCATTACAAGTGATTCACTCGCATATTATGTTAAAAAGACCCACAAGTATTGTTAAAACGGCGAAAATCACGGCCGGTTTTAAAGAAAAAGTGACGACCGAAAAAAATCATTGCACATTTAATTAACATGAAGGTATCATAAAAATATACGAAGAACTTATCACGTGGAGGCCGAGGTGAAGGAAAAAATCTTATTAATCCCGCTCCTATTAATATTCAGCGGTCGGTAAACGGTTTTGAGATAACCCGGAGACGAGAACTTGGTGACAAACGATATCAAAAACTTACCATAAAAATCGACCGCCAACGTGACGTACTTTGTGGATGGTACCGTGACGTGTCCTCGTTCTTTCGCAGCAAAAATAAGATAAATCAGCCACATGAGAGCATAAAATACGCATGCTCTCAAAGTTCAAAGCCTAATTTCAGCCGAAATCGGCTTAGAGATATTTATAACAGAACAAATCAAATCAAACTTTTGAAAACTGAGGTTTGTTAATCGAGACAATATTATTGTTAAACATCTTGATTTAATTCCTATTAATATAAAATAATTATATACTTACGATGGTAAATAAACACGTTATTAACAATAAAATATACAAAAACTTCATTTTTCGATGCACCTGATTCAACCGTTTTCGCAGAACTACTGGCATTCGAAGTTTTTAAAGTTTAAAAAAAAAATTAAGTACCCACATTTCATTTGCTTTTTAAACATGGTTATTATAAGTCACACAGTGGCCCATGCTAAGCCAAATACATAGCACAAGTATGTATTGTGTTTTGAATTTTGTAAGCTAAATATATCTTCATCAATTTGTAACAGCTTGAATTTACGGAACCGTCAAGTAGACATAACATAACATAGCATCACGCCTGTATTACCCGAAAGGTTAGGCAGAGGTGTACTATTGTACACCTACATTCCACCGATGCTGTTCTTGACTCCCATGTAATAGGGACGAGCTTATTGGCATCTACCGGGCACAGTACCAGACTCCGTGCTACTGAGAATTTGCGTACAGAAAAACCCAATAACACTTCGCCTGACCTGGGAATCGAACACAGGACCTCACGTTCAGCAGTCGCGACAACCACCAGACAGTCAGCAAAGACACTTTTTTAATCGCATGATAAGGTACCAGGGTGGTATGGCTTGACACCAAATGGTTTGGTTCGGGGACCCTCATCAAACCACACCGAAACCCACTATGGTGTCACGCCATTTAGGGGACCTCCTGAAGGGGGCGAACCCAGGGATTCACACCTACCAGCTATGCATGCAATGTCTAACATTTACAAACTATTGAAAACTTACCTCAAAAAGCGCAATCTTCTCCAAAACAGACATCTTCTTCGGCATTTCTTTAATGCTGATCTTGTCCATTTTTACGCTCTCTCTTCTTACAAAGTCTGTTGACTTTATTCTTCCTACCATTCTTCTGACTTGGCCTTGTATGGAATCACCCAAGTCCAATTCTGCAAGGGACTTCGTTCTTTTCATTTCTTCTCTAGATGTTTTGAAATCATCTAACCCGTATTCACTTCTTGTGAGTGCATTTTGGACTATATTTGTATTGAAATTGAATTCATTTTCATTTGTATCAATGGTTACGTCTTTATCAAAATACTTATGTTCACTTGTTATAATTTCAGTGTCAAATTTATTTTGAGCTATATTTACTTGAGTATTAAGTTCATATTCTTTTGAGACACTTCTTTCGTATTCGGAGAAGTCTTGTGTTTCAATATTTTCAATCCTCTTTTCATAAATATTTTCTGTAGTTCTAGACATAGATGTTTCCAAGTGTTCGAAAGTTGTAGATTGATTCATCGTACTTTGGTCTTTATTGAAATCGTTAATAGAATATGTTTTTGCCTGCAGCTGATCAACCTTCTTTTCATAATCACTATCTTGAGAATCACTAGCAGCGATCTCAGTCTGTATAGGTCTAATTGCGGAATTTTCAATTATGTTTTTATTAGTAATAAAGTACATTTTCCTTTTTATGTTACCGATTATGGTTTGTTTATTTTCTTTGACCTCAATTGGAAGTTCGTCTACTAGTTCTGGGTCACTGAGCGATTCTTCAGGTTCTGTTTCACGGGAAATTTCAACCTTATTTTCAGAAGATTTGAAGTCAATTTTGCCTAGGAAAACATATTCGTTGGCTTGTAAGGTCTTATCTTCATAATCGTTAATGTCAATTTTCCCTGGCCTCGTTTTTGGACTTTCAGCTTGATTTTCATATGTTATAAAGCCCTTTTCAGAAGTTTTGACACTCTCAAATTGTTTAGTTTTATACCTAGTTGTTTTAAGAAGTGTTTTGTTCACTTCAACTTGATTTTCCCATGCTGTCAAATCAAGTTTACCTGGTAAGGCTTTAGGTTTATCCACTCCTTTTTTATCTGTTTTAAAATTAATTTCCCCTGGCACACTACTTACGACATCTGTTGGATTCTCAGTGGCACTGAAGTCAATTTTATCTTGTACTGGTTTGCTTTCTTCAACTTGACTTTCGTAAGTCTCATAGTTAACTATAGCTGGTAAGGTCGTGTTGACTTTAGCCTGATTCACCTCTGTTTTAAAACTCATTTCTCCTTTCACGATTTTAGACGCTACATGGTTTTCTGTAGTTATAAAATCGATTGTTCCAGGTAACGTTCTGATTGGTTCGAAATTAGTGTCAGTAGTAGTTAAATCAATTTTCCCTGGTTTGCCATGGTTTACTGACTTCCGCCTGGCTATCAAAGGTATTAAAATCAATCTTTCCTGGAGAGTCATTTGCAATTTGAGCTTCTGTCTTATTGTTACCAACTTTTCCTAAAAGGTTTTTATTCGCATCAACTTGATTTTTCCATAAATTAAGATTCAGTTTTCCGGGGATAGGTTTCATAGTTTCAACTTCGTTATCACTAGATTTCATATAAGTTGTTCCGGGTTTTAAATAATCTTTTTTATCTGGCAGTATTTTAGGCAAGTCAATTTGGTTTGCATTGGTTGTAAAATCGATTTTTCCCGGTAATGTTGTTATTGTTTCAACTTGGTTTTCAAAGTTTTCAATGACAATATTTCCTGGTAATGGTTTGCCGAATTCAGATTGTATTTCATCGAGTTGGACTTCTATTTTGCTTACTTCATTTTGATCATTGCTTGTTTCGTAATAATTTCCTGGCAAAGTTTTGGTCACAGCGAATTGACTTTCTTTAATTTCAAAGTCAATTTTAGCAGGTAATAATTCAGCGACTTGAATTTCATTTTCACTCTCATTTAAGTCAATATTCCCTGGTAAGGCTTTGCTTACTTGAAATTGACTTTCATAAGTCTTGAAGTCAACTTTACCCGGCAATGTTTTGGCTATTTCATCTATATTTTCGCTCCTTACAACATCTATTTTATTGACACTAGTTTTATTAACTTCGACTTGGTTCTTCCAAATATTCAAATTAATTTTTCCTGGCTTAGATTTACCGATTTCAGTTTCATAGTCACTTTTATCTGGCAAAATTTTCGGCAGTTCAAATTGGCTATCGTCTTTTTGAACTTTTATTATATTAGCGAACTTAAATGATTCATTTTTGTTTATAACTTCGTTGTTATTAATCTCTACCTCATATTTATTATCATTATCATAAGAGTCTTTGGTTTTGTCCTTTAATAATTCATCTACAATTTTGGGTTTCTCCTGCACATTTATTTCTTGTTCTTCGGCTGCGGATATTTTTCCACCGGCAGGTTTTATAACAGGTATAATAGGTACAGTACGCTGAAAAACAAAATCATCCATGTTATTCAAGCATTGGGCATTTATCCATCGACAAGAACTGAGTTGTTTTAAATTAATAAGAAAACAAACAAGATGTTATAATAACAAATTTACGTACAATTGTACACCGACTCTTGGAAGTGTAGGTGTACAATTGTACGCTACACGATATCGTTATTGAGGAGGAGCACATATATCATAAGGAGCGTACGTATTGCCAACTATCATAATTTTAAATCATTTATCTCATCAATTGTCTAACAGAAAAATCCAAAAATATTTTCCTCAACCTGAGGATCGAACCCAATAGCTCAAGTTCAGCAGCTTTTGTCACGCCAACGCAGACCTCCGTCGAGTCTCCCGTGGACCCCTGGGGGTTCACCTGGACCACTTTGGGAACTAATGCACTAAACCAATCGGCTGGTTTGACTGATTGGACTCCCATTTATACATTGTATTGTATAAGTTTCTTTCGTATAAGGATTTATTATAATAATATTTTTATGACATGTTATACTTGCCTCATACACAGCTATTCTAGACAAAATAGACTCTTTTATAGGAAAACTTTCATTTGTTTCTTTCTTGGTAACACCCACTTTGTCTTTTGAACATATCTTATATTTCAATCTACTTACATTGCCTTTTAGAATCGTGACTTCTTCTGTATCGCGGTCTTTCTCTTGTTTAGTCATATTACTATATTCTGTCTCTCTCTTTTCAGTTACAGTATCAGTTTTGATGGATTCTTTATTTATTTCAGTTGAATATTTTTTATTTATACTTTCTTGTTTGAAAATGGGTTCTCTTATGTCTCTCATACTTATTTGTTTCCTAATCTCTCTAGGTTCTCTAGTAATTTCTCTGTCTACAGTTAAATCAACTGATTTACTAAGCGTATAAGTATTTTTCTCTACGTTTGTCACTTGTTCTGTAGACTCATATTCAGTAACCTTTTTGGTTGTAATTTGATTGGAAATATCTTTAACAGTATCTATAATCTTTCTTTCCAACGCTGGATCTTTTGGAATGTTGTCTTTGGTACTTGTAATATCGTTTTTCCCAACGTTAGATTCATCACTGGCATCAGTGTCATCCGTAACTTCCCTTATGTCAACTGACGCTCCAAATTTCCCGCTATTAAAGCCCTTAAGTTCTTTTTTAGTAACTTTCTCGCTTACGCTTCTGTCATATTTTCTTGTTATTTCATCAGCGGGCTTCCATTCAATGGTTTTGCTCGTTCCTACATTTTGTATTCTACCTTTAGAGTAGCTTTGAGTGACTTTCGTAAATGTTGGTATACCGCTTTTGATGTAAACCTTCTCTGTTATGGTGGTTTCTTCTTCAAGGCCATCTTTATTATCGTTGGGTTTCATAATTTCTTTATTATAATCATCATTAATTTGTGAAGATACACTTTCTTTGAATGTTTCTCTAACTAACGTTTCTTTAACAATTTTCTGGTCACCTCCTTTTTTAGTTTCTTCAGTAGTTGTTATTTCCTTGTTTATAATATTTTGATCGTTATTCTTCATTTCTCGACTGAAGTTAGAATAAATTCTTTCAGTTTTTACTGGAATACCCACTTTGGCACCTTCTTTTGTTATAGTTTTCTTGGTAACCTTTTGACCACTATCATCTTTAACCTCGTCCACGGTCACAATTTCTTGATTGCTTTTCTGTTTAAAGTTGCCCATTTCTCTACTGATACCACGAGTAAATCTTTCAGTTTTTACTGGTATGCCTACTTTTACATTTCCTCGCACGAATTTTTCTTTAGTAAATTTCTTATTATCTCCATAGCTTATTTCCTCTATTGTCACAATCCCTTTGTTATCGCTTTCGTCATCTTCGACAGTATCAACATTTTGACTTTCTCTGCTCATTTCACGGCTGATATTGCGAATTATTGTTTCAGTAATTACTGGTGTCCCTACTTTTACACTTTCTCTTACAGTTGTCGTTGTAGTAATTGTGCGACTACCTCCATCATTAAATTTTTCAACAGTCACAGTCTCACTATTGCCTTTGTCATCAAATCTCTGAATAACATTCATATTTTTAGCGTCTACTTCAACTTCTTCACCATAGCCGCGGGGAATTCTTCTAGTTTCGACTGGATAACCAACTCTGATATTTTTTCTTACGGTAGTTTCCTTGACAGTTTTTTCATCGTCACCATATTCACTGCCTTCAATTGTTTCAACAATATCAACTTTCTGACCGTCTTTACTTAATTCTTTACGAATACGACGAATTGATCTCTCAGGTTTAACTGGTGTTGTTTTAACAGTTTCACTGACAAATACTTCATTATTCTCACTTTCTTTAATATCAATTGTTTCCGTAACCTCAACTTTCTGATCTTCCCTACTCAAATCCCTACTATTGCCTCTTGAAAACCTTTTTGTTCTTATGGTAGATGCAGTCACTTTAAACCCACCATCTTTAAGTTCGGTTTCTGTTACAGTATTTTTAGCTTTAACTCTATCAACTAAAGAGCCAATTTTGCTTGATCCATCGTCATCTCTTCTTCGCAGCGCAGGTATTTTAGAAACTTTGGACACAGTTTGCTTTTCATTCGTGTCTTCATCATATGCATGGATTATTTCTTCGAATTTGCTTTCTACTTTTTCTGGGTCCTCAATTTTGACTGCCAATATTTTATCATCAATATCTTCTGGTGTGTTATCAACCATTTCTTCGTATAACTTATCAAATTCATCTTCAAGCTTCGGATGGAATTGGAGTGATGTGTCCCTTTTGATTGATGTTTTGGTGTCTTTCAGTTTTGGGATCGATGATCTTCGAGGCTGGAAATATATAGTAGGTTAATAGAATCATAGCATCACGCTTGTTTTCCCCAAAGGGTAGGGCAGAGTTGTACTGTTGCACATCAACATTTATTTATTATTCAGCACTACGTAAGTTCCTCCTAGTACCCCTAGTGTAAGTTTCTTTTGACAAATTTGTCAAAAGAAACTTACACTAAGGGTACAGAACTAATAATTTAGAAGCCCAATAACAACTACTCGACACGGAGATCGACCTCGTGCTCATTAGTCGTATTTTCATCCACTAGACCAGGGAAGCAGAAGAGATGTTTAGTATCTGGTTAATTTATAGGCATACATATAGTTAACACAACGTCCTTAATCCTTTCATCCTATAAATAATGTACTATCTTTCAAAATGTTTATTAAATGATAATATTATACTTACTACTTTTGTCTTCTGCCTTTGTCTCTCTTTCTGTACCTTTTCAACTGCCTGTTTCAACCTCATGATTGGAATCTTTGATTTTTTCTCATCATGGCTCTTATCTGAAATATTTATCACACTCAAAGTTTGTAGTAATATTTTTTGTTGGCCGAGAAGTTGCTGAGTCACAGACATCTACATTGCTGTGACGGACGGGGCCCAGAATCATCACCTCCCTAGCCTCCCAACTACATTATGGCTGGCTTCCAGTCGAACCGGTTGCGGGTGAATATCGGTATTGTACAACGCGACTGCCATCAGACCTCCGCCACACAATTACTGGGAGACACTGAGGTTAGACTGGTTTTAGCATTTTTGTATTTTGTATTGAATTAATTGTAACGTTAACCAACTAGATTACATCGTGGAACGCAATAATTATTGTGCGTTCTGTATTCACATAACCACCGCTAGACCGTCACTGCTTTAGTAACTCTGTCTGTCTGTTTGTTACATCATCACGACTAAACAGCCGAACCAATTGTTATGAAATTTTACATAGAGGTAGCTTGGGCCCTGAAGAAGGAAGCATATAGCTTATTTTTGCTACTGCAGCGAAATACTAATCTATATATATAAAAATGAATTGCTGTTCGTTAGTCTCGCTAAAATTCTAGAACGGCTGAACCGATTTGGCTAATTTTGGTTTTGAAATATTTGTGGAAGTCCAGGAAAGGTTTATATGGTAGAGTAGTGTAGTGTAATGTAGCGTAGCGTAGCGTAGTGTAGTGTAGTGTAGCGTAGCGTAGTGTAGCTTAGTGTAGCGTAGCTTAGTGTAGTTTAGTGTAGCGTAGTGAAGCGTAGTGTAGTGTAGTATAGTGTCTAATGCGGACGAAGTCGCGCGGGTCTCCTAGTTAGATATTAAATACAAGATACACGGAGATTAAGTAAAATTTTTCTTTTTTTTTTATTTCTTTTTATAATGTACCAGTGCATACCTTCTCTGTCCACTCGTTGTTTTTTGATAGTCCGTTCCCTTCTCTCACTAGTAGCTACGGTTTTGCTGCTCGATTCTCTGCTCGTTTCCACCGAGCTTTGAAACTCGGCGCGAGTGATCCTGAATCCACCATTTTCTGTCTCATCCATCTGAAATTTGTAAGTTATTGTTTGTTGATGGTAATTTTGTTTGAAGTGTTGCCTCAGCAAAGGGAAATTTGCATATGACCTATTTTTTTGAATTTTTGTGCTGTTTTTAAGTTTTTCGAGTCTACAAATATACATATAGTAGATTAATAGCATCATATTATTACGCTTGTCTTTTCCGTAGGGTAATATAATAATGTCCTCCTGACCGATTTCGGTCACGGCAGGAGATATTATAGAGCTCAAGTGTGTGCGCAAACACAGGTGCTCTCTCTATTCCTTCACTCTCATAGTCCGATGGGACGACAATCCGACACGACCGGAGAGAGGTCAGGCGCAGGACCAACGGCTTTACGTGCTTACCGAGGCACGGTGTGTATTCACATACACAAAGACCCAGAGCCGAAACTGTATCTGTAGATCATACAAATATTTGTACAGTGCGGGAATCGAACCCGCGACACGTAGTACTCTAGTGGTCACAAGCGCGGCTGCTAAGCGTGAGGTCCTGGGTTCGATTCCTAGGTCGGGCAAACTGTTATTGGGTTTCTGTATGGTAATTCTAAGTAGCAGCACGGAGTCTGGAACTGTGCCTGGTAGATGGCAATAATCTGTCCACCTATTACATGGAATTCAATAACGGCAACGGCGAAATGTGCATAATACGCTTATCCTCTGCTTAACCCTACGGGGAATACTGGCGTGATGCTATCTAGGAGAAAGGTTTACTAGACCGTATTTCGTTTCGTAACATATTGGCAGTGAAGTAGTTGTATTTATGTGTATTTGTGTATTTTAAGTAAGTACTTAAAATTCACACATACATAGTGCAATAGCTCATTGATCTATCTAATATTTATCAATATACTTGCGACCCGCACCGGCTTCGCACTGGTAGCAGTTAAAATAATCGTAAAGTTTTCTGCAATTTTCCAATTGTCTTTATTTTTCTTTCCGTAAGAACCTTCTACAAAGTATTAGAAAACTGAGAAAGATGAATGACATCGGTGAAGTCGTGCTCAAGTGATGGCGTGACCAACGGGAATAGGGATTCATTTTTATTCATCATCAGCCAGAAGACGTCCACTGCTGAACGAAGGCCTCCCCCTTAGACCACCACATCGTACGACATTCCGCCACTTGCATCCATCGGTTGCCCGCGACTTTCACAGTGTCGTCGGTCCACCTAGTAGGAGGCCTTCCTACGCTGCGTCTTCCGGTTCGTGGTCGCCACTCGAGAACCTTTCGATTTCGAGACCTTCGATTTTATTATATATATACATATGTAGATAGCAGTCAATGATAAAATGCATTAATATCTTTGTACAGTCAGTTTTAAATAAACTTTTCGTAATTACGAAATTAATTTAGTAAAAAACATAATCATTGTTATTATGGAGGAACGAGGTATGGTATTCCTTTGAAAAGGGAGGATCCTCCGACCAGGCAAGGTGGTGCCTGCCTCTACGGTTAATGTCGGACACTCGTATATGTGTTAGAATCGTTGTAAACTCTCACAGTGCGTTTCAAGATATTCTGTTGTCGCTTAACTCCAATAGATGGCGCTTTTTTGATATGTTGCGAGTAGTAGACGCTACAGGTTCAATTCCCGTACGGAACAAATATTTGTATGACCTACAGATAGTTTCGGGTCTGGGTATTTGTGCATGTGAATATTTGTGTTTGTAAACTCTAGGCAACGTGTTAGTTCTAGTCTTGTAATGGAATTACTATCCTACCGTAGTACCCATACCTACATAGATTGAGGATGAAGATAGCAAGTTTCGGCCCGTCGGGATTTAGTCAAACAGGCAAAGTGCAGAGGCAACGGTGCAGGAAAACATCGTGAGGCAACCTGCTCACCTGAGAGAGGACCTTTAATCTTTAAAGAGGATTATCGTTAACCACAAAATTTTACAGGAGAAAAAAAAAGTTCGATAACTTTTGATTTTTAGGACTTGACCATGATACACTATGCCGAGTAGGCTCGGGTAATATCGTCGTTACGCTGTATTGAATCGTATCTATGTATCGGTTTTGAATATCAGATATCGAATCTATATATTTCAATATCTATATATTGGTCAAAATCTATGGTACTCGGAAACCAAAGTAGTACTACCTGTTACTGTTATTTTTTAAAGTTTCGGTTTTATGGAACGTTTGCGGTATGGCGTATTGGCATATTGGTTGAATCTATGATATTTTGAAACGAAAGTGGTTCAGCGGTTCGGTCGTATCTAAGTATACCGAGTATCATAGATATTTTACGTTATTATTGGCATTCTTCAGCAGTTCGATTATTCTGTGCAGTGTCACTCGAGTCGAGCGATATTGTACATTTGTACATAGTTTGTGCGTCGTTCGATATATATATATTGGATATTGTGCCGATATATAGATATTGTATCTATATACGATTTGTATCGCCCACGAACTGAATCGATATCTATACAAGGTGCTTATTACACATCATAGATGGCGCTAGAAGTATCTAAATTGAAAATTAGTTGAACTAATACGTGCCTTACGAGTTTATCAATCTGAATAAGAAATAAAACGTTTCTGAAGAAATTAGAATTAGATTTACGATGCTTTCACTGCTAGGCGAGTATAACATTAACGGCCAGATTTATTATAATAAAGGTAAAATAAAACTCATATCACATTCAATACTTATATTCAAATTTCTGTACAGTTGTCACAACTGATTTTCCAGGCGTGACATCTTTTTTAAACAAGTGTTTATAACTCACCGCGATATCTTCTGTTACAGTCACTTTCTGCTGTTTCATGCCAACTTTGGACAAAGTAGATTCTTTTTTTGTGACGGTTATAACAGGTGACAGTGTAAAATCAGCCCCTGTAATGTGAACCTCGCTAGATGTGATATCGGTACTGTCTTGGTTGTCGTTTTTGTGTTCGATCTCTCTGATTTTATGCGTCCCTGGTACCTCGGCCTCGACGTTTGGTGGATTTTGGAAATCCTTTTGGATTTTTATCGTTGGTACTTCCGCCATTTCTGATCTGAAAATGTGTTTTGAGATGAGGATAATATGTAGGTAGTTCCTATTTTATAAAATCTACATACTATAACATAGCATCACGCCTGTATTTCAAGAAGGGTTAGGCAGAAATGTACTATTGTACACCCACATTTCGCCGTTGCTGTTATTAAGTCCCATGTAATAGGGGGCGAGCCTATTGCCATCTACCGGGCACAGTTCCAGACTCCGTGCTGCTACTGAGAATTTCCACACCATTTTAGCCCATGACCATTTTACTACTGGGCCTGGTGTCTCAGACTGATAACAGTGTAGATCTTATTCCACCACGCTGGTGCGGGTTGGCAGACTATACACACCATCAACTACTATCATCTGCCTACCCTTTTTCCAACTACATTGAGATCGGCTTCCAATCTAACCGGTTGCGGCTGAATATCAGTATTGTACAATGCGACTGCCATCTGACCTCCGCAGCTCCGCCACAAAATAACTGGGAGACATTGATACTGTAAATTTAGACTGGTTGTGCGACTTTTTGGGCTGCTGAAAAACCCGTAACGACTGTCATAGGGATTCGTATGCAATTGGGATCTACTGCTTAACGTGGTTTCCGTGGCACGGAGGGGTCTCGATATGTAATCAGTGCGATAGCTATGTTATATTAACAACTTATACAATAATTAATATAAATAATAAAATAAATCCAGCCTATTACTGTCCCACTGCTGGGCAAGGGCCTCTTTTCGGAATGAGAAGGGTCAAGGCTTAGTCCACCACGCTGGTCCGGTGCGGATTGGCGGAACACACACCATCAAGAACTTTATTGAGCTCTCTCAGGTGTGCAGGTTTCCTCACGATGTTTTCCTTCACCGTAAACGCAAGTGATAATCAAATTCTGATCCGCACATGATTCCGAAAAGTCAGAGGTGCGGGTCGGGTTTGAATTAAGACTCTCCTGCATGGAAGGCAAGCGTTCAACCACAAAGCTATCACTGCTTCTTACATTAATACAGACAATTATAATTAAATAAAAAAATACAGTATAGGTACTTACTTAAGACGGCCTTTTGCGAAAAACTTCAAGAGCCTACTGTGTTCAATTTCCATGGAGAGTTACGATATCGTTTTTATCATAACGATAATGAAACGATGATAATATTTATTAATTTATCGGCTAGTAATGATCTAGAAATGGAGAAACGTCATGTTAAAGATATGTTATGTTAATGCTTATTAAGTGTTTCGATCTACATTCAACCTCACGTACATAACGTCTCGCCTAGGGTTGCCAGAGGCCCTAATGTAAGTCTCTTTCGACAAATTCGATTTATCGATTCGATTTATTCGATTTATATATCGAACGCGTTCGGCGCGACGATTGGTGGAGAACACGAAACGGACCAATCGGAGCACCGAACGCGTTCGATGTAGTACATCGAATTTGTCAAAAGAAACTTACACTAGGGCCTCAGCTCTCCGATTGGTGGAGAGCACGAAACGTTAAGAAAACAAAGCATGAAAAATATACACATACAGAAAACATTTTGAAAAATTACACCACTATCGTGCGATCTTTTCACAGTAGGTACTGCAGACAGGCGCGGTCGCAGTCAAACACTTTGAGATTAACGGTAAAATTACTTGGGGGGAGGGTTGTTGAAGTTGAAAAAATTATTAAATACTAGCTTCCGCGTTTCGGCTTCGCCCGCGTTGTTTACGAACCCGTACATTTTCCCGGGATAAAAAGTAGCCTATGTGCTATTCCAGACTATAATCTATCTCTGTGCCAAATTTCATCCAGATCCGTTCAGCCGTTCTGGCGTGAAAGAATAACAAAGATCGATCCATCCATCCATCCTCACAAACTTTCACATTTATAATATTAGTAGGATAGGATAAAAGTAGGATATTAGTAGGATACCTACCTATTTTTTATTTCATTGTTTAGACGTTTTAAGCAGGAATTTAATGATTTGCATGTTCGTAAATTTTCTATTTTTTGGAGGTTCATGACCCCCACGCCCTCCCTCCCCCCTCGGATCGCCACTGGCTTCAGACATTCCTTTAAAATCACCAGTGTATGATGATTTCAATTAAATATATTTTGGTAGCGTTTATATTTTCTAGCGATCTTAAACCTATTAAGTTTTCACTCTTGATTTTTATAATCGCTATACCTTAAATCCAGTACCTATATATCTATAATTTTCGTATTTGTGAGCTGATAACAATAAAGTGCAGCTGGCTGATTGTGATAAGGGTATTTGACGCCTCTATGACAGGGCGCCATAGCGACCCTTGTTCGAGCCAACCCGCGCTGAGCCAGTAGTAATAAATCAAATGTCCCTTAATAATCACAATCAGATCCAGCAAGTCCTCTCTTGTCTGTTCCCCAGCAACGCCCTAAGCCGAGGTTCGAGTCCCACTATGGGACACCCTTAGCAATGTTGCTTAATATTATTTAATTTGCTCGGCTGGTGGCCCTTCTGGTCTCGCCATTTGCCCGGTTAACCAGTAAAAGCACCCTGGGCTACCTGCGAGAGATTATTTAAAAAAAAAATGACAGGGCGCATGCGCCATCTGCATACGAACGGGTTGTTTTACACACACCATCGAGAACTTTATGCAGCTCTCTCAGTTGAGCAGGTTTCCTTACGGTGTTTTCCTTCACCGTTAACGCGAGTTTATAATCAAATTGTGATCCGCGCGTTTATTCGAAAAGTCGGAGGTTATACGGGCTAGTTTATCAGTACGAGTTTTCCTAAATGTCGGCCATTTTTAACGTTAGCCAAAAATGTATGAAATTTATGTGCGCGCGTTTACGTATCGTTCATTCATATGCGCGCGCACGATTTTTTCACTGTTAACAAGCGGTGATCAAATTCTGATTCGCATAATTATGATTACAAAAAGTCTGAGGTGTAGTTTGCTTTTGAACTCAGATCTGCCTGCGTAAGGCACGCGAATGAGGCCATCTGTCATTTTGTCTAGACTTGCGTTGGCTTTGCTGGCTGAACATCTAATATGCGTTATAGGCTTTATTGCAACAAACTAAACATAACATAGCATCACGCCTTTATTCCCCGACAGCTTAGGCAGAGCTGTACACTCACAATTTACCGATACAGTTGTCAAGGCTCATGTAATAGGGGGCGGGCCTATTGCCATCTACCGGGCGCAAATCTAACTAGGACTGCTACTATAAATTTTACTACATACCCTCAATAACACGTTGCCCGACCCGGTAATCGAAAATCCCAGTACCTCACATTCACCGATGAAGCAGTTCCAATATCATAAAATAACTCTAAAATATGTCACTCCTACCTTGATACGGAACCTTTAAAATTCATACGATACACACTTCAAAATGTCTTAATTATATAACTATGCACTTTTTTAAAAAACAATAATCCTTTTTAATCACTTGATAAAACCATTTTCGTATGTGTAATTGTCTATATCACTTCACTAAAAAAAACTAAAAAAAGCACTTTTCAAGAACTGAATTATTCATTTTAAATGAACGCACTATACCTAAATCGAATGAAATGTCACTTTATTGGAATTAAATGAAACTTTAACGTAAATAAATGTAAATTAATTATTAAACAATGCACAAGTATTAGTTACGATAGGTGAAACACTAAATATTTTTAAGTTTTAATCTATGCTATCTGGAATTTTGTATTGATAAAATAATGATAAAATATTGATGTCATCGATAAGTTTTTGTAATCTACATTTAATGTCAAGTAAAATGTCTGTTTGTCCAATTATTTTGTACCTAAATACTTATGGAAGCTTGGGGGACCTAATAGTCGTGATCATACAAGACTTAGGTCCCGGGAGAGAGCAGAGAGTGGGCTTATGTTAATACTTAGACTAGAGTCTGTGCGGAAAGAGAATCGTCGTGGCGGAGAAAGAAACTAACATTATTATTACAAATACATTTCATTGAAACACTTATTGAAAGTATCAAGATGTTTACAGTCGAACTATAATGACGTAACAGTGTTTTCAACATGACAAATACTTTAATTAACACTGCTACGCCTTTTTTAAAACTGAAGCGAGGCCAACCGTTGAACTTTGTGCTTAGTGGTAGTAAATTAAATTAAATATTTTTTTTATATCCAATTGAGGATATTTCACTCACTTTTACACGTCTTTTTTAAACAAGATAGCGTCGGCATTTCCTAAGACTATCCCTGAGAAGAAACTCCGAAACAAACTCAAGGGTCAAGGTCTATTTTAAAGTCCAGACAGATTATAATAAAGATTTATGTGAGACAAATATGGGGTGGAATGGCCTTTTGAAGAACTGGAAATGAAAGAATTGGTCGTAGCTGGATGGACAAGACACTAATTTTATTAGGTACTATCTTATCTAATTTCTTTATTAGTACCACTCCTTTAATAATTAATTACAACAGTTGAACGCGGAGCGCCGAACGCGCTCGATGGGCCTCAGAGGCCCTAGTGTAAGTTTCTTTTGTCAAATTCGATTTACTACATCGAACGCGTTCGGCGTTCCTATTGGTGGGGAGCACGAAACGGACCAATCGGAGCGCCGAACGCGTTCGAAGTAGTAAATCGAGTTTATCAAAAGAAACTTACACTAGGAGTACTGTACCGCAGAAATCGAGACGCATAGTCACTGCGTTCAACTGGTGTATTCATTAAAGGAGTGGTACTAATAAAAATGTTAGATAAGATAGTACTTAAATTAGTTGTATAGCATTTGTTAACATACAACTTTTAATGTACCAAATTTTTTTTAGATTGTGGGTGTTTTTATAAATCGATTTACACTTTGTTATCGGGGCTTCTTCCGCTTAAAAAGATGTTACATACAAACTTTAAACCTCAATTTCATCCCCTTAAAGGTTGAATTTTGTAAAATCTTTCTTAAGTGGATAGCTAGACCCTAGAATCAAGTTCATCAAGTCACAATAGCTTTTTAAAACCTTGTCCCACACTAGGAAGAATTTTATCGTGAGTGCGTTTACAAAATACACATATTCACATATACATACATCTAGAACCGAAACAAATATACCTTTGTAGATCATACTAATATTTTTCCGTGCGGGAATCGAAAACGCGACACGTAGCGCAGCAGTCGATCACTCAACTACAGAGGCAACCGTGTCTTTGGCTGATGTAAAAAATACAGGTTTTTCTGTATGGAAATTCTCAGTAGCAGCACGGAGTCTAGAACTGTACCTTATGGCCATAGGTTCGCCCCATATTAAATGGGACTCAATAACGTCATCGGCGAAATGTGTGTCAAAAATAGTACACTTCTGCCTAACTCTTATTTATTTATTTAATTTTTAATTTCTTCGAGGAATATAGGCCTGATGTTGTTTTATAATATTTCCAGATTAATAAATGTAGCATTTTACGCAGTCGGTTCTTTTTACTTTTTAGAAAGCAGCGATCGCCTAGCGGTTGAACGCTTGCCTTCCATGTAGGAGGATCTGGGTTCAAACCGGCCTGCACATCATGGATTTCGGAATCATGTGTGAAAACCTGTATACAAGAGAAGGCTCCATAAAGTTCTTGATGGTGTGTGTAGTCGGATAACCTGCACCGGACCAGTGTGGTGGACTAAGGCCTAACCCCTCTCATTCTGAGAAGAGTCCCTTGCCCAGCAGTGGGATAGTAATGGTTTGAATTTACTGTAGAGGGAAAATAACGTGAGACTGTAGGCCTAGCACGAATATTTTGACATATAGAAACGTAACCGTATCGTTCTTCGTCTTCTTAGCGAGTCGATGGCAATCTAGATAGTTCCAGCCCAGAAGTTAGCTACTAGGACTGCGCTATCAGTGGCATCCATTAATTCTTCCGGCGTGCAGTTGAGGGGACACGCCGGGCATGATATTAAGTGCATCATCGTCCGCGGGACCGTACCGCAGTCACACATTAAGTTGGATCCATCTACAAATCCCCACCTAAACAGGTTTTCCTTGCTTCGGCCAACTCGAGTCCGAAGTCTGTTTAGGGATTTCCAAATCAGCCATGGGCATATTATCCACCAAGTACTCAACCGTATCGTTAATGTCAATGAATTTTGAATCGAAAATGCAAGTGTCTTAACGATTTTATTTTAATTTAATTTAACTCGAGACGCACAATTTTTATCATACTCAGATATGAATAGTCATGAAGTCATAGAAATGATTACGTTCGAAACGAGTAATTTCAATTTTAAAAAAATACGCACGTTAACTATACGCTTACGGTACTAGACCTCAAAACATTCGTGTTAAGTGTCGTTATAAAATAAAACAAAACACGGTTCTAATTTTTATAATAAAAGTTCAATGTCATGACCAAAGATATATTTTGGATTTTTTTTACTTCTTAAATCTGTTTTATTCCCTTTATAGCAGGTTAAGGCCAATAACACACGGGGCGGTGCGGCACCGCGAGCCGTGTGCAAAGAATCAACGAATTGAGCGGTACAAAATTTTGTACCGCTCGACATGCGGTACCGGACCATACGGTGTGTTATTTGCCTAAATTACAATATTCATATTGAGCCTTACACAAAATACCTACTCCGTACGATTAATTGATTATAGCCGAATTATTTAATGACTTTAATGCACATCACAATAAACTGACTAATTGGTTTAGTGGTAGCAAGCGCGAGTACTGGGCGCGAGGTCTTGGATTCCCAGTAGAAGCACGAAGTCTGGAACTGTGCCCGGTAAATGGCAATAGGCTCGCCCCTCATGGGTCTCGATAGCGGCATCGGCGAAATACGGTTGTACAATAGTACACCTCTGCCTAACCCTTCGGGGAATACAGGCGTGATGCTATGTTATGTTACATTAAGCTAATTTAAGTCACCCTATACATCCTCCACCTCTTTCTTACGACCATCATTGAAAAGAGACAAGTAATGTTTAGTACTGTCAGATTAGATTTTGCTTTGATTGAGCCTTTGTTATTTATGGGAAATTAGACACCTATGACGATGGCACCTAAATTCAACACAGCAAGTAGACAAGTGGACTAATTTGACACAGCTAAATATCTTTCATCCTTTTCTTAGTTCTCTGCTAGAAAGAGACAGCGAGATTAAGTTCATTTAGTTAATCTAATATTATTACTTCTGACATAAAGATGATAATTGTTTTGTAAATGTATCTGTGTACTCTAATTACTATGTACAGTCAGTATCAAAAATATCTATACACGTAGCGAAATTTAAACGCTTATTCTTGGAAAACTATTGAAAATTTAAATGACCACCTATGTATCTGCATACTATGTGTAAAATTGGTCAAGATTTCAATCACTATTTCCTCTAAAAATCGCTTCTGAATTTCATTAAGTATATACATATGTATTTGAGACATAAATTCTAATTCCCTGAACCCCCCCCCCCACACCGGTCATATTAATATGACCCCCTCAAAGTGTGTGGCTGCAACCGCGCCACGAATAAATAGCTACAAAGTTCAGTCGGTAAAATATAGTTTAATGGCTAAGATATTAGGATTTTTCTTCTTCCATGTTGAACGCAGATACGCGGAATGTACAAAGTGCTGTTCCGCGGTTTAAGAGCCCAACAGCGATTTATTAACAACAGAATTAGAGCCAATATCACCATTGGCCAAGTTCATAGAGTTGATAATGTCCTCCTGACCGATTTCGGTCACGGCGGCCAATCTCACCAGAGATTAGCCAACTACGCAGGAGATATTATAGAGCACAAGTGTATGTGCAAACACAGGTGCTCTCTCTGTTCCTTCACTCTCATAGTCCGATGGGACGGCGATCCGACACGACCGGAGAGAGATCAGGTGCAGGACCAACGGCTTTACGTGCTTTCCGAGGCACGGTGTATATTTACATACACGAAGATCCAGACCCGAAACAACTATTTGTAGATCATACAAATATTTGTTCCGTGCGGTAATCGAACCCGCGACACGTAGCGCAGCAGTCGACCTCTCAACCACTGCGCCAACCGTGCCGTCAAGAGAGTTGATACTGTATGCTTAAATACTATAATGTCAAAATATTACTAATTGTCTTGAGTTACTTATAACTAATAACAAAAATAAAAGTTTTGCCTTAAGAATTAAATAAACTTAATATCTATAAAGATATATAGTGTCAATTATATGGCCATATACAATGGTCGACAAAATCATCATCGACACAACAAAAAAATGAAAAGAAGTAATATTATTGACTACCATAGTACATCAATTAAAAATATTTTTTTCAATTTAATCATCCCAATAATCATTATCGGGGTCTGTTTCCGGTAAATATTCTTTCTGTAACAGCGGTTTCGGAGCAGTAATAGCGCCGATACTATCTTGTTTCCCAGTCTTCATTTTTGATAAGTCCTGCCGTCTGTTCGGACAATTGGTACAGTGTTCCTTCATCTGGTATTCTGGATACCGATGTGTTGCGTTAAATGGACAGATCACGAGCTGCGGGTTCGTTTTCTGACATTTAATCAGGTGATGTTGGAAACGGGATCGTGGGACCCGGTGGCTATTATTGTATGGGCATGTCACAAATTCATCGTCATTCATCATTTTTCTGAAAAAATAAGAAATATACATTAAATATATTGAAACTATAATCTTGTAACACTAGGCCAACCTCAAAATATTTGAGTGCATGAAAAGAACCTCCCTAAGTAATGATATTGTAGATTTGGAGCACCCTAGGCAATCAGGCCCAACAGAACCTTTGGAGACTAAAATGCTCCTATACCCCAGCATGCAGGGCTTTGGGTCAGAGGGTCGTCATTTGCTATAACTTAAAAGACTGATCTCAGTTTGGCTTTTGAGCTCGCCTCACTCAATACTCCCGCCCTTCATATTTGTATATAAGGAAAAATTTCGTGATAGGTTAGGCGGAGATATAGGTACTATAGTACATGTACCTCTGCCCTTCAGGCGTGTTACTATGTGATTTTATTTCGTGATATTACTTACTAGACTAACTTATTTGGCAATGACGAGAAAACAATAGACTCTGTCCGTAATTTAGCAAAATTACGAAATGAGAGATCAACGATTTAGTAGAATTGTATCGCTTTTATTTAAATAATTTGAATTTGGAAAACTTACCAAAGTTGAACGATTTCCTTTATATAAACCAGCTAGCAGAAAATTTTAAAATGGCAGTAATGTCTATGTAATTATGGATAGAGCCTAGCCGGCGTTTTTGTTTACAAATCAAGAAATAAATTTTAAATTCATCATGTCAAATCGAATGTCAAATACCTACTTCCGTATTCCGGGAATGGCGGGAATTCTTTACTAAAGAGATACAAAAAAGAAAAATCTGCTTAGATTATTCATAATACCTTCAATTCATTTTCTTAAAAAACAGGATAATAAATTCACTTAATTATGTACTTTCAGCAAAGAAATAAACTATTTACTGCAGTAATTTAGGTATTTTAAATTTTCAAAATTTTATAAATCGGCTTAGTTTTTAAGCAAAAAAATATATATAGCAACATTCTGCAAGAGTTTCGTTCGGATGCAACACTATTTATATAACATTTTACAAATTACAAAGTTTTTATTTAATTTTAAATTAGTGACTATTGTTAACAATCTTCTCAAGATATATAATGGATTTTTATACATTCTTGTGACATAAATCTTTTCACGTTGTATTAAGTTTTTAATTGATTTTTTATTATTCTTCAATGGAGACGTCAGAACACCCATCATTTCAGAACGTATCAAAGAATTGTCATTAATTTGACAATTGAGTTTGAATTTGAAAGCTGGCACTTTAATACGATTAGGAATATTTAGGAAAACATTTCAAAACCAAAAAAAGTATTTTTTACCCGCCATGAGTTCTCCTAATAAACGAAAAGACGTAATGGAAGGTACCTATTAATATTCTAGTCTAAATTTATAACTCTGTAATTTAGCCTTACAATGGGCGCCAATATTGACCAGGAACTTTACCGTATTTCAGACAAAAAAATTGTGAAAAGGCCGAAAACAGAGTGTCCATATGCTGAAAAATGTTTTAGACTGAATCCTATACACTTCAAAGAGTACAGCCATGGACATTGTGAGTAAAAAAATGTTTTATTTCAGTCATTTTGTTACATCTTGGGTAATATTATAAAGGTGAAAGTTTTGAGGATGGTTGGATGGATGGATGGATCTTTGTTACTCTTTCACGCCAGATTTCAGCGGAAGCTAGTAAATATATAATAAAACAAAACTAGCTTCCGCTCGCGGCTTCGCCCGCGTGGTTTACGAACCTGTACATTTTCCCAGGATAAAAAGTAGCCTATGTGCTATTCCAGACTATAATCTCTCTCTCTGTGCTAAATTTAATCCAGGTCCGTTCAGCCGTTTTGGTGTGAACGAGTAACATCCTCACAAACTTTCACATTTATAATATTAGTAATTATAATATTAGAAGGATTATCCCTGCAGCCATTTATTCGTGATTGAGTAACAAACATTTTCACATCTACAAAATTACTATGTTTTCAGTGGAATCTATCCTAGACTCCTATACGGGTAGCGGAGACTTCCCAATACCTTCAAAGTTGAACTCTCAGAAGCAGATGTATGTGGATCAGCTGAAGATGATGATACACAAACAGTTATACACACCTGGTAAAAACTTTGAGGTGGAACAGAGTAGTAGGTGAGATTATATTCATACTAGCCGTTGCCCATGATTTCATAACAATCGGTTCAGTGGTTTAGTTGTTATGAGGTAACAAACAGACAGACAGCGTTACTTTCGCATTTATAATAGTGTGAACTAATTGGTTTGCTGTTAAAGACAGAAATGAAGATTATGTTGGTGCAAGTTCGGGTTTAGACCTGTCATGTTGATATATTTCAATAAAAATCTTATTTTGTTGGGGTTAAGGTTTATTTTTGATTAACATTTACCACAATATGGGCCATTTGGTGTTCCTCCATTGAAAAGGAAGGATCCTCCAAACAGGCAAGGTGGTGCCTGGCGGTACGAAGCCCGACGGTTGATGTTGGACATTTGTATGTGTTAGAATTTTTGTAAACTCTCATAGTGCGATTCAGGATGTTCTGTTGTCGCTTCACTCCGATAGATGGCGTTGTACTTGTTGTTACAAGTAGCTGCTACACATAATTACGAGACTTTCCCGTTTTTTGGGTTCCATACCCAAAGGGTAAAAAAGGGACCCTATTACTAAGACTTCGCTGTCCGTCTGTCCGTCTGTCTGTCACCAGGATGTATCTCAAGAACCGCGATAGCTAGACAGTTGAATTTTATACATATTATGTTTTTCTGTTGCCGCTATAACAACAAATACTAAAAACAAAATAAAATAAATATTTAAGGGGGGCTCCCATACAACAAACGCGATTTTTTGCCCTTTTTTTGTTTTTTTTTTTTTGCTGTGTCTCGTTTAAGTAGCTACATTTACTTGTGACGTTTCACTGTATTTAAAAACTTTAGTTGTGTCGCCGACTGTACATATAAAATATCCAACAGCATACCCTCAACATCCACAAAAGAAGACACAAGCACACAGAAGGCTTCTGTAAATAACCAGAAGAGTACCGAAGATAAAGACAAGCCAAGTTTACAAGTGAAAAAGAGTGATAACAGTAGATTAGCTGGTAGGAATGGTGAAAGCAGTAAACCGCTTACCAGTAGAAGTGGGGAGACTAGTAAAGCGCCCTCTAGCGGTAGAGAGAGTAAAAAAGGTGAGTTTAATCCTGTGCATTTAATTTAAAAAAAAAAATAGTCTATAGTTCATTGGTCTAGTGGTCGCTTGCGCAGATGTTAGACATAAGGTCCCTGGGTTCGATTACCATGTTGGGCAGTTTATTGCGATGTTCTAAAAAATTTCTTTGCCCTCCTCTTATTATCCTGACCAGCAAGTGTTGTTATTGGAGCCCAATCTAACCAGTTGCTGCTGAATATCAGTATTGTACAACGCGACTGCCATCTGACCTCCGCCACACAATTACTGGGAGACACTGATACTCTAAGATTAGATTGGTCAGATTTTTTAGGCTGCTGACACCCGTAACGACTGTAATAAGTATTCGTATGACAACCGGGACCAACTGCTTAACGTTCCGAGGCACGGAGGGGTGTGAAGAATGATTGCCCATCCAATGACTGACCGCAGCAAGTGCTGCTTAACCTCGCAGTCACTTCTCAGCCTTCACTTAGTTTATGATCCTATCATCATTCCTTTCCAGACAGCGACTACCGTCCAATAGTGAACCCCACACGTCGCGTGGAAGACTTTCTGTCAGTGGTGCGCCCGCGCGGCAATATAGCCGCCAAACACGCGGCCAGCGCCCCCTATCACATATTCTATACAACTATCACAGCTAGCAAGGAAACACATGGCCAACCGTTCTCAATCACATTTCAAGGTAAATACTATGTACTTTATTATGTGTTGATAAGGTTGTTTTTCATTTAAAATCACTAATCTTCACAGAACTTAGGGGCCATCCATAAATTATTTCACACGAATTTCATGCTTTTTTGACCCCTCCCCCGTCCTTGTCACAGCTGGTCACATTTGTGAGACTCCCCCCTCCCTAGTGTGACGTCACATATTTTGCAATTTTATATCCAAAAATTATTAAATTAAAACAGCAGTTCCGAAATTAGTTTTATTTCCATTTATTTGAAACCACAGCGAGGCTCTCGAGGAACTTGCCAACATAACAATTTAAATCTTATATTCACACAGATAGGGTTGGAAATATTTTAAAGTTTTTCGTTAATAGTTCAAATTTCACGTTTTAATACTTAGATTATTAGATTTTGAAATGTGATGTCACGAAACTTAGGACCCCTCCCACCCCTTGTCACATAATGTCACACTTCGTCGACCCCCTCCCCTCCTCTTAACGTGTGATGTAATTTATGGATGGCCCCTTCATACAGATTTGAGTGTGACATTTTATAGAAATACTGCAACATACCCTTGTGGAGGAACATGGTATGGTGTTCCTCCATTGAAAAGGAAGGATCCTCCGACCAGGCAAGGTGATGCCTGGCGGGCCGAAGCTCGACGGTTGATATCGGACATTCGTATATGTGTTAGACTCGTAAATTCTCATAGTGCGATTCAAGTTCTGTTGTCGCTTCACTCCGATAGATGGTGCTTTACTTTTTGCCATGTTGCGAGTAGTAGTGGCTACCCTCTATAACGAATGAAAACACACGCAGACAGAACTCGGCTGGATACCCTCCTGGTGTCTCCATTTGCCCGGTTAAGCAGTAAAAGCTCCCTGAGCTCCTGAGCTAACTGCGAGAGACAACTCGATAAAAAAACCGCAGACAGATGCGTACGTACGAATGAGCGCGCACTCGCAACGCGGCCGGAATTCGTTTGACATAGTTTGAGATCATTCTACGTGAGCGTGTATGTGCGCGTGCGTCTGTTATCGCTCGTTGTATGCAGCCGGCTTTCTGTACCTATATATTTTGTGCAATATACAATGTATTATTTTCGCAATCAGATCCAGCAAGTCCTCTCTTGTCTGTCCCCCAGCAACGCCCTAAGCCGAGGTTCGAGTCCCACTATGGGACACCCTTAGCAGTGTTGCTTAATATTATTTCATTTGCTCGGCTGGAGGCCCTTCTGGTCTCACCATTAGCTCAGTTAAACAGTAAAAGCTCCATTACCAAACTGAGTGAGAGATTTATCAAAAATAAAAATTACGAGTGCTAGCCTAGCGGTTGAACGCTTGCCTTCCATGCACTGCATGACTTTTCGGAATCATGTGTGGATCAGAATTTGATTATCACTTGCGTTAACGGTGAAGGAAAACATCGTGAGGAAACCTGCACACCTGAGAGGGTGACATAAAGTTCGCACCGGGCCAGCGTGGTGGACTAAGGCCTAACCCTTCTCATTCTGAGAATAGACCTTTGCCCAATAGTGGGACAATAATGGGTATTTTTTTTTAATCTAATATAATTTTTGCAGAGATTTTGGACCGCAGTTTAGGAGAATTAAAGTGTTCATTGCAAATCAACTTTATGGTAGAAATTGGGTGGCTCTTGGCTCAGTACTACTTTGCTGGATATAGGTATGTTAACTAATTCATCTATGTGGTTAAGCAACGTTTGCCACGGTCGGTTCTTCGATGGGTGACTAAATACGGTGTAAATTAACTTTTTGTTTTTGAAAAGAGTATCCATGGAGTTTCTTGCCGGTCTCTTCTCCATAGGACCCTCTGGAATCGTGCGCCTAGAGTCACGACTTTTTAAAAGTGCCTGAAAAGGCCTACTTGAAATAAAAAACTTTGAGTTTGACGAATCAGTCGTTTTTTTGATGAATCAGTCATGTAGTTTATTTGATTTATCAGTCAGGAAATATCAGTTTAATTAAATTAAACACTTTCCTTTAGTTAGCCATATGTCATTACTTCCCAAAATTTGATCCTTATTAACCACACTATCGGATGGTATAATAATACAGAGTGTTTTTTTTTTTTTTCAAAATCAACTGGTTCGATTCCTGGCTACGAATATTGTTTTTTCCAAAATCCAATGATGCAGTTTTAGTTTTCATCAAAATCGGGCTAGAGTCTCCTTTGATTATTTTTCGAAATTACTTATAGTTTAGGATTTCGCCAACCACGCCCACTTGAAACATTCACCCTGTATAATTGAATAGAAGTATTCCAATATGTAATTTGTTTCTTTATTAAATAGAGTTAAATTTCTTCCAGTAAAAAGAAACTAACAATTCTTCACTCTAATATAGGTTTTATAACAATGTATTTAAGATTGAATTTCTTTCAGCGAAAAGCGGCTGACTATTCTCTATGGGGAGGATTGCTCGGATCTCAAGACTATTAACAAGAAGAAGCCACAGGTGGACGCGCATTACGTTACCATGGCAACGCCCTTCGGGAAACATCACACGTAAGCAATTTCAGTGAATGATTCCTATATTCCTATATTTGTCTCACATAAACCTTTACATCAATACAATCTGTCTGGACTTTAAAATAGACTTTGACCCCTGAGTTTGTTTCGGCGTTTCTTCTCAGGGATAGTCATAGGAAATGCCGACGCCATCTAGTTTAAAAAAGACGTGTAAAAGTGATTGAAAAATCCTAATTGCAAAATAAATAATTTCATTTCATTTCATTTCATTTCATTTCCAGAATTAGCATTTCTAGGTGTTATCTACACCTAGAAATCGTCATTTGCCGAGCGTGAGGTCCTGGTTTCGATTCCCGAGTCGGGCGAAGTGTTTGATTGAAATTCTCAGTAGCAGCAGTCTGGAACTGTGCCCGGTAGATGGCAATAGGCTCGCCCCCTATTACTTGGCCTATTATGATTATGGCAAACCCTCCCTCCCCCCTTGGGGTAGGCCTTCGTTCAGCAGTGGACGTCTTCTGGCTGATGATGATGATGATGATGATGTGTATGAGAATACACACCGTGCCTCGGAAAGCACGTGTCGCCGTTGGTCCTGCGCCTGATCTCTCTCCGGTCGTGTCGGATTGCCGTCCCATCGGACTATGAGAGTGAATTAATAGAGAGAGCACTTGTGTTTGCGCACACGCTTGTGCTCTATAATATCTCCTGCGTAGTTGGCTAATCTCCGGTGAGATTGGCCGCCGTGACCGAAATCGGTCAGGAGGAGATCACTTGGCTCAACATCAGCGAAATGTGGGTGTAGAACAGTACACCTCTGCCTAACCCTTCGGGGAATACAGGCGTGATGCTATGTTATGTTGTTTCAGTAAAATGATGGTTCTGTGTTATGAAGATGGATCGCTCCGTGTAGTGATATCTACAGCCAACTTGTATTTGGATGATTGGGAGAACAGAACGCAAGGGTGAGTACATACGACATCTAGCGACGACTTGCAACATCTAAAAGTACATCGCCATCTATCAGAGTGAACCGACAACAGAAAATCCTGAATCCTGAAAGACTTTAATATTTTTTGTTTAAAAACTCAGTTTAAAAATAAAACGCGACTAAAAACCAATGTAAAACAACAATAACGATTACCAAATCAATTGAACCATCAGTTTAAGCAGTAGTTTATTTGTTTAATATGTGTTTGTGTAAAAGGTCACATCAAGATTGTTTACCTTTATTTAAATACCTAAACAAAACGAGTATAGATGACTGCATCAAAAATAAATTCTGAAATCTTGTTTGGTAAATAGTTTTCCTTCTAAAAACTTAGTAAAACTTAATCTCTTGCTTATCTTTGGCGTTTTCAATGTTTAATTTATCTAAATAACACAATAAGTATGTCAATGGCAATGAAAAACTATGACGTCACGCTTTTGTATTCCAAACATTTTTAGAACAAAATGTCGTTTTTGACTACTCATAAAAAGTAACTCAGATGACTAGTAGTCATCTACTGGATTGTAGATTTTTTTATTTTTTTTTTATTTCTCTTTTTTTAAAACGTTGCCCCACACTAGGATTTCTCCTGTATCGTGGGTACAGTTTACAAACATACATGTCACATGCACGCACAACCAGACTCGAAACAACTATCTGTAGATCATACAAATATTTGTTCCGTGCGGGGATCGAACCCGCGACACATAGCGCAGAAAGCTAATCGCTTAGCCACTGCGCCAACCGTGTCGTCAAGAATGCAGTCGAGATCTTAATTTCTTTTTCTAAAGTAGACACTATGTCGAATCACCGCCATGATTTTCTGATATATTTCAAAATCTTCTAAACCCACGAGTATTGCAAGGCAACATAACTCGAAGGATATTTCTTCCAGGCTGTGGTTCAGCCCCCGTTGCCCCGAGCTGCCAGCAGACGCCATGCCTCATGATGGAGACTCCCCGACCATGTTCAAGAAGTCTCTCCTGCGTTATCTGAACCATTATCATCTGCCACAGCTCGCGTTTTATGTGGAAAGGATCAAGAGATGCGATTTTAGCCATATTAAGTGAGTCACCTATCTGCCTAGCCTATTCCCAACTATTGTGGTCGGCTTCCAGTCTATCCGGTTGCGGCTGAATATCAGTATTGTACAACGCGACTGCCATCTGACCTCCGCCACACAATTACTGGGAGACACTGATACTCTAAGGTTAGACTGGTTGTTAGATTTTTGGACTGCATACCAGTCATATTAAGTGAGTATGTTAATTTATTTTAATCCATTAAGACATACGCGGCGCCTGGCGCCGACATTCATTGTCTAGTGTCTCATTTGAACCACTTGAAGGGTTAAATCATTACTTTTTAATGCCATTATATAACTACATAACATAAAATAAGTCTGAATCCTCCTGTTAAGTAGAGGTGTACTATTGTACACCCACATTTCGCTGATGCCGTTACTGAAACCCATGTAATAGGGGGCGAGCCTTGCCATCTACCGGGCACAGTTCCAGACTCCGTGCTGCTACTGAGAATTTCCATATAGAAAATCCCAATAACACTTTGCCCGACCCGGGAACCGAGCCCAAAACCTCACGCTAAACAAGGATATAAGGATAATAAGGATTAACTTAGGCTACTTTTATTAAAAAAAAAAAATAAGGGTTAAGTGCATTTGGTCTCACTAAAAAATACATTGTTAAGTTCCGACATCCACGCGAACGAAGTCGCGGGCACAGCTAGTTTAATAATATAATCCCTGTTTCGTGTGCAGTGTATTTCTAGTGGCATCTGTTCCTGGCTCCCATTTTGACCAAGACTGGGGCATGACAAGGGTGGGCTCGTTACTGCGGCAACATTGCGCTATACCCACAGAGGAGAGTAAGCAGTGGCCCCTCGTAGCCCAAGCTAGCAGTATCGGCAGCTACGGCAAAGACCCAAAGGTAAGTACTGTAGAGGTTTTATGTAATAAGAAAAAATCGTTGATATGGATACTCGTTAACATCAAAAGAAATATTTGAAACTAGCGAACCACCCCGGCTTCGCACGGGTGCAATGTACTATTTAAGTAACTGAGTTTTCTAGTGGATTTTCCAATTATTAATATTTTTGTTTTTTTGTCTGTTTGTTACGGCTAATCTCCAAAACGGCTGGACCGATTTTCACTGGCAAATAGCTGATGTTATAAGAAGTAACTTAGTTTACTTTTATTTTAGAAAAATAATTAGGGTGCCGCGAAAAAATTAATGGACGGGTTTGTAATCCACGCGGGTGAAGCCGCGAGCGGAAGCTAGTATTCAATAATTCATGATTTTTTTTCCAGTTATGGCTGACTGGTGATTTTCTTCACAACTTCACGAAGATCAAGAATCAGTCACAATTATTATCAAGCCCCCCTGAACTAAAAATGGTGTACCCATCGTTAGGTAAGTCTAATTATTTTTAAATAAATTTTGCCACACACTAGGAATAATTCCTGTATCGTGGGTGCGTTTACAAACACATATATTCACATGGACATACACTCAGACCCCGAAACAACTTTCTGTAGATCATATAAATATTTGTTACGTGTGGGAATGAACCCGCGACACGTAGCGCAGTAGTCGATTGTTCAACCAATTCGCCAATCGTGCCGTCTAATACATATTATATGGGAATTTTTGAGGGTCTGAGGTGTAATAATATAAGGTTTTATCCACACTTCCATACTATTATAAATGCGAAAGTAACTCTGTCTGTTTGTTACCTCATCACGACTAAACCACTGAACCGATCGTTATGAAATTTTACAAAGAGATAGCCTGGGACCTGTAGAAGGATATAGGCTTATTTTGTCGTTGAAGTTCCAACACCACGTATGTGTAAAATAGCAACTTTTCAGGAGAGTGAAAAAACTGCATAATTTTACATAGACACCATTAGCGGTGGTCGTTGCGCGACGTAAAGGTTATTGAAACTAGCTAACGTCACAATAGCGGATAGCTCGTTACACCGTTCTGAAATAACCTGCTAACATCTATCCGCTAACATCTAACTCGATCGCGTTGCACTCAAACACAACGACCACAACGTTTCGTTACACCTACATCGCTAAACACTATCGGGCTCGCGCGACCCGTAGTTGAGTGCCGTAAATCCCGCTATTGGTCACTACTAAAATAGCGCGTTTCAACAACCGTTACTGATATTCCGTAGACAGTTTCGTTTCGTTATCCAAGAAAGCCGCTACAGCCCACCTCTAAAGGATATCGACTGTGAACTGGCAACATGTCCTATCTCGATTTTATGAGGATTTTACTTGGTTATACCATTCTAAACTATTTCATACCCGGCAGCGCTGCAACAAGCATATTATACTTCAATCAAAATTAGACGCCAAAATCGAATTCATTCAATTTGTACTAACATCGACCGTTTTGTATGCACAACGTGGTCGATAGTTTCTTTTTAATCCTGTAATGTTGTCAAAAATGAGATAGTACCAGTTGCCAGTTCACAATCGATATATTTCATTGTTCACAGAAAATGTCCGCCAATCACACGATGACTTACTAGGCGGTGGATGTTTACCGTACGCTGCGGATGCGCATGCCAAGCAACCGTGGCTCAACGCGTTCTTATAGTAAGTGTACTACTGAAGTAAGGTCATTGAAACCAGATAAAGATTGTAAACACGCTGATTGAGGAGACGTGAGGTCTTGAGTTCGATTTCCGGATCTGGTTAGTGTTATTGGGTTTTTCTGTATGGGAATCCGGTAGATGGCAATAGGCTCGCCCCCCTATTACATGTGACTTAATAATAACGGCGAAAATTGGATGTACAACAGTACACCTCTGCCCAGTGGCGTGCGGTTCATAAAGACAAAAAGACACTGCCTACCCTACATAACTCAGATAAATATTTATTATAAGATATTTGAGGTGGCAAATCACATACATCATTATTTAATCGACAAGACGACGAACCAATACCAACATGCAGTAAGTATTATTGGTAAGTAAGCTTTTAAAATTTTCTGCCTACCCTGTATAAAAACTCTGTGCACACCGCTGCCTCTGCCTAACCCTTCGGGGAATACAGGGGTGATGTTATGTTATGTTTTCAGCCAGTGGCAGGCGAAAGCAACACATCGTAACCGCGCGATGCCTCACATAAAGTCGTACACACGTTTCTGTAACCAGAAGGCCGCTTTCTACCTATTAACGTCGGCGAATATCAGCAAAGCGGCGTGGGGGCAGCTCAATAAGGGCAACGGGGCGCTTAGGATCATGAGCTATGAGGCTGGAGTGTTGTTGGTGCCTAGATTCGTTGTAAGTATCCTATCCTACAAGGGCGGATCCAGCTTTCAAATCAGGGGGGTCACATGTTTGAAGTCTAGTCGGGACAGGCTCCTATTCGATTACCATAATGAATACTGTACGATCAATGCGATTAGAAAATTTATCAGTGATCGACCAGAACCAGCCCAGGGGGGTCATGACCCCAATGACCCCTGGTTCCGCCCTTGCTATCCTACTAATATTATAAATGCGAAAGTTTGTGAGAATGGATGGATGGATGGATGGATCTTTGTTAGTCTTTCACGCCAGAACGGCTGAACGGATCTGGATGAAATTTGGCACAGAGATAGATTATAGTCTGGAATATAATATAATTTTTATCCCGGAAAAATGTACGGGTTCGTAAACCACGCGGGCGAAGCCGCGAGCAGAAGCTAGTAGTATATAACATACAAAGATACATCCATCCATCCATCCATCCATCCATCCATCCTGATAAACTTTCTCATTTATACTATTAGTAGGATAAGATTGTCAGCAAGATTGTTCCTAATCTCACCAATGCGGCGTGATCAGTGAAATGGTGTGCTGTAGCACTCCTCTGCCTACTCTTCGAGGAATACAGGCGTGATGTTATGTTATTCAAAATTACGAAAAGTTCGGCTTCCAGTCAAATTAGTTGCGGCTGAATATCAGTATTGTACAACGCGACTGCCATCTGACCTCCGACACACAATTACTGGGAGACACTGATACTCTAAGGTTAGACTGGTTGTACGACTTTTTGGGCTGCTTACACCCGTAACAAAAAACGAAATAAATTAAACTATTTTCTTCTTTGAACTCGACTGCCTCACTTGCACAGTGGTCGTAAGAACGACTGCTCCTGGAGTTCCTGGTCCGAGAGGTACTGGGTTCGATTCCCGGGTCGGACAAAGTGTTAATGTGTGCTGACACCCGTAACTACTGTCATAGAAGTTTGATTGACACCCGGGACCAACTGCTTAACGCACTTTCTGAGGCACGGAGGCTCGATGCACGAAAACCGGTCACCCATCCAAGGACTGACCGCAGCAAGCGTTGCTTAACCTTGCGCGGAGCCTGAAATGGTAATAAAACTATAATTTTGTTTATTTTCTTTCACAGATCAATGAAGATTTCTTCCCTTTACAGACCACCGCGAAGAACCGTTTAATAATACCTTACGATTTACCACCGGTTAAATATACGACAGATATGTCAGCGTGGGTCTCAGACTATCTCAGATAGAACCCCATCAGAGGCGGTCCGAGGGGTCATGGGGGTCATGACCCCCAAAATCATACACGTCAAATTGACAAACCTCCTAAAAATAGACAATTTACGAAAATTTGAATTAAATCGACGACACGTTTAGCGCAGTGGCTAAACGATTAGCTTTCTGCGCTACGTATCGCGGGTTCGATCCCCGCACGGAACAAATATTTGTATGATCTACAGATAGTTGTTTCGGGTCTGGTTGTTTGTGCATGTGACATGTATGTTTGTAAACTGTACCCACGACACATGAGGAATCCTACAGTGGGGCAACGTTTTTTTTAAATAAAAATAAAATAAATATTAGCATAGTACAATAATCTTAGTTCCCTTTACGCCACGACAGTTCTGTTTCCCTACAGACTCTGAAGCTCTTATTTTAATAAAATTATAGTTTTTGAATATCAGTTGCGTTTTGTATAAGCCCGCATTGCGCCGGACAAATACTGTGATTCCATGTTATCAAATTATTATTAAGGTTTAACTGTTAATATTTTTGTAATGATTATTAAAAATATATTAAATAATTTTCGTGTATTTTTGTCTTTTAATAAATAAATAAATTCTGCCCATTACTGTCCCACTGCTGGGCAAGGGCCTCTTCTCGGATTGAGAAGGGTAAGGCCTTAGTCCACCACGCTGGCCTGGTTGGCGGACTACACACACCATCAAGAACTTTATGGAGCCCTCTCAGGTGTGCAGGCTTCCTCGCGATGTTTTCCTTCACCGTTAACGCAAATGATAATCAAATTCTGATCCGCACATGATTCCGAAAAGACAGAGGTGCGGGCCGGGTTTGAACTCAGACCCTCTTTCATGGAAGGCAAGCGTTCAACCACTAGGCTACCACTGCTTTTTATGTCTTGTTTTTTTTATTTTTATGTTAGTAGGCGATTACCCCCCACCCATAAACAATCATAATTATGAAGACCTGAAAGATTTTTAAGTGTGGTGACTACCCATCATGGGCTATCCTCCGTCTGGGGGAGGGGTGTACCGGACTCCTACCGGCTAAACCCACCACGGTGGTCCGCCTTGACACCATATCGTGGGCTTCGGGAACTCTTAGAAGACCGCACCGAAACCCACCACGGTGCCACGCCATCAAGGACACTTCCCGGAGGGGGTGACTGTAAAGAGGCCACCCCCTCGTGCACGTCCCGGGGAAGACTGTAAAGAGGTTACCCTCGCCAGAGTTAGTGTATGCCTACACCCAAGGAACCTACCTCCCAAAGAGAAATGTCCATTTTTGGCCAAAAAGTGCACCAAAAATCTGGCACTAGTATTTTTATAGCTCGTGAAATTTCGTGATGAATGATATACCGCTTTTATAAAAGCGTGAAGTTAATTACCGTAAGAGACTTATAAATATTTTATCAATATCAATGTAACGCAAGAAATATTCCGTGATATGAAATAATTAGGTACAGTCAGCTTCAAAAAGATGTGTACATGTAAGAGAGTTCGAAAGTGAATTTTATAAGAACTAATTGGTGATTTCTTGAGAAATTTTTGCACATGGTGTTTCCGCATATTATGCTTGAGAATGGTTAGCAAATTCTTTAATCACCACATAAAGAAGAACTCTTGAATTTCACTTGTATGCATCTAAGTATTTACAATTTTAGTTTTCTTATATTTTTTTAATTCTTTAGTGTTATTTCACGATAACTGTTAATTGTACTTCAAATTATAATTTTTACTATTTATACCAGGAGTTCCCAATCTTTTTCAGTTTACGGCGCACTAACACCTCCACCCCGAACCTCGCTCGAGCCAGCCCGCGCTGAGTCAGTAGTAATAAATCAAATGTCCCTAAATAATCACAATCAGATCCAGCAAGTCCCCTCTAGTCTGCCCCCCAGCAATGCCCTAAGCCGAGGTTCGAGTCCCACTATGGGACACCCTTAGCAGTGTTGCTTAGTATTATTTAATTTGCTCGGCTGGAGGCCCTTCTGGTCTCGCCATTTGCCCGGTTAAGCAGTAAAAGCTCCCTGAGCTAACTGCGAGAGACAAGTCAAAAAAAGGCGCCCTAACACGTTTAGTATTTTGTATCGGCGCCCTAGCTAGTTGAAATAGATAGTAGATAGGCACAAAAATAAATCATCCACAATATGAAGCCGAGTTTTTATATTTATATTGATACATTTATTATTTAAGAAAAATATGTAATAGATTGCAATGACAAATTAGTTATGTGTGTTTACGGTGCGGCGCCCCTCGTTACTCTCTAGGGCGCACCAGAGCGCCGCGGCGCACACTTTGGGAACTCTTGATTTATACTATTTTTCTGTAACTAAATTGTTAGTAATATAGGTTCCCAAGATACAGGCTTGCCTAGTTTGTGGACCTCCGTGTATTTGCAAATGTTTACGATCTTTGAAATAAATAAACTTGCTCTTGCACGGAACTACAGAGGCCCAGACATTTGGAAGGCGTGCGTGGGGCCGAAGCCAAGACGTAGAGACCCTTTAAGACACCTTTAATTAAATGTTATGGTGACATACCCACAGATTATCCCTGCATGCACTATAGAAATGCACCCAAGGACAATCCCTGGATTTGTAGGACTATTGCAGAATACGTGGAGAAAAACTACTTGAGGGTATTGTGATGGGATGTTAGTGGACCAGGTTATGGGGTACTATGGAAACCTATGGCGCTTGCCGAAACAATGTAATATACACACGAACTTATTATTATGTATTTTTGAGGCTGACCGTACTTATTAAGTGCATTAACCGAATTAATACAATACGCATTGGTTAATAATCACTTTCACGCGGTATTCAAGTTTTTATTATCATATTATCAGTGGGTGTGCCGCATAACACAAGTGGTCATGTAAAACCACTGTGGCAATGAATTGAAAGACGGAACTTGGAGCAGTTGAGTAGCGCTCGTCTGATTTCAGCCTATATAAATCCCTTCCGCCCACGACTTCGAACCACGAATCGAACCGAAGAACTCACGATCAGCAGCTGCACTTGTGACCACTAGACAAATGACACAGTTAATCTATACATATAAATAAAATTGGAGTGTCTGTTTGTAATATTGAAATAACCGTTTTTTACTACATGCATATGAATATATATACGGTACATACACCAAAATAACATTTTTTACAATTTTTGTCTGTCTGTCTGTTTGTATAGGCTAATCTCTGAAATGGCTGGACCGATTTTGACGGGACTTTTATTGGCAGGTAGCTGATGTAATAAGGAGTAACTTAGGCTACTTTTATTTTAGAAAAATTCTTTTGTTTTAGAAAAAAATAGGGTTAAGTGCATTTGGTCTCACTAAAAAATACATTGTTAAGTTCCGACATCCACGCGAACGAAGTCGCGGGCACAGCTAGTAATATAAATAAACGTGATTATGTACTTAACTCAATACTCAATAACTTTATTGCATCCCATAATGTATACAAAGGCTGGTGGGTAAAAATTAAACAGAAACAATTATGGACCCTGTCGGGCACAGCAAGTTAGTTTTTTTAGAGGAGAGGATGAAGAGCGCTTTTTAAAAAATAATATATAGAAAAAGGCAGAAAATCTGATATTTATATATTTAAGTAAGTATGTATTATTATTGTGTAGATTTATATTCATTTTATTTATTAATATTCATATATTTATTTATTATTTATAGTTTTATTCTAGATTATGTATTTATTTATTTTATATATTTATTTATATATTAGCTGTAATTTTAATTAAAGCTTTATACAACCAATGCTGAATATAGGCCTCTCCCTGCTTCACCAATATAAGGAAATTTGTTACTTTCAAATGATCGGCCCCTCATGTAGTCAGTTATAACCAGTACCTCTATTATGAGTTTTTCACTATTTACTGTCATAGTAAATGTAAATTTTTATGCAAGCGATTTTAGTTCTTAACTTGGTTACATTAGGGATTAGAGTCGCTAACATGACATCTCTATAATATCGTAAATAGTAAATCAAAACTTAACTATGACACATATGTCACATCAGCGACTCTAATCCCTAATGTAACCAAGTTAAGAACTAAAATCGCTATCATGAAAATTTACTTTACTATGATAGTAAATAGTTAGAAAACTCGTGATAGAGGTACAGGTATACTTATAACCAGGTTATACGTATCGCGGTCATGCGCGTGCTAATTGGAACATTACGTTATATGTTCACGGTGCTAACTGTGCGGGGTGAGCAAACATCAGACGCACCCAGTCGTACCCACAATTCCCCGTTAATGTTAATTGTGGTATGGACTAGTGTTGCCCAAAATCGGTCTTGGTCTTGCAGTCTTGGTCTTGTCATATCCCATATTACTTGTGGTTGGCTCTATATGTCTTTTTCTTCCATTCATCTCTATCAGACGTCATCTCAGAGTTCACTTTCTTGTACACCATGTCACTTTTCTCACAATCCATCCAACTTTTCTTGGGTCTACCTCTTCCCTTGTATCCACAATCATACTCAGACTGACCGTGCAAGAGTCTCGCAGGCTTAGTCTTGTTCTTGCTCAAATCGTGCACGGTCAGTCTTGGTCTTGGTCTTGCTAAAATTACGCGGTCTTGGTCTTTGTTTTGGTCTTGGTCTTGCAAAAATGCAAGAATAAGACCAAAACCGATTTTGGGCAACACTAGTATGGTCATGTGATGAGGAGGGATGAGAAACATGTCACTAGAAGGGTTATCAGTATGAATGTGGATACAAGGGAAGAGGTAGACCCAAGAAAAGATGGATGGATTGTGTGAAAAGTGACATGGTGTACAAGAAAGTGAACTCTGAGATGACGTCTGATAGAGATGAATGGAAGTAAAAGACATATTGAGCTGACCACAAATAATATGGCGGAAGAATGATGATGTAATTGCGGGCGAGCCTATTGCCATCTGCAGGGCACAATTTCGGCAAGCTCCGGGCTACAATTGAGAATTTCAGTAAATTCCAATAATACTTTGTCCGATCTAGGAATTGAATTGAGGACCCTGCCCAGCAGTAGCGCATGCAGTCATTACCAATGAGGCTATTTAAGAACTTTTTTCTTCGCAGAATTATCCAACGACCCCACGTTCGCTACCAGCCACATTTACGACCATTAGACCATTGATTCTCAAAGTATGAGTCGCGACCCACTGGTGTGTCGCGAGCGTATATTGTGTAGGCCTTGAAATAATAAAAAAATAGGAAACAAATGCATCCTTTTCATTAAAAAATAGCACTCCTTGTATTTAAATATGAACACTTTGGATCGGAACTGAGTGTTATTTGTCTTGTTTGAACAGTTTTTCATTCATATAGATTATGCCCCTTTTTCCTTCGTAAAAACCTAGAGGTGAGTCCCGAGCTTGGAACTTTTTGTTAGGTGAGTCTCGGTCCAGTCAACTTTGAGTACCACTGCACTACACGATTGAGTTTTACCATTAAATTATACATAACATAGTATCACGCCTGTATTCCCCGAAGGGTTAGGCAGAGGTGGATTACACACCCACATTTCGCCGATGGCGTTATCGAGTCCCGTGTAATACGGGGCGAGCTTATTGCCATCTACCAAGCACAGTTCCAGACTCTGTGCTGCTGCTGAGAATTTTCATACAGAAAAACCTAATAACAAACCTAGGAACCAAAGACCTGGGCATCGAACCCAGGACCTCACATTCAGCAGTCGCACTGACGACCACCAGACCGTTTAGTCTTAACAATAAATTTTAATATTTGATAAAACAATTTTTTTTTTTGTTTAAAAAAACATTGCCCCACACTAGGATTTCTCCTGTGTCGTGGGTACAGTTTACAAACATACATGTCACATACACACACAACCAGACCCGAAACAACTATCTGTAGATCATACAAATATTTGTTCCGTGCGGGAATCGAACCCGCGACACCTAGCGCAGCAGTCGATCTCTCAACACACTGCGCCAACCGTGCCGTCGAATACAAGAAATATCGATCCAATTAACTAATTAATCAGCAGAGATTCAAAAGATTATATCTTTATAGTTATACATCACGCCATGTTAGACAATAATGGCTCATGAATAAAGGTGTTAAAACGAAAGAGATCAAGAAAAGAGTTTCCTCAGAAGGTCTAACACACCCTGGCCAGAAGGGCAGGGTAACAAACTGAAGGCTCGGCAGCCTAATTACCGATGTACCAATCAGTTTGCGACAGGCGTAGATCGCGCGACAGCTACTGTCAAACGTCATTTTTGTGTCATTTATGTATTGGCTGACAGTGAGGCTGCTGTCGTGTGGCTGTCGCGTTGCTGTCGCTATATTTATGTAATTATGCTGTGGGGTTTCCACAATTAGTCGTTTGGTTTTTAAGTACCTATTTTCTTGTATTTTACTACACATACAAAAAATGTAGGCTAAAAATTATAATGTTTTTTTTTCGTGGCCTCATTTTTTCTTTGTATGTGTGCCCAGTCGGCAGCCTAATTATGTGAAAAAGCGAAAGCAACGCGACAGCAATCTCACTGTCAGCCAATACATTATATGACACAAAAATGACGTTTGACAGAAGGTATCGCGCGATCTACGCCTGTCGCTACATCGGTAATTAGGCTGCCGGTCCTGCTGGCTAATCAGTATCATCAGTGTTGTTAATGTATCCACTACGGCATGAACGATTGCCAAGTGGTAGGCATGACGGAAAAAACGTATTTATATAATTAGCGCCCGCCTTTGCACGGGTGCAATTTACTATTGATGAAAATAAGAATTGAGATTTTCATACAAAAATACAATACAAACCGAAAAAAAAACTTTCATACACAACTTATCCTGAAAATTACGAACAAACCAAAAAAATTTCAGCCAAATCGGTCGAGCCATAGACTTAGAATTTCGCTTACGCTAGCCGTTTTCAAGTGATGTTCCGTCATACATGTGGCAATTGATTTTAATTTATATAGATATTTAAGTCCCCTGTCCCACCGGTGGGCACGGAACTGTACACGGCTAGACGCTAAGTGAGGTGAGGAGGAATGTCTGCCGGACGAAGAAAAAGTTATGACCCTGATTTTCGTTCAAGAAATTTTAATTGGTCATTATATAAGAAAATTAAAGAAGTATAAAATTGTAGAAGACTCAGAAGTCCTTCGAGGTTGACATTCATAACACATAACATAGCATCACGCCTGTATTCCCCGAAGGGTTAGGCAGCGGGGTACTATGTACACCAACATTTCACCGATGCCGTTATTTAGTCCCATGTAATAGAGGACGAGCCTATTGCCATCTACCGGTCACAGTTCCAGACTCTGTGCTGCTACTGAGAATTTCCATACAGAAAAACCCAATAACACTTAGCCCGACCCGGGAATCGAATCCAGGACCTCACGCTCAGCAGTCGCGCTTGCGAATGAGGCATTCGACACTTAATATTCCATTAGATAGATAGAATTGTTTTTATTTCATCATCATCATCAGCCAGAAGACGTCCACTGCTGAACGAAGGCCTCCCTCAAGGGGGGGGATTGCCATAATCCCCACGCTTGGCAGGCGGCTTGGGGATCGCAATGGCTCACCGATTAGTGAGAGGACGCCGCTGCCCGTCCTCCGGTGTGTTTTTATTTCAAATAAACCTAATACAGGCACTTATGAAACGTTATAGGACTCTAGTTGCACGGTTCCAAAAAGTTGGTCCTATGGAGAAGAACCGGCAAGAAACTCCATGGATATATCATTCTTCTTGACCGTTATTATAATTCAAGATAATTGGTAGGCCCAGCAGAAGCGACTGGCTTTCCGCCCGTGTCGCGGGTTCGATGACCATATGAAACAAATATTTATATGACCTATAGATAGTTGTTCTGGGGCGTATGTAAAGATATATATTTGTAAACTGTAGCCAGACAATACTAAAGGAATATAGCGGGGCAAAGCCATTTAAAATAAAAAATAAATAAATATAACAAACGACGAACGTCTTGCGTCGGATCCGTGTCGTGAGCTCGTCCACAGATCACCTCCAGCCTTATCTTCAAGCTTATCGCCAGTTGGAGTGCCATAGACAATTTCCAAGCAAAACAAAAACACTTTCAAGCATCTATACTAACACTAGCGCATCCGACAGACGTTATCCTGTCCGAAAAATAAAAAAATGTTCTAAAACTCGATCGCAGCGCCACCTACCGGGTCCAATTGTTAATCTATACCATCCAGGGACCCACTCAAACATACAAAAAAATTCATCAAAATCGGTCCAGCCGTTTAGGAGTTCAGTGATATACGCAAGTGCAGAATAAAGAGGTTAAAATTGTTAGTTTGTATGTAGGAGATAATCTCCGACACCAAGGGTCAGCGCCGACGGACGGAGTGGCGGCGAAGAGACTAATTAAGTAACAATTTAAATTCAACCTAAAGTTCTTGAGCATACGACTGAATTTGGTACAACGAAATAAAATGACGGCGAGCGACCCGCTCAGAGTCGCGCGGAGGCGTTCGGAGTAACGCGACGGCTCTCATAGCTATCGGCGCGGTGCGTCGACGACCGCGCGCCGCTCAGTGGGTTTTGCGACCTTTAAACTGCTCTTCGCCGCCACTCCGTCCGTCGGCGCTGACCCTAATGATCCGATTGTGAAAATTCTTTCACCAATAGATAGCTACATTATCCCCGAGTGTTATAGGCTATTAATTATATATGTAGGCTCCGGAGGGATTCGCCGAGGCATATAAGATTTAATGTGTGTACGTTGCGTTATTCGATTATAATGTATGACGCAAAACCTTTTCGATTTTCTACGTAACAATATCTTCAATAGTCGTTGGCTGTCTTCACAACACCTAGTCATATAGATAATATTGAATAATATTATACTGTCACGCCCGTCTTTATTTATTTAGAATACAATGCACAATACACAATCGTTTTTTTTTTTAAATAGTAAATACTTTTTTCTGTCAATTCTCAGTTGATAAACGATTTTCGACAGATTAACGCATAATTTTTGTGTTTTTTTTTTTGTAGTTATTTTGCAATTTAATATATTCATATGGAGTTTATAGAGTATTTTTCTATATCCAGTCTTTTCACCGCTTTATTGGATAAAATTGTTTCGTTTTCCAAATACATTGTAGAGTTGGTTTCTTGAATTTGATTTGCGTAATGCCTAGATATTATAAACATTTATTTTTAATTAGCGCTACACTGGAAAACATGATGTTATTCTGAAATACAACCTCTCTATTCATGTTTTTTTTTTTATTTTGGGCCTTCTGTGTTTATCCCTGTGAGTGTGTTTTCGGTTCGCGGTCTTGGCCTATCCATTAACTAGATATGTTGCGGTCTATTGGTTCATTTGCTAAACAAGTATATATGTGCACATATCATAATTGTAAAGCATTTTCTGTCTGTCTATCAAGGAGTGAAGGTGTACATAGTGTTTCAAAAATGAGGGTAAGTAATATTGAAATTTAATTATATAATTATGTATTTAAATATTAAAAAGTTCAAATAGTTGTAGCAAAAATTACAAGATACATTTCAAAAATTGATTTACGTAATTATTTTATGTTTTTATTATAGTTATTTATTTATTTATTACTAGCGACGCGCCCCGGCGTCGCATGGGTGCAATTTGCTAATTTTAGAAACTGAGCATTCCAGAGGATTTTCCAAAAAAAAACTTCCATACAATCCTTGTCCTGACAATTACAAACACAACAAAAAAAGAATTAGCCGAATAGGTGCAGTCGTTCTCAAGTTTTGCGCTTAGCAACACATTTGGCGATTCATTTTTATTTATATAGATGTGCCGGGATTGGCCCATTGCAGAGTAAAAGCTTATATAATCTCTAAATTTTATTCCGAATAACATTAATATATTACTTCAAAATATCTTTTAAATTTCTATTGTATAATAGAATATTTCGTTTTTTTTAAATACAATATAATCAATTTTACTAAAAAACTAAATAACAAAAAAAGATTACTCATTACATTTTATTTTTCAAAGTGTATAAAAGGATTTCCTTTATTGGTTGTGACTGTGGTTGATCATAGAAATAAAAAAGCCAGACATTAAGATGGCTTCACAAAATCAGTAAAGTAATATCGCCTTGAGTTTATCCGCCAAGTAAACTCTTTACGTTGCTTGGAGATTAGTTTGTGTGTTTTCGGCAAATGCCAGAGAGCTGCGAGCTTATAGGCTGAGAGGCAGGCTTCTTTGCAAGATCAGATAATGTTACATGCAGCCTAAATATTTAATTAAGTAGGTATCTAATTTAAAAAAAAACTCAAATTCAACCTTATATTCTTTGTAAATGTACCTATAATTGTTTGTTCCATACATTTTATGCTGATTTAATTCTCTTTGGTATGGATTTAGTTTAATTTTTTTATTTCATAAATCTATAGTTCGTGTGTGTAATTTTTATAGATGACAAAAATGCGTGCGCTCGTGGTTTTCATATACTTTTGGGGATGACTTTGAATAGGGATATTTACTGGTTTTAACAAAAGTTGTGTAGAATAATGAGACCTGGAGGTCTAGCAAGAGTTTTTCTAGACCTCGACCATAGATAACGGAAGCCAAAAATGTATGAAAATAATGCGCGTGTCTACGAGTTCACTCAAATGCGCGCGCACGACTTTTTCGTACTTTTTTTAATTATGTGCGCACGTTTACAATAAATAAATAAATTCAACCCATTACTGTCCCACTGCTGGGCAAAGGTCTCTTCTCAGAATGAGAAGGGGTAGGCCTTAGTCTACCACGCTGGCCCGGTGCGGGCGGACTACACACACCGTCGAGAACTTTATGGAGCCCTCTCAGGTGTGCAGGTTTCCTCACGATGTTTTTCCTTCACCGTAAATGCAAGTGATAATCAAATTATGATCCACACATGATTCCGAAAAGTCAGAGGTGCGGGCTGGGTTTGAACGCGGACCCTCCTGCATGGAAGGCAAGCGTTCAACCGCTAGGCTATCACTGCGTTTATAATAGTTCACTCAAATGCGCGCGCACGATTTCTTCATACTTTTTTGGCTTATCGGACCCCCAGTAAGTTTCGTATTAAAAATACGACTATTTATATTTTTATTTGTTTCAGTTAATATGCTTTTGGTGTTTCGTAATGGCGGCCGCCGTCCGCGCACAAAACAACGGATACTACGCGCCACAGACCTTCAGACAAGTAAGTGATGATAACTTATCATCATTATGAGCCTATTACGAATTTGAGAATATAATTAACTTGAACTTAAAAGTTTTCGTGTGTATATATGCTAAAAAAAATATATTATGATTATTATATAAGCGGGTATTGTTGTCTAATTGAATGTCTGCTTTAATTAATTTGATTGATAGGTATAATTTATGTAAATTGAATGCTTTATATTGATGATTTTCAAGCTCAATTTTCGTTGTGCAGGAGCTAATTGATGCGTGATCGTATTTTTTTGCCTTTTTAATTTACTAATACCTAACAAAAAAGATTCAAAACCCAAACAAATCCACGTTTGAAGCTGTATTTTTTTTTCTGACACTGAAATTTACCTAAAAGGACTTGTAGCTAAATATGTACCACGGATCCATTGATCTGCGAGGTTAAACAGCACGTACTGCGGTCAGTCTTTGGATGGGTGAACGATCTTTACATATCGAGACCTCGCCGTACCTCAGAAAGCACGTTAAGCAGTCGTTATGGGTGTCAGCAGCTCAAAAAGTGTAACAACCAGTCTAACCTTAGAGTATCAGTGTCTGCCAGAAATTGTGTGGCGGAGGTCAGATGACAGTCGCGTTGTACAATACTGATAGTAATTGGGAAAAGGCTAAAGTGTCCCCATGTTATATCGGTTCCTCACACACTCTTCACGCTCAACGCCCTCTTGAAAGCCAAGCCTGAATAAAAAGGTGTTTGCGGAAGAATACTCACTATTTCAAAAGGCTAGCTGACTGCATCAAAACTAAATTCTGAAATCTTGTTTGTTAAATAACTTTTAACTCAGTAAAACTTAATTTCTTAATTATCTTTGGCGTTTTCAATTTTTAATTTATCAAAATCACACAATAAGTATGTCAATGGCAATGAAAAACTATGACGTCACGACCTGCTATTCCAAACATTTTTAAGAACAAAATGTCGTTTTTGCCAGGTCATAAAAAGTAACTCGGATGACTAGTAGTCATGTACCGTATTAATAAAGACCTAGATTTTTTTAGAAAACAAAATACTTTTAAATGATTCAAAGAGCAGTGGAATTCCCTGCCAGAGTCTGTGTTTCCTGATAGCTACAACCTGGGAGTCTTTAAGTCAAGAGTGAACAGGTTACTTCTAGGCAAGCGTGATACATCTTCGACCACATCATCGCTTACCATCAGGTAAGATAGTGGTCAAACGCGTGCCTATTAAATTGAAATTATTTCTTATATATAACCGCTATACATTGTAAATGTGAGTGAGATCTAGGCTGAGCGCTCTTCATTTCATTAATTCTCACGATAACTGATGCATGCTTGCAATCTGTTGCGACAGGTTAGCTCAAATAGTTATGGCACTTTCTTCAAAAGGCTATTCCACCCTATATTTGTCTCACATAAACCCTTATATCATTACGATCTGTCTGGACTTTAAAATAGACTTTGACCCCTGAGTTTGTTTCGGCGTTTCTTCTCAGGGATAGTCATAGGAAATGCCGGCGCCATCTAGTTCAAAAAAAGACGTGTAAAAGTGATTGAAAAATCCTAATTGCAAAATAAATAATTTCATTTCATTTCTATCAAGAATAAAAATTCACAAATCGGAATTGCTGTCATCAATTATTGATATTGGTCGGCACAGCTGGCGCAGTGGCTAAGTGATTAGCCTCCTATGCACGGAACATATATTTGTATGATCTACAGATAGTTGTTTCGGGTCTGGTTGTGTGTGCATGTGACATGTATATTTGTAAAAATGTACCCACGATCACATCGAGTCTGCAAAAATATCGAGAAGCTCGGATGCTGGACAAAATGGCCTCATTGGTGTAGTGGTCGCTGGTCCTGGTCCTGGGTTCGATTCCCGAGCCGGGCAAAATGTTATTGGGGTTTTCTGTATGGAAATGCTCAGTAGCAGCACGGAGTCTGAAGCTGCTCGGTAGATGGCAATGGGCTCGCCCCTTGCATGCGACTCAATAACGGCATCGGCGAAATTTGGGTGTACAATATTAGATACACCTCTGCCGTTGGATTCCCAGCTCAAGCTAAATATGATTTAATTTTTTATGTTACTAAATTGTCTATAGCAGCTTCAAGTTTACAATTATGCCCGATAGATGGCATTAAGAGTATCGTTTAGCTAAAAGTTTTCATATTAAATGCGTTAACGTTTTTAACTATTTTCCTGATTTTTTTATATGTTATAGACACAAGTAAAAACTAGGTCGTCACGTTTTTGTTTTTTTGATATTGTTACTAGATTGACAAATAATTAACCCTCAAAATGCGTTTTTAAACTAAAAATCTTCCATATACTTATCTTGTGATAATTTTTATAAAATTAATCAACATTTTGAAAAAACAATTCGTGTCAACGTAGTTTATTATCTGACAAAACGATAGAGCCCAAAATCAAATTAATTCGTTGAGATTTCGATGTAAGAAACGTTAACGCCCAAACACCTATTTTGCGCGTATTTCAAGGCAATTTTGTCTGAAGCCGGCAGCTAAACGATACTCTTAAGTTCTCAGTTGTAACAGCATCGGTGAAAATTAAATATGAATACAATTCTGCCTTACCCTTCGGCGAATATAGACAAGATTGAACATTTCCGATACCGATATTATCATAATGTCCTCCTGACCGATTTCGGTCACGGCGGCCAATCTCACCGGAGATTAGCCAACTACGCAGGAGATATTATAGAGCACAAGTGCGCACACACAGGTGCTCTCTCTATTCTTTCACTCTCATCGTCCTCAGGGACGGCAATCCGACACGGCGGAGAGTGATCAGGCGCAGGACCAACGGCTGTACGTGCTTTCCGAGGCACGGTGTGTATTCACATACACAAAGACCCAGAACCGAAACAACTATCTGTAGATCATACAAATATTTGTTCCGTGCGGGTATCGAACCCACGACAGCTCAGCAGTCGATCTCTCAACCACTGCGCCAACCGTGCCATCAAATATACCTATATTATCATACCCATCAATTAACACACCTAAGTAAGTATTGCTTAACCTCTCAACTAAGTGGAACACTTGTTAAATGTTGCGATGCTTGCTAAATGCCTGGTCAACTGAAACCGAATACTTTGGAACCAGTGGACTGAAAAATTAATTAGTAATTAGAGACTCTTAAGTAATTATTGGTACCAGTATATGGTGGGTAAGCTTTGAGGCCATCGTTTACTTTCCTACATATACAAGACTAGCTCCCGCCCGCGGCTTCGCCGTGGTTTAAGAACCCGTACACTTTTCCCGGGATAAAAAGTAGCTATGTGCTATTCCAGACTATAATCTAACTCTGTGCCAAATTTCATCCAGATCCGTTCAGCCGTTCTGGCGTGATTGAGTAACAAATATCCATCCATCCATCCATCCTTACAAACTTTCACATTTATAATATTAAATAGGAAATAGGATAGGATATACAACTAGAATATTCATTTTTTTTTTTTTTTTTTTTATTTAATTCTGCCAAACTAGTTCAAGTTTGGGTGCATGCAGCACCGCCCTCCCGCCCGCAAATATATGCACGTGCAATAGGTGCGATAGGTATAATGTAACATGCAACCCAAACCGATCCTCGACACGTGTTTCGCCCCTCCAGGCGGCATTCTCAGGAGATGTTGACTCGTCGACCGCTTGGACGCGAATAAAACTAAATATTCTAGTTGTATATCATGGATTACTGCAAAGTAACGCCTGATTCCATTAATTACCTTCCTACAATTAGATAGGTATGTAGGTCTTCGAGCTATGATATTCTGAAAGTACAGGTGTTTCGCCCGCGCGTATCGTAGCACCAGTTTGTCGGATCCGCGCCAATTTCAGCGGAATTTTAGATTTCGTATAAATAAATCTAACCCATTTCTGTCCCACTCGTGGGCCTCTTCTCAAAATGAGAAGGGTTAGGCTTTAGTCCACCACGCTGGTCCGGTGCGGGTTGGCGGACTACACACACCACCAAGAACTTTATGGAGCCCTCTCAGGTATGCAGGTTTCCTTACGATGTTTTCCTTCACCGTAAACGCAAGTCATAATCAAATTCTGATCTGCACATAATTCCGAAAAGTCAGTGGTGTGGGCCGTGTTTGAACTCAAACCCTCCTGCATGGAAGGCAAACGTTCAACCGCTAGGCTATCACTGCTATCGTATAATCATATGATTTTGTATGTCATATTTAATATTTCTAACAAAAAAACACTAATAAAACCAAGAATTTGTGTTTGTTCTAATATTGCGACGACTCGTTTGGCGCAGTGGCTAAGCGATTAGTTTTCTGCGCTACGTGTCGCGGGTTCGATAGTTGTTTCGGGTCTGGTTGTATGTGCATGTAACATGTATGTTTGTAAACTGTACCCACGATACAGGAGGAATCAAAGGGTGGGGGCAAAGTTAAAAAAAAAAATCTTTTGCAGTAAAGACCCGTAGGCCGCCGGCTTGCTTTGGGTAAAGACCTGACCCGGGAATCGAAACCCAGGACTTCACGCTTAACAGTACCGCTTACATCCACTACACTAATTAAACAGTCATTTGTTTAAACTAAAACAGTTAAAACTAAACAAAATTACTTATCTTAATTAAGTAAAACTTTACTAAAAAAAAGTACCCGGAGATTATGAACGCATAGATATCGTGCAGGTCGAGCCCATCCTCTTCAAGCCGGTGGACAGGACCTGGAACCAAAAGAATACAGTAAGCATAACTTTATAAGCCCTTTATACCTATAAAGACATGGCCTATCCTATGGGTTTGGTCTAGGAATCATCTTCTCTCGAGTAGGTTTCACAAAATTGTCAATATACACTTCAGGATGTCTTTAGTTCAGTTTTTTAGCATCTTCACCGAAATAAAAACCTAACCCAGGTCGTGGCCTACCCGTGTGCCAAATTTCATCCAAATCTGTTCAGCCGTTTAAGCGTGATTGATGAACAAACATCCAAATTCACAAACTCACAAACATACAAACTCACATTTATAATATTAGTAGAATACCGCAGCTGCAACCAGTCTTGTAGAGGCGTCTACAAGATTGATTAAATATGATATGAATTATATATTTCAATATAATGAACCAAATAAATAAGAACAAAAACATATACATCATTGTATGGAATTCCAGCAAATGTTAGGTCAAAAAGATGCCGAGCCTGGTAAATAAGACAAACTAAACGCTTGCACAAGTAGCAGCAGCATCAGCTTGCAGCTACGTGTAGGATGAGTTTACGTAAGTATGTGAGCAATACTTTTGCAAACTTGTGCAAGAGTAAACTTGTAAAAATAATGTGTAACGTGTGTGGCGGATGATGAATAATTGCGGCGATAGAAAGACGCGGACAACCAACCAGTACTTAAAGCTTAGGCTGATTTTACTTCCCCTTTTAAACGCCTAGCCCTTTAGTTAGACAGCGCTATTTACCTATATACCTACTCTAATTGGTGTTTGGTCTATCCTCTTTTGATTGGTGTAGGTGAATTACTTAAATCAGAAATAATTTAATCGATCACGGATTGGATTACGCTTTAACTTTTTTAAGCCAGAAAAATAATATAATTTATCGAACTATATACTTGCAGGTTACCTACAGGTAGTAAAGGGTTTTAAATAGCACTAAAATAATGACATTTAAATGTAATATTCTTTAATTATTCTATACTTTATTGTACACCCAGTGCCGGATTAAGCAAGCGCGGGGCCCGTAGCAAATTCTATCGAGGGGCCCTTGCTCTGCTATGGGCTCTTAAGTATAAAGTGACTTTTTATAGAACTTGTGCATTTACCGTTTGAAATTCTGTGTTTTATTTTCGCCGACAAAATAATCGGTTACCGATTGTCTGACGTGGATTGTCTTAGTCGGAAAACAGGTGTAACGTTTCACGTTTTTGTGACATCAAGTAAATTCAATATACCACGTGTTAATAACTTTCACTCAAAATATTACGCTCAGGCGGAGGTTTGGATTGCAAGTAGCAATTGCTACTCTTGCTACGTGGTCAATCGTGTGTCGGTCAATACGTGATCAATCAAATCAACACTACATAATTTATAATACATATGGGATTTACATTTACAAAGATTAGTGTACAATAGATTGTCGGGTCTTCTTGTGCAATAAGACTTTTAGCAAAGTTCACTATTGAATTTCTCTTGTTGTATACATCTTTTTGAGGTTGACTGTACATACATTTACTCCCATAGTTTGTCTTAATAAAATGAAATACATTTTAACTTAAATTGAGTCTATACTACGGTATTAATTAAAAATCAAACATTCCAAAGTCAAACCTTCCAAAGTCAAGTCTTCTAAAGTCAAACTTTCCAAAGTCAAGCCTTCTAAAGTCAAACTTTTCAAAATCAAACCTTCCAAAGTCAAGCCTTCTAAAGTCAAACTTTTCAAAGTCAAACCTTTAGAAGTCAAACACATACCAAGTCAAATTTACCGCTACGCATTTTTATTTTCAATATATTTAAGCGAGTAAAACATTTTTCACTTAGCCATTTATGTGAGGTTCACTTAAATACTCATTGTCACACGAGCTCATTTGTCAAAGTATTCCTTCACATCTCTATCACCTGGCAGCGTGCCCAGAAGACTAGCAGTATTGCCATGTTCAGGGCTTGTTTATTTTTTGACCAAAAGCCAACTAGCCTTTTCACCTTCTTCCTTTCCAGGATCATCAATACCAGCGGGCCTTGTTCTCGCCAGCTCGGAATGATGTCGTTCCTCAGGGTACGTCCATCTCGGAGCCGTGGAGAGGACCTGCCCCGGTTAATGAGCCATGGAGAGGTAAGAACGGTAATATGAAAACGATTTTTACTTTGTTATGAAATCTCTTATTTTTATGGGGTTGTATGTACATCACTTAATTTTGAACTGCATCACTCACTGGTCTAGTGGACTGCAAGAGCGACTGCTGAGTGTGAGGTACTGGGTTCGATTCCCGGGTCGGGCAAAGTGTTATTGGGTTTTTCTGTATGGAAATTCTCAGTAGCAGCACGGAGTTTAGAACTGTGCCCGGTAGATGGCAATAGGCTTGCTCCCTATTACATAGAACTCAATAACGGCATCGAAATGTGGGTATACAATAACACCTCTGCCTAACCCTTCGGGGAATACAGGCGTGATGCTATGTTATGTTATGATATATATTATCAGTTAATTTTGATTACCAGTAAAAAAATAAGGTCTCGTTAACCCTTGTCCTGTGAATCACGTATGATTAATGGTAATTTTTCAATTGGTGTCCTACTAATATTATAAATCCAATGAGGATGGATGGATGGATGGAGCTTTGTTACTCTTACACGCCAGAACGGCTGAACGGATCTGGATGAAATTTGGCACAGAGATAGATTATAGTCTGGAATAGCACATAGGCTACTTTTTGTCCTGGGAAAATGTACGGATTCGTGACCTACGCGGGCGAAGCTAGTCTGTTATACAGGATTTTCCAACAACAGACACCAGTCTCTATGTAAAAAGTGTTCCTTTGGATGGGTACTGTGTTTTTAATGATGAAAGATTAAAAAAATATATTATTTGTATGTCTTTTCCTTGCACGGGACTACAGAGTCCCGGACTTTTGGAAGGCGTGCGTGGGGCCGAAGCCAACACGTAGAGGCCCTTTAAGACAGCTTTAATGAGAATTTTGTGGTGACATACCCAGCGATTATCCCTGTATGCACTATATAAATGCACCCAAAGACAATCCCTGGGTTTGTAAGACTATTGCAGAATATGTTATTATATTAACGAAAAAGATTTATAACGCGGTTGTTAGTGGAAACGCCAGGAGGGGACGCCCTAGAAGGACGTATACGGACCTTATTGGTGATGTCCTTCAAAAAGGTCAGGTGCGCAGTACACACAACCGGCGTTCATGTATGAAACGATGCATGAATGTAGATGAAGCAAAAGGGTTATGTAAGGATCGTAGCACGTGGCGTTCCGTAGTTTCTGCCTACCCCCATGGGAAAAAGGCGTGACTTTATGTATGTATGCATGTTATTATATTAGTATGATTTACTATTGTGTCTGCGGTCCATTGAACCTGGTTTACTAAACCTGTTGAATGCCGCAGTTCTAGACACAATAGAATTCCGATTGTCAGCCTGGATCAGCGATCCCGAGAGGTTGATGCGTATTACATGAAATCAGCAATTTATTTTAATGCAAATCTATATATATAATAAAATTATAACAGGTTGATGTCTGTACATTATAGATATTGGAGAAAAACTAATATGGGGGGTCTTTATTAGAGCAACAGAAGCAAAAACAACAGTTTTTTTGAATTTTCGTCTATCTGTCTGTCTGTCTGTATGTTTGTACACGCATCATGCAAAAACTACTGCATGGAATTGAATGCAGTTATCACCGATGTATTGCTAGAGGTGTAACTTAAAATATGGGCTCCATTTTACCGCAGAAAATATCAGATTCTAAATTCCACGCGTACAAAGTCGCGGTCAAAAGGCTAGTGTATTGATAATATTGTTATTATGATAAGATGGACACATTACAAAAAAACTGCGTCTTTTTTATTAAATTAACATTCACAAGGCGAATTCGTTCTATTAAAGAATTTAGAAAATGATATTTTGTACTATTTACATTTAAGGCACTGTTTGAATTTAAATAACCAGAAGATGTAAGAAGTTCACTAAAAATATTTAAACAGTCTTAAACATTGCTAATAGAGAAATGCATCTATTCTGTTAAGGATTATTTAGATGCACGTAAATTGTAAATTAACTTTAATTTTGCAAACCAATTTTGATTAAATATCTGGCTACATATCATATTACCTTGTAAAACTGTCTTAACTCATATTTAATGCGAATAAATATTTGATTCTTTCTTTAATTTTTTTAAAACGTTGCCCCACTCTTGGCGTAATTCCTGTATTGTGGGTGCGTTTAACACGTTCACAGTTCCCATGCAAAATTTGAGGAGATAATCTTACGTCTCATAAGTCCAATATACTTTATAAACTTACTCATAAGTCCAGGCCTGTAAGTCGTATGAACCCCGTGACCCACATGTGGGGACACGGACGTGCCATCAAATATTATGGTGACCCCATTTTTTTGGGGTTCATTGGGGTCACTAGACTGTTAACGTGTTAAGTACCTACTCTGTAAATTATACAAATATTTGTTCTGTGCGGGAATCTAACCCGCGACACGTAGCGTAGCAGTCGATCTCTCAACCACTGCGCCAACCGAGTCGTCAAATGATTTTATTTTTTCTGGTAATTAAATAATAAGGGTATTTAATTATGCACTAATTTATAAACCAGTACCTCTATTATAAGTTTTTTACTATTTACTTTCATAGTAAATGTAAATTTTCATGCAAGCGATTTTAGTTCTTAACTTGGTTACATTAGGAATTAGAGTCGCTAACATGACATCTATATAATATAGTAAATAGTAAATCAAAACTTTACTATGACTAGATGTCACATAAGCGACTCTAATCCCTAACGTAACCAAGTTAAGAACTAAAATCGCTTGCATGAAAATTTACTTTACTATGATAGTAAATAGTAAGAAAACTCGTGATAGCGGTACAGCATTAACATCTGAACCAATATTTTTAATTCACTTCAACATATATTGTCTAAAGCACTAGAGGTACAACTATTGATAATTTTCAGAACAAAACAACATCGGCGCTGGCGCAGGGCCGATACCTAAGGCTGAGCCCTGGCGGCTGCCGTACGGAGGACTCACGAAGGAGCAGCAGTCGGCCATATTGCACCATAAGCAGTCGCTGTCGTCTGGTAACTTCACTATCATTACATATTATAAAACAAAGTCCCCCGCAGCGTCTGTCTGTCTGTTCGAGTTAAACTCAAATACTACTGAACGGATTTTCGTGCAGTTTTCACCAATAGACAGAGTGGTTCATGAGGAAGGTTTAGCTGTATAATTTGTTAAGGTTTTGTATAAATTGGCTGAAATATGACGATGATAGTTGAAGATGTCGGAAAAAATCATGCCGACTGGGAGCTTTACTGGGCGTGCGCCGAGTTAATGCTCGACGTAACAGGCTGATACGACACTACGACAGAAAAAAAGGAAGGCGTATATGCTCTGCTACCCGTGCGAAGCCGGGGCGGCATTGAATAGGGAGGATCCTCCGACCAGGCAAGGTGGTTCGCCTGGCGGGCCGAAGCCCGACAGTTGATGTCGGATATTTGTATATGTGTTAGAATCGTTGTAAACTTTCATAGTGCGATTCAGGGTTTGTTGTTGTAGCTTCACTGCGATAGATGGCGCTTTACTTTTTGCCATATTGCGAGTAGTTGTCGCCACACGCAACACGAACTGCAGAAAGCCAAAGTCAGACTTTTTGGGTGGCCGATACCTGTAATGACTGTTGAAGTATTCTTTTGACACCCGGGATTAACTGCTTAGCGTCTTTTCCGAGGCACGGAGGGGTCTCGTTATGAAAATAATCTTCACCAATCTGGGCTGTACGCAGCAAGCTCTGTAGCTATGAGACCCTGATCTGGACGCTATGGTCTACTTTAAGTACCTTTAAAGTTAATGTGCCATATCAGGCCATTAAAATGACTGCTCATTGTTCTAGTGGTCGCGACTGCTGAGTGTAAAGTCCTGGGTTCGATTTCCGGGTGGGGTAAAGTGTTATTGAGGTTTTATTCCGTATGAAAATCCTCAGTAGCAGCACGAAGTGGCATTGTAACCAGAAGATGGCAATAGTTTCGCCCCCTATTACATGGGACTCAATAACGGCATCGGCGCAATGTGGGCATACAATAGTACACCTTTGCCTAACCCTTCGGGGAATACAAGCGTGATGTTATTGAAATGGGTTGAGTCGTGAACATGCAATTTTAACTTGTCCATCTTTCTAGACGGAGCGTTTCGCTTCGAGTACGCGTCGGACACAGGGTTGGCAGCCGGCGAGGTGATAGAACCCGACGGCTCCAGGGTTGGCGCGTACCAATATAAGGATCCCAGCGGCCAGCTCGTCAAACTCAAGTACAGGGCCGGCAAGGATGGTTTCCAGGTACCAAAGACAAAGAGATAGACCAGTGGTTCCCAAAGTTGACTGAACCGTGACTCACCTAAAAAAAGTTCTAAATTCGGGACTCACCTCTCGGTTTTCATAAAGAAATAAAAAACATGACTGCCAAAAAATTAACTAAAAAGTAAATAAAAAACAAATTGTATTAGTTAATCTATATATACAAAGCGAAAGGCACGGTTAGCGCAGTGGTTTAGAGATTGACCGCTGCGCCACGTGTCGCGGGTTTGATTCGCACACGGAACAAATATTTGTATGATCTACAGATAGTTGTTTCGGGTCTGGGTCTTTGTGTATGCGAATACACACCGTGCCTCGGAAAGCACGTAAAGCCGTTGGTCCTGCGCCTGATCTCTCTCCGGTCGTGTCGGATTGCCGTCCCATCGGACTATGAGAGTGAAGGAATAGAGAGAGCACCTGTGTTTGCGCACACACTTGTGCTCTATAATATCTCCTGCGTAGTTGGCTTATCTCCGGTGAGATGGGCCGCCGTGACCGAAATTCGGTCAGGAGGAGGATATTACAAAGCGAAAGGTTACTCATTTACTCGCTGAATAAACAGATAAATAAAATTGTCATTGCAGTCGGGGGACCGTTCTGTGGAACACTTTTCAATCTAAGAGGTCCCCCGACTGAAAATGACAATCTTATTTATCTGTTTAAAAAATAAATATCCAGTGTCATTTGGTATGATGTAAGATTCCAATTAAACCACATACATCCAAAGATAGGTATTATTATTTATTGTGAAATCTTGCCCCCTAAAACCGCCCGGGGGGCCGCCCCTGCCGCCCCCGCTACGCTACGTCACTGGGTGAGGTGCTAGCGAACGCACTTTCTTTCTTTTCTACACTAAAAGTGGTTGGTACAGTTGGTGCATTTGGTTGTATGATAGAGTATACACTGAATAACGCTTTGCGCGACCCGAGAATTGGATCCAGGACCCCTCACTCTATTTATTTAATCATCAACAGATCCTGGAAGGCAGCCACTTACCCAAGAGTCCTGAACCTGTCGCTCCAAACAGTGGTGGTGAGTATGATCAAGAAATATATCCACACAATCTGACCATTATAGAATCTTCGGAAATTTCATCATCTGTCTCGCATTTGCTCAACAACGTGAGGTCGGCTCCCAGTCTAACCGGTTGCGGCTGAATATCAGTATTGTACAACGCGACTGCCATCTGACCTCCGACACACAATTACTGGGAGACACTGATACTATAAGGTTAGACTGGTAGTATTTTCTTCTTTGAAGTCGACTGCGTTAATATGTGCAGAGCTTCCAAGTGCAACTACTGAGCGTGAAGTCCTGGGTTCGATTCCCGGGTCGGAAAAAGTGTGTTTTCTTGCTAAAATCTAAATACTGTTTCTCTTCCAGACAACTACTACCAACAGGCGTACGCGCAGCAACAGCAGCAGTACAATCTACAACAGCAGTACAATCAACAGAAACCGGAGCCGCCAACGAGGTGGGGACACAACCAGGTAAGCAGCGGTACAGGGTAAACTAGGGTATGCCTATAAAGTATACTAGCTTCCGCCCGCGGCTTCGCCCGCATTGATTACGGACCCATGCATTTTCGGATCACACGTAGCGCCATCTAGCGTCCCAAAGCAATTGTGACTGTCAAAAGTTATTGTTCTTTCCCTCGGGAACCGTACTTTTTTCTCTATGTCCTTTTCTGTTTTTGTTTCTATGTTCGGCGTTCCTATTGGTGGAGAGCACGAAAAGGACCAATCGGAGAGCCGAACTCGTTCGATGTAGTAAATCGAATTTGTCGAAAGAAACTTACACTAGGGCCTCTGATAGTTGTTTCGGGCCTGCTTGTGTGTGCATGTGAATATTTGTGTTTGTAAATGCACCCATGATTCAGAAATTATTTCTAGTGTGGGGCAAAGTTTTTAAAAGAAGAATAACAAAATTCAAGTCACAATACGACGATATTTCTGTAATAACACTTCTGCTTACCCTTTAGGGAACTCAGGCGTGATGATACTATATTGTTGTGGTGTGTTCAGGTCCAGGGTCCCTCAGGCGAACAGCGGCCGGCCGGCAACCAATACTTCGCAGGGAACTGGAGACCAAGCGGGGCCGAGGATGATGGACAGGTAATGACAATGGTGAAAAGCATAAGGGGGGGGGGCATATCGTCCGTTCATTCAAAGTCAAAGCTTGTTATTTCAAACTAGCTTCGCAAAGCAAAGCTACGTCTAGATCTTCTCCTTCCTCTTAGGGGTCGCGAGCGCACAGAGTGGGGACTCTGCTAGCGCTCTCATCTAGCGACCCCCGAGAAGACGGCGACACGGTGTGGTCCGTGTCGCCGTGCACACAGCACCAGCGAGGGTAACGGGGGACCTCTCTACAGTGTCCCCCTCCCTCCGGGAAGTGCCGTTCGGCATGACACCGTGGTGGGCTTCGGTGCGGTCTTCTAAGAGTTCCCGAGGCCCACCATATGGTGTCGAAGCGGATCACGGTGGTGAGTTTAGCCGGTAAGAGTCCGGCACACCCCTCCGCCCCCCCCAGGCGAAGGATAGCCCATGATGGGTTCTCACCAAGCTAGTCAAAAAAAAGTCTTTCCCTTTCTCTCTTTCCTTCAATTTTCCCTTGTGTGTGTGTGTGTGCGATGTGAATGTGATCATGAGTGCTTTTGAGTTTATCCATTACAAACAAACATACATTTTTTTATTTACATTTAATAGCACTTCTGGCAAACCCTTCGGGGAATACAAGCGTGATGTTGTGGTGACTTTATCGATGATATTGTTCAACTGTACTAATAATTTAACCTTATAATTACAGTATCGTGAAAATGAAGTGGACAACCAAAACAAACCCCATAGCTTCGGCGAGGGGTACGCCTTCGCGTTTCAAGGATAAAACATGATGTTGCAAATATGTTATAACTAGCGACATCTGTGTACTAAATAGGACACGTTTTTAATGTCATGGGGGCAAAAATCGAGATTTATTGAAGAAAAACGTCAAACGCACGAATTGTAATAGTTGTTGGACGCAGTCGAGATTTTATTCTATAGTGCAATACACTATCCCTCATAGAGATTTATGTCGAACGCCGAAAAATTGACCCCCATGTCATACATTGAAAATTGGGGGTTAATGGATTTTAATGTGAAGGTTTTCCTACCGGAACTCTATTTATAATATAAAATGGCGTCCGATTCTTTCTTTTAAACTAGAAATATTTTTTGACAAAACTCGTAATTCATAATTGTTTCAAAAAATATTTAAGATGCAATTCTGAACAAAATAAAAAATGGCGAATGGACCTCTTTGACATTACTCATTTGACAGCTAATGTCAAATTTCTAAATTATCATCGTGTTTAGTACGCAGTAAGTACATAGATGTCGTTAGTTTTATATAACTTAATATACTCTTTACTTAAGGCTGTATATTAATAAGTAAATTATGTACTGAATATATATTTATATTGTTTCATTTTCTGCTTGTCACTACCCACTTCTCATATCAACAATCAAACAAAAAGACGGGGGAGTCATTCTCGTGTCCTTTGACATAAATATTTATTAGAGATAGCTTTCACCAAAATATCGATTGTCTTCGCTAGAATTTCGAGTGTTTAATTTAAAGATGTCTTTTATTTGAAATTGAGAGAATTCGGAAAAATTGTAGGCGAGCTATAACAAGCATTTTATTTCGATTTCGATATTATCTCATACGCACTTTGACATAAATCTCTACTAGAGATATTCATTTCTTTAGAAATATTTTGCTGCTGCTTGATTTCGAGCGTTGAATGTAGAGATATCTCTGATTTATAAACTAAAAGAAAAAAGGTGAGCGATATCCGACATTTATTTTTCTATTTATCTCGATTTCGACATCATCTCTAATCGATTCAGAACTGGGCTTTTCTCTCCCGTTTGCTTTAAAATTGCCTGGGTAATTAATTCTGAATTTATCTGTTGCAAAATAATCTTTTTAATTTTATAATTTTGACTTGTCATTCAATCCGAATTCATCAGAGATTAATCGAGATTTTTTTTTACTATATTTTTATAGGAATTTCACAGAAAATAAATTAATAAGTAAATTTCAATTTATCTCGCTCGCTATCCACGTCACTACCGTCGCCTGTTGAACGTTTAACATGGGGTTCACATGGCGCTAAGAAAAAGAAACTGGAAATTAGCTAGAAAATAATGAATGACATTTATCGACTGTTGTGCTACGAAACAAATATTTGTATGACAGAATAGAATAGAATAGAATATCGGTCATTTCTTAGTATCCGGTGTAGAAATATTACAATTAGAATATATATAATATTTAACACTAGCTTCCGCTCACGGCTTCGCCCGCGTGGTTTACGAACACGTAAATTTTTCCGGGATAAAAAGAAGCCTATGTGATATTCCAGACTATAATCTATCTCTGTGCTAAATTTCATCCAAATCCGTTTAGTAGTTTTTGCGTGAAAGAGTAACAAAGATCCATCACATACAAACTTTCACATTTAGTAGGATTTTATATTACGATATTATAATTTATACATTTACAACATTATATAGGAATTATTAATTGTAGATATATATTATTATTATTATATATTAATATTAGTAACATTTATTTATATATAACTTACACATTTATAATCTATGAAATCGTTTAACAGAAACATAAAGATACTTGTTTTTGGTCTGAGTGTTTGTGTATGTGAATATTTGTGTTTGTAAACGCACCCACAATACGAGACTAATTCCTAATGTGGGACTACGCTTATTAAAAAAAAAAAAAAAAAAAAATGTAACAAAAAATATATTTAATGAATGGTCTACGCATTTGCTACGCCGTAGCAAAGTTACTGCTACGAAAGCTACGCGCTACTACGCTTTCGTAGCCGTTCCGTTCCGCTACATCGTTTTATTTTTATTTTATGCAATAGTTGTAGAATATTTAAGTTGAAAACCACAAGAATTAAGTGTGTATATGTCGCAGAAAAATTACGAAATAAGTATTTCGTGAATTTCGAGGAAGTATCAAAATCAGTATTGTCATATTAAAAAGGCTCTTATGTTTTTGTATAATATACAATAACATCGTGAAATATATTTGTAAAACTGATGTAATCAAAGTGATTACAAATTAAAGTGCTGCGCTACGTGTCGCGGGTTCGATTCCCGCACGGAACGAATATTTATATTTAAGCAAATAAATGAATACGAATATGACATTTTCAAAGATAAAAATGTACACACATAGCGAAATTCAAAAGCGAGTTTTAGAGCAAATTGCGATTGAAGATATTGTGAAATCTTGAAAAAATGTACAATGGCCATAGAGGCTGTTTTATAAAAGAAGAAGAATTCACGGTGAAACTTAAAAAAAAAACGTATTACGGTCGAATTTCGACCACTAGACAACTACTAGTATTTATAAGCAGCCTACATATGTTTTGGAATTCCTACTTGAGTGCGAAAGCCAAATACATCTCTATACTGCGACGCCTTGTTAAATCGACGTCGTGTTACTGCGATATTTCGTTACATCGAAAAACTGTACTGCAAACGATTTTACTGCGAAAATATCATACTGCGAAGATTGTTAAAAATGTAGGTATTGTTCTGAAAAAGAATATCGATGTACTTGGTTATCGCCGTAAGATCGTCCGAAGTAAGTTTTCCTAAGTAACATAGTAACAAGATGTCGATTGAACAAGGCTTTGCAGTATGATATTTTCGCAGTGAAGTCGTTCGCAGTACAGTTTTTAGTTTTCAGTATAGAGATGTCGTTGAAAGGTTTTCGAAGAAACTATATTCGATGATACGGCTTTCGCGCTCAAGTATTTCCATATGTTTTATATCATGACTAGCTTCCGCTCGCGACTTCGCCCGCGTGTAGATAGCCTATGTGCTATTCCAGACTATCAATCTCTGTGCCAAATTTCATCCAGATCCGTTCAGCCGTTCTGGCGGAAAGAGTAATAAAGATCCATCCATCCATCCTCACAAACTTTAACATTTATAATATTAGTAGGATTTATACATCATGGCTTTTTTCACAGGGTAGGCAGAAACAACAAATGCCGATTATTTAAAAAAAAATCTCTTTTTGCCTCTCACCTAAAAAAAGTGGAACTTTTCCTATATAATATTAATTCAGCTGCCATTTTATATAAGTTATCGGTATTCGTCATGTAAGCCTCGCTTATCTGGAGTGCTGAACATTATCCTTAGTATTTGACCTACTCACCCGCCATAGACTAGCGTGCAGACGTGACAGTTGTAATAAAAATAATAATAATACTTGGACACTGTTCCCAATGCCGGTTGGTCCTTATATTTTTTTATATTTATAAATGTATTTTTATTTGTTATATATATTAACTAGCTGTGCCCGCGACATCGTTCGCGTGGATGTCGGAACTTAACAATGTATTTTTTAGTGAGACCAAATGCACTTAACCCTATTTTTTTCTAAAATAAAAGAATTTTTCTAAAATAAAAGTAGCCTAAGTTACTCCTTATTGCATCAACTACCTGCCAATAAAAGTCCCGTCAAAATCGGTCCAGCCATTTCTGAGATTAGCCTATACAAACAGACAGACAAAAAATGTTATTTTGGTGTATGTACCGTATATATATTCATATGCATGTAGTAAAAAAACGGTTATTTCAATATTACAAACAGACACTCCAATTTTATTTATATGTATAGATAAATTAAGTAATATGAATAAAGGAAATAATAATACATTTGTTCGAAATATGGTACAGTACCTCTATCACGAGTTTTCTAACTATTTACTATCATAGTAAACTAAATTTTCATGATAGCGATTTTAGTTCTTAACTTGGTTACATTAGGGATTAGAGTCGCTTATGTGACATATGTGTCATAGTTAAGTTTTGATTTACTATTTACGATATTATAGAGATGTCATGTTAGCGACTCCAATCCCTAATATAACCAGGTTAAGAACTAAAATCGCTTGCATAAAAATTTACATTTACTATGAAAGTAAATAGTGAAAAACTCATAATAGAGGTACTGGCTGCCTCACAGCTCTAGTGATCGCAAGCGTGACTGCTGAGCGTGAGGTCCTGGGTTCGAGTCCTGGGTCGGGCAAATTGTTATTGGGTATTTTTTTATGTAAATTCTCAGTAGCAGCACGGAGTCTGGAGCTATGCCCGGTATATGGCAATAAGCCCGTTCCCTATTACATGGGACTCCATAACAGCATTGACGAAATTTAGGTGTACAATAGTACACTTCTATCTAACCCTTCGTGGAATAAAGGCGTGCGTAATTTCGATACCGTTATTGAGCCCAGTGGCAGAATAATAACAAAATATATTTTCTACCTATTGTCCTGTCTGCGCTACCCACTCTATCCCCAAGGGGGTATCAATTATCATCCCCTTTTATATCCACCGCTGTGGCGGACACATTCAATTCTATCCTCGATCATGCCACTGGGACTGGCAAAGAATATATTATGATGACTTTGTGTTACGCTAGTATGGGAATATAATATTTCATGGTTATTTTCGTGTAGGAATTATAAGAATTCGTGTCTCACTGAATATCACGGACCCGGGTACGTCTTAAAACTGCGGCCAGACACCGGAGGACGGGCAGCAGCGTCCTCTCACTAATCGGTGAGCCACTGCGATCCCCAAGCCGCCTGCCAAGCGTGGGGATTATGGCAAACCCCCCTTGAGGGAGGCCTTCGTTCAGCAGTGGACGTCTTATGGCTGATGATGATGATGATGTGTCTCACTGATGGGGTTTTCTTTAGAATGAGAAGGGTTAGGCCTTAGTCCACCACGCTGGTTTGGTGCGGGTTGGCGGACTACACACACCATCGAGAAGTTTATTGAAGTTTTCGGTTATAACGTCACGGTTGGCGCACTGGTTGAGTGATCGACTGCTGCGATGCGTGTCGCGGTTTCGATTCCCGCACGCAACAAATATTTGTATGATCTACAGATAGTTGTTTCGGGTCTGGGTCTTGGCGTATGTGAATACACACCGTGCCTCGGAAAGCACGTAAAGCCGTTGGTCCTGCGCCTGATCTCTCTCCGGTCGTGTCGGATTGCCGTCCCATCGGACTATGAGAGTGAAGGAATAGAGAGTGCACCTGTGTTTGCGCACACACTTGTGCTCTATAATATCTCCTGCGAACTACGCAGGATATAGGTAGAAATATTTTTTGTGTTTTATATATATGTATATAGATTAGATTAGATATGTTCTGGCTGACAGTGAGGCTTTTGTCGTGTGGCTGTCACGTTGCTGTCGATATTTTTACGTAATTAGGCAGCCGGGCATCAAAACCGGGTACGTCCTAAAACTGCGGCCAGACACCGGAGGACGGGCAGCAGCGTCCTCTCACTAATCGGTGAGCCACTGCGATCCCCAAGCCGCCCGCCAAGCGTGGGGATTATGGCAAACCTACTTGGGGGAGGCCTTCGTTCAGTAGTCGTCTTCTGGCTGATGATGATGATGCATCAAAACCACGACCTCACGCTCAGCACTCGCGCTTGCAACACAGACTAGCCAGTTAATAATCCTGTATTAAAATTATATCTAGTGAACGTGTTAGCATCTACATATTTTTATCAGACATTCCTAATATTCGTATCGGCAGTGCGCCGATGATGTGATCGTGGATGCATACCGCACGCGCCGGCTCGTGGGAAGAGGGTTTTATTAAATAACTGACGCCTTCAGAATTCTATGGAGCACGGACCGTTAGGGGTCCCATGAGTTAGGAACATGTGGGACAGTCCATTAAGTGTTGATATTGAGAATGATTGACAGCAATGTTTATTGGTTATGACGGCACGGTTGGCGCAGTGGTTGAGAGCTCGACTGCTGACGTGTCGCGATTTCGATTCCCGCGCGGAACAAATATTTGTATGATTTACAAATAGTTGTTTCGGGTCTGGTTGTGTGTGCATGTGACATGTATGTTTGTAAACTGTACCCACGATACAGGAGAAATCATAGTGTTTAGTTTTCAATGTTTTTAAAAAAACAAAGACAAACGGTATATTGTCCTTTAGGGGCCATCCATAAATTACATCACACGTTAAGAGGGCCCCCCCTCTTAACGTGTGACATTGTGTGACAAGGGGTGGGAGGGGTCCTAAGTTTCGTGACATCACATTTCAAAATCTAATATATCTAAGTATTAAAACGTGAAATTTGGACTATTAACGAAAACCTTAAAAATATTTCCAGCTCTATCTGTGTGAATATAAGATTTAAATTGTTATGTTGGCGAGTTCCTTGAGAGCCTCGCAGTGGTTTCAAATAAATGGAAATAAAACTAATTTCGGAACTGCTGTTTTAATTTAATAATTTTTGGATATAAAGTTGCAAAATATGTGACGTCACACTAGGGAGGGGGGAGTCTCACAAATGTGACCAGCTGTGACAAGGACGGGGGAGGGGTCAAAAAAGCATGAAATTCGTGTGACGTAATTTATGGATGGCCCCTTATTATACTGAGTTTTCAATTCACTGAGATGACCAAGCATCGCTGCCGCCAAAAAATGGATATCTTTACTATATCCCACTATAAGCGTATATGATAGTCACAATACAGCCTACCTAATGAATTGACTACAACCCACACGCAATTTTCAACTCTATCATTACAAAATAAAGTCCATTGTCCCTTGAAAAATATTTCCACTTCACTGGCTTTTAAGAATTTCATTGCACACAGTGTATTTTGGACTGTATGTATTGAAGATAGAGTTGTAAGTTGTTTAAGCAAAAGCTATGGAAGTGTGGGACGAATTTTGCGAAGATAAAGCATTTATATGCATAAATGAATTGGTACCGAAATAAATTCAATAGTGTGTAATAGGACCCTGAATATTATGATGTACATGACTGGCTCATTGGTAGCAAGCGGCTTCTGAAGAGGCCCAGTTCGATCTCCAGTACCTCTATTATGAGTTTTTCACTATTTACATTCATAGTAAATGTAAATTTTTATGCAAGCCATTTTAGTTCTTAACTTGGTTACATTACGGATTAGAGTCGCTAACATGACATCTCTATAATATCGTAAATAGTAAATCAAAACTTAACTATGACACATATGTCACATAAGCGACTCTAATCCCTAATGTAACCAAGTTAAGAACTAAAATCGCTATCATGAAAATTTACTTTACTATGATAGTAAATAGTTAGAAAACTCGTGATAGAGGTACAGCTCAATCAATTTCATTGGGATTTTCTGTCAGAAAATCCTGATACTTTCATAGAAATATACCTTGCTTGCTCTACATAAGTACGGCAGTCAGCTGATATGCAAGGTTTAGCAGCGGCTTCTGCGGTCAATCTTTAGATCGGTCACCGTTCTTCACAAATCGCGACCCCTGCCTGCCTCAGAAAGTAGGTTAAGCAGTTGATGTGGTGATATAGGAATATTTATGACAGTCGTTACGGGTGTCAGCAGCCCAAAAAGTCGTACAACCAGTCTAACCTTAGAGTATCAGTGTCTCCCAGTAATTGTGTGGCCTCTGCCACGGTAACCTCGATCAGAAGGCTGTTGCTCTATGTAAATGAGGCTTAATTATTGCTTCGGTGAAGTGTAGATGAACAATAGTACCACGGGCGTAGTCCGAGGGTACAAAAATGTACAAAGATAAACTAATATTTGCCCGGGCTTCACACAGAAAAAGGCAGAATTCGAAATGTCAATATCAGTCATTTAGAAATTTATACATTAACATAAGATTATGAAATACACGCAAGTAAAGCTAGGTTCACATGTTAGCGACAAAATTCCGCGACTTTTATTTTCGTCGTAAGCTAATGGGGGTGTCCGCACCTCCTAAACTCCCCCCCCCCCCCCCCGTTATACGCCCATGAATAGTACACCTCTGTTTATTAATATACTAGCTTCTGCCCGCACGCGCGGTTTACGAATCCGTACATTTTCCTTGGATAAATAGCCTATGTGCTATTCCAGACTATAATCTATCTCTGTGCCAAATATCATCCAGATCCGTTCAGCCGTTCTGGCGTGAACGAGTAACAAAGATCCATCCATCCTCACAAACTTTCGCATTTATAATACTATATTAGTAGGATTATAATATTAGTAGGATAGGATATGTCGCAGTAATATTGTCAAATGTATGATATCATAATTTCTCAAGTTAAATTGTAAAAAAAAAACAATACAAACAACCTAACTTAACCTACGGTTCATTATAATTTCGCTAGGGAAATTATAATATCACGGATTTGGCAATTTCACTGCGACATATATAACTCGTGTTAGCCCAGTTCCTATCTCTATTATAGATGGTATAGATCCCCGCTCTTGGTTCTGTAGGTGGGAGAAATTAGTCCAATCTAGAAATAGTCACGTCCGTTGCTAGGCAACCGAAATAACTATGTACAACTTAAATGATTCATTGTATTTCATCTGTCTTGTCTAAACCGAAAATCAATGGTCAAAATGTTGTGTAAATTATTTGTTTAGAGGCTTAAAAAGTAACATTACTTCACGCCCGTATTCTGGTGTGGGTAGTCCATCAACCTGGAACAGGCCTGAGTGGTGGACTAGGTCTAACCCTTCGCATTCTAAGTTGTGGTTGGCCAGTACTGAGACAGGGCAAATAATTTTAAATATTTTTTTAAATTTTAATAATTTAAAATTTTAAATTAAATGCTTTTTTTTTACATAACTCTTTCATTGCTCTAGGGGTCAAAAACGCGACTGCTGAACGTCCTAGGTTCGATTCCCGGATCCGAAAAGTTTTCTGTGTGGAAATTCTCAGTAGCAGCACGACGTTTGGAACTGTGCCCGGTAGTTGGCAATTAAGCTCGCCTAATTACATAGAAATTAATAATAGCATCGGTGAAATTTGGGTGTACAAAAATACACCACTGCCTAACCTTTCGGGGAATATAGGCGTGATATTCTATAGGTATATATCACAAATAACTTGAGCACTAACTGCTGAAAATAGGACGCTTAAAGGACGTCATCTCTTCATATATAACAATCTACCCGCCATTGACCAGACTGGCTACCGACCCACATTGAAGCGAGAAAGCTAGGATAGCCGACGATGTAATATATATATCTTCAATCTATAGGTACGTGGTGTAGGCAGAGGCGCTGATTAGTCGCAAGTGCAGATCTATGTAGCGCCGGTTCGCGGTAGCACAGAACTGTGGAGACGGTTATATATTATTTATTTTTATTTATTATTGGTTACTTTTTAAATTATAAAGCTTTGTCCTATATACAAAGTTGTGATGACATATCGACATGACACTAAAACACGATCATCATCATCATAAGCCAGAAGACGTCCACTGCTGAACGAAAGCCTCCCCCAAGGAAGGGGTTTGCCATAATCCCCAGATTGGCAGGCGGCTTGGGGATCGCAGTGGCTCACCGATTAGTGAGAGAACGCTGCTGCCCGTCCTCCGGTGTCTGGCCGCAGTTTTAGGACGTACACAGGTACACACAGCTTTCACTATAGACTTCAACACACGATTATATTGGTGCCGATCTCCACGTCTGGGACTTTACCCAGTATTTATGGACTAACATGACCACAAACAATAATGTTACGTCAGGCATTACCTTTGCTCTTTAATAAATTCTTAATATAAAAACTGTTTCAAAGGAAAACCCAAAAAAAGATTAGCCTTGTTTAGTAAAAAGTCGATTTTAAAAACTATGAAAATAAAATTAAGTCATCTCCACGCCATTCTTGTTCGTCCATCTGTCCCTAAAGGACTTTAAGTGTTAGAAAGAGATGGCTTCAGTTAGAATGAGAGAACAACACAGATTTCTCGGCTTAGGAACAGGGTGACTACAATTTAGATCAGAATTAAGACAAAAATAGGCTGCCGGTCTTTATGTAGTTACTTGACGAATTTTAGTCTATTGGACAAAGTTTAATCTGATACTCTGTTGAGGACTTGACGTATCCAGGTCCTACTTCCTACTTGTAATATTATAAATGTGAATGTTTGTGAGGATGGCTGGATGGATGAATGGATGGATGTTTGTTACTCTTTCATGCAAAAACTACTGAACGGATCTGGATGAAATTTGGCACAGGGATAGATTATAGTCTGGAATAGCAGATAGGCTTTTTATCCCGGAAAAATGTACGGGTTCGTAAATCATGTGGGCGAAGCCGCGGGCGGAAGCTAGTGTTAAATGATTTAAGAACTAAAATATTTCATTAGTATCAATAAATCTGTATAAATAAATGCCCCGACATACTTATCACATCCAACGCGGGTTTTTGTCCACTTAATAAAATTCAGCCTGACACATATTTACATCGCGTGACGTGTTACAAGTGTGTTCATAGCTTAACACCTAACATGTTGTGCATTCATTCATTGGTGGCGTTGTGCATCGGGTCGTTGGGTTCCCTGCAATATGGTTGAGCAAAGCGACGCTGATGCACGCGTTATACTCGTGAACGGGTGCCGTCTATTGGGACTGGTCGGCTCATAGCTGCCATGGCAATTTTATCAAAAGTAAATATATTTTTCACCACTATCAGGCTTGAGTTTCAGACTTACATAAGTTAGACTCTTTTAAGCTACATTGTACTCACATAATTGTTGTTCGAGATCAATGTATAAATTAATATTGTATATTTAATTCCGAGTTTAAAAGAGTAACCATGGAGTTTCTTGCCCGTTCTTCTCCATTGGAAATCAACACTTTGGAACGTGGCAACTAGAGCCTGACTATTCATAAGTGCCTGTAAATGGTTTACATGAATAAAAATATATTTGAATTGAATTGAATTGAATTGAATTGAATTGAATTGAATTCTACTTATTCTAAAACTAGTTACGTATACCGACTGCCGCGCTACAGGTCGCGGGTTCGATTCCCACACGGAAAAATATTTGTATGATCTACAGATAGTTGTTTCGGGTTTGGATGTATGTTCAATGCACCCACAATACAGGAATAAATACTAGTGCGGGGCAACGATTTAAAATAAATCCTCATTGGTCTAGCGTGATAGATGAAAAGGGCTCTGTGCGTGACGGGGATTGGATACCCGGTTCAAAATACAAGTGTTATTGGGTTTGTGGAGGAACGAGGTATGGTGTTCTTCCATTGAAAAGACAGATCCTCCGACCAGGCAATGTAGTGCCTGGCGGGCCGAATCCCATCGGTTGATGTCAGATATTCGGATGTGTTAGAATCGTTGTAAACTCTCATAGTGCAATTCAGGATATTTTGTTGTCACTTCACTCCGATAGATGGCGCTTTACTTTTTGCCATGTTGCGAGTAGTAGTCAGGTTGTTCTGTATATAATGAATTAGACGCAACAGGGAGTTTGGAACTGCGCCCGGTAGCTGGCAAAAGACCAAAAGAGATTCAATATATTTTTCTTTTTTAAAAAACGTTGCCCCACACTAATAATAATGCCTGTATCGTGGGTGCATTTACAAACACATATATCCACATACACAAACACCCAGACCCGAAACAACTATCTGTAGATCATACAAATATTTGTTCCGTGTGGGACTCGAACCCGTGACACGTAGCGCAGCATTCGACCTCTCAACCACATCGCCAACCATGCTGTCAAGTAGTTGGTATGTCTCTTATTCCTCAAAAAGTATGGTGATCCTATTTAGAACGACTTTAGACTGGGTATCGCGTTACGCTAGACATTTTCTAAGATCTAAAGATTACTGAGAATTTTATCCGATTTCATATTGAATTAGCAGTGATTGTAAAAATGAAAAGCACGTGGCGCAGTGGTTAAGCGATTGGCTTTCATGGTTCGTTTGCTACACGGATGGACGGAAAGAATTAGCGTGGCAGTGCTGTACCTCAATTATGAGTTTTTCACTATTTATTTTCATAGTAAATGTAAATTTTTATGCAAGCGATTTTAGTTCTTAACTTGGTTACATTACAGGGATTAGAGTCGCTAACATGACATCTCTATAATATCGTAAATAGTAAATCAAAACTTTACTATGACACATATGTCACATAAGCGACTCTAATCCCTAATGTAACCAAGTTAAGAACTAAAATCGCTATCATGAAAATTTACTTTACTATGATAGTAAATAGTTACAAAACTCGTGATAGAGGTACTGATTCTTTGAGCAAAGAATAGGTTATCCTTCTGGTCACGCATCTTTAAACAAGAGGCGAACACTCGGATCTCATGGCCCAAATGTTTCGACTCCAAATGAAGATATTTCATCATCATCATCTGCCTGCCTTTTCCCAACTACACTGGGGTCGGCTTCCAATCTAACCGGTTGCGGCTGAATAACAGTATTTTACACGTAGCGACGGCCTTCTGACCTCCACCACCCAGTAACTGGGAGACACTGACACTCTAAGATTATAAGACTGTTTGTCAGACTTTTTGGGCTGCTGAAACCCGTAACGACTGTCATAGGTCTTCGTATGACACCCGGGACCAACTGCTTAACGTGATTTTCGAGACACGGAGGGGTCTTGATATGTGAAAAATGGTCACCCATTCAAGGACTGACCGCGTCAAGCGTTGCTTAACCTCGCAGATTGACGAATCTGCGCAGTAACTATGTAGCTACGTGCCCCTCTAAATGGCTTCAATAAAATCGTAACAGGAACATTTTAAATTAGATCTTAATTGTAAAATTAACGATTACATTACATTTCTTGTGCGCATCTCTTTGTTTGTGTCGCGTAGGCGAAGAGCCAGTGACCATTTGTCACTGTTTAAGTGGGACGGTAACATAACATTATCAAATCATCTTGTTATAGCAAATAAGCAAGTAGTTATTGAGACTCCTAAAGTATACGAAGTATAGCGACAAAAACCGACTGAATGTCCGAATAAAGACGAGTTTAGGTAGCATTATTTGACCCGGGTACGTCTTAAAACTGCGGCCAGACACCGGAGGACGGGCAGCAGCATCCTGTCACTAATCGGTGAGCCACTGCGATCCCTAAGCCACCTGCCAAGCGTGGGGATTATGGCAAACCCCCCCCTTGAGGGAGGCCTTCGTTCAGCAGTGGACGTCTTCTGGCTGATGATAATGATGATGATAATTTGACTCAGTGGCGTAGCTACCTTGGCTGACACCCGGTGCGGAAGATGGCGAGGGGGCGGGGGGGTTGAAGTTAAGCAAATTTGTATTTAAATATTGAACAATTAACAAAACAATAAAAACTAAGACAAAAAAAATATCTTATAATTAAAATCTCTTCTTTCTAGCTTTGACAGCTAAAAACTCGCAAATAATTTCTTTAAAATTTATATTTTGTATTGCCTCGTGATCTATGGCTAATATACCAAGATTGCTAGGCCGCGATTGGGTCTTCGTTGCCCACAAGTAGTTCATTAGTAATAATTTTTTTTAGTTTTAGTTTATATTCGAAACACGTTTAACTCATGTTGTATTGCCTCATTGTGTAAGTAGGGTTCTATTAAGTTTGTATTTTTTCTTATATATATTTAAGATTTTAATTGTAAATTATCTTTTTGTTTTTGAAAACAGTATCCATGGAGTTTCTTGCCGGTCTCTTCTCCATAGGACCTACCCCCTTTAGAACCGTGCGCCTAGAGTCTCGACTTTTTAAAAGTGCCTGAAAAGGCCTACTTGAAATAAAAAACTTTGACTTTGACTTTGACATAAAGCTGAGCTAGTGCTTGTGGGGGAAAAAGAGAGATGTAGGGGTTTAATTTTTTTCTTAATGTTTGTATTTTGTTCTTGAAGTTGTGTGCGGATCGCCCCCGCCGACCCCCTTGCTACGCCACTGATTTGATCGCCTCATTGTTTGGTAGTGTGATTTTCTGGGCGTGAGGTTATTAGGTTAGGCCCAATTTTCAGGCATTTATTGTCTTAAAAAAAAACTCATGTAACAATACGACACAATTAAGAAGGCGCTTCGGCAAACTTCGTAGAACCGATCGTTTCCGAACTGATTGCGAACAAGACAACGAATGTTTATTAGTAACATATAATATAACATAGCATCACGCCTGTATTCCCCAAAGGGTGAGGCAGAGGTGAACTATTGTACACCCATATTTCACCGATGCTGTTATTGAGTCCCATGTAACGGGCGCGCCAATTGCCACCTACCGAGTACAGTTCCAGACTCCGTGTTGCTACTGAGAATTTCTTAACAGTATAATCCAATAACACTTTGCCCGTCCCGGGAATCGAACCTAGCACCTCACGCTCAGCATCCGCACTTGTAACCACAAGACCAATGAGGGTAGAAGCGACTTTCAATGTAAAATCATATCTACACAAAGGAGTTTTACGACAAGATATAAAAGAATAATGAAATATGTCATTAAATGTTTTAGTGCCAGCCCATCTGGCATGTGACTCTTTATGGCCTAGACTGAAATGACCGGCTATTTCGTACATCACCCGGGTAAAGAGTTTAAAAAGAAACTCGTCGATCTCGAGCAAAGGAAGCCAAAAATGTATGAAAAGAATGTACCCACAAGTTCACTCAAATGTAAACTTAACATAGCATCACGCCTGTATTCCCTGAAGGGTTAGACAGAGGTGTACTTTTGTACACCCACAATGCACCGATGCCGTTATTAATTCCCATGTGATAGGGGGTGAGCTTATTGCCATCTACCGGACACTATTTTCAGACTCTTACTGCTACTGAGAATTTCAGAAAAGCCATACAACTTTGCCCTATCTGGGAATCGATGTCAAGACCTCTTGCTCAACAGCCATGCTACTGCTAGACCAATTTGGCAGTGAGTTCAAATGCGCGCGCATGATTTTCAAGTACTGCCAAACTACCGAGAATTTTTCTAACAGAAAAAGCAACACTATTTCCGACCTAAACTCCATTGACGACACGGTTGGCGCAGTGGCTAAGGGATTAGCTTTCTGAGGCCCTAGTGTAAGTTTCTTTCGACAAATTCGATTTACTACATCGAACGCGTTCGGCGCTCCGATTGGTGTAGAGCACGAAACGGACCAATCGGAGCGCCGAACGCGTTCGATGTAGTAAATCGAATTTGTCAAAAGAAACTTACACTAGGGCCTCTGCGCTAAGTACGTGTCGCGGGTTCGATCCCCGCACGGAAAAAATATTTGCATGATCTACTGTACGTAATCTGTATGTAATCTACAGATAGTTGTTTCGGGTCTGGTTGTGTGTGCATGTGACATGTATGTTTGTAAACTGTACCCGCGATATAGGAAAAATCCTAGTGTGGGGAAACGGTTTTTTTAAAATCAAACCCAGGTCTTAACGATACTAGACCCTGATTGTAGTGTATCTACGGTAGCCTATATGTACCTAAATTACTATTGTAATGTTAATTAATAATTGACGAGGTACTTTTCAAAATATGACAATTTTTCTTTGATCGTGTGATTTATCTTTGTTTTTCAGAAATTTATTTTTAAATTAATTTTACTAGTTAATTTAAGTACTTCCGAGTGGTAGTAAGCATCTAGTGACCATGAAAAAAACTAAAATTTATTAGTTTTAGAGAAAATTTGGATGTAAATCTATATAAATAAAAATCAATCGCCAAAAATGTATGTAAGCGCATAACGTAAAAACGGCTGCACCTATTTGGCTAATTCTTTTTTTGTTGTGTTTGTAATTGTCGGGACAAGGTTTTTTATGGAAAATCCACTGGAAAACTCGGAAATTTGGGTGATATTTTTATCTGTACCCGTGCGAAGCCGTGGTGGGTCGCTACTATGGAATAATCGTGTTTTATTTTGAGTTTGGCACCGTTTTTATTTCAAGTCACTTGAATCAAGTGTCAAAATGACAACTGACATGCCTTTGGATTCTAAAACATTGTCTATGGTACAATAAGTGTTACTTGGTACACTAAGTATTCAATAAACTATCTACAATAAAACTAATTTTAAAAAAAAACTACAAAAGCACAAAGAAATAGCAGAAAGCGACCAAATGCAGATACCTTCTCTGACTGTGTCAGAGGACATCGCAAAAAGCAGGAGTTTAGGGTTTAGCCGGCAAGAGTCTGGTACTACCCAGACTGTCTCTCCCGTGGGACAATCTGGGTGTCCAAGAGAAACGCCGTCATGATTTAAAAAAAATGTAACGCAAGTCAAATCATTTATCATCATATCATTTTGGGTATTACATGATCACAAATTATAATTTTGTTTCACCAAAATCCGGTTTAAAATGCGTATGAATTATTAAATATCCTACTAATATTATAATCCGACTAATCTTTTTTTTTATTAGCGTGGTGAAAACCCATCATGCGGGAGGGGGCTCTCCTACCGGCTAAACTCACCATGGTGGTCCGCCTCGACACCATCTGGGCTTCGGAAACTTAGAAGACCGCACCGAAGCCCACTACGTGTCATGCCAAATGGCACTTCCCGGAGGGGGTGACTGTGTAAACAGGCCACCCCCTCGTGCACGTCCCGGGGGAGACTATAGAAAGGTTCTGCCGTCACCCTAGCTGGGTGCTGTGTGCACGGCGACACGGACCACACCGTGTCGCCGTCTTCTCGGGGGTTACTAAGTGAGAGGGCACAGTCCCCACTGTGCTCATCCCGAAAAAATGCAAGCATTCGTAATCCACGCGGCCCAAGCCGCGGACGGAAGCTAGTTATATATATAACTGAAGGAGGCTCTTTACATGCACCCTTGCGAGCTTACTTTGATATTTACAAGCTACTTAGAATCATGTAAAAACTAAGTGTAAAAAGTCCTTTTGAACAAAAGATGCTATCGGCTATAACTTGGCGGAATTAAGTTTTAAGCCGCAATTGAAGCCGCGTATAGCGAGTGGCTTTGAGTTAGAGTAGGACGGAGATATTATACCAGAATAAAGTCGGGTTGGATGTTTGTTTGTGCGGTAGGTTTTCACTTTTCAGTTAAATTTGGTATGTTTAACAATAGTGGGTTTGTTCTAATTTTCGTACGGAGTATTTTTTTAAAGGATATTCGTTGATATTTGAGAAGAAATCTCAAGCTTTCAGTCTAACAGGTTGCGGTTGAATACAAGGGCGGATCCAGGGGGGGTCATTGGGGTCATGACCCCCCCCTGGGCTGGTTGTAGGTCGACCACTCAAAATTTTTCAAATCGAATAAGAGCCTGTCCCTACTAGACTTCAAACATGTGACCCCCTGACTTGAAAGCTGGATCCGCGCTTGGCTGAATATTAGTATTATATTTTACAATCTTAAATTCTTGACTTCCGCCACACAATTACTGAGAGACACTGATACTTTAAGCTCTGACTGGTTGTCAGATTTCTCGGGCTGCTGATTTCTCAGTAACAGCACGAAATCTGGATCTGTGCCCGGTTGATGACAATAGGCTCGCCCCCTATTACATGGTACTTAATAACAGCATCGGCGAAATGGGTACGTACAATAGTACACCTCTGCGTAATCGAGATGAGATGAGATGATGATACTAGTTATTATTGGCAACTGTTATCAGTGGCAAATGCAAAAATGGCAGTGAAAAATGGCACTGGCAAATTGTTATCAGTGGCAACTAGAGCCTGACTATTCATAAGTGCCTGTAAATGGTTTACATGAATAAAAATATATTTGAATTTTAATTTGAATATTTATCAAGAATAAAGTACCGTATTCTGTGAAAGTAAACGTCAAAATGATAGTTTTCGGTTGATTTAAAAAAATATTTGATATTTTCTAGTAAGTTAACAATTCCGTTGTAATTAAAGTGTTTAATGTAGGTATATATAGGTATAAAGTTTATTTTGACAAATTCGATTTGCTACATCGAACGCTTTCGGCGCTCCGATTGGTGGAGAGCACGAAACGGACCAATAGGAGCGCCGAACGCGTTCGATGCGTTAAATCGAGTTTGTCAAAAGAAACTTGCACTAGGGCCTGTGAAATTTGAAACCAACTGTTACTGTTTTATATTTTTAAGATATTTTTTTGTATTATGAACCTTTTATAGAAATAAATTAACGAGCTTATTGGATAGCAATAAGCTCACACCCTATCGGGCACATTTCCAAGTTCCGGCCTGTTAATATGAGTTTTCTAACAGAAAAACCCAATAACGTTTTCATCCAGAGATTAAAAGGACTATGAATTTTTTTTTATCATAATGAAATATTTCAAGTGAAGTCAGGTTTACAAGCTAGTTGTATTACGTCAAAAGGCTGGAATCACACTAGTAAGTGCCGAGAGAGATAGCGATATGTGCTGTGTAATGAGCTAGACAAGGATGGAGTGAGAAATTAAGGACCTCTTGCCGCTTTACAGGAATAAGCGCGTAAGTGAAAATTGATATATTTTATTTTATAAGGAAATTAATAAAGCATCACGCCTGTATTCCCCGAAGGGTTTGGCAGAGTTGTACTGCTATAGAACCACATTTTGCGAACAGCCAAGTCTATCAAGCGAGTCTGTTGCCATCTACCTGGAACAATTTTTAACTTCGGCTAGAAATTGAGAGTTTTCTAATAGAAAAACTCGATAACAATTTTCCCGAACCTGGGTTTAAAACCAAGACCTCACAAGTGTTGTGTACGAAATATGAGACAAGTGACGCAAAGTAGTCACAGTCAATAATACATGGTGCCTGACTTGTAAAAAAAGGAATAAGTAAAAATTTGAGAATTTCTAATTGAGTTATAAATACATACGTGTTTTTATCTACTCTTGGGGTATCCCCATTCTTTTTTTTTTTGTACAATGTCTACCTCATTAATTCATGCTATTTTACTATAAACTAAGATTTAATTGTGTATTGTTTGTTGTTTGATCTGAGTATGTTCTGCAAAAGTAAGAGATTTTCCCAATCACGAATAAAACGTAATAAATGAAAAAATACTTTTACCCCCTTTTCCCGGATAACGGTGAACGCATTTTCAGCGGAAACTTATCGAAAACCTGTAGCTTTTGTACTGCATTCAATTCAATATCAACCTTATATGTTACAGATATATCTCAATTTCCCTTGCAGCTTGCAGTTGTGTTGGAAAATTCATCTACACAACCAAAACTGAACCGTATACTGAAATAAAATAAGGTGAAAATTCGAATGAAAATGTCAAAGCAGGCTGATAAGACACTACCAGTCGTCTTAGACCCCCCTCCCCGCCCTCCACGCAAAGTATTGACTTATATAAGAGGGGATACCACTGTACAAGTCAGAGTTCAAAATAATTTGGTGTTCGTTATTCGGGATTCGAATATCTGCAAATTGTGCTCAGTCTGCCGCGGGCTTCGCGCGGCGTGGACCTATCTTTAGTTAGTATTTATTTCAAATTATTTTTATAAAATATTATTATCACATATTTCTTTTGTAATTCTAAAATGTTGGTTGGTGGTTTCAAGATATACATTTAGAGTGAGTATAGTAGATTTATATTAGTTAAAGTAGATATCAAATTCATATCACAAAGGGAAACACAAATATTTTCCATTCTTAACAAGATCACTTAAAACAATATTGAAAGAAATATCGGGTTTCTTTTTTTACAAAAATAACGTCGCAAATAGCTGATAAAATAGCATTTAGTTATAAATAACGTTAAAACCTGCTTCGTTGAATATTTTTTTAAACGAAACGTAATTTTTATAAGTATTTTTTTTAATACGACTGGCTGCAGAGATCACGGGTATTTTTTTCTTCACTATAATTGTATACACGGTGGCGATTGGTTTCTTTTTTTTTATTAATAATCATCTTATAATTCCTAACTATATTTTCTGTTTCCCATATAATCAGAACTGATTTATAATCAGAAATTTATTATACGGAAAGAAATTTGTCTGACCTTTCACAACCCAAAAAGTGGGAAATTATTTTTAATTGTAAGACCAGTTTCAGGCATGTTAGACTTTTGAAAGCCTGTAACTGAAATGGAATTCCTTGAACACTTGGAAACGTTATTTTCAGCTCAAAGCTTTTTATATTTGACAAAGTAAAATATACTGAGCGAGCTAGACTTTCGAATCAGTCGGGTTCCGTACAATTTGCTATGTAGGGCATTTTTTTTTTTATAAGATAGTAATTTTATATTTTTGACAAAGTAAAAATGTCCGGAACTGTTTTATATACAAAAAAAACAAGCGATCCGCCCCGGCTTTGCACGGATAGCACACAAAATTAAGCAAAAGCTAAAAAAAACTTCAGCGTGCAGCCCGCTGGGCTAATCTAAAGATTACCTAAAAATTTCATTAAAATCGCTGCAGCCGTTTTGGAGTTCATAGGGGACATACATACACACATTTATTTTTATATATAGAAATAGATAGATGCACATTAAGTCGGGTGAGTAGAGTCAAAAAGGGGTGTGGTTTATATGCAAAAAATTATGTTTTTTTTTTTTCTGAATTCAAAATCAAAGTTCATTGGGTGACCTCCTTGAATATATTCTCCATTAAAATAGTCGTACTGCAGGTCTATATAAGACATCAATAAGTTAATAACACCCACACCTAATTGTGATTTAATGTTGCAATAACATTTTTTATTAGAAGAACGCGTATTTTGTCCAATCTAGTTATCAAACCAATGCAACCCAGCGCCACCGTCGGGTAATTACATAAAGTCGACAATAGGCTAGATGACTGCATCAAAAATAAATTCTGAAATATTGTTTGGTAAATAGTTTTCCTTCTAAAAACTCAGTAAAACTTAATTTCTTGCTTATCTATAATGGCGTTTTCAATTTTTAATTTATCAAAATCACACAATTGTGTCAATGGCAGTGAAAAACTATGACGTCACGCCTTAGTATTTCAATTTTTTTTAGAACAAAATGTCAAATTCAAATTCAAATTCAAAATTCATTTATTCAAAATAGACTACTACTAGTGCTTTTTGAACGTCAAACATATTATGGACAGAACTAATACGCCCGCCCTTGACCGCTTCCTATGTGTTTTAGCTTGGGGAGAAGAAACGGCCCAACAAACTCCCCAGCAACACTCCCATGTCTGTCATTATACAATAATAAAAAAATATAATTAAAGAATGCTATTACAATAATTAAAGCTTAGCAAAAACGTTTCCACATGTGAGCTAGCGCACACCATTTCACCAAAAGGTATAAGGTAATATAGCCTCCGTTGTCTTAAAGATGTCATACACCTAAGTGTGAAGAGCGCGCCCGCCCACACCTGCAATCGCTTTGGAATAGCAGTCATAAGGGCTTTACGGCTTTGTCATTTTTGACAGTTCATAAAAAGTAACTCAGATGACTAGTAGTCATCTACCGTATTAAAAATGTCATAACCACGTGAAATAGTGCCTAGACGGCAAAAAAACTAAAATTTTCTTAACCATGCCAGTCAAAAAATTAAAAATCCAATACCTACCAAGAATAGTTGAAGCATAAAATAAAAAAAAGTAAATTAATAAAAAAAGAACTAATTTTATTCCAGTAAGTATATTATATATCCGAGCTCCTTTCAAGGCAAATCTAATTAATTACAAAAATAAAATCTAAATGTTCGCAGTTTTTTTTTTATGAATACACATGTTTCTAAAAGATCTGTTAAATACAGGATCGGTCACAAAATCTCGTTACGAGGGACCTTTTGTGTGACCCTGCAAAATATCCTCATTATGAGTCCCTTAGGGCTATTTGTTGCAGTTCAGTCCGGAGGATAAATGAAAGATGGGTGAATATTATGTCTTTCTTATTTTAACTAGATTTTCTTGTGATTTCGCCCGCGTTTAAAGAGTTTTATGCGTAGTTTGGAGTTGTTTTTCTATACCCTTAAGGGTTGAATTTTGGGTACATTCTTTCTTTATTTTTCTACGAATGCCTACACCCTATTATATATATATATATGTATATCTATACAAATAATAAAATTGTAGTGGCTGTTTGTAATGTCAAAATAATAGATTTTTACTAAATGCATATGAAAGCATATACGGAATGTAATTTTTTTTTTTTTTTTTTTTAATTTGTCTGTATGTCCATGTGCAACTCGGCGTCGATGCTCAAGACTTTGGAGCTTCGACTCGACGAGTCTATCATTGCCGATGATCCTCTTGGGTCTTTTCTCAATCGACTCAAGGACCTCAAGGTGGTATTTGCCAGATCCGTCAAAACTGAACCCAGGACAAAGTTATTCAGTTGCTATCGTCATTTATCTTGTAATGGCCGCTCTTCATCTACGTCAAAGTGTTGTAATCTCTTGAGAAATCAATCTTTGGGACTTTCTGTTCTGTTTTAATAGCTGAATAATCTTTTTTAGGGTTCCGCATTAGAACGGGAAAATGAAAAGTGATTTTTCCGATGATGTATTAGTTTTCCTAATATAAAAAAGGATATAACTGTCTCATTAGAAGAAAGAAAATATGATTTATTTGTCACAAAGACACACGCACAAAGAAAACAAATTATATGTATTACTAGCTTCCGCCCGCGGCTTCGCCCGCGTGGTTTACGAACCCGTACATTTTCCCGGGATAAAAAGTAGCCTATGTGCTATTCCAGACTATAATCTATCTCTGTGCCAAATTTCATCCAGATCCGTTCAGCCGTTTTGGCGTGAAAGAGTAACAAAGATCCATCCATCCATCCATCCTCACAAACTTGCGCATTTTTAAACTAGCTTCCGCTCGCGGCTTCGCCCGCTTGGTTTACGAACCCGTACATTTCCCGGGATAAAAAGTAGCCTATGTGCTATTCCAGACTATAATCTATCTCTGTGCCAAATTTCATCCAGATCCGTTTAGCCGTTCTGGCGTGATTGAGTAACAAATATCCATCGATCCATCCATCCTCACAAACTTTCGCATTTATAATATTAAGTAGGATGTAGGATAGGATTAGTAGGATTAAAGTAGGATACCTATGTTTTACAAAGAAATTCTATTCTATTCTATAAATAGATCTAGGCATTAATCGATACGAGAATGGTCCTATAACAGGCGACTGGCAGATAACGATACGATCTGTGGTTGGCGCTTGGCAGATGGAGAGGCCATCATTGTAAGATGTTATCACCCCTCCTACGTATTAACTGGACAGATGTAGATCTAAACTCAAAGAAACTGGCATAAGAAGGAACGAGCCATAGAGTTCCTCCATTGAAGATTCTCCGACGGTGGCTCTAGCTCAAAGCTTTCGATTCAAAGATTTTTTATTTCTCAAAAGAACATAACAAAGTTCACTTAAGATATCAAAAACTAAAGAATATTATACTTAGGTCTGCACTCCTAACTTTGCCTAGGTCACATGCACACACAACCAGACCCGAAACAACTATCTATATATCATACAAATATTTGTTCCGTGCGGAGATCGAATCCCCGACACGTAGCGCAGAAAGCTAATCGCTCAGCCACTGCGCTAAACGTATCGTCAATTGCATTTTCAATGCTAAAGAATTTAGGAACTAAGATAAATATTTCATTAGTAGTTAATTCAAGACTACAGGTTTGTACTACTTTACAGAATTAGAACAGGCAAACTTACAGCATTCTAGGGTATTACGAACATTTGGCATTCGGTCTATATAGAGGATGTACTTAAATTTCAAGTTAATTCTCTAATAAATGCTTCCGTAATCTATTTTTTAAAATATTGAAAGATTTTTCTTTTACTTTTTATATATAACTAAATAACTTGATGAACTTGGTACCACTTAAAATTGATTTAATTGTAACTCTTCTTGAAATTGGTAATTTTATATGTTTTTTTTTTCGATTATTTGACTATTCCTTTCGGTTTTTTTTCTAATTTTCTTTTTTCTTAAACCACGTCAGTATTGAAGCGAACAAAACAAAGAAAAAATTTTTCAAATCGGTCGAACCATTTTAAAGTTTTTGAGAGACCAACGCACGGCAAATGATTTTTACATGAAAAAAATTGTGAAAGCAATTATTTTTTAATTTTTAACAAATAATTTTAATTTAACGTGTAATAACAATTATATTCTATCTCAAAGATTTATGCCGCTAATTTCCGTCAATGTATCGTCAGATTTTTCCACCCTGTATAGAAATAAATCCCTCGATTAATAAATGTTGATCAATCATCGCGCAGCTCATAATGCCGGTGAGGTTTGATAAAGTTGAGTAGGGTCAAAGGTCTGAGTTAGGTACATCTGCTCAAAGCCAGGCTAAGTAGGTTAAGTAGGCTTTCAGTCTAACTAGATACGGCTAAATATATCGGTATTCATGCGCACTAGATATTTTAAGTTAGTTATACAGGGTTGATGAAATATTTATGAAGCAAAATGGCGGCGATTTATATTACAAAAAAAGTCAAAGTTAATTAAATTGCCTCATTGGTGTAATGGTTGCAATGCGGCTGCTGACCGTGAGGTCTTAGGTTCGATATCTCGTTCTCAATTTTATAAAATTCTGAGTACCAATCCGAAGTTTGGAATTATGTCTAAAAGATGGCAATAAACTCGCCTCCTGTAATCGAAATATGGCTGTACAATAGTAGACAGCTCTGTTTAACCTCCCGTAGAATACAAGCGTGATGATATATGCTAAACTTTTAGATCCTGAATACTATTCACTTTTATACTAATATTATAAAGAGGTAAAATTTGTTCGTTTGTATGTGGGGGTAATCTCCGGAACTAATGATCCGAATCTGAAAATTCTTTCACCGATAGATAGCTACATTATCCCCGAGTGCTATAGGCTATAAATTATATATGTAGATCAGCGGACGAAGTCGCGGACTGAAGCTAGTTGACATATTGAAAAGTCGACATTAAAATATCTGTCTGTATATTGGTCTGTGTTACTTTAAAACATAAGGTCCAGGCTTACCAAAAGACTGACCATGTATGTGGTTAAGCCATATCGCGGTTTTGTTTTCATAAAGAGTGAAACGCGTTCAACATTTCACAGTGACCGCGTTTTAAATACTTCAAAATACCTTCCCAGGACTTTCTTCACAACATATTTTGTAAACAGAATAGCTACAGTGTTTTGTTTTTTTTTGTACTGTAGGCCCATGTTTATGTACACTTCTGTAGAGTCGAAGTCAAAGTCAAAGTCAAATATTTGTTATTTCGAGTACGCCTTTACAGGCTCTTTCAAAACGTTGTGATTCTAGGTGCAAGGTTCAAAAGTGGGGGTAGGTCCTATGGAGAAGAGACCGGCAAGAAACTCCATGGATAGAGGAGCGGGGTATGATGTTTCATTGTAAAGGGAGGATCCTCCGACCAGGCAAGATGGTTAGCCCGACGGTTGATGTCCGACATTCGTATATATGTGTTAGAATCGTTGTAAACTCTCATAGTGCGATTCAGGATATTCTGTTATCGCTTCACTCCGATAGATGGCGCTTTACTTTTTGCCATGTTGCGAGGAGTAGTCGCTACACAAAATTTAAGAGGGGCTTAGCGATAAAGCTACCGCACAGATTGGTCAATCTGTGAGGTTAGCTTGCTGCGGTCAGTCTTTTGATGGGTGATCGTTCTTCACACATCGAGACCCCTCCGTGCCTCAGAAAGCACGTTAAGCAGTTGGTCCCGCGTGTCATACGAAAACCTATGACAGTCGTTAACGGTTGACAACCAGTTTAAGCTTAGAGTATCAGTGTCTCCCAGTAATTGTGTGTCGGAGGTCAGATGGCAGTCGCGTTGTACAATACTGATATTCAGCCGCAATTAGTTAGACCGGGAGCTGACTTCAATGTAGTTGGGAAAAAGCAGGCAGATGATAAAATACATACTGTAAAATTTAACATTATTTTAATAAATGCCTTTCGTGCGTATATATCACGGCTTGTAGGTACATTTTTTCACATCTGGCGTATCCGGCCTACCGTTATGTATTTTCCTTTGTTTCAGGCAACTAAAGCCGATAAATGTACATATTTTCTATGTAAACGGAAATATCTCATTCATTTTATCTATTTGTAGGGTATGCAAATGTGAGTTTGAAATTTTTCTTTACTAATTATCATGTAACATTACTGGCAGCATTGCCATACAGCGTGGCAATGCTGCCAGTCTTCTGGGAACAATGCCGGTTGACAGCGATGGAGGAGTATTTTGACGCGTAGATAATATTTTTTTTTATATTTTTTACATCTTTAATCTGTTTAGTGTTTTAGTAGTTAGTAATAATAAGTAGGTTGTATATATATATTATGGAAATCTTTAAAAATAGATTACTTGTATGCAAATAATTATATAATATTATAAATAGAACGGTACAAATACCACTTAGACTATACATTTTTACAAAAAAAGAAAAAAAATTACACATACACGCATAAACAGTAAATTGTAAGAAAGTTTAAATTATTTTAATATAAGTCCGTACGAGAATCGAATACGCGACACGTAGCGCTCTAAGCCAGTAGCGATTCATCTCGCGTATACGCGCGTAGAAGGCGATTACGCGCCTATTCATACAGCTCGGAGACGGCGTAACAAATCGTAGCAATGACGCACGTAGATGCCAGCATGACAAAGCTGCATAGAGTGGTCACGGCAAGGCAGTGCATGTATTTCTATGAACTTAAAGAGATGCACGTCAACGCGGTATAAAAATATTTTCACAAATCTATGTCAGTATTATTAATGCCCATGTACCTAATAGGGCGAGCCTATTGCCATCTACTGGTCACAGTTCAGAACTCCGGGCTGTTACTGAGAATTTCAGAATATCACTTTGCCCAACTTGAGACTTGACAATGAACCAGTTTTAGTCAAAGTTCTCTGACACAGGTCCAAAACGATATTAAACTGTAAAATCATTAATTTGAAAATTAATTATACAAACAAAAGCGCAGACGAACCGGAACAAGCGCCATATTGGTGGAAACGGCTCGTTACCGCCGTCGACTGTCTTCCTGCCAGCCATCTTGATACGTCACCGACGCCATTGTACGGCGCCATTTGTAATTGTTAATTGACGGGATATTTCTGTAATCTAAAGGCTTTTCTTAACATTTTAAAGGCATTTTTTTTTTTTTGTAAATATCGTTGTTGAACGCTTGCCTTCCATGCAAGAGAGTTCAAGCCCAGCCCGCCCGACTTTTCGGAATCATGTGCGGATCAAAATTTGAGTGCGCGTGTATCATTTTACCAAAATATTAACTTGGTGCATGTAAGCCAACCCTTATAACTGTTCAACTGTATAACTCGTAATAAAACAAAGTGGTTAAATTTACCTACATAGCTACAGATATTTTAAGAATAACGTCTATTGTACGCGCATCTGTGAACTTGTTTTGTTGATTTTGTAATTTATTTCTCCGCGTAAGTGATTTGTAATCTTAGAGAAATAAAGAAATTTTAAACCGTAAACCCTAAGGAAACCTGCACACCTGAGGTTCGATAAAGTTCTTGATGGTGTGTGTAGTCCGCTAACCCGCACAAGGCCAGCGTGGTGGACAAAAGCCTAATCCTTCTCATTCTGAGAAGAGACACTTGCCCAGCCGTGAGACAGTAATAGGTTGAATTTTTTATTAACTTTCATTTGATCAATGGACAAAAATATAATACAAAAGTAATCATCACAATCAGATCCAGCAAGTCTTCTCTTGTTTGTCCCCCAGCAACGCCCTAAGCCGAAATTTGAGTCTCACTATGGGACACCCTTAGCAGTGTTGCTTAGTATTATTTAATTTGCTCGGCTGGAAGCCCTTCTGGTCTCGCCATTTGCCCGGTTAAGCAGTAAAAACTCCCTGAGCTAACTGCGAGAGACAACTCAAAAAAAAAAAAGTTTTTGTCTGTCTGTGTTTGTACACGCATCACGCATAAACTACTGCATGGAATTGAATGCAGTTTTCACCGATGTATTTCTAGAGGTCTAACTTAAAATATAGGCTCCATTTTACCGCAGGAAAATATCAGATTCTAAATTCCACGCGTACGACGTCGCGGGCAAAAGCTAATTGTTGTTTAATAAATCTGATTAATTGTGAAAAATCGTGTTAATTTGAGTACTTCATTAAGTTAAGTATGTTTTTCTTGTAGGAACCTAATCTTTAAACATGGGCGTGGCATCGGATGGCTTCGCCAGCAGCTGGCGGGCCAAGATAGCAGCTCTCAGGGAGTCCAGGAAACTGGTACTGGTCATTGTGGCCATCGCCCTGCTGCTGGACAACATGCTGCTCACCACCGTGGGTAAGTACGATTACATTGATGATAAAAGGGACCGTTTTCATAACGCCTGTATTCCCCAAAGGATTAGCAGAGTGATTTCGCATTTTTTTTTTGTATTTGTCTGTATTTTAGATATTTTTTATTGTATAACTGTTTTTCTTTTTTTATATATATATTTTCTTTTGTGTGTTTTTTACATTGTATAATTTGTGTATTGAAGAATATTGTAAAACAGTTTTTTGAGAGAGTATTCGTAGAGTTTCTTGCCGGTCTCTTCTACATAGGACCAACCCACATTTAGAACCGCGCAACTAGAATCATAACGTTTTAAAAACGCCCGTAAAGGACCAGTTGAAATAAAAACATTTGACTTTAACTTGTGAAGCACACATTTCGTTCATTTTTTTTAGTTCCATGTAATACGGGTGCGTGCCTATCAATTCCAAACAATAACAGCTACGTTTTATTGTTGGTAGCTAGGTAACTTAAAGAATAGTCTGCAGGTGTTAGAAACAATACCTCTTTTTAACCTAGGGCTGCCGTCCCCAAATTTTGAAAACCAGTATTTGAAAATTCCAGGAAATTTCGGTTTAAAAACAGTACCTCTATTATGATTTTTTTACTATTTACTTTCATAGTAAATGTAAATTTTTATGCAAGCAGAGTCGCTAACATGACATCTCTATAATATAGTAAATAGTAAATCAAATCTTTACCATGACTAGATGTCACATAAGCGACTCTAATCCCTAATGTAAACAAGTTAAGAACTAAAATCGCTATCATGAAAATTTACTTTACTATGATAGTAAATAGTAAGAAAACTCGTGATAGCGGTACAGACTGCTTCACTAGTCTAGTGGCGAACCAACGAGGCAAATATTATACACCTTTTTGTATATCTACTATTCAAGTTGGCCACAAAGCGTTGATACTGAGAGTCCCAACGGAATCTATTCTAAGGAAAAATGGCCCATTTCCCCACCTAATGAATTGCAGATGAGGTACCCCACTCAGCTGATTGTGCCGCCATCTTAGAAAGGTGGCTAGATAGAAACCGCTTGAGTGAGGAAGTACGGCTCAAAGGATTCTTCAAGACTTTATTTATTAGTGTATATGTATGGTTAAATATACATACGTCATACTTGACGGCACGTTTGGCGCAGTGGTTGAGGGATCAACTGCTGCGTTACGTGTCGCGGGTTCGATACCCGCACGAAACAAATATTTGTATGATCTGCAGATAGTTGTTTCGGGTCTGGGTCTTTGTGTATGTGAATATATGTGTTTGTAAACGCACCCACGATACAGGAATTATTCCTAGTTTGGGGCAACGTTTTTTTAACAAACTCGTGAACGGGTGCCGTCTGCTGGACTGGTCAGCTCATAGCTGTCATGGCAGTACTATCAGAAATTTTCGGATATTATAGTTATCAGTTTGTTTAATCTAGACCTAGTACTACATTTTCATCACATAACGTTGAGAAAATAATATATTTATAAATATGTAATGTTCAAAAATCTGAATTTAAAAGAGTAACCTTGGAGTTTCTTGCCCGTTCCTCTCCATAGGAAAACAACATTTTGGAACGTGACAACTAGAGTCTGACTATTTTAGTAGACTAGTTAAGTACCTTTAACTGACCAGTTAAAGGTACTTAAACGTACATTTCAAATTAATCATTTTGGTTTCTAACAAAATGGTTTCTTCAGGGTTGCTTAAAAGTGATTCAATAAATATTCAGTAGATTGTTAAAATTGATTTCAATTTTCAATTTTAACTGTAAGAAATCATAAACTCAATATTTTAAAAATGACGTTAGGCCACTATGGTTCTCATGGCCTCAAATAAAATTTAATAAGATTCATGTCAAACACACGACCCGCTTTACTGAAGTCGGTACGAAACGGAAGCAGGGGCAATTTCCCCGTCGGCGAGATCAAAGTGAAATTCACTTAGCTGCCTCATCAAAGGAGCCGACGACTAGTGTTGGGTATTTAGTTGTAATTTTGTCGATAAAATTTTCTTATTTCTAATTCAAACGTTTATGTTAAATGTTAAAAACGCTCGGAATACGTCTAACTTAGTGGCGTTACCGGGGGCGGATGGGGGGGGGGGGAGGGAGAAGGCCAAAGAAAGGCATACAACTAATAAAGTATATTTTCGGTAGATGTACATACAATAAATCTAGATATTGTTTTCTTTTTTTTTTTGTTTAAAAGCCCCTCAGTTCGACTTTGACTGTGACTGAATCGTGGGTACAGTTTACAAACATACATGTCACATGCACACACAACCAGACCCGAAACAACTATCTGTAGATCATACAAATTCTTATTCCGTGCGGGGATCGACACGTAGCTGAGAAAGCTAATTTCTTAGCCACTGCGCCAATATTACAGTTTTAAATATCACTTTTCAAACAAACAATTGCTGTGTCATAATATTTCAAATTCATTTTCATTCCTTATAACCAGCCAGCTTTTACCAAGAAGGGTGTATATTTCTTCTCCCGTGAAGATAAAAATCGATCAATTCAATAAAATACAACAACAGTACATCATCAGTTCGTAAATGGTCAATGTCTGCTATGAAAAGGAGGTATGGTGTTCCTCCATTGAAAAGGAGGATTCTCCGACCAGACAAGGTTGTTAGCCTGGCGGGCCGAAGTCTGACATTGGTATATGTGTTAGAATCGTTGTAAACTCTCATAGTGCGATTCAGGGTGTAATGTTGTCGCTTCACTCTGATAGATGGCGCTGTACTTTTTGCCATGTTTCGAGTAGTAGTCGCTACAAATTCGTTACAATCACGAGTCGTATATAAGACGGTCAGTTACTCCTGCCCGTCTCTTCATTGCATTTAAATTACTTGTCGAGACATTATTAACTCATATTCGTGGCATCGGCTTTAGCACAACACACGGAATTCTCATTTGCAATAATTCGAAAGTCTAAATCATGAATATCGTATCGATAACGAACTTATCGACACCGTCTCCTCTCTAGCCGAGACCGACTCCTCGTAGTCGCGCTACAAATCATATTTCGTAGAGTTTTCACCCTTTTGCTACGGCGTAGCGGCGTAGCTTGTAACTTTATTAAATAGTTGATAATTAGGTTGTAGTAATTGGATTTCAATGCTCCATCGTAGCGCAGTGGTTGAGAGATCGACTGCTGCGCTACGTGTCGCGGGTTGGATTCCAACACGGAACAAATGTTTGTATGATCTACAGATAGTTGTTTCGGGTCTGGGTGTTTGTGTATGTGAATATATGTGTTTGTAAACGCACCCACGATACAGGAATTATTCGTAGTGTGGGGAGTTTTTTTTTTAATAATTACTTAATGTTGACTTTGTGTCTGTATGGTTTTAAGTTTATTTTTTGGAATCTCGTATGTATTTACCGCTCTTTCGGGTGCGGAAGCATGAGGTCTTGAGTTCGATTCCCAGATTAGGCAGTGTTATTTGAGTTTTCTGTTAGGATATCTTCCGTTGTTAGAATCTGGAATTGTTGCCAGTAGATGGCATTAAAGTCGTCCAATGTTACATGGGAGTCAATTACAGCATCGGGGATATGTGGGTGCACAGTCAGCATCAAAAATATGTATACACGTAGCGAAATTCAAACGCTTATTCTTGGAAAACTATTGGTTAAAATCATACAATTTAAATGACTATGTATTTTTATGTATCCGCAGATACTATGTGTAAAATTGGTCAAGATTTCAATTTCACTATTTCCTTTAAAAATCGCTTTTGAATTTCATTAAGAGTATGTGTGGGACCCGGGTACGTCCTATAACTGCGGCCAGACACCGGAGGACGGGCAGCAGCGTCCTCTCACTAATCGGTGAGCCACTGCGATCCCCAAGCCGCCTGCCAAGCGTGGGGATTATGGCACCCCCCCCCCCCCCCCTTGGGGAGGCCTTCATTCAGCAGTGGACGTCTTCTGGCTGATGATGATGATGTGTGTAAAAAAAAGAAAGAAAGTTTGTGAGGTTGGACGGATGTATGTATGTTTGTTACTCTTTCACGCCAGAACGGCTGAACGGATCTGGATGAAATTTGGCACAGAGATAGATTATAGTCTGGAATAGCACATAGGCTACATTTTATCCCGAGAAAACGCTAGCCGAGCCGCGGGCAGAAGCTAGTAATAAATAATAAAACGAACAGTCCTTATATATATAAAAATATGAATGGCTATACGAAAAATCTTCAACAATTTGAACTCTACGTATATTAAAATTAAATTCACCCCATTTCACTCACAAGTGGGCTTCGGAACAGTTCGGTTTTCCGACGAGTGCCGAACCGCGTCACATTCGGAATTAACTGTCATGTTCACGAACACTTGACCGAGTGAAGGGCTTTTCAAATTTGGAATATTGATCATCTGTGAGAATTGCGTACTGGCACTATGAGCTGTGAATATCGTTGGCATCTCGCTTTTATGGCAGCGCCGGATTAAGCAAGCGCGGGGCCCGTAGCAAATACTATCGAGGGGCCCTTGATCTGCTATGGGCTCTTAAGTATAAAGTGACTTTTTGTAGAACTTGTGCGTTTACCATACGAAATTCTGTGTTTTATTTTCGCCAACAAAATAATCGGTTACCGATTGTCTGACGTGGATTGTCTTAAGTCGGAAAACAGGTGTAATATTTCACGTTTTTGTGACATCAAGTAAATTTGATAATAATATCCTCCTGACCGATTTCGGTCACGGCGGCCAATCTCACCGGAGATTAGCCAACTACGCAGGAGATATTATAGAGCACAAGTATGTACGCAAACACAGGTGCTCTCTCTATTCCTTTACTCTCATAGTCCGATGGGACGGCAATCCGACACGACCGGAGAGAGATCAGGCGCAGGACCAACGGCTTTACGTGCTTTCCGAGGCACGGTGTGTATTCACATACACGAAGACCCAGACCCGAAACAAATATCTGTAGATCATACAAATATTTGTTCCGTGCGGGAATCGAACCCGCGACACGTAGCTCAGCAGTCGATCTCTCAACCACTGCGCCAACCGTGTCGTCGAAATTACGCTCCGTCCGAGGTGGGTTTGGATACGCGGGGCCCCCTTTTGCGCGGGGCCCGTAGCAATTGCTACTCTTGCTACGTGGTTAATCCGGCAATGCATAGGGGTTAAGCAGAGCTGTTATATTGACTGTGGTATACTCACATTACAAAGAAATCTTATCAGTTTATCACTTCAAAACAAAAGACTTCACGAATTCGTATTTAATGTAACCTTTTTTTTTTTAATATATTTTTATTCATGTAAACCATTTACAGGCACTTATGAATAGTCAGGCTCTAGTTGTCACGTTCCAAAGTGTTGATTTCCAATGGAGAAGAACGGGCAAGACACTCCATGGCTACTCTTTTTAACTCGGAATTTTACATACAATATTTATTTATACATTGATCTCGAACAACAATTATGTGAGTACAATGTAGTACAAAAGAGTCTAACTTATGTAAGTCTGAAACTCCGTATGCCTTAGAAAGGGTAAAATGTTCAATAGCTTTAGAAATATCAGATATTTTCGATTAATTTTGTTTAAGTTTACGAGTAAAGTACACGATAAGTATATTATGCATTGATTAGTTTCATCATCATCAGTCAAAAGACGTCCACTGTTGAACGAAGGCCTCCCCCCGGGGGGAGGGGGGGGGGGTGTTGCCATAATCCCCACGCAGGCGGCTTGGAGATCGCAGTGGCTCACTGATTAGTGAGAGGACGCTGCTGCCCGTCCTCCGGTGTCTGCCGCAGTTTTAAGACGTACCCGGTTGATTAGTTTAATTTAATGTAAATAGTGAATTAATTTCAAAGAACCGGTTGTTAAAATAACGTAACATAGTATCACGCCTGTATTCCTCGAAGGGTTAGGCAGAGATGTAATATTATACACCCACATCTTGCCGATACCGGTATTGAGTCCTATGTAATAGGGGGTGAGCCTTATGCCATCTACCGGGCACAGTTCCAGACTCCGTGCTGCTACTGAGAAGGAGGAGGTTGCAAGCGTGACTGCTGACGTCCTGGGTTCGAATCTCATTTTCGGGCAAGTGTTATTGAGTTTTTCTGTATGGAAATTCTCAGTAGCAGCACGGAGTCTGGAACTGTGTCCGGTAGAGAGAATAGGCTCGCCCCCTATTACATGGGACTCAATAATATAATCGGTGAAATGTGTCTGTACATATTAAACCTCTGCCTAACCCTTCGGGGAATACAGGCGTGATGCTATAATATAAGATGACAATAGGCACGTGCCCTTCTACATAATTATTAAACATGGCATCAGGAAATGTGGGCATAAAGTCCCCCGCTGCGTCTGTCTGTTCGCGATAAACTCAAAAACTACTGAACAGATTTTCATGCGGGTTTCACCAATAGACAGAGCGATTCATGAGGAAGATTTAAGTGTATAATTCGTTAAGGTTTTGTGTAAATTGGCTGAAATATGAAGATGATAGTTGAATATGTCGGAAAAAATCATGCCGACTGGGAGCTTTACTGGCGTGCGCCTAAATGCTCGACGTAATAGGCTGATACGACACTACGACAGAAAAAAATGAAGGCGTATATGCTCTGCTACCCGTGCGAAGCCGGGGCGGGTCGCTAATACTTAATAATTTAAACATAATTAGATTGGGCTAAGACAGGGGTCGGCAACCTGCGGCTCACAAGCCACATGCGACTCTTTGGATGTGAAGCTGCGGCTCTTTAGTTCAAAACGCAAATATTATTTATTTTATAAAAAAAAGACATTTAAAAATCGTTCTGAACCGATTGACGAGGATTAGGCACCATTTCTATCTCTCAGCCACTTGTACTCGCTTTCCACCGCACCCCTCCAACGTGACAAATTTTTGTGGCTCTTTAAAAACTTTGAAATTTTGTAAATTGTAATCTTTGACTCTTCCGACTCAAAAGGTTGCCGACCCCTGGGGTAAGATGTTGGTTTTCTTGCAGTCCCCATCATTCCGGAGTTCCTGTATGATATTCGTCATCCGGACGCGCCGCTCTCCGTCTCACTGGAGGACATCACGCCCCCACCACCCTCACCCACTCCATACTGTCCATGCATGCAGCTCAACAACTCCAACATCATACCAAATGAGACGCACTGTAAGTATGAAAATAAAAAACGTAAAAAAAATGTGTGTGTACTTATGTACGCACGTAAGAAGTTATACTTCTTATTTTTTTTTATTTCCACTGATATGAAACACGTGTTACAGATGCACAAATATTTCAATAACTACCTTGAATATAGCTATCAATTCCCAGTTATTTTAAGAGACATTTACCAGCCAACTTGATGGTGTCGCTTTTATCTGTCGGTGTGCGCGCGCATCGTAAGAATTCACTCTCATCAAGCGCGCCAAAAGAAGTATATATAACTTCAAAAAAGTTATATAAAATATTATTATTAAAAAATGCAATACAAAAACATTATTGAAATTGTTTGTTTTGCCATTAAGATTTTTAAATCACTTTTACACGTTTTTTTAAAACTAGTACTCGTCAGAATTTCCTGTGACTATCCCTAAGAAGAAAGGCCGAAACAAACTCAAGGGTCAAAGTCTATTTTAAAGTCCAGACAGATTATAATAAAAATTAGAGACAAATATAGGGTAAAGGTTTCACAGTCCCTGCGAAAATACAAATCACTCGTTTCACAGTCAACTCTCTTCTATCAAGCCTGACATAAAATAAATTATGAAAAGTAAAAAAATAATTTCATACCTCCCATTAGATGCAAATGTTAATGTCAAGTAATATGATTATTAATAAAGAGTGTACACATAAAACCAGTTTTTGATTAATTTAGGGCTCCGTCAAGTGTTTTGTTTTCTAAAAGGATTCCGTCGCTAAAAAAGTATGAGAACGGCTGAACTAAATATAATACCTGATAGGTGGTTATATTTTCGAGCCGTTTGGGGTCGAAACACTTGGGCCATGGGGTCCGAGTGCTCGCCTTTTGTTTAAAGAGATCGTAAAGCGATTAGTCGACTCTACACGTGAGCAGAGGGCTGGCCTATTTTTTGGCCATTGCATTGCCATACAACGTGGCAACGCTGCCAGTCCTCTGGGCACACTGCCGGTTGACAGCGATACGGAGGAGTATTTTGATGCGTTTTTCTAATCTGATTAGTGTGTAAATATAGTTTAATGTGTTAGTATTTTCAACTTAAATCTATACTTATAATAAATCTGTAGAGAGGTCAATTCTGTACATGAAATATATTTTCAAAATAACTATCAGGGGGTGATTAGTGATCGATACTGATGCCAAAAATGCAATCAGTAAAATTTTTGTCTGTCTGTCTGTCTGTCTGTATGTTCCTTATAGAAACAAAAACTACTCGAGGGATTTTAACGAAACTTGGTACAATTATTCTTCATACTCCTGGGCAGGTTATAGTATACTTTTCATCACGGTACAATCAATAGGAGCAGAGCAGTGAAGGGAAATGTTGGGAAAACGGGAGAAGTTACTCCATTTTTTAAGCTTCCGTCGCGTGTGCAGCCTTAATGGTTAAAGCTACATAGAAATCAAATACGAAAGTTAATCTGTCTGTTACATCAAAACCATTGAACCGTGAGGAAGGACATACGCTACTTTTTTACGAAAAACAACTGAAACGCGGACGAAGTCGCGGGCAAAAGCTAGTTTATAATAAACACTTGAATTATGTCATTACCATATTTATTGCAGATAACCTAACGGCACAGAAAGAGGAAAGACACAATGAGCTGATCCATGAGACTGTGGCGGTCGGTGTCATGTTTGCCAGCAAAGCCCTCGTCCAACTCTTGGCGAACCCGTTCGTAGGACCTCTCACACACAAGTAAGTTACTATTACTGTTAGGGTATATCATCCCACTGGCAAAGGCCTCCCTCCATGATTTCCAGATCTTTCGGTCTAGGGCCATGTTAGAGTTTTATAAAAAAATCAATCCTATCCTATCCTACTAATATTATAAATGTGAAAGTTTGTGAGGATGGATAGATGGATGGATGGATCTTTGTTACTCTTTCACGCCAGAACGGCTGAACGGATCTGGATGAAATTTGGCACAGAGACAGATTATAGGCTGGAATAGCACATAGGCATACTTTTTATCCCGGGAAAATGTACGGGTTCGTAAACCACGCGGACGAAGCCGCGCGCGGAAGCTAGTATTATAAATGTGAAAGTTTGTGAGGATGGATGGATGGATGGATCTTTCAACCGCTTTTAGTAATTAGCGACTTTCTAGTTCAGCATACAAGCCGCTATAGTTACACTGCCGAATCCTATAATCGCCGAATTCTTCTTCCACATAATATTTAATATTGCAAACGGGCACACATTACTTTCATACATTTTTGTAGTAGAAATCGAGAAAAACTGTACCAAAAAATATTTTTTCTTCTATAAGTAACAAAGATATAAATCTCGCGTTGAAATGAAATGAAATTCTTATAAATAGAAATAGATAAAACACGGAATGTTACAATTGGATATCGTTTCCATCTTTGTTTTACGTTGCAGTGTACAAATTTAAACGGGTTTTATATAATTTTAATTTCCACACTTTTGAAATACATTTTGGAAGCTGCAACTCTCTTTCACTACAGTCATAATTACTATCAAATTCATGAATGGCCATTATACCTAGATTTTAGTATCTATACATACTAGGGTGTCCCATAAATTTCAAGTGCGATTTTTTTTTACGCATACCTTCTAAAAACTTTCGTAATAACCCAATATAGTCTAAAAACAAAAGATTAGCCCATTTTATGAACGATAACCCGTGCCGACTTGCAATTTAAACTCGCCCATACAAATTGCGCGGGTACTGCACTGCGACCTGTAACTACGTGTTTTATTTCTCATTTCATACGTGATTTTTTAGAATATTAGTACGCTGTTATTTCTTGCATAAAGATATCAGTTGAATTACGGAGTGATAAACAAAGTATTTTTCTTACCGGACTTCCAAAACCATTTAATAAACGGTGTAAAATTACCATCTAATCGACAAGTTCTCGCTGTCTTGTTTGACAATATTCGCGAAGTCAAACGACTTTTAGTGAAAGTGCTAATCTTGTGATTAGGAAGTGCATTATATTTTGGAAATACATAAGAATTCCTACAAAAACCACGTTTGGAGAGAGCTGCAAAAAATTGTAAAATAACTCAGAAAATAATTGTGAAAGACACCTTGATAACTTATTTGATATTGCACATGCTGATGCCTTTGAAAGAATGAAAATAGAGGAAGACAAAGTATTTTTGAAGAATCAGAGAGAGCCAGGTCGACCGGGATGCTTACCTGATGTACACAAAAACTTGGCGGACAAAGACAAAAGAGCTAGACTAAGACGATTAGAGGAAAAGGAAAGAAAACTAAGACAAAAAGAGTTACTGGCTCTTGCATGGACTTATACTACACATAACTTGGAATATCCACATGATTCAGACGAAGTCAGCTTGCCAGCGGAAAGAATCTGATAACACCTAAACTCGTCGTAGCTTTAGATCGATGTCAGCTAAGCATATGAGACTCCGTTTACATTCTTCATGCGCTCGTAGAAGCGCTTGGTCTGAACATCGATTACATCTCCATTAACAAATCCTCGATTCAGCAAATTCGCCAATTCGCTAAAATCATCTCAACTGCCCTCTATAACTGGAATGTTAATGACAAGGTACAAATAATGTGTTGCGACACAACATCTTCGAATATTGGACGTTTCAATGGAGCTTGTGCTCTTTTGGGGCAGACTTTAGAAAGAGAATTGTTACTTTTCGTTAGTCGTCATCATGTTTATGAGTTGGTTCATAAAACTGTAACAAGATGAAGCAAATTACTAGCACTCCAGATATTCCGATATTTAAAAAGTTGAGATACAATTGGAAAAACATCGATTCAAATAGCATTGAAAAATGCCTTGATTTCGTAAAATACCATGTTGCTGAGACAAACGTTACATCTTTGTTAATGTTTTTTATAGCACAACTGAACTAAGCTTTAATAAGAGACGATTATCATGAATCGGTCGAACTATGCGTAGTGTTTTTGAGGGGGAAATTCAGATAGAAAAGATAAATAAAAATCTCGACTGAAGATCGACGACATTTTTCTTCAGGAATATGTGCCTTGGGAAGATAATGCTGCTTTTCTGGAAACTAAAAGAAGAATAACTCGTTTGAAGATTTTGAATGACACTGCTGAAAGAACTGTCAAATTAATGCAAGATTTTACGGACTTATCACGGCTAAAGAAGAGCAAAAATAATTCCTGTTGCGTTGTATCCAGGAACATAGAAATTTTTATCCAGACTGTAAAAAACATACCCTAAAGAGAAATTACCCTGGCTGATTGTTGTTATTTTATGTGTTTAAATAAAGATAAATATTTCTCTAATTTAATTTTGTCTTTTATTTACTTCATTTATTGCATTTTTATTAATTTTATAGCAGAACCAAATATTAACATTAAACATGAGATTTGATAAACTTTGTGGCCCGGTCGGCACGGGTTGCAATCATGCTAGAATGATAAAATTTCATATTTGAGTATGGTTTTGCATTTATAAAAGATATAGAGGGTATGCATTTCAAAATTCGAAAAAAAAAAAATTTTTGTCATTTTTGGGACACCCTAATACATACAATAAAATTATAACAGGCCAATGTCTGTACATTATAGATATTGGAGAAAAACTAATATGGGGGTCTTTATTAGAGCAACAGAAGCCAAAACAAAAGTTTTTAGAATTTTTGTCTGTCTGTGTTTGTACACGCATCACGCAAAAACTACTGCATGGAATTAAATGCAGTTTTCACCGATGTATTGCTAGAGGTCTAACTTAAAATGTAGGCGCAATTTTACCGCAGAAAAATATCAGATTCTAAATTCAATGCATACGAAGTCGCGGGCAAAAGCTAGTGTATTAATATTTTTGTTTGTTTCAGGATTGGTTACAGTGTTCCAATGTTCACTGGCTTCATTCTAATGTTCCTGTCAACACTGAGTGAGTAAATAATTCCAGTAAAGAAAGCTCTTATAAATCTTTTTTGAGATCTTGTTGGCGCCAGCATTGCCTACTGACTGCCTCTTAGAAGAAACGCCGAAACAAACTCAAACCTTTTTGTTAAAGTCCAGAAATGTGTTAACGGCGTGTTGCGCGCTGGGGTGGTTGCTCCCCGGCGCCTCCTTCTCCGTTGTCCGCTCAGCGGCCTCCTTCTGGAGCATTACTACTACCTAAGCATGCCCAGCAGTGGGACCATTTCTCCATAACACTAAAACTATATCTGGTGATTCTCTATCTATATTTTTTTCCAGTATTCGCGTTCGGCCGTTCCTACTCGGTGTTGTTCATAGCGCGTGCGCTGCAGGGCATTGGGTCTTCCTGCTCATCCGTGTCGGGCATGGGCATGCTGGCAGAACGGTACCCTGACGATAAGGTAAGCTTCTTCTACAATAGCTTTGTGGATAGACTGAACCAGTCTTACCCAAAGAGATGTGGTGGATCACCGCATATTTACATCGTACTACTGGAGATAGTCTGTTTGTTATATATTTATTTATTTTCATAAAGCAGCGATTTTTTGTTGTCATCGAATGAGACCATCATCCTTCGATCTTCAAATTAATTGACAAGGACACGGCAACCTCACGGCAATGATATTTAGTTAAACCACTGTTGGTATTCTCGGCTGGATGTCATTTTACCAGAAGCACAGAACATCACAAGAGCTTACCTCTCTTTCATATTCGTTCGCTAGAACGTGGCAAAACAATGGTCTTGCTAGCCAATGCTATTTTCGTTTATTTTAAATATTACGTACGAATAAAATATAAACTAACTCTGTACCTACTAACTCTAGATATTAAGCAAACCGTTACAAATCCTATAGACTCTGTCTGAAATAACAGGAGCACAGAACACTACAAGAGTTCACAGACATTCCAACAAAGTTCAAAGCTCTGTCCTATTGTTGTACCTTTAGACATTATCAAAGTTACCAGGAGCTTAGAACACTGCAAGAGCTAAACTATGAATTTCACAGAAACAAACTTACCCACACTGAAAATCCTAGATACCTATGGACTTTTCAGTATGTTGGTGATGCATTTGCATTTATACTTCTTTTAGAATTAATCTAAACTACCAGGGTTACAGAAAATCGTGCCCATACCTTTAGCTTTTTTCACAGCAACATAGCAACGCGTGGGCTGCTCTCCAGCTAGCTTGCAGAGATAATCTAAAATACCAGGAGCTCAGAACATTAGAAGAGATTAATTTTCACTTGTTTCTCAGGAACGCGGTAACGCAATGGGTATTGCTCTCGGTGGCCTGGCTCTTGGGGTGCTGATTGGTCCTCCTTTCGGCGGCCTTATGTACGAGTTCGTTGGGAAGACCGCCCCGTTCCTGATGCTGTCGGCCTTGGCGCTGGGAGACGGATGTGAGTTTAACATAAAAAATATATTTTGTTAAACTTTGTTCGGTAAAGTTTTTTACATACATTTCTTGTGCAAATACAACCTAGAACCGAAACAATTATCTGTAGGCCGTATCGTGTCATCGGCTCACTTAACTCGACCCGGGAATCGAACCCAGGACCTGATGCTCAGCAGCCATTTAGGGTCACTAGACCAATGAGACAGTAAGGCGGTTCTCACACTGCTATGCGCCATGCGACATTGAAACAAAGTTTTTTTTTTTAACTTTGCCCGACAAGTTGATTTCTCCTGTATCGTGGGTACAGTTTACAAACATACAAGTCACATGCACACACAACCAGACCCGAAACAACAATCTGTAGATCATACAAATATATGTTCCGTGCGGGGATCGTACCCGCGACACGTAGCACAGAAAGCTAATCGCTTAGCCACTGCGCCAACCGTGTCGAAATATTTCAGTTTTGTATAAATAACACACGCGATGGAACCCACTGACAACGGCTCTCCGCGCGAAATATGAGAACCGCCTTAAAAAGTTCATAGCAAATAAACCTATAACAAAAATATCTCACATCCAAAGCAAACGGTTAACAGTTAACATTTAACATGGTAAACGGTTAACATTTTCCGCCAAATTAATAGATCTTTTTACTTTGCAATTAGGATTTTTCAATCACTTTTACCCTTTTTTTTAAACTAGATGGCGTCGGCATTTCCTATCACTATCCCTGAGAAGAAACGCCGAAACAAACTCAGGGGTCGCCCTCAAGCGCCTAAGCGTTGTTTTTTGAGTGAAACTTATTAAGACGTGGTATATTGAATTTAAAAGGGTAACCATGGAGTTTCTTGCCCGTTCTTCTCCATTGGAAGTCAAGATTTTGGAACGTGGCACCTAGAGTCGTAACTATTCTTAAATACCAGTATATGGTCTACATTAATAAAAACATATCTTATCTTACTTGAATACTTGATGTCACAAAAACGTGAATCGTTACACCTGTTTTCCGACTAAGACAATCCACGTCAGACAGTCGGTTACCGATTATTTTGTTGGTGAAAATAAAACACAGAATTTCATACGGTAAACGCACAAGTTCAAAAAAAAAGTCACTTTATACTTAAGAGCCCATAGCAGATCAAGGTCCCTCGATATAATTTGCTACGGGCCCCGCTTGCTTCATCCGGCACTGCCAATTCCTATGTATAAAAATACTTTGTAACATAAAACTGTGATATAGTATTAAGTAGAATCTTGTCTATTGTTCACAATTACTTTAATAATACATTTCCTACTGACGGACGTTGTGTGGGAAGGTTATTTGCGCGTTTAGGCCATTTGATACATAATAAAGAATTAGCCGTGTTCGCCACTCAACTAGAAAGATTTTTTATTCTTTCATAATCACCATTTCATTTCTTTAGGAGATGAATTTTGGAATATCTAGCAAGAAATGTGGCTGCAAAATTTCAAGTTTGTAGGGCGTTATTTTTTTTTTACGTTTGGAAATGCTCATGCATACCCGCCGCCCTGGGGAAGGTGACGGGTGATGTCGGCCTTTTACCGACTAAAACCACACGGTGTTCCTGCGACATACCTGTAGGGCCGGAGATATGGGATTCGCTCGCGCATTCACCGCACCCCCGGCAGGTATCGGCCCGCCAGTGGATAATCTGGCAGGCTCCGTCCCATAATGCGTATGGTTCCTGAGATTTGGTGATTAATCCACCGATGAATCTGTCTTACGATGTAAAATGTTCTTCCAAATTGATAGATAGATCTGCCCTTTATAGACATACATACATATTGTATATTTGCTCAATTAAAAAAATTAAATGAAAGCGAAATATCAATCATTCATTCACTGCGAAAAATCCGCATGTTTTCGCTAAACTACAGAATTGCTTGTTTTTACGGCGAAATAGTAACGACTGCCTCAATTATCGACGCCAGTGGCTAAGCGAAAGGCTTTCTGTGTTACGTGAACAAATATTTATACGGCCTACAGACAGTTGTTTCGGGTCTGGATGTATCTGCATGTTACATGTTATCTTTAAACTGTACCCACGATACAGGAGAAATTCCAAGATTAGGGCAATGTTCAAACAAATCTTTATTAAACCTCTGTCTAATTACATTGTTTTCCTCGCAGTGCTTCAGCTAATGATCTTGCAGCCAGGAGTTGTTCGTCAAGAGTCGGACCCACCGTCTCTCAAAGCTCTCGTCTGCGATCCTTACATCCTCATTGCCGCAGGTCAGTACTTACCTATCATCAAGGCTGGATCCAGGGGGGGGTCACTGGGGTCATGACCCCCCCTGGGATGGGTTTAAGTCGACCACTGATATTTTTTCTAACCGCATTGATAAATTTAATAAAATAAATACTTAGTATGAGAAATAATATTTCATTTTAATTAGATTTATTATTGTAATCGAATGTCTGTCCTGACTAAACTTCAACTATGTTACCCCCCCCCCCCCCCCCGACTTGAATGCTAGATCCTCCCCTTGCCTATCATCCAGTCGAGCATGGGTATAAAATATATACATTACTAGCGGACAGACTTTGTTCTATCCGAACTTGTCATAGAACTCAATCCCAGCGCCACCTACTGGGTCCAATTGTGAATCTGAACCATCCAGGGAACACACACAAAAAATTTCATCAAAATCGATCATGTCGTTTAGGTGTTTAGTGACATACAAATGTACAAAAGAATAGGCTTGATGACTGCATCAAAAATAAATTCTGAAATATTGTTTGGTAAATAATTTTCCTTCTACAAACTCAGTAAAACTTAATCTCTTGCTTATCTTTGGTGTTTTCAATTTTTAATTTATCAAAATCACACAATAAGTATGTCAATGGCAATTAAAAACTATGACGTCACGCTTTTGTATTCCAAGCATTTTTAAAACAAAATGTCATTTTTGACAGTTCATAAAAAGTAACTCAGATGACTAGTAGTCATCTACCGTATTATATACATACTAGCTTCCGCCCGCGGCTTGGTTGGTTGGCATGGTTTACGAACCCGTACATTTATATATATATAATCTATAATCTATCTCTGTGTCAAATTTCATCCAGATCCGTTCAGCCCTTCTGACGTGATTGAGGAACAAATATCTATCCATCCTCACAAACTTTCACATTTTTAATATTATAGGATAGGATAGGATAGGATTAGTGGGATATATATATTAGTTATACACATATATATAAATTTTAACCAAATGAAATAACATCCAATGTACCATGGCCAAGGTCCAGCTATCTCCTTTGCTGTTGTCTCAATTATTTTTGTCTTCCAGGAGCCATTACCTTCGCGAATGTTGGCATAGCAATGTTGGAGCCAAGCCTGCCGATCTGGATGGCAGATACCATGGAGGCACGTCGCTGGCAGCAAGGAGTAGCCTTCCTACCAGCTAGCATCTGCTACTTGATTGGTAAGTTGACAGTTCAGAAGAAACCTCATCATCTACCTAGCCTTTTCCCAACTATATTGGTGTCGGCTTCCAATCTAACGGTTGCGGTTGAATATCAGTATTGTACAACGCGACTGCCATCTGACCTCCGACACACAATTACTGGGAGACACTGATACTCTAAGGTTAGACTGGTGGTCGAATTTCGGCTGCTGACATCCGTAACGACTGTCATAGGTATTCATGTGACACCCGGGGACCAACTGCCCAATGAGCTCGGAGGGACTGAGGGGTCTCGTTATGGGAAAAATGGTCACCCATCCAAGGACTGACCGCGTCCAGTGCTGCTTAACCTTGCAAACCGACCGATCTGCGTGGTAGCTATGTAGCTACGAACCGTTCATGTACGATGGCAGATACCAGTCTAACCGGTTGCGGCTGAATATCAGTATTGTACAACGCGACTGCCATCTGACCTCCACCACACAATTACTGGGAGACATTTATACTCTAAGGTTAGACTGGTTGTACGACTTTTTGGGCTACTGACACCCGTAACGACTGTCATAGGTCTTCGTATGACATCCGAGACCAACTGTTTAATGAGCTCAGAGGGACGGAGGGGTCTCGATTTGGAAAAAATGGTCACCGGACTAACCGGAGACACTGATACTCTAAGGTTAGACTGGTTGTACGACTTTTTGGGCTGCTGACACCCGTAACGACTGTCATAGGTCTTTGTATGATACCGAGGACCAACTAATGCTTTCCGAGGCACGGAGGGGTCTCGATGTGACCTCGCAGAACGACTGATATGCTCCTGTAGCTACAAGCCCCTTGTAATATCTGTTGTGTGATTAATCACCATTTAAAGACGAATTATAACTGAGCAGCTGAGCAGTGATAGCCTAGTGGTTAAACGCTTGCCTTCCATGCAAGAGGGTCTGAGTTAAAACCCGGCCCGCACCTCTGACTATTCGGAATCATGTGCGGATCAGAATTTGATTATCACTTGTGTTAACGGTGAAGGAAAACCTGAGGAAACCTGCACACCTGAATTCTCCATAAAGTTCTCCATGGTGTGTGTAGTTCGCCAACTCGCACCGGACCAGCGTGGTGAACTAAGGCCTAACCCTTCTCATTCTGAGAAGAGGCCCTTGCCCAACAGTGGGACAGTAATGAGCTGAATTTATTATTTACTAGCTTTTAACGCGTAACGCATTAATTTAGAATTTGACAATCAATTCGGTTTGTACTCTGCTTGCGAAAGACACGTGGCTATCTGTTATCATAGGAAAGTTATTGTTTTTTTCCGCGGAAACAGTACTTTTCTTTGGGATGAAAGGTACCCTATGTCCATTTCTGTACACCTGACAACGTATATGCAAAATTTCAGGATGATCGGTTCAGTGGGTTAGGCGTGAAAAGGTGACAAACAAACAAACAAACTTACTTTCGCATTTATAATATTAAGTTAGGATATAAATACCAATGGGGAGCTTGTATCTTTGAATGTTGGCTGGTCCAATCCTTAAGATACAAATGATACTGATTTTCTTTCTAGGTACCAATCTATTTGGGCCTCTTGGTCACAAGATGGGACGCTGGCTGGCCGCGTGCTCCGGACTCGTGATTATCGGTGTCTGCCTCATCCTGGTAAGACTTTAGACTTAGGATCTTGTTGACTAATAATTTATAACTCAATATTTCTGCCCACATTTTGGGACTGTGCAAAAGCTTATTAAAAATAAAAACCTTCGACTTTAACTCCGTTTAATAAACTTAGACAAGAAGAAAGACAAAAGTGGCCCACCAATCTTCAGTTTCAGCTCATCTTGATTGACCCTTAAGGTTCATAAAAGCATTAGGTATACTGTGGTGGCACGTGTGTGTACGGCACGGTTTGCGCAATGGTTGAGAGATCGACTATTGCGCTTCGTGTCGCTGATTCGATTATTTGTATGATATGTAGATCATGTGTTTTTGCACACACTTGTGCTCTATAATATCTCCTGCGTAGTTGACTAATCTCCGGTGAGATTGGCCGCCGTCACCGAAATTCGGTTAGGAGGACATTATTATACTGTGATCAATCGCAGTTGGAATCGAACACTTTGTTTTTATATATTTCCTTGCTAAAATTACCCTTATTCTAATCTATGGTTTTAATAAAATGAATAAAATAAAATAAAATATGTTGTTTAATAAAATAAAATGTGTTCTTATGAATATTCAGACTCTAGTTGCTACATTCCAAAGTGTTGTTTTGTTATTGAGAAGAACAGCCAAATAACTCCATAATTGTTTAACATTTCATACTTATGAATACATTGTTCCCTCAACGTTATGTGAGGAAAATGTAGTACTAGGTCTAGACTAAACAAACTGATAACTATAATATCTGGAAATTTCTGATAGTACTGCCATGACAGCCATGAGCTGACCAGTCCCAGCAAACGGCACCCGTTCACGAGTATGACGTATGTGTCAGTATCACTCAGCTCAACTAATTTTGCAACGAAGTATCAGAATTCCCATAAAAAAATACCTGAGATAGTCTAGCGCACCCTGAGCGGTCAGACTCGATACCACCATCGCTGACTGGCTAATCTTTCCACTAGCATGAGTGATTCCCATGTGATACGACGGAAAATATTAAAAATATCGTTCCCACAGATCCCCATGGCGCGCAAACTGGAGCACCTGATCATCCCCAACGCTGGGCTTGGCTTCGCTATAGGCATGGTGGACTCCTCGATGATGCCCGAGCTCGGCTTCCTGGTGGACATACGGCATGCTGCTGTATACGGCTCAGTGTATGCTATAGGAGATACTGCCTTCTGTTTGGGATACGCTGTGGGTAAGTTATGGTTGCCTGGTACTTTGGTTTTGAAGACAGATTACTGCTGAACTTCTTCTGGTTTCTTCCTGGACATTTGTGATGTGTAAGGCTCAGTAGAAGCTTTAGGAGCTGGTGCCTTCTGATTGGAATACGGTGTGGCTAATTTATAGGTGCGAGGTGCTTTGGTTTTGAAAGCAGATTGCTGTTGAACTCTTTTTGGTTTCCTCGTGGACAAGTAGGATGTGTACAAACTTTAGGAGCTGCTGCCTTCTGTTTGCGATACGCTGTGGGTAAGTTATGGGTGCCTGGTACTTTTGTTTTGAAGGCTGATTACTGCTGAACTTCTTCTGGTTTCTTCGTGAACATTTTTGATGAGTAAAAAGTTCTGTACCAACTTTAGGCAGCTGCCTTCTGTTTGGGATTAGCCGTGGGTAATGTATGTGTGCGTGGTACTTTAATTTTGAAGACAAATTGCTGCTAAATTTGGATATCGTCGTTGAAGTTCTAACACCACGTATGTCAACAATAGCAACTTTTCAAGAGAGTGAAGAAACTGCATAATTTTACATAGACACCAGTACAATACCATTTTATATTCATTTCATTTTACATGTTCCTATTGGACGATGTTTGTTTCTGATTGGCTGAAACAACGCGTCTTCCGATTCTCTAGCAAATGCCATCAAAATGTCAAAACCGCCAAAAAATGACTTACGTGGTATTAGAACTTCAACGACGATATGTCCAGTCTATGATGGTGGTGTGTAATAAAACCTCTGCCTAACCCCTTGGGGGCTAGGCGTGATGCTATGTTATGTTCACGTTAGCTTAAACTTCCAGGACCGGCTCTCTCCGGCGCCCTGATGAACAGCATCGGCTTTGAATGGATGCTGGTCATCATCGCTGTCTTGAACTTCGCCTACGCTCCCTGCCTCCTCTTCCTCAGGTCTCCGCCAGCTAGAGATGAGAAACAGGTAAGTTCATTAACCTGATAAGCTCTTATTATGAGCTTATGGTTCCCACAGCTGGAGCCTCCCCTGAAAGGAATCGTCTAACAGAACATCCTATAAACAAATTGCCTGACTCAGGCATCGATCCTAAGTAAGCCGCCCTTGCGACTACAGATGCAAACAAAGAATTTGACTGCCTTGGTCTACGTAGTTAGCGAGACTGGTGAGTGAGGTCCTGGGTTCGATGCCCGGAGTTTGAAAAAGTGGCCGGTAGACGGCAATAGGCGAACCTATACATGGAATTCAATATCGGTGAAATGTCGGTGTACAACGACTTATATAGCTCTGCCTAACACTTCGGAGAATACAGGCGTGATGCTACATTCGTCAAGCGTCACTGCTGGATATAGGCCTCCTCTTAGCACCGCCACATCGATCGGTCCTATGATGCCCTCATCCAGCAGGTTCCCGCGACCTTCAGGTCATCGGTCCACCTTGGGGGGCTTTACCATGTTGCGTCTTCCAGTACACGGTTGCCATTCCAAAACTTTATGGCCTTATGCATGCAATATGCCCCGCCCATTGCAACTTAAGATTAGCAAATATTTTTTGCCATATTACTTTATGTAAAATCCTGTGTTATTTTCAGAGCTTGATAATAAGCGATAAATCATCAGTTCGTTACGTGAGCTACCAAAACGAAGAAGAAGAGTAAAGCCGCCATCTTGAATCTCCGCCATTTTGAATTTTAAAACTCGGGAGTTCTTTTTTTAAATGGGGTTTGCTTAGTCGTCTTAGGAGTCGAAAATACGACCAATAAGCTAACATATTTATATATATATGTATACTGTAGTTATCCAAAATGTATATTTAAAGCATATCTTATATACATATATTAGATTATATTTTATGTCTATCTATTTACAATGTATTTAGATATCTCTGTATTCTTCTGACCAATTTTTGCTCTTTGACCTGTCTGATTAAGTGTATATATGTTTACGTATACTAAAGTTTTACATGTATAATTTATACGAGGAAGTAAAAAAAATAAAACAGAATTATTTTATAATTACTGTCAAAGACGAAACAGTCAACGTAGGTACATTTTCTTAACAAGAACGATAATATGATTATAATCTTTATTACTTTTAAATAGTCTTGGTAATGGCCGAAAAGTGTTTGAAAATTGAGAAAAAGCGAGTTCTTAAAATGAATTTGAAAAAAAAAAACTGGGTATTGTCGAAACGTCAATATTTTTACAGCCTCGTATACACATTTTGTAGTAAAAATATGTAAAGGCAATGCCGATTAGATCAGGGTGTACATTTCTAGGTAAGTGGATACATATTAAAAAATATATATTTAATGTATAACTTCAAAAAATATGTATAGCAATGAAAAATTTCAGTTTCACACCAAAATACTTAATTGTCTTAGTAAGTGATATAGAATGTTTGGGATCATTTCATATAGGCTCTTCTCTTGGAGCCATACATGCAATAATACTTTGATTCAACCTTTACCTAATAAACAAGAGATATTTTAACGTCTAGCCCCAAGACATACATTTATATGTATAATATCGGCTTTCATTAAATATAAAATTATGAAATGCTTTCGCAAATAAATCAAATATTATATTTAATTTTGCAATAGTGACTTTGACAATATTTTTCAGTGTACATTTTTATATTAAAAATATGTATACAATAATGTATATTTTAAGGGACAATAAATATTTTAAGCTTATATATATTTTGTGCTGGGCATACATTTTGCATAGTTTTGTTCAGTCGAGATTACTCAATGCCGAATTTGCAGCGCTTATGTCGTATAAATAACGACTGATCAACTTAAAAAGACAATACAACATGTAGTTTCAAATTTCCCCTTTTGTAAACTTATATCAATGATAATTTTACAATAAATTTATTTGAAAAATGATAGAATGCTTAACTTGCATTTTGATACATTTATTTTATCGGGTAATGGACCAAAGATTAGACGGTTTTTTATTATTTTTAATATGAGCTTAAAACTTCTTGTAAATAGCGCAAAAATGTTTTTGAATGACAATATGTATCACAATAATATGTTTAAATATTTTAGATGTAAATTAGATGTAGGTTTACTTTTGAAAATGACCGGTTAATGTTGATATAATAAGTATTTTAAACAGGTACTATTTATAAAAGAAATTTAAAATAATATTTCAATAAGTATGTAAGAATATATAAAATATATAAATATATATTATAATATGTTTTTATGCCATTTTTTTCTCACATTGTCCGGTTATTCTCAGAATAAACCGAAATATAACAATAATAAGTAAGTTATTTAATATTTTGCTTCGATTTATAAAGTTTACAGTAACGAAGTATAATATAACAAAATATAACATATTATTATACATATACAGTAAATAACATAATTTAGGATATTTTGTGTATTAATAATATTATTTTTGGTTTTCATATGGATATTGCGAATATGAATGGTTGTAAATATATTGTAGTATGTAAAATAAGTCATAAAAACATCATTAAATTCATTTTTCACGGCATTATTAGCAATAATTAATTGTAATATTAATCACGAAAACAATGCTAATCATTATTATCATATTCATAATCAATATATATATTATATGAAGATATAAAGTTATTCAAATCATCGTTTAAACATTTTTGCTTACTAGAAACGTCTTTATCATCTGTGTTTAGAAGTAGAAATAGAAAAAAAACTTAAAGGTTAAAACCTAAAGGTGACTTCCCACAGTATATTATTTTACGGTTTATACCACGCATAAACGATGACTGCGAACAACGCATGGTGTATGGTGTTGCTATGCGCGTGCGAAGCTATTTTGTAATTTTGAAATTTCAAACGAATAAAAACGAGTACACAGATTATTGGATGCGTCTGCGACTCTTCGCTACCACAGAAGAGCTTATTCCCACGCTGAGTCGTCGATGTAAGCTCGTGCATCTTCCTCCACAATATGCACCGTGGGAAACCATCTTTAGCCATATTCTCGAATTCGATGGACATATTTCTTCATTCGTGTCTCACATTTAAAGTTGTGTTATTATGAACAATGGTTTCTGTTTCAACTATGACATTATTTTACATATTTTTATCAATAATGATGTTGCAATGTTCAAGTCATAGAAGCTATCCTCCGAGTCTTTAGGCGGTATACCAGTATGATAAATTACATAGATAGGCCAGCAAAGAGATTAAATGAACTTTTCGTAATTATAAAATTAATTCACCAAAATTCTGTATTTGAATTTTACTTATATTATATTTATAACCATATAGCTACTTTAATAAATGATAGTAAAATGGTTAATAAAACCGCTTTAATTTTCTTAGAGACACATGAAACCAAACTATGTATGGCTGCATAGTTTTATGGTTGAAAAAATGTTGAAAAATGTCCATTTCATTCAGTTTCAAATATTATTCAATCTAATTATATTATACAGTAGCTGAAAATTTTAAATTAATATTAATATAATTGCCACTGATTATCGTACCTATCTAAAATTAAATTCATAATCATTAGTTTACATTTTAAAATGTTTGAAACAAAACTGAAATATATAATCACATAATCTTCCAGTTTTAGATATTATAATAAATGTAGAGATAATAAAATATTCACTTATATATTCATTATTGAGTGTATCATCGTAATATATTATAATGTTCCTGCTGTAACTTCAAAAAATACTTTATGTATATATATAAATTTAGTCAAAAAATACTTATATAAACATAATATATATATATGTTATAATATGAAAGATCATTAGTCCAGTTTCATAATAATCTTATTCGTAATGTAAAATACATGTCATGTTATCCGTTGTGTAGTGTAGTATAATTCTTGTAGTGTTGTAGTAGTATCATAAATATAATGTAGTATTTAGTATTACAATCATTCATATTTGATAATTTTTGTTAACATTTGCAATAGCTGGGATTGGGTCCTTTAACAGAATGGTGTATTTTAAATAATTTGTCGTATAAAATGAACTGATAAGTAAATTACATTGATTTAAATGTTTAAAATAATAATGTTTATCTGTTTTTAATGTTATTCAAAGTTGTAGTGATATTAAGTAGTACTGTCATTTATTAAAGTTATATTATGAAAAAAAAAAATATGGAATGGAAATGGAAATTTATTAATGTCATAATTTATTACAATATAACTTTAAAAAATGACAAATAATATATGAATAAAAACAAAATAACTAATTGTTAGTACAAGAGCCACGAGCGAAAAGTGTATCGTAGTAATAATTCGGAAACTTTGTAAAATAATAAACTATATTTATATAACATTTAATATTATATAAATTATATATTATACATATACATTACCCGGGTGATATACGAACTGCGGCATCTTAGGATAACATTTTCGTATTTCGAACTTAGTAATATTTATACGGATTTATTGTGTGCCAGTATTTATAATTTTTTTTTTTATTCTGTTATTTACATGTTTGTTTTTAATTGTATTTAAAATATAATTTCATTCTATATTTCAAAAATTAAACGCGATATATTAGCATTTCGCATTTCACCCGGGCATTATAGAAAGTGAAATCTTCTCGCTATTTCGCTAATATCGTAATCCTTAAATGTGATAGATTAGTGATATTTTCTGCTTTTAGATATTGAATTAACGTTAAGAACATTATAAATAATGTTAGAAAAAAATATATATATAACTTTTTTTATATGTGTATTTTTATTGTTTTTATTATATTAATAATTTTTTAAAAGTCTCAATCTTTTTATATAATTATTATTTAAGGTTTTATTGATGTATGTTTGTGGGATTTTTTTTAACAGTGTGTATGCTGAGATTGATCAAAATATTTTTCTTGAATTATTATTTTATTTAATAGTATAGAGTGCCAAATTTATTTATATATTGCAAGTATGCTATTGATTTTATAAAAATATAATAATTATAAAAAAAATATATATTTTCTGTGAATAAATATAACGTTAAATGCGATATATATCTAATTAAAATTAATTTAAACGTCTAAAAAGATTGAGAATTTTGATACTAAATGTGCTATGTTTTTTCTGCAAATGTTTATTTGTAAATTGTTGTTTTTGAAATATGTTACTTAAATTTAACATATCTAGTCCTGCCCTGAATGTCTAAATCTTTAACTTAGATATAAGTTTATATTTATATGTGAATTACTGCGCTTGTATTGATTCCAACTTGGCCGAATTTGGCTATACTTCATTACATTTTTTCTGACTTACAAATAATTAAAACCCCAAACCAAAGGCATTATTATAAAACTTGGCCTAATTTGACACTAAGAAAAGTAATAATCATTAAAACTTGATTAAATTATTAAGGACTTGGCCGAAAATTGGCTTAAATTGAATATTTGTAATGTATAATTATCACGGTCATAATGAGAATTACCATATATCATTACAAAATAAAATTTCCTCTTTAAACTTGGCTTAGACAATGACAATAAGAACTTGGCCGACCAGCCAAGTGCAATGTCCAAGTTATTAAGACAATAATGAGCGCAGTATTGAAATGTGTTGGACTATAATTTAATAAAATGTGGGTATATGAACTACATCTTGAGTTTCATTTGTTTTTTCTTTTAAATCGATCAATAACATCGTTAGGGTTTGGCATATTTTGTTTTGTTTTTTTTAAAACGTTGCCCCACACTAGGGTTTCTTCTGTATCGTGGGTACAGTTTACAAACATATGTACATGTCACATACAGACACAACCAAATAAATGAACGTTTCGTAAAATACAAGAATACTTAAAATGGTCAAGTAACTGGCCACGTAACGAAGTGAGCTTGAAGGGAAAGTGTTGCCAATTAGAATAGGCTAGATGCCTGCATAAAAAATAAATTCTGAATTCTTGGTTGGTAAATAGTTTTCTAAAAACTCAGTAAAACTTAATCTCTTGGTTATTCTTGGCATTTTCAAGTCTTTATTTATCAAAATCACACCATAAGTATGTCAGTGGCAATGAAAAATTATGACGTCACATTCAAAATCTCATATTTCACAATTCATAAAAAGTAAATCAGTTGACTAATAGTGATCTACGATCTACCATATTATTTCCTTTGCCTATCAAAAGGTTTCCTTTGACAATTCAAATGCGTTGTCTCGCTTCCACTTACGACGTGGCATACGAGCGGCACCACCAACCATAGCATCTCTCGTTCGCACTTTAGAAGCTGGCGCAAACTACCCGCCAAAGAACCACATAAATTATTTAGTGCGACCGTGATTTTATGACTACGGAGTGATAAAATCACGTGGCCCTCGGCCAGTGTAATTGAATTTTTCATTTTAAAACATCAAAGTAGCAGCCCCAAGTTTTGAAATTAATCGATAGATGGCGATAGGCTCCCTATTACATTGAACTTAATAATAATCTGGCTGTAAGTACTAAAATTCTGACTAACCCTACAAAAAGTACAGCCGTGATGTATGTTCATATTATAAAGTTTAAAACCATAGTGTAGTGAATAAAGTGAATATATGAAGACTATTTCGACAACGAGGAAACAAAGGTAAGTGAAGAAATGACTTATGTGTAAGTGACCTATCGATAGACTGCTTTATTGGTCTAGTGGTCCAAAGCGCGATTGCTGAGGGTGATTTCTTGGGTCCGAGTCCCGGGTCGGGCAGTGTTACTGGGTTTTTCCGTATGGAAATTCTCAGTAGTACGGAGTTTGGAATTGTGCCCGGTTGATGACAATAGGCTCGCCTATTACACGAGACTCAATAACGGCATCGATCGGCGAAATGTGGTTGAACAATAATACAACTCTGCCTAACTTTTAAGGAAATATAGGCGTGATATTATAATGTTATAGATATTATGAAATAGCCTGTCCAAGCTACAAAATCCTCATAGACCAGTCTTTCTCAAAGTGGGCGATAACTCCCCTTGTGCGCGCTAGAGGCTTACAGAAAATTGTGCCATCTTGAAGCGGTTGAGGGGTGTCATGGCTGATTTGTATTTTTCTATTATCATAGCGGTGTCTCTTTTGAAATGTAAGTTTAAACTCAGAAAGAATAATGTCATTTCTAAGATGTGGAAAACTTAAATATTTTAGGGAGCGCTAGAAAATAATAGAATCTCAAAGTGGGCGGTGTACAAAATAAGTTTGAGAACCTCTGTCGTAGGGCTACAGAGTGGAGATTGTCGGCAAACAATTTTAAAATGTTGCCAACAAACAATTACCGACAGTTGACTGAATGAGTACTCGACCCGGGTACGTCTTAAAACTGCGGCCAGACACCTGCGGACGGGCAGCAGCGTCCTCTCACTAATCGGTGAGCCACTGCGATCCCCAAGCCGCCTGACAAGCGTTGGGATTAGGTATTGCACACCCCCCTTGAGGGAGGCCTTCGTTCAGCAGTGGACGTCTTCTGGCTGCTGATGATGATGATGACTGAATGAGTTATGAATTTTGTGTGATTTGAAATGTTCCTTTTTCATTAGTCTGTGAAGTGCTCAGATAAATCAATCCTTAGATGTAGCGTATTAAGTTGAATAATTTACTCATACTTAACACTCTTCGTTCTAATATCGGTTTGTGTGTGACAGAAAGAGATAGCAAAAGCCGTTTATGCACGTCTTGAAGCGCTGCGCGCCACCGGCCGAGAGCAGCCATATTTGTTTGTTAACCAGCTGGTTACCAATGTGTCGTTACGATAATTGGACTTTTTAGTGGTTTTCTTCTCGATTTTGAAGTTTTCCTTACTGTGGATATATTTTTAAATTAGTTATGGCGTGTAATGTTCCCGGTTGTTCTAGCCGAGCGGGTATATTGACTGAAAATAATGTAAAATTATCTCTTCATAGGCAAGTCGAATTCATGTTTATTGAACTTTACGAAGCAAACTTGTAAATCTTGCTTTTTATTCTCACTTAAAATAAAAGTAATACATGTGTTTAGTGCGTACACAGTTTCATTATGATTCTAGCTGTTAGTGTTTAACAAAAAACATTAAAAAGTTTGACTCGGTATGTATGTATGACATTTCACCTACTTTATAGTGTTGTGAATCAGAATCAGAATATTTATCGATAATTTTAATATTTTGTTAGAGTGGATGTTTTCTTGATTATATAAAATAAAATTAATTTTGGTCATTTTTAAACTGGTGACAGTCAGAATAAGAGATGTTAATTCAAATTTAAAAATGGTAGCTCTTTTCCATTTTTCATTTGTATTTCGGTTGTGAAATTTTCCAGAAAGTGCGTCGAGTTGAGCTTTAAGTTAAAATAAAAAGTGATTAACATATTTGACTTGTTTAATTTCACATTTCTATGAAAGACTAGCCTACATGTATAAGTCAACCTCATATCAATGGTAACAAAACTAGTAAAAGCAGATCTTTTCCTCTGTAACACTGTCCGCTGAAAATGGTTTTGTTACCTTTAATATGCGGTTGCACCAATGAATGTCCCATCCAGTACCTAAAATATACCACCAATACCACTATCTATAACTAGATATAGGCTGATTAGTTCGGACGTAGACTGTAGACGGCGCCACTGCGCTTGTTTACATAAAAATACCGCAAGAGAATCTTATACTTTTTGGGTAAAAAATTATAATTTATGGTATCTTTTCAAACAAGAACTTTACTGAATACATAAATTGCATAAATAGATGCAGCTTGATAGCTTGAACTCTAATCCGTGCTACAGGCTATTCAATTTAATATTCAATCTGTAGAATCAATTTGTGAAGTTGAAATTGACCTAACCCGACTCACGATCACGAATCAACCGGTCTCAAAATTTCATTTATATGACATTAACTAAAGTGCTATATCATGCTAACAAAACCGCAGGCCGAAGTTATTATTGAATATACGTCATTTCTGAACATTTAATCTTTTTATATTGGCTATACGATTTTTATCGATACCGACAAAAATCCTTTAAAAATGAACATCGCTATTGATCAGTATAAATATAGTTAGGATTGTATAGTCAAAATGGAGACATTGCGTTTGTTTCGCATATCCTGAGCCACTATCATTATCTCTTTCTGTCATATGTCATTTTTCTGTGTTGCGAAGAAAATAGTGATATGTCTCCGGCTCTTGCTTAATAGGATCCATCTAGTATATTCTTTATCTGAGGTGAAGTGTATGTCAAGTAGCGGTGGGCTGTAACGGCTTTCTTGGATAACGAAACGGTACTGTCTACCGAATATCAGTAGCGGTTCTAAAAACGCGCTATTTTAGTAGCGACCAATAGCGGGATTTACGGCATTCAACTACGGGTCGCGCGAGCCCGATAGTGTTTAGCGATGTAGGTGTAACGAAACGTTGTGGTCGTTGTGTTCGAGTGCAACGCGATCGAGTTAGATGTTAGCGGATAGATGTTAGCAGGTTATTTCAAAACGGTGAAACGAGTTATCCGCTATTCTGACGTTAGCTGGTTTCAATAACCTTTACGTCGCGCAACGACCACCGCTAGTGTCAAAGAAAATAGTGTCAAAGAATAATATGTTATTTTTACATTTTACTAGCGATCCGCACCTTAGTGTAAGCGAAATTCTAAGTCTATGTCCGCACCGGTAGCAAAGCATATACGCCTACATTTTTATTAAGGATATATAAAACTCTATTGGTTTACTCGGCGCACGCCAATAAAACTCCCAGTTGGCATGTTTTTTGCCGACATCTTCAACAATCATCGTCATATTTCAGCCAATTTACACAAAACCTTAATGAATTATACACCTAAACTTTCCCCATAAATCACTCCGTCCATTGGTTGAAGCTTTATGAAAATCTGTTCAGTAGTTTTTGAGTTTGTCGCGTTTAGACGGACAGACACGACGACGGAGGGAATTTGTTTTATAATATATAGAGATAGTGATTTTGTATACCATTGAATTTCGACCGGGCGACCACAAGTATTAATAAAACAACTTTTCTCCAATATTAAACATATTTTATTATTTCCATATTTAATACATTAATAATACTAATTCTGTAAATTTGTCACAGATTTTAATTAAATAATGCAATAATAAATACATAAAGTCACGCATTTTTCCCATGGGGGTAGGCAGAAACTACGGAACGCCACGTGCTACGATCCTTATATAACCCTTTTGCTTCATCTACATTCATGCATCGTTTCATACATGAACGCCGGTTGTGTGTACTGCGCACCTGACCTTTTTGAAGGACATCACCAATAAGGTCCGTATATATCCTTCTAGGGCGTCCCCTCCTGGCGTTTCCACTAACAACCGCGTAATAAATCCCTATATAATGCAATAATATCTTATTGATAACCACTTCATGATATCTTCAAGCTTTAATGGTATGAACGGGAGGAGACAGTCACTCGGCTGGCTGGCTAGGTGTGGCAGCCCGTAGAGACTTCTCCAAACTCCTCAGAGCTGGTGTGATGCTGCTACCAAGATCCTCAACCACACTTGATAGGTACACTGGAAATAAAGGCCAAATATATACATATGTATTATTAGTAAATGTCTCTTTGGTGTAGTGGTTGCAAGCGGGACTGCTGAGCGTGAGGTCGTGGATTGAATTCCCGAGTCGGGCAGTGTTATTGAGTTTTTCTGTATGTAAACTCTCAGTAGCAGCACGAAGTCTGGAACTGTGCCCAGTAGATGGCAATAGGCTCGTCCCCTATTACATGGGACACAATAACAGCAACGGCGAAATGTCGGTGTACAATAGTACACCTCTGCCTAACCCTTCGGGGAATTCAGGCGTGATGCTATGTTATGTTGTTTGATTGAAATGTTGAAAAATCATCATCATCATCATCATCAGCCAGACGTCCACGATACACACAATATTACAGATAAACTCACTAATATCGTTGAGACACCTCTTCGTTCCTAAAGCGTCCATATTTCTTATATTCAATATCTTCTCCGCGTACACCTCACAAGTGTGTGTGCACACCTGAAAAAAAAAAATTGTCTTTGCATATACAGGACTATTTTCTACTCGCGGCTTCGCCCGCGTGATTAACGAACCCGTACATTTATCCGGGATAAAAAGTAGCCTATGTGCTATTCCAGACTATAATCTACCTCTGTGCCAAATTTCATCCAGATCCGTTCAGCCGTTCTGACTTGAAAGAGTAACAAAGATCCATCCATCCATCCTCACAAACTTTCACATTTATAATATTAGTAGGATAGGATAGGATGGTCCAAATAGTGACGTCATAAAAAAATAAATTCCTCATGCCCAGGGGTATCCGAAAATACCCCATGTATGTATGTTCCGAGATTCTTGATAGTTTTCGAGATATATACTTTTTTATTTCTTGAAAATTTCATGCGATCCGCGTTTGCGTACATTAGCGCAAACGCAGCTGAAGAGTGAAGAACAAAATCGCGATGTTCTTCATACTCACCTCGGATAGAAACTGCAACGGCGCCTGTTTCTCTGAGAGATGCATCTCTAGATGCTGCGGCAACGTCATCAGGTACTGGCCGATCTGAAAAAATAAAACTACTTTGACTTGTTCGACTATAACGACTACATTGACTACTGTGACTCTCTCGACTGTTATGTCTATATTGTTTATTCTACATCCTGGAGTTTCAACTTATTGGAGTTCGACTTTTATGACTCCAATGACTATACCGATTTTTATGGATTATCGTGTTGCTTTTACGTGCTTCATAGCAATTAATGTGATGCTGCCTTTGTGTGAAGTAACTAAAATCTGACAGAAATCACAGAAAGTAGAAATGTATATTATTGTAAAAGAGCAGATTTGACCATAATTTTGACAATAAATAAAAAAATTCAGCCCGTTACCGTCCCACTACTGGACTAAGGCCTTTTCAAGATGGAGGAGGGTTAAGCCTTAGTCCACCAAGCTGGCCCGGTGCAGGCGGACTACACACACCATCGAGAACTTTATGGAGCCCTCTCAGGTGTGCAGGTTTCCTCACGTTCCTTGTGAACCAGTGAAAAATCTTAAAGTAATATTTACCTCAGTAATATACTCCTGCGGCGATAAAGCGAAGTCGGGTAGATCGGTTGATAACGCATCGTTGTTGTTCCATACTGATAACTGTGGTATTGTCTCTGGAAAAAATATAACATAACATAACCAGTGGCGTGCGGTGCATAGAGACGAAAAGACACTGCCTACCCTACATAACACAGATAAATATTTACTATAAGATATTTGAGGTGGCAAATCACATACATCATTATTTAATCGACAAGAAAACGAACCAATACCAACATGCGGTACGTATTATTGGTAAGTAAGCTTTTAAAATTTTCTGCCTACCCTGTATAAAAACTCTGTGCACGCCGCTGGACATAACATAACGCTTATATTCCATGTACGGTTAGGCAGTAACGAGGGGCTCGAAGCTACATAGCTACCACGCAGATCGGTTTATTTGCGAGGTTAAGCAGCGCTTGACGCGGTCAGTCATTGGATGGGTGACCATTTTTTTTAAGTTACGACTTACAGTATAAGATTTTTTTTAAACATTAAAAAAAAAAATACCTAATTGCACATCGATAGGGTTCCTCAATATCGCTCTGGCGAGGTTCCTCAGCTGTTCCTTAGTCCGGCGCAGGACGGCAGCGGAGGCCGGGGGCTCCGAGCGGTACGAGGGCAAGCGTTGTCGCACATCCGCTTCCAGGAGGAGGGTGGGCAGGTCGTGCAGAGGATCAGGATTGACTGTTTCTGGAACATAATATATCAACATTTTACTATTATAAAAGGCACTGATTAATGGTCAAACGCTTCGACATAAATCTCTATTAGAGATTGTCTTTTTCTATAGGCATAATTTCAAAATATCTCTTGCGTTTGGACCCTAGGCAATACAGTAGATGGCTACTAGTCATCTGAGTTACTTTTTATGAACTGTCAAAAACGACATTTTGGTCTAAAAATGTTTGGAATACAAAAGCGTGACGTCATAGTTTTTCATTGCCATTGACATACTTATTGTGTGATTTTGATAAATTAAAAAATGAAAACGCCAAAGTTAAGCAAGAGATTAAGTTTTACTGAGTTTTTAGAAGGAAAACTATTTACCAAACAAGATTTTAGAATTTATTATTGATGCAGTCATCTAGCCTATTGCCTCCACCATTCATCAAGAGGTTCTCAGTTCTCAGAGACTTCAAATTCATGTGCGGATCAGAATTTGGACTATCACTCGCGTTAATGGTGAAGGAAAACATCGTGAGGAAACCTGCACACCTGAGAGGGTGACATAAAGTTCTTGATGGTGTGTGTAGTCCGCCAACCCTAAGCAAACCAGCGTGGTGGACTAGGGTATTTTTGCAGTATAATTTATATTGTGTTATTTATTTCTGAACTACGGAGTGCGAGCTTGTTGAAATTATACCCCGACTTACGCGAATTCGTTATACGCGGTTACCGCTCGGGGTATTACTGTATTCTTTTATGTTTAGATCTTTTTAAATCATATAATTTGTGTATTGAAGAATATTGTAAAACAGTTTTTTCTTTTTAAAAGAGTATCCATGGAGTTTCTTGCCGGTCTCTTCTCCATAGGACCAACCCACTTTTGGAACCGCGCAACAAGAATCATAACGTTTTAAAACCGCTTGTAAAGGCCCAGTTGAAATAAAAACATTTGACTTTGACTTCGATCTTGGGCGTCAGGAGGATAAGTCTACCTACCTTCCGTATCCTTCTTCTCCGCCAGGGTCACCAGGATGTTAGAAGCAGCAGTTTGAAGCATCAGAGAGGCGGGGAAGCTAGTGGAGAGTACTCCGGTGCTCTGACCAGACGTGGCCGAAGATAGGAAGGCGGTTTCTATGCGGCGGCTGTGTGCTGATATTAGGGATGATAGAGATGATACGAAGTTCTGGAAGAAATTAAAAACATATCTTCTTTATATATAGAACTAGCTTCCTCCCGCGGCTTTGCCCGCGTGGTTTACGAACCCGTACATTTTCCGGGATGAAAAGTAGCCTTTGTGCTATTCCAGACTATAATCTATCTCTGTGCCAAATGTCATCCAGATCCGTTCAGCCGTTCTGGCGTGATTGAGTAACAAATATCCATCCATCCATCCATCCTCACAAACTTTCACATTTATAATATTAGTAGGAAGTAGGATAGGATAGGATTCCGGTGTGTGTATGTGTTCGTAATTCTCCTCCTAAACAGCTTGATCGATTTTGATGTTTTTTTTTGTTGTTATGGTGGCTCCTGGGTGGTTCTTAGCTATAGTTGGACCGGGTAGATGGCGCTGTTGTCGAGATCCAGAGAACACAATACACGCAATGTTATATTAAATTATCTCCAGAAAAACACAAGTTGTTTCAGCTATTTTCCTAGCTCCAATGGTAATGGCAATTTTCCCAGTAAGTGATCAATATTCTCGGTATGCCAGTGTGGCAATATTCTTAGCAGGTGTTTAAAGCACTATTCCTGGCAGGTTGCAGTGGCAATATTATCAGTGAGATATGGTGGCAATATTACCAGTGAGTTATGATGGCAATATTACCAGTAGGTTATGGAAACAAAATTCCTTGTAGGTTATTTTATTTATTTATTTATAATTGCACAACACAAAAATTAGTAGTAAATAGTTTTCCCACAAAACCGGTTTTGACTTATATAGGGGAAATATAACCAGTAGGTTAACTTGGCAATATTCCCAGTCGACAATAGTCCCGGTTCCCGTGCAATCGTTTTGGAATAGCAGTATTATTCTAATATTCCCTCATAGTACAAATATTTGTATGATCTACAGATAGTTGTTTCGGGTCTGGTTGTGTGTGTATGTGACATGTATGTTTGTAAACTGTACCCACGACACAGGAGAAATCCTAGAGTGGGGCAACATTAAAAAAAAGAAAAAAAGAAATCGTTACCTCAACAGCTGGCATATAGAAGGCATACAGCGCGTCTCCTGCTATCTTCTTGGCTCTGCTATGAGCGGCCGCCAGCCAACGCTCACATCGCTCCGACACTGTTAGAATCGCTCTGGAATGTTCTAGCAAGTCCTCCTGAAACAATACATACACATAGCATCACGCCTATATTCCCCGAAGGGTTAGGCAGAGGTGTACTATGTACACCCACGTTTCGCCGATCCCGTTGTGAAGTCCCATGTAATAGGGGGCGAGCCTATTGCCATCTACCGGGCACAGTTCCAGACTCCGTGCTGCTACTGAGAATTTCCATACAGAAAAACACAATAACACTATGCCCTACACGAGAATCGAACCCATGACCTCACACTCAGCTTTCTGGAGCTGGAGTTTCTTGCCAGTCGCTTTTATATTGGACCAACCCAATCTTAATGCCCAGTTAAAAATTTTGATTTTAACTGCCCGAATTGGGTATCGAATTCCAGTACCCACGCTCAGCAGTTACGCTTGCTCACACTAGACCAATAAGAGAATGAAATATACCTGTTTTAACTGCGGGTCGTTTAGATGATCTAATAAGAGCTGTGTTTGCAGCTCTGTGTATTTCGGTAATAGCTCTCGGAGAGGCGCGTACGCAGCTCGTCCGAACTCGCGTATAGTCGCCGGGAGGAGAGTTTCTGAAAAAGAGAAACATATTTATCAGTCTTTTTTTAACAATATCAAATAGTATCACCGTGTCTATATTTAGGACCTGTTTGAGCATTTATTAATAGACGACACGGTTGGCGCAGTGGCTAAGCGATTAGCTTTCTGCGCTACGTGTCGCGGGTTCGATCCCCGCACTGAACAAATATTTGTATGATCTACACATAGTTGTTTCGGGTCTGGTTGTGTGTGCATGTGACATGTATGTTTGTAAACTGTACCCACGATACAGGAGAAACCCTAGTGTGGGGCAAAGATATATAAAAAAAAAGGTTTCCGATTGTTATCTAACAGATAAAATATCTGTTAGATAAGAGGTACCTAATAGGTGTTCAGTGGATCCCCTGGTGTGCAGGTTTCCTCACGATGTTTTCCTTCACCGTAAACGCAAGTGATAATCAAATTCTGATACGCACACGATTCCGAAAAGTCAAAAATACGGGCCGGGTTTGAACTCAGACCCTCCTGCATCGAAGGCAAGCGTTTAACCGCTAGGCTATTGAAAATAAGTTTAAAAAAATTGTGGTTTCGCCTAAAATATGTGGACGTGGAGTGAGTCGTATGTGTTAGAATCGTTGTAAACTCTCATAGCGCGATTCAGGGTTTGATGTTGTCGCTTCACTCCGATAGATGGCGTTTTACTTTTTGCCATTAGCCGCTACAATATCATAGAGTACCGAAACTCACCTTTATTGTGCCTAGGCGCATCTATAACTCCTTGGATACATGTGATAAAATCGTCAATATCGATTCGCAGGTCTGTTAGTAACAGTATGCCTTCTTCAGGGGATGAACAGAGCCTCAGGTTCGCGGATACTACCTGTGATGTTCAAAATTATATTAATAGATGGCGCCACTTACACATTGTCGCACACACCAATATGTCATCCATTATTAAGTCCGATGTAATGGACGGTGAGTCTTGTAGTTGTCACTTGAATCCGATAGATAGCGTTGTAATTACTTTTAGTTATATAGCTAGTATGCTTGCCTATCGGTTTTCATTTCAAATTTTCGGGCTGTTAAGAATATTAAAAAAAAAAATAGCCAAATCGGTCTAGCCGAAAAGAATATTAAATTTTTATTTATATAGAATATACTAGCTTCCGCCCGCGGCTTCGCCCGCTTGATTTGGGAACCCGTACATTTTTCCGGGATCAAAAGTAGCCTATGTGCTATTCCAGACTATAATCTATCTCTGTGCAAAATTTCATCCAGATCAATTCAGCCGTTCTGGCGTGAAAGAGTAACAAAGCTCCATCCATCCATCCTCACGAACTTTCACATTTATAGTATTAGTAGGATCATCACTTGAGAACGGCTCGACCGATTTGGCTGATATTTTTTTGTTGTGTTCGTAATTGTCAGGACAAGGTTTGCATGAAGCAAAATCTTTGAAATATATACCGAAAAAGTCGAATATTTCGATAGCATTTTTGCATAAAAATCTCTATAAAAAAGACCGTGCGAATCCGAAGCGGGTTACTAGTATAACTGGACTAGTCTATAAAAAATAATGTTTGTTTGTTCGTATTTTATGCGCTGCCATACCGTTCATCTGATTGCAATAAAACTTTGTCAACTTATCGCTTGCACTTGCGCGAAGGTATATGCATAGTACAATTAACTTACAGTAGGTGGCGCGCGTGTCGTACCGGCAAATGTATTTGAAAGATCATTTCCGCAATTCCACAATTATTTAGCTAGTATTTAATTAAAAAAATGAATGAATTGACCCGGGTACGTCTTAAAACTGCGGCCAGACACCTGCGGACGGGCAGCAGCGTCCTCTCACTAATCGGTGAGCCACTGCGATCCCCAAGCCGCCTGACAAGCGTGGGGATTATGGTAAACCTCCTTGGGGGAGGCCTTCGTTCAGCAGTGGACGTCTTCTGGCTGATGATGATGAATTAAAAAAAACTTGCCTTAGTCGGCGATGGTTCCAAAGACAGAAGCAAATCGGTGTAGAGTCTTATCAGTTCCGACAATGGAGTATCTGATTTCAATACATTTGTTAACCAGTCCACCTGCAAAGGAAATTGAACTTTATTCGTTTCGCATCAACGCTGAAATTCAAATTTCTATTAGTGTTGGGATAGATTCCATAACGCCTGTATTCCCCTGAGGGGTTAGCAGTGGTGTCCTTTTACATACACATTTCACCGATGCTGATATTAAGTCCCATGTAATAAGGGATGAGCTGCCATCAAGGCTACTTCTGACAATTATCGAACAGAAAAACCAGTGCCAGTATTGAGCAGTCAGGCTGTGGACGATGAATAAATGTTGTCACTAACCTGCCTCCCAGCTTCAGCAGCCAACAGCCTTGTCAGAGCGGACAGCGTGTGCGCATCCAGTCTCCGCCACACAGACGCGAGACGTGCGGCCGCCGCGCGTCGCCAGCAACGACTGACTGACACCGTCCGACCCATGCCACTGAACAGAGCGACGTAGGTCGATGTGCGTTCTATAATCAAATTAACTCTTCAGTCATCTGGACGCCTAGTACTTTACGAGAGCGAAGCGCGTTTGAGAGCGACGCAGTTGACATGCGTTGTATAATCAAAAAGACAGCTCTTCAGTTCTCTGAGCGCCTAGTACTATAAGATTGTGTACGTTTTATAATCAAATGAATTCTTTAATTTACTGGGTGCCTGGTACTTTAAAAGAGCAAGACATACAGGTAGTGGTGCATTCTATAATGAAACAAGCTCTTGAGCTATCTGGGCGCCTAGTACTTGACGAGAGCGAGACGTGTCTCAGAGCGACGCAGTTGACATGCGTTGTAGATTCTAAAGGCAGCTCTTCAGTTCTTTGAGCGCCTAGTACTATAAGATTGTGTACGTTTTATAATCAAATGAATTCTTTAATTTTCTGGGTGCCTGGTACTTTAAAAGAGCAAGACATACGGGTAACTGGTGGTGTATTCTATAATCAAACAAGCACTTGAGCTATCTGGGCGCCTAGTACTTGACGAGAGCAAGACGCGTTTCAGAGCGACGCAGTTGACATGCATTGTATTATCAAAAGACAGCTCTTCAATTCTCTGAGCGCCTAGTACTTTAAGAGAGCAAGATGTGTGTAATGTGACTCTTTCACACGTCTAGCTGGATAATATATATGAGTTTGATACGTAAATCTAGTACTTACACCAAATAGTAATAAATATGCGACTCCAACTTATATAAGTTAACTTATTTAACTTAATAAGTTTAATTTGTCATTAATTAGCGAGACAGATTTAGACAAAGCTGCTGATGCTTACACAAAATGTACAAATTACATTGGTAAGACGTAAACTTTAGTGATGTCTATTTCCATTACTGAGATCACTAACTTACATTCATGTAATGCTCAAGGCTTATCTGGAGTGAAGCACTTGTTCTATTCATTGGCAAATTTATCTGTGTGTGCGTACTTACACCTAGAAGTGGGTTAGGCACGCATGTGTTTGTTATCGATAAAAATAAATATATTATGAAAATGAAATACAGTTAATCAGGCCGATATCACACTGGAAGGCATCCCGCTCCGCAGCCTAATTACGTAAAAAAGCTACAGCAACGTGTCAGCCAGGCGACAACAATCTCACTGTCAGTCAATACATATATGACACAAAAATGACGTTTGACAGCAGCTATCGCGCGATCCTGTCGCAAACTGATTGCTACATCAGTATTTAATTTGCCGGTCTGCGTTTGACGGAGCGTGATCTCGGGTGTGCATTCCAGTGTGATAGCCGCCTTAGAGTCCATTTACGAGCTTACCAGCATCCATTTGTGTAAGCGCCTCTATCAGAGGCGGGCTGATTGTAGCTTCGAGTCTATTATATAGAGTCTCTAATTGCAACCTCTTCTTTTCGTAGTCCGGCGCATCACTAAGTACCTGGGCATCATAAAAAGTAGATACTTTAAACGAACATTGGTACGAGAACATTTAATATTGCCTAATTCAAATTCAAATTCAAAAATTCATTTATTCAAAATAAACTTCTTTCAGTCTAAAAATGCACGCCCTTCCAATGTCTTTACCCCACTACATGCAAAATAGTGTATAGACGCAATACACCCAACTAGTGATGTGCCGAGTCGCTGTTTCGGTGGATCGAATCGACTCGAGTCGGTTTACACGGTTTTCGAATCATGACTCGATTCCGCGATTCGAGCCCAGTACTCGAGTCCTATATTTGGTATTCGAATGTTGACTCGAGTAAATGATGCTTTAACAAATTAATTGTATTTTTAAAGTCTTTTTATACGGAATCACAGTTTTTGTACTTTATTTTATCGGCGTCACTTCATTGCTTGAGTAAACAGAGATAGAGTACTAGTGAGTCAACCTAACTCGAATACTAGACTCGAGTCAGTTGGACTCGCATCATAGAATCGAATCAGCGAGTACAAAATCGATTCTTCCTGACTCGAGTACAGGAATCGAGTCCGGCGTACTCGAATCAAAATAAATTGGTATTCCAGTGCCTCATTGGTCTACTGGTCGTATGTGCGACTGCTGAGCGTGAGGTCCTGGGTTCTATTCCCGGGTCGGGCAAAGTGTTATTGGGTTTTTCTGTATTGAAATTCTCAGTAACAGCACGGAGTCTGGAACTGTGCCCGTGTGGGTGGGTGTATAATAGTATACCTCTGCCTAACCCTTCGGGGAATACAGGCGTGATGCTATATGTATATGTATGGTATTCGAGTAGGCGAGTCCGGAGCACGAATCGAGTCTGACTCGAGTCAAGCCGTACTCGGCACATCGCTACACGCAACCTCGTCAATATCATTGGTCCTTCAGTCACCAGCTACACACGAAAGTGAGATGCGTCGATTATAGCGCAAATATTTCTTCACACATTTAAATAATCACTTTTAGTGGAGAGGGGCGTGAATTTTTAGAATGAAAGATCTCTACTTGCGCAGTTGATACGATTTAAACGGCACGGTACGGTTGACGCAGTGAGAGATGGACTGCTGCGGGTCGCGGGTGAGATCCCCGCACGGAACAAATATTTTTATGGTCTACAGATAGTTGTTTCTGGTTTGGGTGTCTGTCCATGTGAATATTTGTGTTTGTAAACGCATTAACGGTACAGGAATTATTCATAGTGTGGGGCAACGTTTTTTTTTAGTTGATGTGGAGTACTTTAAAGCCTAAGTGTTCGTTTAGGATAGTTTTTCTTTTTTTTTTACCTTCATCTAGGAATAGTTCCTGTATCGTGGGTGCGTTTACAAACACATATATCCATACACAAAGACCCAGACCCGAAACAACTATCTGTAGATCATACTAATATTTGTTCCGTGCGGGAATCGAACCCGCGACACCTAGCGTAGCAGTGGGTTCTCTCCAACTCCAACTCCACTACGCCAACCGTACCGTCAAATTTTACCATAGTATTTATTCTAGAAGTAGCTTTCAGCAACTTATTTGTCAGCTGAGATACCAGGATAATATAAAATTGCAAGAGATTCGCCTGAAAACTCTTCTTGTAATGAACCGAAAGTACCAGGCAAGCATGAAGTAACAAGAGGTGTCACCTCAAGAATAACAGTCATCGCGATGACCTGATCAACCAGTTCAGCAAGCTTGGACTCCTGGATATCTTCTAGGAGTAGCTTTTATCACCGTATTTATCAGCTATGATACCAGGATATCATAAAACTTCAAGAGATTATCCTAAAAACTCGACTTGTAATCAACTGATTACCAGGCAAGTATGATGTAACAAGAGGTCTCACCTCAAGACTAGCTGTCATAGCGGTGACCTGATCAGCCAGTTCAGCCAGCTTCTCCCCCTGTGACGGTACCCCTGTCTCCAGCATGTCTTCCAGGGAAGTGGCTAACGCCGCCCATTTATCAGCTTCGCGGAGCGCCGATGCTGCGTTCTGCGGAAGATACCTTCGTTTTTATGATAGCCTAGTACAACTCGCAATTAAGCCTTGCCTTACTTACGAATCGAGGTCGAAAATAAGTTTAATAGATGTCGCCACCGTCTCAAAAAGAGGACGATAACATGTAGCATCACGCCTGTTGTTCCCGAAGGAATAGACAGAGATGTATGTATACCCACTTCGCCGATGCTGTTATTGAGTCTCCCCCCCCCCCCATGTAATAGAAGGCGAAAGGGTCAATTATTTTTTAATTATAGTGTCTACAAATGCTTAACATGGCCATACATGTTTACGAAACCAATTTATATAAATTAAACTACACTGTTTAAAAATAATTTGGAACATAAAATACACTAGCAACACTTGTTTAACATTTTTTTTTGTTGGCAACTTCTCTTCTGCTACAGTCTTAGCCCCATTATGATGCTCTTTAAAAAAAACTATTTAAGATACACTCCAGTTATAAAAAGTACAGTGGCGGCCTCTACTTTATCTTGCTAGATTGTATGTAAAGCATTTTAATATTCTCACCTCCAACCGGCTCTTCAGTTGGTCAATCTTTTGTAGGCTCTCAATGGAGTGTCCTGTCTGCTCCTCCACGCTTTGGACCTTCTGCTCCAGGGATAGCAGCTTCTGCTGCAGGAGAGCACCTTCGAGCTGGAGTGATGATGCATCTTGCAGGATGCGGGGGATGGAAGACACAATCTGATGGCAGAATTTGAATATTGATGATTTAAAAATAAGGATTTTGAGCCGGCGACGCCCCGGCGCAGTGACGTTTAAGTCGGGCACTTGACCAACGCGCCACCGAGCAAGTAGCGGCCGACCCTCAAATACCGGTGCGCTACACGCTTCTGACGTCACGCACTCCTACGACGGTTAGTGGTGCTACGAGCCTATGAGATTGCCTACGAACACTGCATCGGCTACGAATTCTACGACACTTGTCCTGTGTGTGCTACAACGATTGAAGTGGATTGTTGGACGGATTGTTTACCGGTTGGTTGTGAGCCAAGTTATTGAAGCATTATAATTTTTTATCGACAACCACCTATAATGGCCGGCGTACATCATTCACCTCCTAATACGCCTAAATCACAAGTCGACACTCTGGGCCTGACTCAGACCCAATCTGAACCTGATATTAACTCGGCCGTCAAGATTAGTGATTATGTAAATGTTAACAGGAACAAGCGCCCACGCCAAGGGGATTCCCCACAAGGTGGGACTGAGTTTTGCTCGCTAGATGCGGACCATAAGAATCAGGATATATCATGTACGTTGGCTGAACAGACCACCCTGATAGCTACTTTAGTGAAAGATATCGCAGAAATTAAGACCCAAAATAATCAAATTAAGGAGTCCAGTGCTCAAATACGTGTGACTAATGAAGAGATTGTGAAATCAATGTCCTTTATGAATACACAATTCGAAGATATGAGAAAAGAGATCGAGGAATTAAGAAAAGATCGCCGGATACAACAAAATTACATTGAAAATCTTGAAAAGAAGATACTTGACCTCCAACATAAGTCACGCTCGTCTGCGATTGAAATCCGAAATATCCCACAGGACGATTCCGAAACCTTTACCACCCTGATAAAAACGGTTGGTGCGATTGGAAACGTGGTTGGGCTGCCTATCCAGGAATCAGATATTCGTGATATTTATCGGCTTCCTGGTAAGTCTACCAGTCCTACCGTTCCGCGCCCTATTATTGCAGAGTTCTCAAAAGTGCAAACAAAACAGTCAATTATATCTGCTACACGTTCGTTTAATAAAGTTAAAGGGAAGGAAGACAAATTAAACACCGCACTCGTTGGTATACCTGGTAAGCCCCAGCCGCTTTACATCGCCGAACAACTCCCCGCTACTACTAAAAAGCTGTTTTATCAAGCTCGAGAGTTTGCTAAGAGTAAAGCCTACAAATACTGCTGGATATCCAACGGTAATATCTTCCTGCGCAAACTAGAAGGAGACAAGCAAATTGTAATCCATTCGGATAAATGTCTTCAAGATCTTGGAAACACAAACATATGACTGTTTTTATTGTTCCTTTCAGTCATGTTTAGATTTAAAATAATTATCTTTTTCAACTTTATACATTTAAGAGATCATAAATTTTCACTTCATTTCACTTCACATTATTTCAAACATACTTCACAAAGAATCACGAAACACAAAACACAATTTACTTCTTCACTATGTCACACTCACAATAACATATTATCTAATCTCCATAGAGCGATGCACCATTCGTTTAGACTCCAACCATATCCCAACTACCTACATACATACATATTATACTCCACTGTTTTGTTATGCTGCTAACTCCAAATGGCTACCATAAATAATATAAATGACGAGCTTGATCAAATAAACTTAAATTCTTTTGTCTGCAGCCCAGATGAATGCTTAAAATATTTCAATATTTCTATTGGCAATATTACTCTGTTACATATAAATATACGTAGTGTGAACAAAAACTTTAGCCAGCTCCAAGTACTACTATGTTCAACCAAAATTGACTTTGACATTGTCGTTTTAACAGAATGCTGGCTTAGTAAAGCGAGTTATTTACCAGTATTGGACGGGTTTGTCTCGCACTCGACAGGTATCAATGCAAATCAAAATGATGGCGTCATATTTTACACGAAACAAAGCCTACATAGTTATGTATGGGAACCAGAATTCAAATGTGGGAATTGTCTCGTATGCCAAATTGACAAAAACCTTGCTGTGGTTGCGGTCTATCGTTCTCCATCATTCAATTCAAGGGACAACTTCGATAACTTCACAACTAGCCTTAATAATGTCTATGACGGCCTATCTTCATGCCCTAATATCGCCACTGTGGGTGATTTAAATATTGATATCAGACCAGAAAACAGGGATGTCCGTAGTTTCGACTACTTAACTCTAAATGCTTCTCACGGGCTCATGCCAACCCATCTTTTTCCCACTAGGTTAGAACATTGTTTAGATCACATACTGCTAAAGTCTAACCTTCCATCAACCACACTTGTTTTGGATTCGTTTATAACAGACCATAAACCCGTCCTACTTAATATTGCAAAAGCCGACCCCCAAAGGAAAACCAGTCACTATAACACTCGCATAAATCACGAAGCTGTTATGTTGGAGTTGGAAAAGGTCGATTTTGCAATTATATACCAAATAGATGACGTTAATGCATGCATGAATGAATTCATAAATATAATAAAATCAGCCATATCTAAACATTCGCAGTTGATAAAAGTACCAAGCAAAAATAGGATTATCAAACCATGGATAACACCTGGTTTGCTTAAATGTATAAAAAACCGAGACAAAATGCACATGAATTCAAATAAGGCACCAGACAACCTGATTCTTAAAACTACCTACGTTAGATACCGAAATTTTTGTAATGATTTGCTTAAAAAGTTAAAAATTTCGTATGAGCAAAGCGAACTAGAAAAATCTAGTAGGAACCCTAAACAATTGTGGAAAACAATAAAACAAATAACGAACACATATAAAACACGTGTCAGTCCTTCTGAGCTGTTGGAAATGCGCGATAATCCTAAATCCTCCGTTAACGAAGTATGTCACTTTTTTAGTGCAGTGGGGAGAAACCTGGCAGCAGACATTATATCACAGAACCTGGGTCCGCCTTTCCCAGCTGGTAATGAGACCCCCTTTATTGGGAACACTCCTCAGCACTCCACATTAAATTCTCCTGCCATTCTGGACGTCGACGAAGCTGAGGTGGAATCAATTATCCTTCAATTACGGAATGACTGTGCAGTGGGTTGGGATGGGATACCGTCTTCTGTTTTAAAAAGCTGCCGACATGTATTGGTTCAACCACTAACCTACCTCTGCAATCGTTGCTTACAGACTGGAGTGTTTCCCGATGCCCTGAAGAAGGCAGTAGTTCACCCGATTTACAAGGGGGGGAGTAGAAATTGTGTCAATAATTACAGGCCAATATCTGTTCTGCCAGCCCTATCGAAAATTCTTGAGAAGATTCTCAATAAGTGTTTACGCAACTTTCTTAGCAAAAACAAGATCATTACTGACAATCAGTATGGATTCCGACCTGGGCTATCAACAGAGGATGCAGTGCTGGACTTCACACAAACGGTTGCTAAATGTTTGGACCAAAAGATAAAATGCCTAGGTATTTTCCTAGACCTTTCGAAGGCTTTTGACACAGTTTCTATTCCCCTACTTACTTCAAAGCTGGAGCTTCTTGGTGTACGTGGCATATTACTAGACATTTTTAAAGATTACCTCAGAAATCGTACTCAGTGTGTAAAAATTGACGCGTACCTTAGCGACGGAGAATCAGTATCATATGGCATTCCTCAGGGAAGTATCCTGGGCCCAACGTTATTCCTTATATATGTCAACGATCTGTGTAGAATGTGTCTCCCAGACTGTAATATATATGCGTATGCAGATGACACTGCAATTCTCGTGCAAGGACTTACTTGGGATATAGTAAAATCAAAAGCTGAAATGGCTCTGACTCAAGTAAAAAAATGGCTTAACTCAAACCTACTCACACTTAACCTACAGAAAACCAACTACATTCCTTTTGCAATACGTCGTAACACCGCACCGTCAAATACCTTTAATATAACTGCCCACACATGCTCAAACCCCTTAGGACCCTGCACATGCCCAACACTCACTAGAACTGATAGTGTTAAGTACCTGGGAGTGCAGATAGACGACGGTCTAAGGTGGGATAAACAAATTGATGCCCTCACTACCAGAACGATGCGATTGATACAAATTTTCAAGTCTCTCAGACAGTCGGCAAATGCTGACACGCTCAAAATCGTGTACTACGCTCTCTGCCAATCGATCCTTGGCTATTGTATTGCTGCTTGGGGCGGTTCAGCAAAGACTACCCTTCTTAGAGTTGAGAGAGCACAGAGAGCGATACTTAAAGTCATGACGAAAAAGCCTTATAGATATCCAACGACTGAACTCTACTCTGATTGCAAAGTCCTCTCAGTTCGTCAACTCTTTGTGCTTAAATCGATTCTCAGAAAACACACCAGTCTTCCTAAGTCCGACCCAAATAAGCGAACATGTGTTATCCCGGGTACTCAGCACAAAACTGCTTTCGCTAAACGCCAGTTTTATACCTTAAGTGGACATATTTACAAAAAAGTTCACAAACACCTAAACATTCTAGATTTAAATTCATACAAACTAAAACAAACAGTAACAGAGTGGCTACTACAGAAAGACTACACATACACGGAGTCTTTACTCACTTACATCGCCTAAATGAAAGAACGCACAATTCAAAACATACTCACATATACATCCACACACTCTCACCCCTATATTCACACACACACACCCACAACAAGCATGCACCACATCACACCACTACACATCCGCTTCACATTTTACCTGTACACGCAAAACTATTACTGCTGTCAAATGTAAACGGTAGATCGACACTGTCCACTGTTGTATAATAAAAACACTGTCTCTTAAAATACAGGTTAGCCTAGTTTAAGAGGCAGGGTTACTATAATTATGTACAGAAATTTTTGCAACACACTGTAACATAGAATAAGTCTACTTGTTATATACCTACCTGTGTACATTTCTGTAACTATTTTGATAAATAAACTTTTTATTATTTATTATTATTATTAATCCATAATACCGAACCTGTATTCCTCTAAGTGTTGGGTAGGTAATGCTGAATACCCAAAACTTGCTACGAAGTGACATCTATCGGAGTGAAGCGACAACAGAAAGTTCTGAATCGTCGCTATATGCAGTGGCGTGCACAGAGTTTTTAGACAGGGTGAGCAGAAAATTTTAAAAGCTTACTTACCCGTAATTCCTACTGCATGTTGGTATTGGTTCGTCGTCTTGCCAATTAAACAATGATGTATGTGATTTGCCACCTCAAATATCTTATAATAAATATTTATCTGAGTTATGTAGGGTAGGCAGTGTCTTTTTGTCTTTTTGCACCACATGCCACTACCTATATGATAGCTCGAAAGGAGAATGAATGTAGAACTTCTTAGTCACCTGTGTAGTAGTCTCGTCTAGAGAATTGGTGAGCTGTTTCATGTATATTTGTAGTCTTGATACTGTGTTGGCCACAAATATCTGTGAACAATACATTTCCTTACAGTCATAGTAGCCTGGTACTTGAGTAGATAGTGAATCCTCTTGAGGAAACCCTCTGACCAAAAAATTAATTAACATAATATAATATAGCATCACGCCAGTCCTACAAAGGGTTAGGCACATTAGGCCGATGCCGTTATTGAGTTCCATTTAATAGAAGCTAGCCTAATGTCATCTATCGGGCATAGAGCCAGACTTCCGTGTTGCCACTGAGAATGCAGAAAAACCCATTAACACTTTGCCCAACCCAGCAATCGGTCCTTCACGTTCAGCAGTCTCAAAGAAACAAATCTAAATCTTGCAGATGACGAAAGCGTAGAGCTCTCTTAAAAATGGATTGGCAGTGGCATTTTTAATTATAATACATCTTTAACTGACTTACCTCTTTTTCCTGATTGCCGCTCGAACTCCAAGCTTTGTTAATCCATTGCTTAGGATCGAAAGTATCCTCGCCAAACGTTTTCAAATCCTAAAAAAAATGATCAATCAAATTGTAAACAAACTACCATGACAGCATTTTGAAAAAACATCGCGAATTTAGATAGGAATTCGTTTAACCACATATGAGGATAGTTCATAATATGAATATTTACCATTTTGTTAAGCTTTTGTTGTACAGTTTATCGTATTTATTCTAAATTAATAGAATAACACCAAATCCAATTAGAATGTAATCTCTAATCAAATGACGTGACCAACACGACGTGACATTAGCGACAAATCGTAAAGTTCGCTGTCAGATGAAATATTTATACTTTTTTTTTTGAAAATTTTAACTAGCTACGTTTAGTTTATTTATTTGGAGGCAGGGGTCTTTGAAAACCTGGAAGTCCTTGTACATTCCTGATCGCAGTTGAAAACGATAAAGTAAAGCGTTACTCGATTCTTGTAAACAAGGATTCCCAGGAATTTTCATGAAAAAATTAAGGCCTGGCCTGATGCTACAGGGACCATACTTATGGTCTCTTCTCCATCATATTGATTTCGATCTTAAATACAAAATCAAGCGCATATAATTCTTAAATATTAGAATTAAATGAAATGGAAAAATAATTTATATTATATTCGTAAAAAATACTGAATACTTTTTTTGGTTGGCAATCTTGGATCCCACAAATTGACATATTAACAGCAGGCAGAAGTCAATAAAAAAGAAATGAATGAGAAAGAAATGATAGTATCAGATTTTAATTAAACCGTTACATGTTATTTAGTATTTTAAAATTATGTTACAATGTGTGTTATCATTATGTGTAGTCTATAATATAATTTAATTTCACGATTCCACAGGAAATAAAGGTAAAATAAGGTTAAAGATTTTTCTCAATGCTGTACAAACTTCATTTTTTTTTTAATATGAATTATTATATTTACGCAGCCAAAGTTGATGATTTAATATTCAAGTGCACAATGCCAAATGTAATTTTCAAACTGGTATTCGTCAGTTGACTGTTTAACTCTTCCAAGTATACGTTTTTTTAGAATAGGTCCCTATATGTCTTTTTAGGCTGTATGGATGTTCCTTAGCCTGCAATGTTTTGACTTACTATTGTTCTCTACTTTCTTATGCTTCCCTGGTACATTGTATATTGGAAGGCTGTCTTAATAAGTCCACTTTGGAAGACAGGGTCGTAGTGAGGCCTGCAGGCCATGTGTTGGAAAACCGTTTCTCAGCTGATGCAAACTTACTTACTATTATACTATACTATTTTATCATACTAGGGACCCACCCTGGCTTCGCAAGGGTCTCCTCTCAGAATGAGAAGGGTTAGGCCTTAGTCCGGCACGCTGGCCCCATACGGGTTGCTGGACTACAATGCAATGCAATTTACTAGTGATTTTTTTTTTATTGAGATGTATTACAAAAATATGATCAAAATTTCTGACATACAAGGTGGATTTTCCTAAAATTTTCCTTCATACAAACCTTGTCCTGGCCATTAAAAACACAAAAAAAAAACAGTCAAATTGGAAGAACCATTCTCAAGTGATGCTCCGTCATACACATGGCAATTGATTTCTTTTTAAATAGATTTAGACCCTGTATACATGTAAACATTAAAAAGTTAGAAAAACACTAATATAGTATCTCCTCAAATTCCAGCAACAATGAAGAATAAACGGAAACGCATCACAACTAGCAGTAGCTGTAGTGATGATAATGTACCATTAACAATAATTAAGAGGAATGGTTACACTGAAGATCCTAACTCCTCAGACAGCTCGGACCAGCAGAGTGATGAAAATGTCCCATTAAAAATTATTAAAATGAATGGGCATAGCATACAGCCTAACTCCTCGGACAGCTTGTGCCAGTACAGTGATAAAGATGATCCGTTAATAACAATTAAAATGAACGGGCACGTTGAAGATCCAAACTGTTATGACAGCTTGTGCCAGCACAGTATTGAAGCATGTGAATTTTGTGATAAAGTCTCTGAAAATAGGTAAGCGTAGCATTAGATTCGGTAAGATTATTTTCAACTGTTATGATAGAATTTGTACTTTGACTGTAACTCAAGTGGTCAGTGCTGGAAATACTTTTGTTGAATCGAAGATGATGAGTACCTAAGACTTTTCATTCTGTGGTATTTCAGTATATCTGGTAGCCAATGTGCTATAGAGTTTCTTGCTGGTCTCTTCTCCATAAGACCAACCCACTTTGGAACCGCATAACTAGAATCATAACGTTTTAAAACTGCCTGTAAGGGCCCAGTTGAAATAAAAACGTTTGATTTTGACTTTGACCAGTCTCTATCTTGCAAATGTCTTCTCAAAAATCACTAAATGAACACATGAGTATTCATTTTTAATGAAGCTAATAAAACCATGATTGTTTCATTGGTTTAGTCTAGTGATTGAAAGTGCGACTACAAAACGTGAAGTTTCGAGCTTGGTACTGTGCCCGGGAGATGGCAATAGGCTCTCTCGTACTCAATAACTCCTTACGCGAAATGTGAAAATAGTACATCTTTTATATATAACCGCTATACATTGTTAATGTGAGATGTAGGCTGAACGCTCTTAAATTCATTAATTCTCACGATGACTGATCCATGCTTGCCCTCTGTTGCGACAGGTCAGCTCAAATAGCTATGGCACTTTCTTCAAAAGGCCATTCCACCCTATATTTATCTCGCATAAATTCTTACTATAACCTATCTGGACTTTAAAATAGACCCCTGAGTTTGTTTCGGCATTTCTTCTCAGGTATAGTCATAGAAAATGCCGACGCCATCTAGTTAGACGTGTAAAAGTATTTGAAAAATCCTAATTGCAAATTAAATCATTTCATTTCACCTCTGCCTAACCTTTTAGGGGGGGAGGGCGTGATGAAATATACTGTTATTGTAACAATATGTACATTATGCTAATAAAAACCTTTATCTTTCCAGATATTCTAGCCTAATCCACAACATGAGACATATAATTATACCATTACTAAACCAAACGGTATATCAATGCCACATCTGCCTGCACCACTTCACAAGCCAAGAAGATTTGAGGATGCATAAATTAAGAAGGCATCTCCATTTTAACACCATACCACAAGTTCACCTAGTCAAAAACGAGCTCTTGGAATTCTTTCAAGCGTTACCAAGAATTAATGCTACCGTACCTAAAAATAATTCAGTCCAGATCATCGGAGATTGTAAACCGAAACAAAATGATTTGGTCAGTATTAGTGAAAAAGATGTACCGAAAAGAATTGCCATACAAATAGTTGGAGATGATTTAAATGCATGTGAATCTTATCCTAAACTGGCAACATCATTGAAAAGAAGAAAATCTGTTTGCTTTAAAGAATGTGAACAAGTTGTTATGGCTAAATGTAATTTAAATAATGTACCAAAACGTGAAAGTCCAATTGAGATTATTGATCTTGACGAATATGATGAGAACGAACCCAATCTTCACTTAAACACTAATACAGACGGACCAAGAGTAGAATCTATGAAAAACCGCTTGCTATTTGAAGATGATATTGTGTCTAATTCGGACCGGCTCCTGAATGATCTGACTACGGACTGTAAGGTTAATTTAGAAGTGTTTAAACCTCCTTGGTTGGACGATGAGTTTGTTGGCAAAAGTGTACATTATGATGAGCTTGTGAAACCTGGAGTTTATAGGTGTAAGAAGTGTGGCAAGGGATTTCCTATTAGGTAAGATGATCATATACAGGGTGGCGTGGATCAGATCATGTACACGAATCATTAAAAAAATTATAATATTAATTTTTCACCCAAATATCGATTTTTTCTAATGCAGTCTCAATCCTAAACAGTGTGCAGACTGTTGACTCCATATGATCGTGTCGTATGTAGAGTAAGCATAATATCAGAAATATGTACCTAGAGCTAGCGACCCGCCCTGGCTTTGCACATCATCAATAAAAAATTATTGAGATTTTCATACAAGAATACCATCCGAGGTTGCGGTGGATTTTCCAAAAAAAAATCTTTCGTACAAACATTGTCCTGACAATAAGAACACAACAAAAAAGTCAGCCTAATCGATCGAGCCATTCTCAAATGATGATTTTGAATTATATATAAGTTGAAGAATTATCTATGCAATAGAATATAAATCAAATAATTTAATAATTTAATTCTAATGCAATGATCTTTATAATTTATTTGCAATGATTATCATTTATTTATTTTTTGATAAGGCACTTCAACGACCCCCCCCCCCAAATCATACACGTTAAATTGACAAACCTCCTAAAAATAAATAATTTACGAAATTTTTTAAACAAATTATTAAAAACAGTGACATCGAAAATATGTAATATTGTATTTAGTTATTTTTTTTTTGTGAAATAAGTCCTCATATGTTCAGTCATCTACCTTTTGAAATTTGCAATAACTCATGTTATAATATTAACCAATATTTTCTTATTTACAGATATGATGCTATAGTACATGAATCATCACATATTACCATTAAAAATAGTCAAATTACCCTATGTAGGATGTGTAACCAATACATATTAGGCAACAAAAATAATTTAAGGCTCCATTATCTAAGCAATCACAAACAAAAACCAAGCGAAGACCATAGACAAACAAAAAATTCCAAATTTAAAACTGACATCACGAATTCAAAATTAATGTTCGATGAAGAAAAGACCGAAGAGTTTGATGACAAAAAAGTTCTTATATCAAAAATTTTGAAATTGTGCGATCTGTGTTATTCGTTTTGTAAAAACAAACCGCCGATGATCACCTATGTGTTGGTCGGGTCTGCGAATGAGATAGGTAAAAGATATCGCTGCGAGAAGTGTGGGTCAAAGTTTTTCGATGTAAAAATCGTTAGACGAGATTTTAGGAGAAATATGTATTCGTTTAAGAAGAAGAAACATATGTCCAATGAAGATCGGTTGAAAATTATAAAACATAGATTTAAAATGATGAAAAACTGAATTTTTGTGTTTTATTTTTTACTATTGTTGAATATAATTTAATTATCTTGTGTGAGAAGCTCCTAGAACATTTGTTTAACTTGTATAAACACCGCGACAGGTCGTTCGAGCTCATTATCTTTTGTTTAAATCTATGCGCCATCTATCGGTTTGAAGCTACAACAACGAACCCTGATTTGCACTATGAGCGTTTACAACGACCCTAACACATTTACGAATGTCCGCTATCAACCGTCAGGCTTCGGCTCGCCAGACACCACCTTGCCTGAGGCCCTAGTGTAAGTTTCTTTCGACAAATTCGATTTACTATATCGAACGCGTTCGGCGCTCCGATTGGTAGAGTCGAATAAATCGAATTTGTCGAAAGAAACTTACACTAGGGCCTCTGGTTGGAGAATCGTGAACGTCGGAGGGCCGGTCACCGCGAATATTACACTTTGAAATAAATAATTGCTACATATATATTTTAAAAAATAAAGCACTTTTTGAGGTGACCGGCCATCCTGACGTCAGGATTACCTATGTGGTTTATACAAACTACATGGAATTAAAGAAATGTTCTTTGATCAATAATTGTTACCTAACTATCAATCGGGATCACGTAACTTTAAGATGCAGCCTTGACGACGCCTGCAAAACTAAACTAGCAAATAACGCATACTGTCGACATCGTAGTCATAATAAAATATAAGCAGGCGCTACTTATAATGTTTTTTTGTAATAAAAATATATTCTATGTACAACGCAGCTCATAGCAAAGTTAAGGAAAGCTAAGGATACACAAACGTTAAAACCTCCTCCCTTTTCAGTGGAGGAAGACCTTACTTTGTTTTTAAACAAATCTCGACAATATTTGTGGCATAAAAAAACTTCTTTAAGGATCTAAAAAATGGTAATGTATTTCGAGTTAAATTATTGAGTAGTTTGGTTGCAAAGAATAGAAATATGAGAAATTTGCAAATTTGCTTGATAAACATTACAATAATAATTTTCATAAATCATTCAATATTTTTTTACAAAATTCCCCACACTAATGCTAAAGACTGATGACTAGAGTTTTATTAACTTGATGTGAAAAATCATATTTTGATATTATCTACTAAAATTTTTGGCTTTGTCGCGGTCCGCACAAATAACGTTCGCAGGCCGCAGTTTGACGACTACTGCTCTATACGATCTATCCTAGAACTGTTCGAGGTCCTTTCGATTTTCGAATCTAACAGATTTTTATATTTATATTCGAGCGTGTGACACGGAGACATGTGAAATCGTAGAACGGATCTTTTAGAATTGCGCCTAACGAAACGCGCGAAATTTGGTTAAATAAAACACCTCTGCCTTACCCTAAGGAGAATATTGGCGTGATGTTTCGTTATGTACGTGCGAAAGCAATCACCTGACACATTGTAGTACTTACATATTTAGTTTTGAACGTAATAGTTTGTAATTATGTGCGGGCGTACCGCCAAAACAACAGATGCGCTAATTATTTGTCATATTTAATTATACCTTACAAATGCGGTTAATATATGGCAATGTTTCGGGTAATGGACTAGGAGATAATGACGGACGATAGATGACACGGTTGGTGTAGTGGCTGAGAAGTTCATTTTCAGTGCTTGTTTCGCGTGTTTGATTTCAGCACGCAAAAATAAAGTGTTGTTTTGGGTCTCGCTGTGTAAACTGAACCAGTGATACAGGATAATAACTTTAGTGAGCGAATATTTAAAAAAAATGCTACTTTAGATAGGGAACTCAAATAAGCCTGCGTGTCATCTGATGGTAAGAGTTTAGTAGATGGTAAATTTACCAAGCCCACAACACCCTTGAGATTACAGAGGCCTTAGTGTTGGTGGAGAGCACGAAACGGACCAATCGGAGCGCCGAACGCGTTCGATGTAGTAAATCGAATTTGTCGTACGAAACTTACACTAGGGCCTATGATTGCCGACTTAGCTTATACTCAAGTTGGATGGCTTGTGTTCCATTATTTTTATTGACTGTTCCTACCATTCATAGAAGACTTACGTTTTATTCATTTTACTAGAGGCCCTAGTGTAAGTTTCTTTTGACAAACTCGATTTAACGCATCGAACGCATTCGGCGCTCCAATCGGAGTGCAGAACGCGTTCGATGTAGTAAATCGAGTTTGTCGAATGAAACTTACACTAGGGCCTCTAAATTCAGTTTTGTAGGATATATATAAACTTTTACTTTGATGTATATTATCACATATTTTTTAGGGGGCGTAGATTAGTCATCACGTTCCGTATTATTCTTACCTCGAGTTGTAAAAAAATAAATATTACACAAGAATTACGTTTTCTGACGCCTACGCTAGTTATATATTATTTTCGACAGCGTTGCGTTGGGCAGATGGAGGTAATGACATTGAGTTTATTTTTTTAGTAGATAGCTACAGGTAAATTGTTTTCAGTGTTCAGTTATTTATTTTTATTGATGGGTAAGTTAATTATGAATTGCGTATACTGTGTTAGAATCGTTGTAAACTCTCATAGTGCGTTTCAGGGTTTGTTGTTATAGCTTCACTCCGATAGATGGCGCTTTAATTTTTGCCATGTTGCGAGTAGTAGTCGCTACAATACTATACAATACGATACACTTCATTGCACAACATTTACGGAATATTGTTCATAAGAAATAATCAGTTCTTTGTCCCTTCTGAAAACTTATCAAATTTTGCTTACGTCACGAATATTTTTTTCGTAATTTTGAAAGTATTTCATTAAATAAGTATGTACTTTGTATGACTGCCTCATAAGTCTAGTAGTCGAAAGCGTGACTGCTGAGCGTGATGTCCTTAGTTCGATTTCCGGGCCGGGCAAAGTGTTTTTCTGTATAGAAATTCTCAGTTGCAGCACAGAGTTTGGAATTGTGCTCGGTTGATGGCAATAGGCTTGCCCCTATCACATTGGGACTTAATAACAGCATCTGCGAAATGTAGGTGGACAGTACAGTTCCACCTAACTCTTCGGGGATGAAGCATGATGCTTTTTATGTATTTTTTATAACTATACTTTATGAGTCAGTCCCTAATAGCTCTATTCTCAAATTACCCCGTTTTACAGTTATTCTTTTTAGATTCAACTAACGCCATGCGCAATATACTTAAAGATAAATGGCCCAAAAAGTGCAGTTGAGTTGCATATGGCCCATAATAAAGAAAATAGATTAAACGCAGTGCACCGAACTGAACGGCCATGTTAAGAATAGCCTGGCGTTGACAAAAACAGTGGAGCAGTGGAGACGATGTTGCAACAATTTTTTTTCAACATCGACCCGCATTTTATAATACAATGAATACAAGTTGTATGGTCGCCGTGCCATGCAAACACAAATTTTATAGTAGATGGGTTTAGGTTTGACCACAATAATTTACAAACTAGAAACGCTAGCAATTTTTTTTTTTTCTCTTTTTTTGGCAACTGAGCCTATGCCGACTATTCTGCCAGTGTCAAGTGGTGATGGCAACGCAGTAAGGTGAACCTTGGTGAGCTTTGGTGAAGGTAACGCTAACAATATGTATGGGATTGATTGACATTTACGTATCACGTGACATTTTGACAGCTTATGTCATTTGTATTCAGTACCTTTGCTGACGTTTCTTATTGTGTTGCCGGAAGTACGGCAATTGCCGTATTTTCGTACCTACGGTAATCAGGGCCTCCGAAACACGATGAACGACATAATCCAGGGTGCTCATTACCATACTAAACGTAAGTATCATGTTTTTGCTTCCTATCAATGAGATAATCTTTAAGCGTTAGTCATAGTCTCGGCCGCATTTATTGTCTTTGGAATGAATTGAGGCGGGTAATCCGTTCAGCCGAACTCTTTTAGTTTTAATGGAACAAGAAGCATAAAGCCATTCTACTGAGTACACGAGAGAGAGAGCCAGTACACGTAATTTTCTATTTTTTGTTATTGTAAATGTACGGTAATTTTATTAAGAATACCTACGGAAATTTTTACCCTGGTGTACAAGATCCCAAAATCTAGGCAACGGCAACATGAATAGTATGTATATGTACTAGATATCGGTACGGAATACATTCTATTCAGACGCCCTAGTGTAAGTTTCTTTCGACAAATTCGATTTAATGTAGTTAATAGAATTTGTCAAAAAAACTTAGACTAGGTCTATACCGATTACAGACTGTACATTTGTATACATGGGTACATTTGTAGTAAATGCTGTGTTCGAAAAAGACGGCCAGTTATGCTTGTTAATAGGTACATAGGTACTTGCATAGGTACTGTTAAAAGCCCTATTTTCCGGACAGTGCAAGATAGTCAGTTATTTATAAGTGAGTAGGTAATTTTGAATATAAAAATACAATTTACGCAAGACTTAATAATAGCATCAGCGAAATGTGGGCGTAATAAGTACATCTCTTCCTTATTCTTCGGGGGTAGAGGCGTGATGTGATGCTATGTTATGTTAAAAATATAGCTTTATTAACTTAAACAACGCATTCTCTAGACTTGCGGATCAAAATCGGAATCTCACAATCTGCAACCAAACTTTCCAAGTTGCAAATCTACTGATTTAAATATAGAAAAAGCTGCTCCATGCCTCCCTTCGTCGCGCAGTCAATGTAAAACGAAGAACATAAGCCAGTGTGAGACTGCACGTTAACAAAACTGGCGCGTAATACGAAATAAAAATATTACGCAGACTTATCTACATAATATAATAATAGCAAACGGCTATTTAGGAACTCAAGTATTAATTGATAAATTCAGGTTACAAGCTCAACTGCGATATAATTATAACAAATTCTAATTAATAATTGCAATTGGTATTTAATGTATTTTTATAAGTAATTTAATTTTGGGCGCGTTCCTAAATATCCGAATTTGTTTTAAAAAATAGAATAAAACTTTATGGTGATAAGAAAATAGTGAAGTGCTTCGTAAGGTCAGTGTGTGGACATTTGAAAATTTTTGACAGATAATCGTTTTATGGTGGTTGGTTATTAATAAAAAAAACTGGTATCTTGCGTAAACTTAAGGTAAACGATTTTAATGATCAATTATTGTTTTCACGCTAGTTCTTTTACAGGGGTAGGCAGTCAATACGAGATGATGCTTTAAAATCCTTATAAAAAAAGAAGATTTATTAAAAAATACGAAAAACATTTTTTTTACAGTTTTATCATAATCTAGACTGTCTTTCAGATTGTGTAGAGGAATGAATTTGCTTGCCCGATGTTAGATCGATGACATCACGCATGCATATGCAACGCAACACGCGTCGCTAGAGACAATACAAATGAAAGTCAAATGCACCACATTTTCGAGCTTTTTTTTACTATAATGTTGTTTTATTTCTCCGCCATTTATAGGAATCAGTGTTAGTTTGACTTTTAAACTTGTCACTGTCTTTTTGTACTTAATAACGTTGGTGGTTATTTAGGGTATCTTGTTAAAACCCGTTTTAAATATCCCTGTAACATAAATTTCTAATACCTTTCTCAATTTAATACTTTAGATTTTTTTTTGTTGTGAGAACTAGCATTGAGTTTGAATTTGAAATTGTAAAAATTTATATTAACAGAAATATAGAAAAAAAAGGAAAGGACCAGTGGCTTATATGAAGCTTTTGCTATCTCTTCGCGTTTCCAAGAGGAATTAATAAACACACATATTCACAACGTATGTTAAGTACTAATGCAATTGAAGTATTATTGTACATAATCCTACAATCCTACTAATATTATAAATGTGAAAGTTTGTGAGGATGGATGGATGGATGGATGGATGGACCTTTGTTATTCTTTCACGCCAGAACGGCTGAACGGATCTGGATGAAATTTGGCACAGTGATAGATTATTATAGTCTGGAATAGCACATAGGCTACTTTTTATCTCAGTAAAATGTACGTATTCGGAAACCACGCGGGCGAAGCCGCGGGCGGAAGCTAGTATAATATAATAGAACTAAATTATTAGGTAAAACGATAGGTAAATTACATTCCTGGAGTACCAGAGGAGAGGAGACTTTTGATTGTCTCCCTGTATAACCAAATCAAATTACAATCCTTTAATTTCTACTAAATATAAAACTATGATTAAGCCTGAACGTTAATAGAGCGTAGAATGTTATAAATGATATTAAACGAATAAATATATCAACGCCAAGAACTGTGATAAATTGCAGTGTTAATGACATGCATCGTGATCTCGGCTACAAATAAACTACTCCCATTTAATGTCAATTAAACTTTCGAAAATATTTTCAACTAGCTTCCGTCAGCGGCTTCGCCCGCGTGGTTTACGAACCCGTACATTTTTCCGAGATAAAAAGTAGCTTATGTGCTATTCCAGACTATAATCTATCTCTGTGGGAAATTTCATCTAGACCCTTATTACTTTATTTTTATTTATACTTATTATTTTATTATTATTTATATGTTTGCGCTCAATTTTGAAACTAGGATTTGAAGCGGATGCGAGGTAGAGAGCTAATTAGTACAGGTTCTCTCCATCCCGCATCCGCATATGCTCTACATTTTACATTATATATATATATGCTAAAATTGTTTGCAAGACGAATATTGTATATATGTGTATGTATGTAACTCATAATCCAAAAAATATCAAAACGAAGTAAATAGAACAAGTTCCAAGCGTTATTTGCAAATCTTCAAGCAAAATACACTAAAATTTACTAAGCGCACATAAGAACACGAGAGTAATTGATCAAAGCTCAATCAGCGACCAATCAACCAGGAAGTTGAGATTCCCAAACAATCGATTCAGGTCATTATAAATAATGTCCAGGTCGTGTGTGCAATCTTGGCGGGCGGAGCTGCGTGTAAATGTCAGAGTGTGCTTGCCAGCTAGAAATAAATAGAATAATCGAATTTTGAGGGCGCGGTGAAGAGAGACGGCTTGGCTTAGATATAACTGAAGGCTTTGTCAGTATATGCTAGAGAAATCCTTTGTCTATGGACTCAATCAATTAAAAATAGCAGAGGAGTCTCTGTGGTTTGCCCCACAAGAGGAGATCCCGTGGGACTTTCGAAAAATCATTTATAGCTCATCTACACTTTCTATGGAGCACACATGTTAAAATTTTCACGTTTCTATCTGCAGTGGTTTAGACTGTTCGTTGTTTGTGAGTTAGCCAGTCACAGTGCTATTTTTTATGTGTAAGATATACTACAATGAAATATAGTAATAAAATAAAAGCAAAATTTTTATTCATATAAACCATTCGGGCACTTATGAATCAGTCATTTTTTAGTTGCCACATTCTAGTATTGATTTGCTAAGGAGAAGAACGGGCAAGATAAATGGTTACTCTGTCTTATTAAGACAGATATTGCATACAATGTTAATTTATACATTGATCTCGAACATAAGATATATGATTAATCAAAAAATATAAATTCTTCATCCGTTTTGAAAAAATAAAACACAGATATTGCAAAAACATTTTTGTCTTGAATTTTTGTCATTCATCGTAAGCTTGGTATGTTATGTTACAAATCAAATGATTACAATATTATCCTTTTGTGTTACATTAATTGACTGGAACTGGACTTTCAGAATAGTCAAAGAAAATCTGAAACTTTGTGAAGCAAGCACATGAAATATTTCTTTCATGAAACAATGCTGCTGACCTTCTTAAAGGTTGTGTATGTCAGTCGGCAGTTGTTCTGCGAATAAATCAGTAGTACTTCGAGTTAGGATATCTCTGGATGTTTTCAGTAATGATGTTTTCATGTTACCACAGACTACAAATACGCAATTAACCTTAGTTTTAGTTAAGCAATTCACGTTAATGCTTAAATTATTACAGGATCACTTTATTAAATTATAATTAATTAATCAAATTAAGAACTTGGAATTCTCGCGCATTTCGTCAATTTTAAATTCTGTTCTGTAAATGGCCTTTTTAAATATTGTTCACTAAAATCTAAACTGCATCTAACTACTGTTGTATCCATATAATTAATGTGATATTTCTAAAAAAGGTGATATTCAGTAAAATTTTACGAAATATAGGTATGAAATCGCACAAATTAGCTCTTATGTGCTTATTAATTAGGAATATTAAAAAAAAAGAGTAATGTGACGTGGTCGACGGTTTTCATTTTGAGAGGCTACAAATTGTCAAGTGATATACTTTACGGTGACGTCCAACGCCCTCAACTTTGTTACGGCTGACTGGCTAATCTTTCAAATATTACTCAAATCTTTGTAACTTACAAGGAAATGCAAAGGGTGCATGAAAAAGACGATTGACGAAATTTAAGATCGTCTGGCGCGCCCTGGGCAGTCAGCCTGGGTAAATTTTTCCCTACGGCATGAGCCATTCCCATGTGATAGCTCGTGCCGACTTGACTGAAAAAGAAAAAGCCCTAAATCGTAGTCAAATTCTATGCAAAATTTGCTTTTTTTCTTAAAAAAAAAAAAACATTACCCCAATCTAGGATTTCTCCTGTGTCTTGGGTACAGTTTACAAACATACATGTCACATACACACAACTAGATCCGAAACAACTATCTGTAGATCATACAAATATTTGTTCCGTGCGAGAATCGAACCCGCGACACGTAGCGCAGAAAGCTAATCACTTAGCCACCGCGTCAAACGTATCGTCAAACATTGCCGTTTTACTGTATAATTACATGAAATCGAAACCAAATGTTACGTCTATCGTATTCATATACTATTGCCCTCAGAAATATTGATGACACATATTCTATTGGCATAAGTCCTAATTATATCAATCGGTGGCTGTCATGGCAATATGTTACGCAAATAAAATGAAATCAAATAATAATATAGTACTACACTCTAATTTGGCAATCGTGTGATTAATTTGTTCATATCAATCGTGCTATTTTTGTTTCAGTGCATCGTACTGAATTAGCAACGTGAGAACCATAAAAAATCTAGTGATACTAATTACGATTAGAATACGGTAGATGACTACTAGTCTATTACTCTTTATGAACTATCAGAAACGACATTTTGTTCTAAAAATGTTTGGAATACAAAAGCGTGACGTCATAGTTTTTCATTGCCATTGACATACTTATTGATGTGATATTGATAAATAAAAAAATGTAAACGCTAATGATATTGATAAGCAAGAGATTAAGTTTTACTGATTTTTAGAGGGAAAACTATTTACCAAACAAGATTTCAGAATTTGTTTTTGATGCAGTCATCTAGTCTATTCTGTGTATTTTTTTTTTCCTGTGATTTACAGGATTAAAGTTTAATTATATATTGAAGTTGTCGGCTCGGAGGTACTATAGGAGAACTAGCGTGAAAATAATAATACAATTATTGAGCCATATTTTAATTTATAAACGGAATAAAGAAAAAAAAACCGTAAACCGATCTACATCCCTAAGGAAATAACCGCTATATTTAAAAAAATAAAATTGTCTATGAGATGAACAACGCGCGTTCGGATACAGACACCGACAGTGGTTCGAGCTCGGAAGAGGACGTGGATTCCGGGATTGCCGACGAAGTTAACACTGAAACTCGAAAGGAGGTCGACTGCATGGATCTCTCCGAGTTCTTCGGTTATTGGTAAGTGGAATTTCTAGTATTATTTGTTCACAATGTAATATTTGTTTATACTTACTGTATGACTCACGAAAGTTACCATAAAAAAATATAATATGACATTCTTTTTGTAACCCAAAGATTTATAATCTATGTTGGAACAATGATCGTAGCTCTAATATGCTACGTAGGTTGAAACTTCGAATCCGAGCGGGCACAAGAAAACAGTGTGATAGGTTTACTTATCAAGGGTTATTTAGTTTAAATGGCTAATCGCTGTACTAAATAAATAAATAATTAAATAATAATAATGATTCTAGCATTAAACGAAAACATCGTTAGGAACCCATCACATCCAAGAACCAATAGTTCAAAGAATTGTGACAGCTCATCGCCTCAATAGTGTTCCCTGATTTATCGACCTCTAATAGCCTTAGAACTGTTATAATTTTAGCCTATAATAACATAATTATGAGCTATTAAATTATCTATCTTTGTTAAGTATACATACGTGTTGCTATACGTGAGTATTCCCCGAAGGGTTGCGCAGACATGTACATGTCTTGTATTGTACAGCCACATTTCATGAGTACATTGCTACTGAAAATTTTCATACAGAAAAACCCAATAACAATGGGTTTTGCTGTACAATAGTACGTCTGATCCGGAAATCCAACCCAGTACTTCACGCTCACCATTCCTGCTTGCGATCGCTAGTCCAATGATATTACCAATAGGCAATCTTTGTTACTTAGTTAACACTTTAGAATTAACGTAATTAATTTCTTATCCAACTAATTCTTATCTAATTAGTGTAATCTAACTCGTAATCCTGAGTCTATGATTTAGCTATTGAAATCCAATTGTATTTACTTACATAAATTGGATTGATACCATAAACTATCAAATCATGTGATTCAAGATAATTTTATTTAAAAAAAACAGTTATGACTGCAATCGTAAACAGATAAAAAACATAAAAAAACCGAAACAACGTTTAATAAAACCGTAAACCTATTCACTACAGTACAACACTACAACTATCAAATCATTTGATTAGATTATGAAATTACGACAAACTCGCGGTATTTTTCCAAAATTTGTAGTACCTCATGTTAAGAATAGTGAACTTAATAAGAAATCAACAAAGAATAAACATTGAAACACAGCCTCATAGATTTAGAATGACAATGAAATATAGCATAATTAACTCACGGTCGACGCAAAACTGATCAGCTACATCACATAGCGCCAGTCCCATGTAATAGGGGTAAACTTATTGCCCAAAAAAGGACACAAATCCAAATAACGTGCATATTTTAACAGAAAACCAATAGCTTTGTCCACCGAGGAATGGAACCCAGAAACTGACAGTGAGCAGCAAGCAGGGCGGGAGGGTGTCGTAGGGGTCGTACCCTTCCCCCCAATCGTAGTCAAATTGACAAACCTAAAAATAAGGGGTAAATAGTTTTTTTTTTTATCAATATTTTACGTCCTTTATTTATTTAATTACATATTTTATTTTTTAAATTTATAAATATAATTAATAATAAAATAAAAATACATTTATAAATAAAATAAAAAAAAATAGGGACCAACCGGTATCGGGAACAGGGTCCAAGCTACCGGTGGTTAGGGCTCCAGAGACAGAAATCAATATTATTATTTTTTTTTTCTGGGTAAACTCATACCATAGTGAAAAGATCAGCCAGTCAGCAATGGTGGTATCCAGGCTGACTGCCCAGAGTGTCAGACGATCTCGTATTTCATCACTCTTGGAGGAAGTTCTTTCGTTACATCCCAGTTACCACTGGATAGTACCAAATACGCTCATTATACTGGATAACTTATTTTACAAAGGTATATCTTGGTCGTTTTCACTGTTTACTAGACATGAAACTAACTGTATAAGTGTTTAACTGTCCACGGTTAACATAATGAGGCTATTTACTTTAACTGTGTTTCATAGCTGTCTAGATTTCAATGTGTCATGTCTAAACTAGAGCATAGCGAATATTATTAGAATGTTAAGTGGGTTTGAATGTAGAACGCCTGAATGTTTTGTAATTATAGCTCTGGTGTTTTGTTGCTATTATATTTTGGTAGGCGCTTTTGTTGCGTAGTAAGAATATTCAGTTGTTTCTTTTTCTACAATACATCAGTTTAGATTAAAATATATTGAGTTAAATAAAGTATTCAGTTAAAGCTTTCTCTTCCTGAGCCCTTATGTCTTGCATACATTTACCTGGTTAATTTTGTTCCTATATGCTGTTGAAAATTCTTTATTTGCTTGGGTATATTAAATGGGCCGAACCTATTCTTAATTTGAGCGCATATTTTGTTTAGTAAATCCTGCGCCCCCAGACAAAGTGACCTCCAAAGGAATACCGTTCTCGGTGGAAAAATCCATATAATCATGGGTGTAGCCTGTTTTTGACCTTGAGTGTGGCAGTGAGAACTTTTCCCAGATCATGGGCTCATAAGAAGGTCTCGTCTGATCTAACAGGAGAGGAGGGCAGCCCCTCTAGCCCGTTATACGCCCAGGCATAACCCCTTGTCTTCCCTAGGGCACAAAAGGGTATTTGTTTGGTTTTTTAGCACGTAAAAACCCTCTCATAGATAGAACATAACATAACATCACGCCTGTATTCCCCGAAGGGTTAGGCAGAGGTGTACTATTGTACACTCACATTTCGCCGATGCTGTTATTGAGTCCCATGTAATAGAGGGGAGCCTATTGCTATCTACCAGGCACAGTTCCAGACTGAGAATTTCCATACAGAACAACCTAATAACACTTTGTCCGACCCGCGCAAGCGAACTCAAGACCACACGGTCAGCAGTCGCGCTTGATACCTCTAGACCAGTGAAGCAGTCATAATTAATAGTAAATAATAAAACTGATTATTAATTTCATTATTTTTATTCCTTCGTATTGTCTTTACTGAACATCATGATTGGCGCCCCACCCTGAAACAATTCAAATTGAAATGAAATGATATTATTTATTTTTGCAATTAGGATTTTTCAATCACTTTTACACGTCTTTTTTAAACTAGATGGCGTCGGCATTTCATATGACTATCCCTGAGAAGAAACGCCGAAACAAACTCTGGGGTCAAGGTCTATTTTAATTAAATATACATAACATAGCATCACGCCTGTATTCCAAGAGGGGTTAGGCAGAGGTGTATTATTGTCAGTAGTACGAGTACACCCATATTTCACCGATGCCGTTATTTAATACTAGCTTCCGCCCACAGCTTCGCCCGCGTGGTTTACGAATTCGTACATTTTCCCGGGATATAAAGTAGCCTATGTGCTATTCCAGACTATAATCTATCTCTGTGTCAAATTTCATTAAGATCCATTCAGCCGTTCTGGCGTGAAAGAGTAATAAAGATCCATCCATCCATCCTCACAAACTTTCGCATTTATAATATTAGTAGGACTAATAGATCGAAAGCCTGTACCCACCAACCAAAATTCCAATTCCGGGCTGCAAATAAACACTTATCACTGGGAATCGAAACCAGTACCTCACGCACAGTAGCTCCACTTGCAACCACTAGACTAAGGCAGTAAGCCATATAATAAAAAAAAAACAGCCTGAAACATCAATAATATTTTGCTCGACCTAGGAATCGAACTCAGCATCTCATGCTCAGCAGAAACCCACGATCGCGTGTGAATTATTTTAATTTAAACCTTTAGTCATAAATTATAAAGTATACGACATGTGGCCTGGCCTTGCAACAACTATAACTGAAACAGTATATATGTAAATAATAAATAACTTACAGGGATATAACTCCCGTCTACAACGTGTACTCCGCCATCCCCTTCCACTACATGTACCCCGCTGTCCCCTTCCACTACATGTACCCCGCTGTCCCCATCTACAACATGTACGCCGCCGCCGTAATCCCCGTCAACAACATGTACTCCACTGTCCCCATCGACAACATGTACCCCGCAGTCCCCATCAACAATGTGGACTCCACTGTCCCCATCTACAACATGTACTCCACCGTAATTCCCATCTACAACATGTACCCCACCGTAATTCCCATCTACAACATGTACCCCCCCGTAATTCCCATCTACAACATGTACCCCGCCGTAATTCCCATCCACAACATGTACCCCGCTGTCACCGTCTACAACAGAGACTCCGCCGCCACACTGAAAGAAAAAAAACACAGTTTTCATCACAGATACTTAAGTTCGTAATTATTTCCTGCCGAACTTAGGCATCACAATCTCAAAGGCAGTGACGGATTACAGGATCACTAAGCTTCTGACTGTCATTACCTGTCAAACACCAAAGAGATAATGATATATGGCGTCACTATTTTCTAGCGACTGTGCCAGATATCTGCCAGTGAAAGTCCCATCTAAATCGGTCTAGCCGTTTCGGAAATTAGCCTGAACAAACAGACAGAAAGATAACAATTTTAAAAATTGTTCTTTGTTATAAATACCCTATATACTTTCATATGCATTTAGTAAAAAGCTGTTATTTTGACATTACAAACAGACACTTCAATTTTATTTATTTGTATGTACTTATAAATTGCTTTTGTTAGCTTAAAATACAATTATAGAGAGTCGATTAAAACGCTTAATAATTTAAAAAATATTACCCCAGATCCACCGACAATATGTAACCTCTCTCCGTCGCTCATTGCGGAAAATATATTAATTTATAAAAGAACAAAGAATACACACTTTTTCCCGTATGTCCGACAGACAGAAACTTATCGGAATGGCCGGCGAAATGTTACTCGTTTTGTTATCTGTGGCGAGTACCGATGTTCCAAATAAGGTGCAATAGATAAGGGTTTCAGGAATGTGACAACGAAGACTGTGAATTTGTTGAAAATTTACGCAAATTAATAACTTTATTTAAAACTAGCGATCCGTCCCGGCTTCGCACGGGTAGCACACAAAATTGACAAAAAGCCAAAATAATTTTTTTGTTGATCCGATCCGACCAAACTTCACAGGATCATCCGCAAGGCTAATATGAAGATTACCTAAAAATTACATTAAATTCGCTCCAGCCGTTTTGGAATCCATAGGGAACATACATACACACATTTATTTTTATATACATAAATAGGTATACCGGAGGCTTTCGCACCAAAATCGTGAAAAGTATAATATGCAACGATACTGCTATCTATTATTTAATCCGAGTTAAATATTATAAATAATACTTATTGTATATATTACTAGCTTTTGCCCGCGACTTCGTCCGCGTAACCTACGTGCAATATATAATATATAGCCTATAGCATTCAGGAATAATGTAGCTTTCTACCAGTGAAAGATTTTTTTGAGTCGGATCATTAGTTCCGGAGATTACATGAAAACAAATTTTACTTCTTTATTCTTTAAAAATGAATTAGGTCATCATGATAATCCCACATTTGTCCACAGCTGGACATAGGCACTTGTGTCCGATCTCCAGCTAGTAAGAAGTAGGTATCCTACTTCAAACCTAGATATCCTTTTTATAAAGAGACAAGTCAGTTGTTTTAATAGTTATTTTATTGATAATCGCCATTATCTTGCCAGCGTTGATAATTCATTATCTTAACAATAGTTTGTACTTTGATAATGAATAAATCAGATTTCAACTGGAATTACGACTAATTATAACAATTTTTTTTTAACTGGATGTTAAATATATTTTTTATTTTAAATTTTCCTTTAGGCAAATCAAGATACGTATGAGTTAGGTTTTTTTAGAAAACGTTCCTCCATTAAATACGATAATTACTGCCTAATTGGTTTAGTGATCGCGACTGCGTAGCGTGAGGTATTCGGTTCGATTCCCGGGCAAAGTATTATTTGATTTTTCTGTATGGAAATTCTCAGTAGCAGCACGGAGTCTGGAACTGTGCCTGATTGATGGCATCGGCGAAAACGTGGGTGCGTAAAAGTACACCACTGTCTAACCCTTTGGGGATTACAGGCGTGATGCTATGTTATGTTTTTGTTGCCCCATATTAGGATTTCAATTAACACATTTTTTTTTAAAGAAACTTTGCCCCACACTAGGATTTCTCCTGTATCGTGGGTACAGTTCACAAACATACATGTCACATGCACACACAACCAGACCAAAAACAACTATCTGTATATCATACAAATATTTGTTCCGTGCGGGGATCGAACCCGCGACACTTAGCGCAGAAAGCTAATCGCTTAGCCACTGCGCCAACCGTGTCGTCTACACACACAGGTAAACAATTACAAATGCAAAGGACTCGAACCCGCCACCCGTAGTCCAGAAATCCAGTGTATTTATTTATTTATTTACAGTATTCTACTTGTATCTCTATTATATCGTCGACGATCCGATAAAATTAACTACAATGTTATAAAATTGCACAGAACTTCGTGTGTTTGTATTTTGTTTTCTGGATCTCGATAATAGCGCCATCTATCGGGTCCAACTGTAGCTAAAAACCATCCAGGTCACCACTAATCTTTCCACCACAACGGGATCATCTCGGCGTCTAATAAAATGTCCATTTATCTGTAGTTATTTGCATAGACAAAGAAAAAAGAAAATGGAGGACGCTTTTGGCGGGAAATTAATTGAAGTACGACTCAGGGCAAAGGAATTGAGATTATTCATCCCGGTCGAGCACCTTTGTATGAGTCACGTGTAGGGTTGCCATATAATAATAAAATATTGACACTTAAAATAATACTCATTTTATTGTAAATTTTTTTTTAGAGTGTTTTATAAATGAGCTTGAGGTCCTGAGCTCTGTCCCCAGGTCCAGCAGTGTTAATGGACTTTTTTGTTAGAAAACTTGCCTTGACTGCCTCGTTAGTCTAGTGGTTGCAAGTACGACTTCTGAGCGTGAGGTCCTGGGTTCGATTCCCGGGTCGGGTAAAGTGTTATTGGGGTTTTCTGTATGGAAATTCTCAGTATCAGCACGGGGTCTGGAATTTCCCCGGTAGATAGCAATAGCCTCGCCCCATATTATATGGGACTCAATAACAGCATCGGCGAAAAGTGAGTGTACAATAGTATACCTCTGCCTAACCTCGGGGAATACAGGCGTGATGCTATGTTATGTTATGTGAACAATTGCGCTTATATTGCCCATTATAATATATAATATTGAAAACGGCATTAATTAAATGTGCCTACAACTCTGTCTTACCCTTCACAGAATATAGGTGTTGTGCTTAGGTATATTATTCTACAGTATACCGTGATTTTAAAAAAATAGCTCTTTTCATTCATTAAATGGTCTTAAGTAATTCCTTTTCAAATAGATTAGAAATCCCATACATATACCAGGGATATGAAAAATAAAGATTAAAAAAACATTTGGTGCGGATACATGCATTTTATTGACGGTCTCATTAAGTAGACCAAACACGTATTTATAGTAAAACATATAACATTTACATTAAAAAGTTGTATGCATTAGAGAGCGTCCATTAATTATGCACAAATCTGAAATTTAAATAAAAAATGCGATTGGTAGAACAGAACTTTCGATATGAATTAAAAAAGCGGGAATATTATTGTAAAAAAAAAACATTAAAAGCGAGCACTTAAAAACTGACATTCTGTTTGTTATTTTATCTGTGATAGATGAGCTAGCTAGAACAAGCTCCGATTAAAACTAGGTCATTTTCAAAGTCACCTTCCTCGTATTTCTTAGCAACATTAGATTAGCAACCCCTGATGACTAATGGCCGACGTCTTTTGCCCCCATTATTACTGAAGTGCAAAATTCAACCGATACACACAGCACAAATAAGTATTCTATTTCCGAATCAGTAACGTGAAACTGCACGCACCAGTCTAACGACGGCCAACAGACGTGCGGACGCGACAACCGACAATATAAATAACCTCCTTTTTTAATCTGTGCATTTTGATCAACCTATTTTTTTTATTGACTGTGCAATAAGGGAACTGTCAAATTCAAATTTTCCTGTCAGTAATTTTCGCGCGCGAAGGTTATTTTTGTTGGTAAACAAACAATAATTATTTGAAGTGTATTTACATAAAGACGTGTTTCGTTAAGTGTTGTTTAAGTGAGGTTTTCTAATAACTGGAAACGCAGTGAGAAATCGGACAGTATAAGTGTGTTATACAACTTAAATACATGTGTTTATTTTTTTTTTAAGTGCAGTGCATCCGTGTTCTTTATTTAATTCGAAGGTTGGTTGTGCAGTTTGCGGTAATTTTACGGTATTTGCAAAAAAAAAAGAAAATGGAACGGCTTACGGTTTATCGCTCATTCTATTATAAAAAAGTAACGGAACTTTTTAAAACCATAAACAAAAATTTTCAATATTTCTAAACTTACGTATTTATGACAGTTTTCTCCTATTTTTAATTGCGTTATTCTGTAGATCACACTTTTTGAAAGTCGAATTTCCAATTGATCTGACAGACGGTCTACCTACATAACATTATATTCATCAAATACTATGTTTAATCTATATTTTATTACCTACAATATAAATTAAACAAACAACTGTCCAGAATTTAGTACGTATAGCTTTCTATCAGCTATCTAGATAAATATACAGACTTCAAACGGTAGGTGATTTATAGCAAACCTACTTAGCTACCTATACCTACGTCAAAGTTATATACAGGGTGTTAGCTTTTTATCTGTCTAAAGAGAAATATAACAAGCCTAGCTATCAGTCTGTAACATTAGTTTAAGGAATTATGGTATCGATTAGAAATATTGATTGATTTTATATTTTTTTTTGAAATTTTGCAATTTCTTTATATTCCCTATTACTGACTACGTCATTAGTCTACTAATCGCAGGCGCAGGCGATGAGCTTGAGATCCTGCTCAAGCTTGGATAAAAAGTAATCAGGATTTTCTGTTAAAAAAATTTTGATTACTGTCTATAGTCTGGATTAGAGCCCGGTAAAAGGCAATAGGCTCGCTCCCTATTACAAACGACATCGGCGAAACGTGAGTGTACATGTACAATATTCAAATCGTTTTTTTTTATTCTTATCAGGAATAACAAAACATCATGTGGTGCCAAATCAACTAGAAAACACATTTGGCAACAAATAGGGCGTTGAAAGTTAATAAAATTGTTGTATTGTGACATGCGCCGGCCATCGCATATGATAAGTTCAGGGATTACGAACTATAAACCTTATTGCTGATATTAGTTGTTTCGGGTCTGGTTGTGTGTGCATGTGACATGTATGTTTGTAAACTGCACCAACGATACAGAAGAAATCCAAATGTGGTGTAACGTATTTTTTTTAAAAAGACGGTTCTAAGCATCACGCCTTTATTCCCCGAAGGGTTCGGCAGAGGTACTATTGTAACACCCACATTTCGCCGTTATTCAGCCCCATGTAATAGGGGGCGAGCCTATTGCCATCTACCGGGCACAGTTCCAGACTCCGTGCTGCTACTGAGAATTTCCATACAGAAAAACCCGATAACACTGCCCGACCCGGAATTCGAACTCAGGACCTTGCGTTCAGAAGTGGCGCTTGCGACCCCTAGACCAATTAAGTAGTTACGATGTGATAATTATAATAACAATTTAATTAATTATAAGAGATTATAGACGTTTAGACATTGTTCCGGGTCGGAGTATCATGTGGTATTTACATCTGCAAACTGGGAGGAGGGTTCTAGCGCGTTTCGAAATAATTCTAACTTTTTTTAAAATATAATTCTGTCAATAAACATGACGACTATTCTGCTAGTGTTTCGGGTCTTAAAATATACAGGGTGAACGGTAATTCTAATAATTTCTTGTAAAGAGTTATACTAGAGCCTATTAGGACCAATTTTGACTCAAAAGACCAGGTCGGTTATGAGTGGATTTGAGGATATTACAGATTTTAGATATTTTTGAAATATGCCAACTTTCAGCCGAAAACTACTAATTATAAATAATCTAGTTGTCTCAGGGCACGAAATTGTAATTTTTCTTAAATCTGGAGACACTTTAATATCAAAATCATGCTGAAATAAAAGGTCATAAAGACCTATTATTTCTTAGGATATTGGAGATTTAGTGCAGTTGCTATTAAAATAATCATGCTATGCCGAATCTTCTTAGAAAACAAATACAAACGAGAAGGCGATGCACTATCGCATACCTATATACATACATAACAACAATACATAACGTCACGCCTTTTTCCCATGGGGGTGTAGGCAGAAACTACGGAATGCTACGTGCTGCGATCCTTAATAACTAACCCCTTGCTTCATCTACATAGATCTACATTCATGCATCGTTTCATACATGATCACCGGTTGTGTGTATTGCGCGCCTGGTCTTTTTGAAGGACATTACCAATAAGGTCCGTATATGTCCTTCTAGGGCGTCCCCTCCTGGCGTTTCCACTAACAACCGATCGCATATATTTTGGTCCTAAAATGGTTGTCGTCATCAAAAGGTTCGCTACCCCTGCACTCAAAGTACCAGGAACGCATTAGTAAATACTAAGTGTATGTTATTGGCAACAATTCATTGCCAGGTGTACAATTACGTGTTAGTTTAATTATATGAAATAATATGAGCATTTGTTGGCATAAAATTTTTTTAATTTTTTTTTTATTGCTTTGCCTCTGTCTAGGAATTATTCCTATATTACCTAGTACTATAGTCAAAATAGCAATAGTAGCCTGTGTCCTTATCCAGGACCCAGGCTGCCTGTTTGTATGCCGGACTATCCCTATTTTACAACGCGCCTAACATCTGACCTCCGCCACACAATAACTGGGAGACACTGCTACTCTAAGGTTAGACTGGTTGTCTGACTTTTGGGTTGCTGACACCCATAACGACTATCACAAATCTTCATATGACACCCGAGACCGACCACGGCGGTGTCTCGATGTGTGAAAAATGGTCTCCCATCCAAGTTTTGACCGCGGCAAGCGCTGCTTAACCTCGCAGATCGACCGATAGCTGTAGCTACAAGCCCCTCAACCGACTAACCGTTGTAATATTTAACGAGTTTTTTAATAACTAGTTTTTGAAAAAAAAAAACCTGTTTTATTATCTAGTGTGGTCTAGCGTGACCTCGATAATCTCGCGACCGGGCCCGACCTGTTTGAACAGTTATGCGAATTTGAAAATCAGTTATCGACTCATAAAATGATTAAATACCGGTATGTTCCTTTGTCTCTATAGCCCAACGACTAAAGCCCAGTAAAAAAGTCATAACATAATATAGCATCACGCCCGGATTCCACGAAGGGTTAGGCAGAGGGGCACTATTATAACACCCACATTTCGCCAAAATCAGGCGAGCCTATTGCCATCGACCGGGCACAGTTCCAGACTTCGTGCTGCTACTGAGAATTTCCATACAGAAAATCAAATAACACTTTGCCCGACCCGGGAATGAATCCCAGGACGTCCCGCTCAGCACTCGTGCTTGCGACCAATAGACCAAATCCAGTCCAGTGGAGTAGAGAGTCGGGTCGTTGAGCTCCTTAAAATAGGGTTGAGCTACATTATCACTGATGCAGGCGTTTCGGCAAAAACAGTGAAATCTATACGTGTTTTTTTTAGTATCACTCAATACTAAAATATTAAATTATAAATTTAATTATAATTATTATATACTAGCTTCCGCCCGCGGCTTCGCCCGCATTGATTACGAACCCGTGCATTTTTTCGGGTCACACGTAACGCCATCTAGCATCCTAAAGCAATTGTGACCGTCGAAAGTTATTGCTCTTTCCCCTGGAACAGTACTTTTTTCTGGATGAAAGGTACCCTATGTCCTTTTCTGTGGTCCTGACAACGTATATGCAAAATTTCATGGTGATCGGTTCAGTGATTTAGGCGTCAAAAGGTAACAAACAAACAAATATGTATACAGGTGATTTTTTAATCACCATCCAATTTCGTTCTATGGATTAAGTATCTTATTGAAAATGCACGGGTTCTTAATCAATGCGGGCGAACCCGCGGGCGAAGCTAGGGGTTTTCGGGGGCGAAATATTGATCTAAGTCTCACCTTTGAAAAACCGTTATCAGTAAAAAAAAGTAAAAGATTTTGTTCCAAATAAGCGGTCGATTGTCCAGTTAATTCTAAAACGTGTTAACGAAGATATAAAGGTTAACTCCGGTTAACCCGAGAACTAGAGATAACCTTTAATCTTATCACCGGCAAAATTGATTGAGTTATAGACATAATAACATATCATCACGCCTGTATTCTCCGAAGGGTTAGGCAGAGATGCACTATTGTAGCACCCACATTTCGCCGATGCCGTTATTTAGCCCCATGTAAAAGGGGGCGAGCCATCAGTCACAGTTCCATCTACCCCGACCCTTGCTCGAGCCAGCCCGCGCTGAGCCAGTAGTAATAAATCAAATGTCCCTAAATAATTACAATCAGATCCAGCAAGTCCTCTCTTGTCTGCCCCCCAGCAACGCCCTAAGCCGAGGTTCGAGTCCCACTATGGGACACCCTTAGCAGTGTTGCTTAGTATTATTTAATTTTCTCGGCTGGAGGCCCTTCTGGTCTCGCCATTTGCCCGGTTAAGCAGTAAAAGCTCCCTGAGCTAACTGCGAGAGAAAACTAAAAAAAAAAATACACAGTTCCAGACCGTGCTGTTACTGAGAATTTTTATACAGAAAAACCCCATAACGCTTTGCCCGAGCCGAGAATCGAACGCAGAATCTCACGCTTGCGAACACTAGACAATATAAAGATATGAGTAAACTAGATTTCCTAAAATCATTTTTCGTTTGTATTGGTGTCAAAAAAAACCAACGGTTTTACATATTTCAAATCGTAACTTGTTAAGTAAATTTGATGCAAATAACATGTTAATCGGTAACAGTAAAAGACAAGTCGAACGAGTAATTCGCACAGGAGCTATGCGCGCGCATACAGACGCATCGACCATTTTTTTCTTGGCAAATACAATTGTAACTAGTTGTGAAAAATACGCTGGAATGTTGGTTTGACCTCATTTTAGAGTGCGTTATTGTGTAACTCCAATAAAATGTCAAGTGGGCCGTTTAAACACTGTTTGGGGCGTCCTCTAGTCCAATCAGATGTGGACACTCTTCGAATTCTCCAAAACTCTTCAAACTTTGACAGTTGGTATCCATAGGCAGTCTAGATATCACCATTGCGGATTGTACCCCTAGTGTAACTTTCTTTTGACAAATTCGATTTACTACATCGAACGCGTTCGGCGCTCCGATTGGTCCGTTTCGTGCTCTCCATCAATCGGAGCGCCGAACGCGTTCGAAGTAGTAAATCGAATTTGTCAAAAGAAACTTACACTAGGGCCTCTGGCTTCTGGACAGAAGAGAACCTTCCACGTTTTATAGAAGAAATAAGAAAATGTATGTATATATACTAATTTTACTCTGACATTTTTTATTAATATATCTTACTAGCGACCTGCCCCGGCTTCGCACAGATGCAATTTACGATTTTCTTACAAAAAATCGATCCAGATTTCCGACTTTACCGATGGTATTTTCCAAAAAACAATCTTTTATACTTTTCTTGAGAATAAGTATGAAAAAAAACAAGATATACCGGTCGAGCCGTTCTCAAGTGATGCTCCGTCATACATGTGGCAATTGATTTTTATTTATAGCATCACACACATAGCATCCCGCCTCTATTCGCTGAAGGGTTAGGCAGAGGTGTACTATTATACGCCCACATTTCGCCGATGCTGTTATTGAGTCCTATGTAATAGGGGGCGAGCCTATTGCCATCTACCAGGCACAGTTCCAGACTCCGTGCTGCTACTGAGAATTTCCATACAGAATAATTAGCAGCTAAGAAGTCGCGCTTTTTAAAGTTGTATTTACATTTACATCCTATCCTACTAATATTATAAATGCGAAAGTTTGTGAGGATGGATGGATTGATCTTTGTTACTCTTTAACGCAAGAACGACTGAACAGATCTGTATGAAATTTGGCACAGAGATAGATTATAGTCTGGAATAGCACATAGACTAAGCACGCGGGCGAAGCCGCGAGCGGAGGCTTGTAAATAAACAAATTTCTACAGAGACAGAGTCACGAGACAGTTAATATAATAGTAGTATTATTTTTAGACTAATAACTGTTCGACTATTTGAATGAATGGTATTCAGTGTCCACTTGAATCCATGTGGAATGGATCATCGGAATAGTCTATTATTAACTAGCGACCCGCCCCGGCTGCGCACGAGTGCAATTTACTAATGAACAAAATGAGAAATTTCATACAAAAATACCATCCAAATTTCCGACATTTCCGGTGGATTTTCCAAAAATGTTCTTTCATACAAACCTCGTCCTGACAATTATGAACACAACAAGCAAAAATCAGTCAAATCGGTCGAGCAGTTCTCAAATGATGATTTCACATACATACGGCAATTGATTTTTATGTTTATCTGTTTTAGAAAGTGATAAATCAGATCCTGAACGCCTCAATTTTTTGCACCCTTCATAATAAATCCGAAGAATTTCATTTCATTCATTCATTTAATTCATTCACAGCTTTAATCCACCCACAGCTTCCTCAAAACGCCACCTCTTTCGTGTCATTTTTGTCAATAATTTTTCCGTCAAACAAACTCGTTGATTTCCATATATTTTTCTGAAATAAATAAAGGCGGTGCCATAATCGTAAACTGCTATATTTTATTATTATATTACAAAACTAGAAAGGGCAGGATGTGCCATCTCCCGGAATCCATCAAGAAAAAAGTGTTTTCTATAAATAAACTGACTTCCCGTTACAGTTCCTTAAACTGGACGATGAGAGAAGTACGTTTTTTGTTTTGCCGTTTCTTTGTTCACACGTTTTTGCCCGGCTTTGCCTGTCCAGAAATAGTTGTTGGTGTTCCAGGCTTGAATGAAATATTTCTTGTTGATTTATAAGTCCAGTGGTAGCACGCGAAAGAGGGTGAAGTCATGAGTTTGCTTCAAAGTCAAAGTTAAATATTTTTGTTTATCTGGGCCTTTACGGGCGCTTTTAAAACGTTATGATTCTAGTTGCGCGGTTTCAAAAGTGGGTTGGTCCTATGGAGAAGAGACTGGCAAGAAACTCCATAGACACTCTTTTCAAAAATTCACACTCTTCACATGCCAGAGCAAAGTGTTATTGAGTTTTTCTGTATGGAAATTCTCAAAATCCTGAAGTTTTGAATCGTGTTTGGTAGATAGCAAAATATGGGTACACGGTTCCCCTCTGGCTAGGGTTCCCAACCATACTGTTAAAAACAGTATTATACTTTTTTTTTTGGCTCATTAATACTTAATACAATTCTATAAAAAGAAATACATACATATATACAAAATACTGTTTTCATGACCGCTGGTTTTCGGAGCCTCATTTATTTTAATATTAACTTAAATTGTGGAGAGTCCTATGAATATTTTAAAAATGATAATAAATTGTGCAAGAAGCTCCAATAAATATGTTTTTAAAACGTCAAAAAAATAAAATATTGTTCGTTTTAGTTCTTCAACTTTAATATACTTTATTTCTCTTACAAAAAATTGGGAACCCAACCTCTGCCTAACCCTTCGGGGAATACAGGCGTGATGCTATGAAAATCTATCCTCCAGCCTTGCCAAAAGCGTATTTTGCTTCGTTCGGATACCAATAAAACTATCAAACCAATAACAATAAATGCATAACACGATTTCGTTCATAAATCAATGTTATTCCAAATCGTAAACCGTTGGAGTGTTGCCAGCACATTAAACTACCACAATCATAGCAAATGGTAGGAGATAGTAGTTATTAGTTTCTTTTATGATGAATTTTTAATTCACCCAACTGGTTTTGATGGCGTGGGAAGATTATGAGCCGGATTTTCATTTATGCCATAGAATTAATATGACGAAATAATGAATGGGTGCCGTCTGTTGAAACTGGTGGTCACCAGTGCCGGATGAACCACGTAATAAGAGTAGCAATTGCTACGAGCCCCGCGCCGGAGGGGGCCCCGCGTATCCAAGCCCGTCCACCTCCGCCAGAGCGTAATTTTTTAAGTGAAACTTATTAAAACATGGTATATTGAATTTACTTGATGTCACAAAAACGTGAAACGTTACACCTGTTTTCCGACTAAGACAATCCACGTCAGACAATCGGTAACCGATTATTTTGTTGGCGAAAATAAAACACAGAATTTCATACGGTAAACGTACAAGTTCTACAAAAAGTCACTTTATACTTAAGAGCCCATAGCAAATCAAGGGCCCCTCGACAGAATTTGCTACGGGCCCCGCGCTTGCTTTATCCGGCACTGGTGGTCACCGCGTAACGCTGTTGGTAATAGATATCCATTTTTCATTCATTCATTCGTTCATTCCTTATTCACAAATACCCAGACTCGGATTATCTGTTAGTCATGCAAATATTTGTTCCGTGCGGGAATCAAATCCGCGACACGTTGCAGTCGATCAGATCAACCTCTGCGCCAACAGTGCCTTTCTATCACTACACAGACAATGAAATTAAAAATTACAAATATAACATAACATAGCATCACGCCTGTATTCCCCGAAGGGTTAGGCAGAGGTGTACTATTTATACACCCATATTTCGCCGTTGCTGTTATTGAGTCTCATGTGGCGGGCGAGCCTATTGCTGTCTACCGCTGGTACTGAGAATTTCCATACAGAAAAACCCACTATCACTTTGCCCGACCCGGGAATCGAACCCAGGACCTCACGCTTAGCAGCTGCGCTTGCGACCACTAGACCAAAGAGGCAGTTAAAAAATTGCAATTATTTTCATATTATTCTTATTCTTAACACTGAAGTTTTATTCCTTAATTCATCACAAACTAGGTGTATTTATAAAAAAAAACGATCTCTGGATAAATTAATAAGAATACTGCGCAAGAGCACGTCGTATTTTGTTTACATTCCCACATGAAACGAGCCATCGTTCGTTCACTAACACTTTTTGATTTTATTTTTCAATGTCAACCATGTTGTTTTAACTCATTGACGTCAAACAACTTCCTTTAAAAAGCACTTACTGTTTGATTTGTTTGTGCTTAGTTAAATTATTAATGTTTACGCGAATAATTTAAAATATTTTTTCAATTGACCGTCTTATTTGTCTAGTGATCGCAAGCGCAACTGGGCGTGAAGTCCTGGTTTCGGTTTCCATGTCGGACAGTGTTATTGGGTTTTTCTGTATGGAAATTCTCAGTAGCAGCACGGAATCTGGAAGATGGCAATAGGCTCGCCCCCTATTAGATAGGACTCATTAGCATCGGCGAAAGGTGGTTGTAAAAAGTACACCTCTGCCTTACCTTTCAGGGAATACAGGCATCATGTTATGTTATGTAATGTTTCAATTTTATATTTCATTTGAAACAAAGAAAGATAAAATATTTTATTGCAACAGAACTAGCGTACAAAACAATAAATAGGTGGGTAATAAATTAAACAAAAAAGAATTCATTGCACGCCGTAGCTGCGACAACGAGGCTAACACTCAGCGTGATGTTGTGTTGTGACGTGAGCCTCAACACAACGCTGGTTTTCAGTGCTAACCCCAAGTGACGGACAAAGGTGAAACTAGCAGAATTAATAAGCAATTGATAAAAATTGTTCTACAATATAAGAAATAAACAAATTTGATGTCGCGACGTGTGTTAGCTCGTGAGGGTGTTTCACGCCCTTTGAAAAGATTGGCCAGTAACTGATTTCACATCAGGGCTAACTGTCCAGGTTCTCTATACGTACCACTCCTCTCTAAGCAGCTTTGAGCTTCAATTTTGTGCGAGAAAACTTAATTCTTCACAATTAGCAGTTCTCGAACGCAAGTCTCAATAAAAATACAAACAAAACACTATTTTTTAAGTAATTTAATTAGAGTATTGAATTTGATGATAAGGCAACGAAGAATGGCAGACAAGAAATTATCTAAAAAGTTTTTATTTATGTTGAGACAGGTTTATGAACAATATTTTTTTCTTTAAGCATTTTTAAATAAGATATCGCTAGACAAAAAACTCTTGAATAACAAATCCATAATCAATAATACCAGGACACCATAGTTCACCAAGAGTTCAATTCAAAAACCGAACTATGGTCCACAGACAAATATAAACGGGTAATAAAAATGTGCATGTGTGTGTGGATCAGACATTCTGAATTTAAAACCGGATGGGCGGATGCTATGCGACGCGTCTTTCCGTTAGATCAGCTGTTATTAGTAAAGTAGAGATGTCCTCATCTGCGTAATTTATCGATATAATTTCGGTTTTATTGGGGAATTATGTCGGACGGGTTTCCGATTTATGAGAATGTGACATTTTATCAATTTATAACTGTCAGTGGATATGCGCATGCTCGAATATTCGTTGAGAAATTATCGGATTAGTGTCATCGAATAGATAGATTAGGTTGGAAACTCAGTTTACTTCTCGACTAAAAGTAAATTAAATATTAGAGATAAGTACTCGTACTGCCTAATGTTTGTTGACAGTGACAGCTTCGTGTATCGGTGCTCCATCAGACAGTGACAGAAGATTTTCATGAGATGAAACCGATAGTTTAATATAAGCCCTCATCTTTATGAAAACAAATATATTTATCGCCTTGATTCTATTCCTGTTATATACGACGATATTGCGAAAGGCAAGCCGATGAAACGTCCAATATTTCATTCACATTTCCACATTCATATTAAAAAAAAAAAATAGAAAAATATTTTGACAGTCTTGCTATAAAAGTTTTATATTTATTTATAATCTGTGATTGCGACACGCCGCACGCCGCGTGTGATCGCCACGCGTTTCTTAGTGCGTAGTAAATTACGCGCTGACTGTTAAAAATAGATTTTACGCGTATATTTCTTTTTAAAACTAATCGATTATTGACACGTCACGCGTGGTAATGATTTATCGATCATTTAATTATTAATATGCTTTGCACTCGGTCCTTATTTTATAACATTGGTCAAGTGGTCGGCAACGCGACGGCTGAGCGTGAGGTCTGGAATTTGATTTTCGGGTCAGGGAAAGTGTTATTCAGTTATTCTTTATATAAACTAGTACTGTATTTTTAGTAGTAGAGTAGTGTTTGGAGCCATACTCTCATTTGGGACTCAATACCTAACGACGGCACGGGAGTACTACTGGGCATTCTCGCCGTAATATTTTTTTTTCCTGAAATGCTGGATCAAAAATACCAGTACAATATAGTTAACAAAGAGTTGAATTAAAAAACTCAAAAGACGAAGTTATATGAATAATAAAACAGGTTAGACCTAAGTCCACCACGCCTGATGCAGTCGGACTTCACACACGATCGACAACTCCTTATGGAGCCCTCTCGAGTATGCCGGTTTCCTCACGATATTTTACTTCACCAATCATCAAATCCTTATCCGAAAAAATCTCGAAATTTCGGAGGCCCAGTTTACAGCTCTGAACAATTATAAACAGTACATCTAAAACAATTGATTGCAACACAATTGTGGCATGTACCGTGACTGCCACGTGTACTCTAACGCGTACTCTATGCACAATACGAAACGTGTCGTGACGAAAATAAGTCACATTTGGCAGGCCGGTGATTTAGTGCTAAGGTGAGACAGGATTACTGGAAGTGATTATGTTGGCTCCTTGATCTTGTAAATTCGAGGCACTGCTTGATTCGTAGGTCAAAGAAGATCTCGTAATTTCTTAAGCTTTAACATGTTTTAGAACAATATTTATATTGTAGGCCATTAAGATTTGAATTACTATTAATAATTTAACTCATTACTGCCCCACTGCTGGGCTTAATCAGTTTCTTAGAATGAGAAGGGTAGTTCACCCCGCTGTAATGCGTCCACCATCGAGAACTTTATGGAGCCCTGTCAGGGCTACAGGTTTCCTCACGATATTTTCCTTCATCGTTAACGCAAGTGTTCGAACTCAGACCTTGTTGCATGGAGGAGAAAAGTTTAATCGCTAGATTGTAACTGCTTTAAAATAATATTCAACAAAAACTCGACTGTTAAGAAGGTCTCACAGTAAACCTAGTATTATAGAAAAAAGTATTATCCAATTATTTTGTAATAAGAAACCGGAATTAACATTCATTAGCTTGATATTTTGATCAGTACCAATTTGTCTATCCAATTACACCAACGAATAACTACTTAATTATATTAATTAACTTCTAACGTAAAATTAATAGCTTCGAGGAACTTATAATGCAACAAAACCGTAAAGCAACAACAATATATCTTCAATCGATAAACATCGATATCAGTTACATCGCTAAACTTTCGCTGCGCGCGCACCTTTATTTATTACCGTCAATATATTTAAAGGTAAAGCTTTTCATGGCAAAGATCCGTTTGAAATACTGGCCGCATAAAACTTGTGTATAGTATCTAAATCAATCTAATAAGTATCTCCAATTATATTATTTTAAAATAACATAACTGAATTAAAAAAATGAACTGAAGTTTGGGTATAGGTGTAGTATTGTCCATCGGCATTTCGGATATCCTTTTATTGTCTCCAAAGTAATAGAGGGTGAGCCTGTTGCCAGCTAGAAGTACGATTCCAAACTCCAGGCCTGTTACTAAAAACTTCCATACAGAAAAACCCAACCAACCCAGGACTTCAAAAGACGCGCTTGCTCGCACGTGAAATCAATAACAACATCGGCGAAATGTAGATATACAATAGTACGCCTCTGCCTAACCCTTCGGGGAATACAGGCGTGATACTATGTTCTGTTATGTTTATGTTAATATTCCTCAAAAACAAAAATAATAATAAACCGTAAACAAACAAGTAGCAACAGCCCTACTCTCAGTGCCGGATTAACCACGTAGCAAGAGTAGCAATTGCTGGGGGCCCCGCGCAGAAGAGGGCCCCGCGTATCCAAACCCGCCAACCTCCGCCTGAGCGTATGATTTTTTGAGTGAAATTTATTAACACGAGGTATATTGAATTTCCTTGATGTCACAAAAATGTGAAACGTTACACCTGTTTCGCGACTAAGACAATTCACGTCAGACAATCGGTAACCGATTATCATGTTGACAAAAATAAAACACAGAATTTCATACGGTAAACGCACAAGTTCTACAAAAAGTCACTTTATACTTAAGAGCTCATAGCAGATCAAGAGCCCCTCGATAGAATTTGCTACGGGCCCCGCGCTTGCTTAATCCGGCAATGCCTACTCTACTATCGATATAAACCGATTAAATAAATCACTACGGCACATCTCTATAATTCACTTTCCCTAAATATACCTCTACTAATAAACACAGATTACAGATGAGAATATATTTAGTCGAGACAGTGACCTTTGGTTTTTATAGCCGTATATGCGCATGCGGCGTTTCTATTTGTTCTACAAAAGCTTGTACGACTCTGAGAACAGAATATACGATATAGCTTTTGCTTGTGATTATGTCTGTGTGGCTTCTGAGTTTTTTTGATCCAATCTTTGATATTCGTTGCACTCTTGATGATCTCTTATGATCTACTCATGGCACAAAATTTACCCTAAGGGTCCCCGAAGGGTTAGGCAGAGGTGGACAATTGTACACCCACATTAACTGTTATTAAGTCCCATGTAATAGGGGAGGAGCGTATTGCCATCAACCGGGCACAGTTCCGAATTTCGTGCTACCACTGACAATTTCTATACAGAAAAACCCAATATCCATTTGCCCGAACCGGGAATCGAACCGAAGACCTCACGCTCAGCAGTCGTGCTTGCGTCCACTAAACCAATAAGGCAGTAAAAACCTCAAATAAAATGTACGTAAATAGCAAATACGGTAGATGACTACTAGTCATCTGAGTTACTTTTTATGAACTGTCAAAAACGACGACCATTTTGTTCTAAAAATGTTTGGAATACAAAAGCGTGACGTCATAGTTTTGCATTGCAATTCACATACTTATTGTGTGATTTTGATATTTTAAAAATTCAAAATGCCAATGATATGCAAGAGATTAAGTTCTACTGAGTTTTTAGAAGGTAAAATTATTTACCAAACAAGAATTCAGAATTTATTTTTGATGCAGTCATCTAGCCTATTTAACCGCTTGTTCTTGGTAAATATTTTATGCTTGGATACATAAAAATGTATATATATATTTATTTAGCGTTTACGCAGCTATTATGTGTAAAATTTCCAAAAACAATCACTATTTTTAACATTTTCAAACTACGCGTTATTAAGAATTTCTTGACAAAAACTCTATAACATCTTCCCAACCCGGCAATCAAACCAGTGTGGATAGGAGAGTGAGACTCGCGCTTGTTGCCACAAAACCCATGAGTATTTTCATCACGTAATTCCAATTTTTTTTAAAATCGCTCTACACTAGGATTTCTGCTGTGTCGTGGCTACAGTTTACAAACATACATGTCACATGCACACACAACCAGACCCGAAACAACTATCTGTTGTAGATCATACAAATATTTGTTTTGTGTGGGAATCGAACCTCCGACATCTAGCGCAGAAAGCTAATCACTTAGCCACTGCGCCAACCATGTCGTTTAATATGTCTAACGGAATACAGTATCAAAAGGACACAATCTATATATCAAATTAGGGCCCTATTTTGAGCAGTTTACAACCAATTTACCCAGATATTGGTTCCGTTCAGTTGAACGATTGCCAACACTAATAATGCCCGACCTTGTCTGTTGTTTACGAGTCTTCCGTGCCTATCCTCTTTATGTAACGAGCGAGATGATAGGTTTAGGGAACTGATTATGATATAATCAATATAATAATAGCTGACTTTTCTTTTAAAGATCATAAATCATGATGTTGTCTGTCCTGATTTGTTGCATAAAGTGTATTTTAATGTGCCATCTAAATCCGCTTCAATCCTCCCCTTTGTATTCCTAATGCATCAACAAATTATAGGAAAAATAATTACCTAGTACGTGCAAACAGAAGTTTTAATAATCTATGTAAACAGCATGATAATGATCCCTCTATCATCATCATCATCATCATCATCAGCCAGAAGACGTCCACTGCTGAACGAAGGCCTCCTCCAAGGGAGGGATTTGCCATAATCCCCACGCTTGGCAGGCGGATTGGGGATTGCAGTGGATCACCGATTAGTAAGAGGACGCTGCTGCCCATCCTCCGGTGTCTGGCCGCAGTTTTAGGACGTACCCGGGTCACTCCGGGATCCCTCTATAACTAGTGTGTATTCGGCAAGAAAGAAAAAAAAATGTATTTAAAATAATTGCTAGCTGTAATTCTTCCATGTACTAAATAAATAATTTTATGTTAGTATATATTTTGAAGGACACAGTGAGAAGAGCTCAGAGATAAAAAGTTACCAAGGTTATTGGTCGATCTGCGAGGATAAGCAGCGGTTGCCGCGGTCAGTCCTTAGATGGGTGACTATTTTTCACACATCAAAACCCCTCAATGCTTCGGAAAGCACGTTAAGCAGTTGGTGCCGGGTGCCATGTGGAAACTTATGACAGTCGTTACGGGTGTCAGCATCCCAAAATGTCGTACAACCAATCCAACCTTTGAGTATCAGTGTCTCTGAGTAACTGGGTGGCGGAGCTCAGATGTCAGTCGCGTTGTAAAGTACTGATATTCAGCCGCAACCGGTTAGACTGGGAGCCGACTCTAATGTAGTTGGGTAAAGGTTGGTAGATGATAAAAAGAGAAGAAAGAAATAATGAGATCGTTGCGATTTGAAAGAAGATTGACAAAGGTAGAGAAATATATACTTCGTTGGTTTGGTCAAGTAGAAAGGATGGATGAAAGGCAATTAACGGAAGGGTTTTTTTTAAATATACTTTGCCCCACATTAGGATTTCTCCTGTATCGTTGGTACAGTTTACAAACATATGTACATGTCACATGCACACACAACCAGACCCGAAACAACTGTCTGTAGATCGAAACAAATATCTGTACATCATACAAATATTTGTTCCTCGGGGATCTAATCCGTGACACGTACGCCAAAAAGCTAATCGCTTAGCCACTGCGCGAACCGTGTCGTCAAATTATAATGCGATTGTTGGGCTTCTGAACCTGACTGATCTATGCCCCTACCTATTATAGCATTTTAAGGCTTCTATCTATTGTGATAACTGTCATAGTTCTTTGTATGACAATAGGGGCGGTTTGCTTTTTGAGGCATGAGGAATATCGATATATTTTTCTTTTTTTAAATATGTTATACCGAAAGTTGACAAGACCGCATAGAATCTTTGTAGGGCTTGTACGTATACGAGTATGCGCGCGTTTCTATTTGTTTTACAATTTTTTTACGATTCTGAGAACAGAATCCTATGTTTAATATTAAAACGAAATATAATATTAAAATTGACGACACGGTTGGCGCAGTGGCTACGCGATTAGCTTTCTGCGCTACGTGTCGCGGGTTCGATCCCCGCACGGAACAAATATTTGTATGATCTACAGATAAATGTTCTGGGTGTTTGTGTATGTGAATATATGTGTTTGTAAACGCACCCACGATACAGGAATTATTCCTAGTGTGGGGCACCGTTTTTAAAAAAAATAAATAAAAAAAGTATGCGAAAGTAAGTTTGTTTGTTACCTCTTCACGCCTAAACCACTGAACCGATCATTATTAAATTTTGCTTATACGTACTCAGGGGTATAGAAAAGGACATAGGGTACCTTTCATCCAGAAAAAAAGTACTGTTCCGGAGGGAAAGAACAATAACTTTCGACGGTCACAATTGCTTTAGGACGCTAGATGACGCTACGTGTGACCCGAAAAAATGCACGAGTTAGTAATCAAAACGGGCGAAGCCGCGGGCGGAAGCTAGTACCTACACGATATAGCTTTTGGGAATTATATTCGTGCGGCTTCGGAGTTTTTTTTTTTAATCTAATGTAGCGGTACATACTGCCCGAAAACCGTGTGGTTTTAGTCTGTAAAAGTCTAACATCCCCCGTCGCCTTCCCCAGGGCGGCGCGTAAGCGCGTAATTACCACACGTAAAAAAGAGTGGGTTTAGAAAAAAAGAAACCTTTATTATTTTTCAGTGTTTTGTAAATGAATCTTTACACAAATCATTACATAAATTGGTGGATTGTTTACATTGTAAGATTATTACACAATACTTGTATTTTCGTTACATGACATACTTATCTATTGCCAAGATTTTTTTACGTGAAATACCTGTAAAATAAATATAGATGGTTTTATGTATGACTCAGACATTCAATGGTCAAGTGTACAGACTACCGATATTTATTACTGTGGGTACCTTTAAGTACATCTCTGAATAGCCCTAATTATATTAACTAATATCTAAAATAATGTAAAAATTAGATATATTTTTGCGATAAATCTGAAAAACATAAATTGATTTTAGATAAACATTTTATATCAAGTACCAGGATTACATAAATTAGTAGAGTTTGTTTATTCAAGTCTTAAAGCGACGTACCTATTCAAAGATACTCGTATCATATTTTTTTGTAAATGGAACACTTTATCACGCTCCAGGCTATAAACGTTCGAAAATTAAATAAAGATAATATAACCAACATGCCTCCTTTCACAACTATTCTCAACAACATTCTAATATTTATAGGCGTCAATCAAAGAATAAAAAATAAAAAAAATACCGCAAACTGCACCAAATCAACCGCTATACATAAATATTTCCAACGCCATCGTTTACAGTAAATATACACCGCAAACAGTCGGTGGGACGTCGCCGGGCCAGGCGGTCATGACAGAAGCCGGCCGCCATGTTTAATTTCTTCAAGAGAAAAGGCGGGAAACCCGAGGCCGCGCCGGCGCCAGCCGACGACGCCCGAAAATTCCCGAACCCCGACCATACAAAATTAACATCAGTTACCGCGCGCGCGCAACGAAACGACACAGAACCAAACGAAAAATTCAACACAATACGGAAAGATGTAGTGAATTTATTGTTACCTGAAACTGATTACAATAACCAGAAAACTGGCGTCGGAGCTATACTGCAGATTATGGCGGGGAAAAGGAAGCGGGGTAAGCGAAGAAACGTGAGGACCGAGTCTTGCCGAATCAGCCCCTTGAAAGAGACGAATGTATTGCAAAGGAGCAACTCAGACTGTAAGGTGAATGACGCAGTCGTTCCCACACAAGCCAAAAATAATACAGACGACGCGGAGTTCGTCAAGGCTCTAGTACTGCAGAAATTTTCAAAGAGCAACGATAACAAGGAACACGTGTCTCTAGTGTACGTGAACGAGCCAGATTTGGAAGAAAAAAAACATGCAGAGGCATTACTGCGGGAGATCGCGCGCACTATAGACTGTACAGTTGACAAATTAAATGAAAACAAACAAATGGGAGGTACAGATAGCAAAGTTGATAAAAGCGAGCCTCTCTACGAAAGTATCGATGAACGAAATATAAGTTATAGAAATGAACTAAAAGGTGAATTGGATAAACTTTTGAATGCCGACGCGGATTGTGATAGTGCGAAAGCCGAAGACTCTCCGGGAATTTCGAAAAAATCAAATTTGAAGCCTCCAAAATCTGACGGTGAAGGATGCTCAGATGACGACCGTTCTGACTGCGGCAAGAAGAGGGTTACATTCAGAAAACACATAATCTTCGACGATGGGGAACAGCAGACGGATGAAGAAGTCGGCTCCTCTTTTGAATCTCTTTCTTCCGAAGACGAAGAATATTTAGAAGACGCTGACGACATAATTTTTGCTGATAACACTACAGTTATAAACGTCAATGAGAGTGACAATGAAAACGAATCAGTGACGATTAAAGTTGAAAGTCCTGAGACTTTAAAGAGAATTTCTAGTGATAACAGTGATAGTGGCTTCATAGAGATAGGGGATAAGAGTGAAGTGACAGACAAATGTGAGGACTGTGGTGAAAGTGAGAGTGAATGTGAAGGTGAAGTGAGTGGGAGTGAGACTGAAGAAGAGATTATAGAGGAGATCATAGAAGAAGTCAGCATATGCGAGCCGTTTGTGATAGAACCCAGTGAAGCGAAGCATTCGGATGATCAGTAAGTTTTTAATTTCTTAAATACTTTAAGTGACCACGAGTTTGTGCATGTGACATGTATGTTTGTAAACTGTACCCACGATACAGGAGAAATCTTAGTGTGGGGCAAAGTTATAAAAAAAAAAAAAAAGCGAGGCCATTGGTCTAATGGTCGCAAGCGCAACTACTGAGCGTGAGGTCCTCGGTTCGAATCCCGGGTCGGACAAAGTGTTATTGGGTTTTTCTGTATGGAAATTCTCAGTAGCAGCACGGAGTGTGGAACTGTGCCCGGTAGATGGCTATAAGCTCGCCCCCTATTACATGGTACTCAATCGACATTGGAGAAATTTGGGTGAACCAATAGTACACCTCTGCCTAACCCTTCAGGGAATACAGGCGTGATGCTATGTTATGTTATGTATAAACATATCGACTGTGAACTGGCAACATGTCCTATCTCGATTTTATATTATATTATTTATTCTAAATTATTTCATACCCGGCAGCGCGGTAAAAAGCATATTTTACTTCAATCAAAATTAGACGCCAAAATCGAATTAATTCAATTTGTACTAACATCGACCGCGTTGTATGCATAACGCGGTCGTCGATAGTTTCTTCTTAATCCTGTAATGTTGTCAAAAATGAGATAGTACCAGTTGCCAGTTCACAGTCGATATATTTGATAATGTTTTGCGCTAAATATTCAACATACGCTGGAATTTAATTAAATGTTTAAGAGATTGTAAAGCCTTATATTTATTACCTACTAGCTTCCACCCGCGGCTTCGCCCGCGTGGTTTACGAACCCGTACATTTTTCCGGGATAATAAGTAGCCTATGTGCTAATCCAGACTATAATCTATCTCTGTGCCAAATTTCATCCAGATCCGTTCAGCCGTTTTGGCGTGATTGAGTAACAAATATCCATCCATCCTGACAAACTTTCACATTTATAATATTAGTTACCTATTACTTATTAGTAACGCTTGGGTAGTTATTAGTAAACTAGCGACCCGCCCCGGCTTCGCACGGGTAGCAGAGCATATACGCCTCCATTGTTTTCTTCTGAAACGATGCTCTAATTTAATTTAATAAGGATATATTTTAAAAGGATATATAACTCTATGACTGCTTCATATGTCTAGTGATCGCAAGCGCAACTACAGAGCGTGAGGTCCTCGGTTCGATTCCCAGGTCGGGCGAAGTGTTATTGGGTTTTTCTGTATGTAAATTCTCAGTAGCAGCACGGAGTGTGGCACTGTGCCCGGTAGATGGCAATAGGCTCGCCCCCTAGTACATGGGACTCATTTACAGCTTTGACGAAATGTGGGCGTAGAAGTACACACAAAGCCAGACCCGAAAAAACTATCAGTTAGATTATTTAAGTATTGTTTCGTGCGGGAATCGAACTCGTGACACGCAACAAAAAATGTTAATCGCCTAGCCACTGCGTCTACCTCCAATGGCCAATAAAAATAAAAGAAATTTAAAAGAGGTTCTTTGTGCTCGGGGCCTATTTTATGAGGGTTGGTTTTGGTTTGGCATAACTCCTTTCTCGACTTTTTAGACTCCTACACATCAGCCATAGAACAATCTAAACCATTGTTTCACATTTGGATTCAAACCCACGACCTGCCATTCATAATAGCCGCATCACTGCTTAATATTGCTCGGCATTGCACCGATACACTCCAATTATCACAGTTAATTTACCATTTTATCACTAGTAAACACACTGATTTCATCAACACGCCATACGAGCCAAGAAACGCAACAAAACGACAGTTATATTAATAACTACTTATTTATAAACATTCGGAAAACGAGAAAAACGTTTCATCTATCAGATGTTTAAACAGGACACTAGGACTGCAGCGAATATTATGATTTGCAGAATGAAAGTACTTTTGTAATAATAGCAAACAAAGAAAGAAATTAAATAATTTCCCCGTTAGTCATATATTTTTTATGTCAAAAGAACGCCAAATTGGGAGTCTGCGACGTCAAAAAAATAATCCTAGAACTCGATTGCAGCGCCATCTACCGGGTCTAAGGGTCTAAACGATCTAGGGACCCACTCAAACACACACAAGAAATTTCATCAAAATCAATCGCGATTAACGTACGGCAATTGATTTTTATATATAGATGGATTAAAAACGGAATATCATTTATTATCTTGGTATTTACATGAAGGGCTCATAGCTACTGCGCAGATCAGTCGATCTGCGAGGTTAAGCAGCGCTTGCCGCGGTCAGTCCTTGGATGGGTGACCATTTTTCACACATCGAGATACCTCTGTGCCTCGGAAAGCACGTTAAACAATTGGTCCCGGGTGTCAACAGCCCAAAAAGTCTGACAACCAGTCTAACCTTAGAGTATCAGTGTCTCCTACTAATTGTGTGTCGGAGATCAGATGGCAGTCGTGTTGTAAAATACTGATATTCAGCAGGATCTGGTTAAACTAGAAGCCAAAGAATGCAATAGTTTGCAGAATGAGAAATTTGGAATCCGCGCGGACAAATTCACGTGCAAAAGCTATCTAAAATTTATTTTTAAGGCATGTAAATATTTATCTGAACGCCGAAATCGAACACGCGACCTTGAATGCGGACGCTGTTTGGAACTTGGGAATATGAACTGACTAGCTTCCACTCGCGGCTTCGCCCGCGTGGTTTACGAACCCGTACATTTTCCCGGGATAAAAAGTAGCCTTTGTGCCATTCCAGACTATATATAATCTATCTATGTGCCAAATTTCATCCAGATCCGTTCAGACGTTCTGGCGTGAAAGAGTAACAAAGATCCATCCACCCATCCATCCTCACAAACTTTTACATTTATAATATTAAGTAGGATTTAACTTCTTTCCGAGTTTTCAGTACATACTTAACATCATCATCTGCCTTTTCCCAAATATGTTAGGGTCAGCTCCCAGTCTACCAATTTTTGGGCTCGAGAGACTCTGAGATTAGACCTGGTTGTCAAACTTTTTAGGCTATTGACACCGGTAACGACTGTCATAGGTATTCGTATGACACCCAGAACCGACTCGTTAAAGTGCTTTCCAAAAAACGGCGGGGCATTGATGTGTAAAGCCACAACAGTCACCCATCCAAGAACTGACCGCAGCTAAGGCTGCTTAACCTTGCGGATCGACCGAACTGTTTACATGTTCTTTAGATATTGTAGTTTGTATCACTACATATCCTACTAATATTATAAATGCGAAAGTTTGTGAGGATGGATGGATGGATGGATAGATGGATGGATGGATGGATCTTTGTTACTCTTTTACACCAGAACGGCTGAACGGATCTGGATGAAATTTGGCACAGAGATAGATTATAGTCTGGAATAGCACATAGGCTACTTTTTATCCCGGGAAAATGCATGGATTCGTAATCCACGCGGGCGAAGCCGCGAGCGGAAGCTTGTATTATTATAAATAAAACAAAGTCCCCCACCGCGTCTGTCTGTCTATCTGTCTGTCTGTTCGGGATAACCTCAGAAACTACTGATAACGGATTTGCATGCGGTTTTCACCAATAGACAGAGTGATTCATGAGGAAGGTTTAGTTGTATAATTCGTTAAGGTTGAAATAAATTGGCTGAAATATGACGATGATAGTTGAAGATGTCAGAAAAAATCATGCCGACTGGGAGCTTTACTGGCGTGCGCCGAGTAAATGCTCGACGTAACAGGCTGATACGACACTACGACAGAAAAAAAATGAAGGCGTATATGCTCTGCTACCCGTGCGAGGCCGAGGCGGGTCGCTTGTATATAATATAATGGTTTTCGATAACTGTTTTTAATGCGCTTTCCTGAGGCCCTAGTGTAAGTTTGTTTCGACAAATTCGATTTACTACATCGAACGCGTTCGGCGCTCCGATTGGTCCGTTTCGTGTTCTCCACCAATCGGAGCGCCGAACGCGTTCGATGTAGTAAATCGAATTTGTCGAAACAAACTTACACTAGGGCCTCTGTTATGCTTTGGGACAAAATATTTTGTTGATTTCCTTCTGCTTTATTCTCGACAACACGACTGGCGTAGTATTGGCTTTCTGCACTACGTGTTATGAGTTCGATTCCCCTTTTAAACAAATATTTAGAAGGCTTACAAATAGTTGTTTCCTGGGTTTGTGTGCATGTACAATTTTTTTTTTTTTTAATAAGATGCCTCATTGTTCTTGTGGTCGTAAGCGCGACTGTTGAGCGTGAGGTCCTCGGTTCGATTATCGGATCAGGCAAAGTGTTATTGGGTTGTTCTGTATGGAAATTCTCAGTAGCAGCACGGAGTCTAGAACTTTGCCCGGTAGCTGGCAATAGGTATCGGCGAAATATGGCTGAAGATACAATAGTACACCTCTGCCTAACCCTTCGGGGAATACAGGCGTGATGCTATGTTATGTGACTCCTTGAAGCTGAAAAGCAACATTTATAATACAAATATTATTTACTAGCTTATAGCCTATGTGCTATTCCAGACTATAATCTATACCTGTGCCAAATTTCATCCAGATCCGATCAGCCGTTCTGGCGTGAAAGAGTAAAAAAGATCCATCCATCCATCCATCCTCACAAACTTTCGCATTTATAATAGTAGAAGGATAGGATATCATACCACAATATAACACAGAAATCAAAAAAACATGTTATTTCACTGGTATTTTAGTAACTTGTAAAATATCTGAAAACATGTAAAGTTTACTCAGAATATACAGTCATGTTTCCTCTAGGAAACTGAAATCATAATATTATTTACTAGATTCCGCCCGCGGCTTCACCCGCGTTGTTTACGAACCCGTACATTTTACCGGGATAAAAAGAGTAGCCTATATGCTATTCCAGACTATAATCTATCTCTGTGCCAAATTTCATCTAGACCCGTTCAGCCGTTCTGGCGTGAAAGAGTAACAAAGATCCATCCATCCATCCATCCATCCATCCTTCCTCACAAACTTTCACATTTATAATATTAGTAGGATTAGTCGGATTATCGACAACCATGATTTAAACGAGCGAGTCCCCCAAACGAACTTTCTTTGTTTCAAATTTAGAAGCACATGACTCAAGCGTCGGTTCGTGCGTCAAACGCCAATATGGCGGCCTTCAAACGTCAAATATACGCGCGTAAATATATTAAAGTGTAATTAAATTTGGGTGTCAATATAAAAGGGTTTTTGGATTTTCCTGTTAGAAAATTCTGTGTATCAGCGCGGTGATTGGAAATGTGCCCGGTAAATGGCAATAGGTTTATGCGGTGAAATGTGGGAAAGCCTCTTTTTAATCCTTAGGGATTCAATACTTACAAGCGTTATGTCAATATACATAATTGCCATTTTCCTTTAAAAAAATAATCTGAAGTCTTTTTTTTTTTACATTCCCTCTCAATAGGATTAAATCCCTTTTAGGGGCTCGTAGCTACCTCGCAGATTGACCGATCTGTATGGTTAAGCGCTTGCCGTGGTCAGTCTTTGGATGGGTGACTATTTTTCACAGATCGAGACCCCTCCGTGCGTCAGAAAGCACGTTAAGCAGTTGGTCCCGAGTGTCATATGAAGACCTATGACAGTCGTTACGGGTGTCAGTAGCCCAAAAAGTCTGACAACCAGTCTAACCTTAGTCTTAACCCTTCTCCTTAAGCAAAGAGGCCCATGCCCAACAGTGGGATATTTATTAAAACATGTAATTATTAGATATGTCTGATTTGAAACAGAAGTTACAGAAACATAATTGTACATTGCACATCGCCATTTGAAACGGAGGTAGCCTACATTAAAATTCCAGTTCATATATATAAATAATTTCAAAGTTAGCCAGATGCACTTAAACCTAACATAAATAAATCCAGCCACTAACCCAGGCAAGGTTGTCTGGCTGAATGTTTCAAGTGGGGAATTAAATGTTCTAATATTAGGAGGATATGTTCTACTATGAAATTATATTGAATAGTTTGGATACTAAACCTGCGCTTGAGCAGTTGATCTACAATGTTGCTAATATTATAAATGTGAAAGTTTGTGAGGATGGATGGATGGATGGATGGATGGATGGATCTTTGTTACTCTTTCAAACCAAAACGGCTGAACGGATCTGGATGAAATTTGGCACAGAGATAGATTATAGTCTGGAATAGCACATGGGCTACTTTTTAACCCGGAAAATGTACGGGTTCGTAAAACACGCGGGCGAAGCCGCGAGCAAAAGCTAGTATTTTTTATAGGTTCTCTAGCTTACATGTCCAACAAACAGAATGGTTCTTCATGTTCTTTCTCTTAGTATTTATTTGATAAAACCTACATTGTTCTCTCATAGTTCTTCCACATCATGTACTTAACAAGACTGTTCAGAAATTTGAATTTTTAAAAGAGTATCTATGGAGTTTCTTGCCGTTTCTTCTCCATAGGACCAACTTTTTGGAACCGTGTAACTTAAGTCCTATTCACGTTTTAAAAGTGCCTGAGATGGGTTTATTTGAAATATTACAATTCTATTATATTGCTGTTTAAATCTAGCCACCTTTACTGTGTGTTTAGTTTAATTTCTGATATCATGTACGTGCGTAAAGGGAAATAACATTTACTCGAAATTTATTCTCAAAATTATACGACCCGGATACGTCTTAAAACTGCGGCCAGACACCGGAGGACGGGCAGTAGCGTCCTCTCACTAATCGGTGAGCCACTGCGATCCCCAAGCCGCCTGCCAAGCGTGGGGATTATGGCAAACCCCCCCCTTGGGGGAGGCCTTCGTTCAGCAGTGGACATCTTCTGGCTGATGATGATGATGATTCTCAAAATTAGAAGCCTAACCGCCGTACCCGAAATAGGCTTGGAGAATATACTGGGATCCTAACACAACGTAAATATAATACCCAACTAAATATTTCTCTATTTTCACAGGAAGACGCTGGTATCTCAAGAGTCCAAGTTCCAGTCGCAAGTCGCGGCGCTGACAGAGCTCGCCGACAGCAGATGTGACGAGGCCGAGAGGGCCAGAGAGCTTATCTCGGCCTTCAGGAAGGAGATCGAGGAGAAGGACCAGGAAATCGACCGTGAGTTTCAACAGCATATTATTTATTAGCAGTTCTTTATTCTTACAAAATCTTTGTCCCACACTCAAAGTCAAAGTCAAATATTATTATTTCGAGAAGGCCTTTACAGGCTCTCGCAAGACATTGTGATTCTAGGTGCACAGTTCCAAAGTAGGGGTAGGTCTTATAAAGAAGAGACTGGCAAGAAACTCCATAGATAATCTTTTAAAATAATAGTTTTATACTGGGTACAATCTTTAACAGTAAAGACTATGCGAGTACAATGCAAGCCAATGTGCGCAAAACCACTAGGAATTATTCCTGTATCGTGAGTGCGTTTACAAACACAAATATTCACATGCACAAATACCCAGACGCTGAACAATTATCTGTAGGTCGTACAAATATTTGTTCGGTGCGGGAATTGAAATTACGATAAGTAGCGCAGCAGTCGATCGCTCAACCACTGCGCCAAACATGTCATCAACTTGGCCTAGTGGTCACAGCTGCGGCTGCTGACTGCAGGGGCGGCTGTAGCCCACGAAGCGCCCGGGTGCAAGAAACAACCTGGAGCCCTCTAGTACGCTCACGATCAAAATGTCCTCAAAATTCGGTAATTGTGTAATAATAAATGACTACTTTCCGCCCGCGGCTTCACCCGCGTGGAATAGGAGCTCTCACGGTTTATTTTCTAAATTAAAACAATGCGCTGTTTTTGTATCTAAGTCCTTCGAGACGCTGCGGCGCCCCCTGAGACTGTGCGCCCGTGTACACTGCACACGCTGCACCATAGGTAAAGCCGGCCCTGGCTGAATGTGAGGTTTTGCTCCCAGGGTCGGGCAAAGTAATTTGAATTCTTCTATATGGAAATTCTCAGTAGCAGCACGGAGTTTGGAAATGTGCCAAAAGTAAATTTTCATGATAGCGATTTTAGTTCTTAACTTGGTTACATTAAGGATTAGAGTCGCTTATGTGACATATGTGTCATAGTAAAGTTTTGATTTACTATTTACTATATTATAGACATGTCATGTTAGCGACTCGAATCCCTAATGTAACCAAGTTAAGAACTAAAATCGCTTGCATGAAAATTTACATTTACTATGAAAGTAAATAGTAAAAAATTCATAACAGAGGTACTGGAAGATTGCAATATTACCTACGGCACCGGTGAAATGTGGTTGTAAGATACACGTCTTCTTCGGGAAATCAGGCAGAAAACAAGCAATAATTTCCACGCTTAATAAACACTTTTTTTCTCATTTTAAAAACGTTTCCCCACACAAGGATTTCTCCTGTATCATTGGTACAGTTTACAAACATACATGTCACAGCGGAGTGCACAGATTTTTTAGACAAGGTGGGCAGAAAATTTTAAGAGCTTACTTATCAAAAATACCTACTGCATGTTGGTATTGGTTCGTCGTCTTGTCGATTAATTAATGATGTATGTGATTTGCCACCTCAAATATCTTATCTATATAAATAAAAATGAATCGCCAAATGTGTTGCTAAGCGCATAACTTCCGAACGGGTGCACTTACTTGGCTAATTCTTTTTTTGTTGTGTTTGTAATTGTCAGGAGAAGGTTTCATGTAAGATTTTTTTCGGAAAATCCACCGGAAACGTTTGAATGGTATTTGTGTATGAAATTTTTGATTTTGTTTATTAATAAATTGCACCCGTGCGAAGCCGGGGCGGCTCGCTAGTAGTAAATATTTATCTGTATTATGTAGGGTAGGCAGTGTCTTTTTGTCTTTATGAACCGCACGTCACCGTGTCACACACACAACCCTATCTGTAGATCATACAAATATTTGTTGCGTGGGGGAATCAAACAGAGACAGTCTAGCGCAGAAAGCGTTCTTCAAACAATGTCGAAATGCACCGAAGACCACAGTGTTTTGTTTTTCAGTCCTGGCGTTCGGCCAGACGGTCCAGCTTTCTCTTCAAGTCGTTTCGTCGCATCATATGTCATTGTGAGTCACTTCTCCGTAATACAATGAAGATATGTTCTTTGTTTACGGACATTGACTAAATCTTTATTTGGAGACCGCAAGATATTTTGGGAGAATCGCGAATTTCAAAAATTTCGTGTTTTCGAACTTACATTTTATTTGGTATCTGAGTAATACAAGTTTCTACATGTTTAAACCGAAATTGTGAGTGAAAAAAACACGCTTTAACTTTTTTATCGAATAGAGTCTAATATTATGACAAATATCGAGGAAATCTGGACAAACAAAGCCAAGCAAAGAGAGTTTATTCACCTATATGATTTCAATAATATTCAAAATAATACACCACCGTCTTGAAATAATTCATACACAGAATATATTTTTCTCCAATCATCACAAAAATAAAACGCTATCAATTTTATTTAGCACTTTTATCTGTCATTGTGGCCACTGATCTTTCTAAATAATTCTGTTTCGTGCTGAACTGTCAAACAAATTGTTATAAAACCGTTCGGAATTCGAAATAGCTAACATTTTTCGTGTTCAACTTCAAATGTTGGAGGATTAACTATTTTAGAGAGTATCAACAACTCTAACAGATTTATGGACTCCTGGTACTTTACAAATGAATGGTTTTTTCTCTCGCCTGCAGCCAGTAAGGTTCTTTAGATAATTTATTTTTATTTTGTTATATCTGGTGAAAATCCTGATAGTCTAGCCTGGTGAGAACCCATCTTTGGCTATCCTCTGCCTGGGGGGGGGGGCTCCTACCGGTTAAACTCACCACGGTGGTCGGCCTCGACACTATATGGTAGGCTTCAGGATCTCTTAGAAAACCGCACCGAAGCCCACCACGATGCCACGCCATTAAGGGCACTTCCCAGAGGGGGTGACTGTTCTATCCTCCTGCTAGAGTAGACTGAGGGGTGTACCGCACTCTTACGGATAATCTCATCCTGGTTATCCACTTTAGCTCCTGTAAGTGGGCCTCGGGAACTCTAAGAAGACCACGCTGAAACCCACCATAGTGCTACACCCAATATAAAATGGCACATCCCGGGGGAGACTCACTTCAGATAGTCTCACTGCCTAGAGCACTGGACGTATTAAGATGTCTTCTCTTGAGAAGGCTGAATTAAATACCTAAATTGGATGGATAGTCGGTATCAGTTTCATGGTTGACTTTCTAATTACAAAGCCTTGTTAACTTCAGTTTCGTAGTAGAAAGATTAGACACACAGCTATGGTGGTATCGAGGCTGACAGCCCAGTGCGCCAGACGACCTCCGGCTTCGTCACTCTTGGAGGGTCTGTTTTTCTATTTTTTTAGGAGTAAGAGTATATTTAACGGCACGGTTGGCGCAATGGTTGAGAGATCGGCCGATTCCCGCACGGAACAAATATTTGTATGATCTACAGATGGTTGTTTCGGGTCTGGGTCTTTGTGTATGTGAATATATGTGTTTGTAAAAGCACCCACGATACAAGAATAACTCAGGTTGGGTCTTGTTTTTGAAAAAAGTAACTTTAAATCTGACACAGTTCGGGAATCATCGGTTAAACGAAGTTTGCCGAAGCGTCTTCTTAGTTGAGTCGTACATTATACGAGTGAAAGTGTGTGTAAGCCGATATAAGGACCAAAATAGCTACACTGTTGATCATTCCGCTATTAATATTTGCAAGGTCGGTTTGAGTTCAAATTGGGAAGCATAAACACATGTTATTACAAAATTAAACAAACATCCATCACGCCGCAACCTCAAGGGGAAAGCAGAGATGTCTTGTCACACTTTACCAGCATCGGCGAAATCTATTCCCATTGTACTAACGAGAATTTCCTAATAAAAGTACCTACGATCCCGGGTGTCATACGAATAACTATGACAGTCGTTACGGGTGTCAGTAGCCCAAAAAGTCTAACAACCAGTCTAACCTTAGAGTATCAGTGTCTCCCAGTAATTGTGTGGCGGAGGTCAGGTTCACACGCAAATATATGAAAAAATCATGCGCGTACATTTGAGTGAACGCGTATGGTTGAAATTGAGGTCCTAGACCCCTGGCTTCACAACAAGCCGACACACATAGTTGGGAAAAGGCTAGGCAGATGGTGAAAATTACTTATTTTGATTGGGTATTGACCCCAAAGAGGATTTTGACCTCAGAAAACAAAACACTCGACTGATCTTTGGACTTTGTGGCTTCGTGCCAATTATGCTAGTGAAATTCAATCCTGCAGCTAAAGCGGACTCAACAAAATTAAATCCGGATGATTTTGAATGTGAACACAAGTATAGCTACAAGCTACCGCCTTACTGGGTTAGTGCGCAAGCGCCGCTGAGCGTGCGGTTTTCGGTTCGTACAATCCAGCAGCGTTTTTGGGTTCTTCTGTAAGAACATGCTCAGTAGCAGCTCAGAGTTAAAAATTGTGCTCGGTAGCGCCCCCTATTATTGACGACATCGGCGAGATGTGGGTGTTTCATTTAATGAAATTCAAAAGCTATTTTTAATAGAAATTGTGATTGTAATCTTGACCAATTTTACACATAATATCTGCGTATCCATAAAAATACAATAGTCATTAAATTGTATGATTTTAAACAAAAGTTTTCCAAGAATAAGCGTTTGAACTTCGCTACGTGTATACATATTTTCGATGCTGACTATACACCAGTTATCTGCCTACCCTTTCGAGGAATACATGCGTGATGCTCCATGTTCATTCACAAATTATTAGATAATAAAATATTTGACAGATGACACAAGGATGTTTTGCAGCCAGAAATTCCTTGATCGCTTCCTGTAATTAAAGTTTATTTCGCGATCTTTCCATCATGGCTAAATTTAGCTGATGTAAGACGATTTCAGTTACGTCACGAAATATCTTTATTGTGCGCAGATTGTGATGAAATGGCACAGGATTCGGAATAAGTGGAATACAGTATGAAGGAACGAGGTATCGTGTTCCTCCATTTAAAAGGGAGGATCCTCCGACCAGGCAAGGTGGTTAGCCTGGCGGGCCGAAACCCGACGGTTGATGTCGGACATTCGTATATGTGTTAGAATCGTTGTAAACTCTCATAGTGCGATTCAGGGTTTGTTGTTGTAGCTTTACTCGGATAGATGGCGCTTAACTTTTTGCCATGTTGAGAGTAGTAGCCTACACTATCTTAGCAGCAAGTTGATACATTCTGTGAGAAAACTACATAGTCCTTTCTGTAATCTTACTATTTTTATGATTAATGATTGTATATCTCTTTCCAGAATTAAAATGCGAGCTCGCATCAGCATACAAGGAGTCAGAGCTGATTCGTCAGAGGAGTCGCTCGCTGGAAGAAGAGCTGGCAGCAGCCAGGACGTGTTCCTCCAACTTAGCTGATCAACTGCAGAGGCGGAACGGTAAGAGACAAGAAGAGTTCAGAGTTAATGAAATGGTCCTTCAGTTTTCTTAATCTTAGAAACTCGATTATATTATTGATACTGTAAAGACTTCGTTTCATAGTTAAAAGGGACATAAAAAGTGGCATCAAAGATTTGTTTAATCATATCGTCATTACGCGTGCAAAACCGCGAAAAGCACTTTGTAAATACCGCGTATCTGCGTTTAGCGCGGAAGAAACTGAAGACTGAACTTTGCAGCTACTTCTTTGCGACTTACTTTATAATCGTGTGAGATCTAGTATAAGCGAATCCGGGTTAAGGATCTGTTGGAGATATTTCAATTTTGCACCTTTTGCTGTTACGCGGTGAACCGAAAGTTACAATGAAATGATTTAATTTGTAATTAGGATTTTTCGATCACTTGTACAGGTAATTTTTTATATACAATATGGATAGATTTCCTATGACTACCTCTGAGAAGAAACGCCGAAATAAAATCTGTACCACTATCACGAGTTTTCTGACTATTTACTATCAAAGTAAAGTAAATTTTCATGATAGCGAATTTAGTTCTTAACTTGTTTGCATTAGGGATTAGAGTCTCTTATGTGCCATCTAGTCATAGTAAAGTTTTGTTTTACTATTTAATATATTATAAAGATGTCATGTTAACGACTCTAATCCCTAATGTAACCAATTTAAGAACTAAATTCGCTTGCATGAAAATTTACATTTACTATGAAAGTAAATAGTAAAAAACTCATAATAGAGGTACAGGGGTCAAGGTCTATTTTAAAGTCCAGACAAAGTCTCGTAGCTTTATGTGGTAATAATTTAAGGAAAGTACCATAGCTATTTGACCTGTCTTAAAATCATAACAATTTCTTGTACAGATGAATCGATACGTCAGATCAGAGCTGAATTGGAGGATGCTCTCGGACAGAGAGCTGAGCTCGAGTCACGCGTGCTCGCGCTAGAGCGAGACAAGGATAGACTCGAGCAGGAGAAGATCATACAGGAGCAGAAGGCGCAAGAGGTAGGGACCGAAAGTATTTGCTATCTCACTACAGAAGATGCACGAATTTAGAATGAAAAGGCTTTTACCTTAACAATAGTTAACGAAGTCAAAAATGTATGAAATTAATCGTTGGGTCATGCCCCCCCCCCCCCCCCCCCCCTCCAGTCGTACAAGATAGATAGATAGATAGAATTGTTTTTATTTCAAATAAACCTAATACAGGCACTTATGAAACGTTATAGGACTCTAGTTGCACGGTTCCAAAAAGTTGGTCCTGTGGAGAAGAACCGGCAAGAATACCCCCTTGAGTCACTTAACTGTTAATATGACAGCCTTCAGCCGAGACCGCGCACGATTTTTTTGACTGAACGGTTATGATGATGGAAGACCCAAAGATCTTTAACAAAACACTTTTTATTTTATTTCCAGGCATTAGCAGCAGCAGAAGCAACCACAACAAAATGGCGGGCGGCACACGAGGCGGCGCGGTCGCAAGCCGCCGCACGCGCAGAGAGGATGCTCGCCGACTGCGAGTGGAAGATGAGGGAGCTGGAGAAACGCGCCAGAGATGCTGACAAACACAACAAAGAGGTGAGTCCTAATATCAGCTACTGTACCTCTATTATGAGTTTTTCACTATTTACTTTCAGAGTTTTCTTACTATTTACTATCATAGTAAAGTACATTTTCATGATAGCGATTTTAGTTCTTAACTTGGTTACATTAGGGATTAGAGTCGCTTATGTGACATCTAGTCATAGTAAAGTTTTGATTTACTATTTACTATATTATAGAGATGTCATGTTAGCGACTCTAATCCCTAATTTAACTAAGTTAAGAACTAAAATCGCTTAAATGAAAATTTACATTTACTATGAAAGTAAATAGTAAAAAACTCATAATAGAGGTACTGTTTGTTACCTCATCACGACTAAAACACTGAACCGATCGTAGTGAAATTTTACATAGAGGTAGCCTAGGTCCTGGAGAAGGACAGGCTTATCTATATATACAAAAATAAATGTGTGTATGTATGTTCCCTATGGACTCCAAAACGGCTGGAGCGATTTTAATGAAATTAGGTAATCTTCAGATTAGCCCAGCGGGTGTTCCTGTGAAGTTTGGTAGGGATCATTTTTTTTGGCTTTTTGGTTATTTTGTGTGCTACCCGTGCGAAGCCGGGGCGGGTCGCTAGTTAACACACGCATACAAAGTCCTGGGCAACAACTAGTCTGTATTAAAACTATTTTCTAATTCTTCTTAATCTGCTTCTTCCAGCTTGTCGCGACAGTAGAACAGCTAAAAGCAGACCCCAAACCCTCACCAGCCCAAGTAGCGGAGCTCCAGCAACTACGAGGAGTTATCACAGAGCAGCAGCGCTCCGTCCAATCTCTCACTCTCCAGCTGCAGAGAGTGGAGACAAGAGAAGAGGCCCTCAAACTTGAGGTGCACAGGCTGAAGGAGTTGCTGGAAAGGGAGACGCTAAGTGGGAAAGAGAAAGAAGAGAGGCATCATAAGGTTGGTTCCAACTTTTATAAGTTTGTTTTGTACCTCGAAAGCCCAAGGAAACCAAATTCCAAGGTCTTCTCAAGGCCTTTATTGGTCGTAGAAATTCCTTATTTACTCCTAGAAGTATGTCCAGCCAAGTCGTTTAAGGGGGCATCAGATCATCATCTGCCTGCCTTTTCCCAACTACATCGGGGTCGGCTTCCAGCCTAACCGGTTGCGGCTGAATATCAGTATTGTACAACGCGACTGCCATCTGACCTCCGACACACAATTACTGGGAGACACTGATACTCTAAGGTTAGACTGGTTGACAGACTTTTTGGGCTGCTGACACACGTAACGACTGTCATAGGTCTTCGTACTCCCGTAACATGAGTCAAAGGTTGATCTGCTTTTTGAACGTCACAAAATAGATAAATGTCTATCACCTAGTTTTTTTTATTCCCAAGAAATCTTACTTAAGTGGTCCAGATGGACCCCCAGGGGTCCACGGGAGACTCGACGGGGGTCTACGTTGACGTGACAAAAAAATGGGGGTTTACAAATCAATTTACAATATGGTAGAAATGTAGCTGCAGGGTCCACCGGAACCAACTAAATTTGGAAAGTGGTCTATTAGAAAAAAGTCTGGGAACCTCTGCTCTAGATCTAGCGGTAGCGGATGTCAATGCCACTGACCGAGCGTGAGATTCTGAGTTCGATTCTTGGGCCGGGCAACATCTTATAAGGTTTTTCTGAATAGAATTTCTTCGCATAAAAAATGGAACTCTGCTCGGTAGATGGCAATAAGCTCGCCTTCTATTAAATAGGACTTCATAACGGCATCGACAAATGTTCATGTACAGTCAGCATCAATAAAATGTATACACTTAATGAAATTTGGCACAAAGATAGATTATAGTCTGGAAAAGCATATAGGTTACTTTTTATCCCGGGAAAATGCACGGATTCGTAATCCACGCGGGCGAAGCTGCGAGCGGAAGCTAGTTAAGATACATATTTGAGGTGGCAAATCACATACATCATTATATCGACAAGACAACGAACCAATACCAACAATATTCTGCCTACCATGTCTAAAAACTGTGCACGCCGCTGGTATAGAATAGTAGGCAAATACGACGGATATGATAATTTCCATAAAGAAAAATCCAATAACACCTAAGCCGACCCGGGAATCGAACCCAGGACGTCACATTTAGCAATCGCGCTTGCGACCATTAGATCGATAAGTAACATATTCTATTAGTCCATACTAGTACATTTCTCCCCACCAGCGGCGTGCACAGAGTTTTTATACAGGGTAGGCAGAAAATTTTAAAAGCTTACTTACCAATAATACCTACTGCATGTTGGTATTGGTTCGTCTTCTTGTCGATTAAATCATGATGTATGTGATTTGCAACCTCAAATATATTATCTATATAAATAAAAATGAATCGCCAAATGTGTTGCTAAGCGCATAACTTCCGAACGGCTGCACTTATTTGGCTAATTCTTTTTTTATTGTGTTTGTAATTGTCAGAAGAAGGTTTTATGTGAGATTTTTTTTTGGAAAATCCACCAGAACGTCGGAAATTTGAATGGTATTTTTGTATGAAATTTTTGATTTTGTTCATTAGTAAATTGCACCCGTGCGAAGCCAGGCGGGTCGCTAGTAATAAATATTTATCCGTATTATGACCCGGGTACGTCTTAAAACTGCGGCCAGACACCGGAGGACGGGCAGCAGCGTCCTCTCACTAATCGGTGAACCACTGCGATCCCCAAGCCGCCTGCCAAGCGTGGGGATTATGGTAAACCCCCCTTGGGGGAGGCCTTCGTTCAGCAGTGGACGTTTTCTGTCTGATGATGATGATGATGATCCGTTGTCTAGACTTAGACCTTGATTGTGTGGTGTCGGGTAAGTGTGAGGAGCTGAAATATTAAACTATAATTTGCTGCTAACATTTATTGCGACTTTTCAATATACATATATAGGTTTGCTAGTTATATACACTTCTACAGTAATGCGTAATGAGGTGTCCGACGTATTTATGATAATTATGACGACTAGCTGCGTGGTGCGCGTGCCTTATATATCCTCGGCACCGTGGAGTAGGGAGACCGGCGATGGTCCCCGCACCGCGGAGGGTGAGCGTTAACATACTCCCCCCGTTGAAGGGAAATCCTTCAACTGTTCTTCTTCAGGCTCGAACAGAGGGCACAGGCGATTTACCGCTCGACGAATGGTTCCACTAGCTGTCCTCACATCGGCTACTCTGGATACCCCGTCATTGCCCTTATGTAGGGTTTTTATTCGTCCTATCTTCCATTTCAAGGGAGGCAGATTATTTTCCTTTATGATAACCATATCTCCAATGCGAAGCTCCGTATTAGGTTTGCGCCATTTCGTGCGATGTTGAAGCTCCGTAATGTACTCATGTTGCCATCGCAACCAGAGATGCTGTCTCATCTGTTCCAGTTGTTCATATCTGTGAAGTCGATTACAATTAATGTTGGTCAATACTGGAGAGGGAAGAGCTATCAGCGGTTTACCAACGAGGAAATGCCCGGGAGTCAGGGGATGGAAATCATTGGGATCGGATGATATGGGAAACAAAGGCCGGGAATTCAATATGGCTTCTACTTGGACAAATAAAGTTGAAAGTTCCTCGTATGTTAAATGTCTATCTCCCAATACTCTTTTTATGTGAAATTTTGCAGACTTTACCCCTGCCTCCCATAAACCCCCAAAGTTTGGAGCGTAAGGGGGTATGAAGGCGAACTTCATTCCTTCATCCGAACAACATTTATCTATTTTATTTTTATTTACTAACAAAAATTTGTTAAGTTCATTACTAGCCCCTAAAAAATTTGTAGCATTATCACAATACAATAAACTAGGTTTAGAACGTCGTGCAATAAATCTCCTAAGTGACAACAAAAAGGCTTCTGTACTTAAGTCACTCACGACTTCTAAGTGAATAGCTTTGGTTGTGAAACATACGAATAAACACATGTAACATTTACTTATTTTGCAACCGCGGCCTTTCCTATCAGTGATTAAATAGGGACCAGCCAGATCAACCCCAGACGTTTCGAAAGGCGTTCCGGGATTCAAACGTTGCTTGGGTAAATTACCCATAATAGGAACTATAGATTTAAACCTAAATCGCTTACACACTATACAGTTATTTGATACACTTCTAGCCACCTTTCTAGCATTAATTATCCAATATTTTTCTCTAACAGCTGATATCAACAGCTGAGGCCCTGCATGTAGGAGCCGCTTATGTACATTTTCAAATATAAGTCTTGATAATCGGTGTTTAGAATCTAAGAGTAAGGGGTGATTTTTATCATACGAGAGAGTTGAATTTTGAATACGACCTCCCACTCGTATGACCTTAGATTGACAGTCTAGAAAGGGGGTAAGAGATAAAATCTTAGATTTACTACTTAATGACTTATTCTTTAATAACCTAATATACTCATCGCTAAATGAATCCTGCTGAGATAATTTTACTAAATATATCATACTATCATTTAACTCATCAGCATTTAAATAACTACTTACAAGTCGTGCTTCCTTATTTTTTATTCTACAATTTTTAACAAATCTAAGAACATAGGCCATTGAACGTTGTACCTTTTGCAAACTGGAATAACGCTCAAATTCAATTAATTTACCTTTATTGTTTAAGCTTATTACAAATGTGCCTATTTTCTTGAATTCAGGTAACGATACACTTTTTAACTTATTACTATCTACCTTAGGCCACTGAGACTCACTCAGGGATAGAAAAGAAGGCCCATTCCACCACAATCTGTTAACATTATTATTCATACGATCCACTCCTCTAGAAATGAGATCTGCTGGATTTTGGTCGGTTGGTACGTACCTCCACTCACTACCTTTGGTTAACTTATTAATTTTATTTACTCGATTCGCTACAAATACCTTTAATTGTTTTGGTGCGAAGGCGGCACGTAACCAACCGAGCACGACCATCGAGTCTGTCCAGTATACGCAACGAGCCATAGTACATCGCAGAGAATGAGTCACCTTTCCCCCCAACTCAGCGGACAGCAGCGCTCCACATAACTCAAGTTTTGGTATTGTTAGACCCTTTAATGGAGCGACCCTTGACTTGCCACACAGTAACTGTACATGAATTTCTCCCATAGGGTCTACGGAACGCACAAAGGCACATGTCCCATATGCATACATAGACGCATCGCAAAAAATATGAATTTCCATATCTAATGCATTTTTACACATGACCTGTCTAGGAACTTCAATACAAGTTAGAGAATTCATGTTTTTTATAAAATTTAACCACATAGTTTTTACCTCATCGTCTACTAGATCATCCCATTCTAATTTACACAACCATAGTTTTTGCAAAATTAATTTAGCCTTAACAACAAATATACTTAAAAGTCCTAGAGGATCGAAAATTTTTGCAATGGAAGATAATATATTTCTCTTAGTTACCCTTTCGTGTTTATCTACATTTACGGAAAACTTAAACTTATCAGACTGAGGAGACCATGTTAATCCTAAAATGCTCGTGGTTGTTTTAAATTCTGTAATTGATTGTACTTCATGTAATTTATTTTCTACCATTAATTGAGTGGCATTAGACCTAAATTTTCTTAACTTAAAACAAGCCGAATCTAATGTCTGAGTAATCAATCTACAAATACGATTTAATCCTTCCTCAGTTTGATGACCCGTTATCAAATCATCCATGAAAAAATCATGTTTAATTATCTCGCGGACTTCAGGATCATCACATTCATTTGCCAAGTGAAAGAGACAACGCGTACTTAAATACGGTGCGGACGCGGTTCCGTAGGTCACCGTATTCAATTTTAAATACTTTAAGGGTTGGCGCTCATTGTCCCTCCATACTATCATTTGTAAATGTCTTTGACTCTCAGATATTAATATTTGTCTATACATTTTTTCAATATCTGAGGTCACCACATAATTATGTTGCCTAAATCTGAGCATGATACTGATTAAATCGTCTTGAATCACGGGTCCGACCATTTGGATATCATTTAACGAATAACCACTACTGCTTTTCTCCGACGCATTAAAAACTACACGAAGTTTTGTTGTTTCACTTCTTTCTCGAATAACTGGGTGGTGCGGTAAATAATATCCAAAGCGAGGCTTATCTGTTTCTGACAAATGATTCAAGTGCTCATATTCATGAATAAATTCAACATAAGAATCCTTTACATAAGGTTGCTTTTTAAATCTTTTTTCTAAACTTATTAATCGTGACTTTGCCTTAACTAAAGAATCTCCAAGGACAGAAGGTGAAGTGTGAAATGGCATCTTAACACAAAACCTACCATCTTTAGTTCTATACGTATTTTTTACAAAATGTTTCTCACAAAATTCCTCTTCATTGCTATACGGTACATGATCTATACTTAATATCTCTTCAACCTTCCAAAATTTCTCCAATTGATCACTAATACTTCTAGTCAAGTTACATTTTACTTCATTATTTAATCCAAAAATATTTATGGGCCCCGTAACAAGCCAACCTAATTTACTACTCTGCAGTGTGGGGAGACCCTTACCTAATTTTATCTGTTGACCTGTTACTAGTTCCCAAAACAAGTCCGCTCCAACTAATATATCTACTTCAGAGGGCTCATAAAATTGACTATCTGCTAAATCTACGAACACGTCACCGGGAATTTTCAATTCATTTACATTTACCTTTACATTTGGCAACACGTTCGTGATTTTTGGTAATATCATACAGTTAATTTCTACAGAAAAATCATTGCGAAGTGATTTGATTATAAAATTACAACGTTCTACTGATTGCAACTTAGTATTCCCGATACCATATACATTAAACGTTTCCTTAATACGTTTGCAGGACAATCCTAATTTATTACAAAAACTTTCTGTTACTATTGAGATCTGACTACCAGAATCTAATAATGCGCGTGCTACATAATGTTTACCATCTTTTTCGCTTACTACGTTAATGAGTGCTGTTGACAAAAGTACGTATTGAATTGCGATCGTTGATAACGAAACCGGTTCCGAGCCGGGCGCATACCGCGCAGGCGCAGCGGCGCGCACGGCGCTCGCAAGAAGCGAGGTTGCCGGTTCGCAATCGTCTTTACGTGCGACTTCGACCGAAGTTTGGTGTGACATAACAGTCGAGGTTTCGCTGTGGGAATTTACATTATTATCCGTAGATTGAGTTCTATTTCTATGAAGTAATACGTTATGTTTATATTTGCAAATTTTACAGCCATATGATTTGCAACTATACGCACGATGACCTGGTTTAAAACAGTTAATACATAATTTATTCTTAGAAACGACTTCATTTCTTTCTTCTAAACTCATAGAAATAAATCTCGTACATTCAAACAGACGGTGATTCTGTTTACAAACTATACAATTGAATCTGTTATGATTATTACTTAAATGCGCGGTCGCAACAAAACTACCTGCTTTCTCACTTCTACCAATACTTGATTTACTAGGCCTTGCCGATTCCAAAACGTCAGCTCGATCGCGTAAAAATTTAAAAAATTCTTTAAGCGTAGGAACTTCTCCTAATGAACTTTTGTGTTCCTCCCATTTTCTACTTGTTCCATTATCGAGCTTGATTACTGCTAAATGTATAATCATAGTATCCCAATGATCTACAGGTTGTTCTAACGTCTTAAGACCTCTTAAATTTTTAGTTATATTGTCAATCATAAATCGCAAAGCTTTATCAGACTCCCTAGTTATACTTTCTATACTAAACAATGATTTCATGTGATTACTAATCAAGAGACGTTTATTATTGTACCTTTGGCATAACAAATCCCACGCCAAACGATAGTTATCGGAACAGAATGTTTTTTTTTTTTTTTTTTTTCTTTATTTAAAGAGTTTGTTCGCTAATGCGAATAAGACACTCTGTAGGTACAAACAAAGGAATTACTTAAATAACAATAAATAAAATAAAATAAACTATGTTCAGGGTCTGTTCTCCAAAGCGTACTTAACCATACCAATTACGGGAATTAATTTATCTGACAAAGGATTTGATAAATCTATGTTGTGAAAACCAATTTGTTTTCTTAGCAACTGATTTCGGTTACATCTCATCAAAATATGGTAGGTGTCTTCCTGTTCATTACACGCATTGCACAAAGGTGATGGTAGTTTTTTCATTAAAAAACCAAATTTATTAAGAGGCATATGTCCTGAACGCAATCGTAATAGTATGGTTAAATCCTCCCTGCAGAGACCGCACTTATCAATCCAAGGTGAAAACGAGGGATGTGGTTGGATTGTTCGGTACCAGATTCCTTTTTCTCTAGATCTAAGATCAAAGTATTCTTTCCAATTGTGCAAGCAAATTTGTTTAAGAACTGGAATGAAATCTATATAGTCAGGAATTTCTTTAAAATCTATACCATCTGAACCTGCCTGTTTAGCCAAGTAGTCTGCTCGGTCATTTCCCTGAATACCTATATGAGACGGGATCCACTGAATGGTGATCTGTTTATTCTGAGATTTAAGCTTTAAAATTGATCTTATTATTGTGTAGGCTATCGGTCTACCTCGAAAAGTCGAGGTGCATCGAGCCAGATGTTGAATTGAACTCTTTGAATCTGTATATATGACATATTTGCCTTGATCTAGAGATTCAATAAATGACAAGGCCTCAGAAATAGCAATAAGTTCAACAGACATGATAGACACATTGAATGTTATTTTAAATTTCATAAAACATTCGGTTTGTTCATCATAAAATGCGCATCCTATATGATCCCCGTCTTTAGACCCATCAGTATAGACCTTATAAAATTTTGAATATTTAGACATATATTTCAATGTTTTTTCTTTTATTTCAGAGATATTATATTTATTCTTTGCTGTACATATAGAATCAATGTTAGTTTTTAGGACATTATTCAAATCAATATCAGTCATCCAGGTGTCAAATGAAAACATTTCTAATTGTTTACAAGAGCTCATAGGAAATTCTTTTAATTTATTATGAATTGTAACAAGCAGAGGGACTTTTTTATTTCTTTCATTGAGGTAAATGTAACTTAGCTTTTTTAAAATTGACATTACTGGATTTGATTCAAAAGAGTTTATTTTTAACCAAAATTTACCTGCCAGAAACCATCTCCTCACCTCCAGAGGTGGTAAACTCAGGTCGCATTCCATGACATGAGTTGGTGTTGTCTTAATAAATCCTCCAATTACTCGCATACATTGGTTTTGTATAACATCTAATTTATTTAAATATTTTTTTGCACTTGTGTTATACAAAAAACTGGCATAATCTAAACGACTTCGTATAACCGATATATACAAGCGCCGTAAATGCTTTTGATGAACACCCCAACCAGATCCCGACAATACTTTAAAAACATTAAGGAATTTGTGAATTTTCTCGACAATTTCGTTTAAATGTCTCCCCCATCTTAAAGAACAATCCATCCACAGTCCCAAATACTTAACACAATCAACTATGGTTAAATTAGTACCGTGAACATTAATTTCAATTATATGTCTAGAATATTTACGACCTTTAGAAAACAAACATAATTTACTTTTGTTAGGAGATATTTCTAGACCCAATTCTGCCAAAATAGATACCGTATTATCCAAAATACATTGAACGTCAGCAACGGCGTCATTAATATTTTTGCTAGTAACATAAATAACAATATCATCTGCGTATTGAGACACAGCTACGTCATTTTGAACCTGTTTACAAATTTTAAAAGTAGCCACATTAAATAGTAATGGTGATAACGGATCCCCCTGAGCTAAACCAATTCCCGTCTTTCTCTGCGTATGTAAGTAATCAGATTTGATTTGCAAAGATCTTTCTTTCAAAAAATTATATAAATAAATACATATTTTAGATCCCGCTCCTAAATTATCTAACTTAATCAATAAATTCTGTATGTCAACATTGTTATAGGCATTATTGATATCTATAAAGCAAGCCAATGTAAATGAATTAATAGCAAAACCATACTGTATTTTAGACACAAGGCTAGAGAGACTATCCAAGCATGAGCGTGTTTTCCTAAATCCCACCATACTGTCTGAAAATACATTGTTTTTTTCAAGGTACCATTCTAAACGTTTATACAAAATTGTATGAAATGTCTTACACACGCAAGACATCAAGGATATTGGCCTCAGTGAATCCAAAGAATCGGGATTTCTTCCAGGTTTTCGAATGGGGAATATACAGATGTCACGCCACTGTCTCGGGACAAAACCTTTTTGTAAAAATAAATTGTATAAATTAATTAATATAAGTTTAGCATGAAATGGTAAATTTTTTAACATTGAAAATGATATACCGTCACAACCTGGAGCCGTATCTGATGATTTGATATTTTTCTCAAATTCATACAGGGAAATATGTTTTTCTAGATCTAAATTGCTAGATGTAAAACTTGGTTGTTCATTTATAACATAATCAGGTGTTAGACTGTGTAATAATTTCGAAGCTTGAGTTTCACTTACATACAGATTTCGATTATTGTGATAACCTTTATACCATTTCATTTTTCTCCACATATCGCTAGAAGAAGTTGCGCAATCAACGGATAAACAAAAGCTTTGCCACGAGTCACTTTTCGCTTTTCGTATGTCTTTTTGGGCGAGCCTTATTTTAGTTTGCAACACAGATAAATTATGAGGAGTTGGGTTTTTACGGAACTGAACCAGTGCAAGTCTTCGTTCAGCTACTATTTTAGACAATGCGATGCTCCAATAGGTTTTTGGTCTAAACTGGTTGCTGGGATTTTGATTTATCTTTGTCACTGGTATGTGAAGCTCCGCTGCCTCATTTAAAAGATTCAAAAACTGGTCGTATGTCTGTTGTAAGTTATCTCTGATTTTAAAATTGTAAAAAACTTTTTCTAGATATAAACGGAACTGCTGCCAATTGGCCTTTCTAAAATTCCTTCTAATATCAGGTTTTCTAGGTGATAAACAATTAGTTGAAATTACTATGATCAGGTGGTCGCTTCCTAAAGACTCATTGGTTACGGTCCAGTCGTATTTAACTGCAATATCTGTTGTAATTAGTGACACATCAGGAGAAGATCTTTGTAAAAACCCGTCTACCAATTTAATTCTAGTTGGAGATCCATCATTCATCACTGTAAAGTTGTAATTTAAAAGAGAATCAAATATTTGTTTGCCTCTTATGTTATTTTTATATGACCAGTTACTGTGGTGACCGTTCAAGTCCCCAATCATCAGCGTTTTCTCGTCACATATTGAAAATATTTCATCCCAATCTTGTTCACATGTACGGACAGACGGAGGACAGTATATGGATATAATGTTATTCAGTGACTCACAATTATGAGTTGTTAGGTGTAAGATTTCGAAACCAGGATTTTCAGTTTGGCAATGGGAAATATGGGCTTTAATTGAGTGGTGTACTAAAATTAAAACTCCTCCATAACCATCACACCTATCTTTCCGATAAACATTATATCCACTCACTCGTAAGTTGAAATCAGGTTCAAGCCAGGTCTCTGACAGCGCCGCAATATGTATCTTTTCTTGGCAGAGAAGGGCTTCTAATTGAGGTATCTTCTTTTTTAGGCTCTGGCAGTTCCACTGAATAATCTTCAATTCATATTTATTGTTAGTTCTCTTCGCCATTGTTTGTTCTAAATTTAAAACCAGACAAATTGAAAATGTTATTTAAGATCAATTGTATAAACCACTCAAGTAGTATTTGAAAACATATTTTAATTTTGTTAGATATTGTATATTTTCTCTTTAATATAACTGCCTCTAATTTTTCTAATAACTCTTTAGTTTTGTCGGTAGTGTTTTCTTTTTTGTGGTCTTTTGATTTAGTACCTTCCTCTTTTTGGCTAGTATCACACTCCGAGTCTGAACATACACATTCCCAGTCGAAAGCAATGTCGTTGATCGTCTGACTGTGTTGTTTTTTCTTTGGTTTAGTCGTCTTTGTTTTATTAGATGGAGTGGTGAAGCCTGTTGGATCAGGTGTACTTTTTATTCCCTCAGTTGTCGTTGAATTGTGTGCACAGACAGAGGAATATGACGGAGTGATTTGATTGGGAAGTGAATTTCTGTTGTCTTTTTCATATACATTTTGCGGTTCAGTGTATGGGACGGATTGTACTGTATTAGCAATTTCTTTTTCAGGAATTGGGGTTGAAGACGGAACGTATAACGTGAGGGCTTTTTTGTAGGTGCAGTTGAACTGTGACATGATACTTCTAATTTTTTTTCTCCTTTTCATAAATAGGACAAGTTTTACTTAGTGCAATATGATTTCCTTTACAATTAACGCACGTATATGCAGTTGTTTCACAACATTCATGGTTTTTGCTGCATTTGGGACATACAATTTTCTTGTTGGGGCATATCCTTTTGAAATGGCCGAATCTCCAACAGTTGGAGCATTGTGTTACGGGATAGACATAAGGCTCCACGTTTATTCTAACGCCATACATATATATATATGCTGGTAGTGAGGATCCTTTAAAACATATTCTTACTGTCTCACTCTCAGTCCATCCAGAACCATCCATTATTCTGCGACTCAAACGTTTTATAGATATTATTTCTGCATCAGACGTCAAACTTCCCATAATTTCTTCATCGTTACAGTCAAGTTCTATGTTTTTGATTATCCCGTAAGTTATAGTAACCTCCATAGATTTCGAAAAAGCCCATCCTTTTTCTTTAAATTCCGTGCAGTTAATTAATATTTGTAAGTCTGAATCGTTATCAAATTGTAACATTACTTTAAACGGATTGACATACTTTATGCGTGATATATTATTAATGTTGTTAGCTTTTAGTAGTTTGGCAAATTTAAACTGTTTTGGTAAGGCTTCCTTACACATTATTGTCACTTCTTTTTTCTCTTCTGAGACTTGAGTATCTAAATTACATAAACTCCGATATCGCTTACCGTTTTTTCCGACAACGTTCCAGTTTTCGTCTTCATCTATCTCTCTTGTTCGTTTTTTCCTTGACGTTTGTAAATAATCACTATTTGTTTGTTGGTCTTCAATGTTTGTCTCCATCTCGTCTAATTGTGTATTGTCTTCTCTCTCTTGCATATTCGATTTCATGATAATTGTGTTATTAATACTAGTCTCTAATGGGTCGCAACTCGACATTGTTTACTACTCTCCAAGGCCACACAGGTGGCCGTCCGGCCGGCGGCCGTTCACGCAACGCCGTCCTTGAGTGACGGCGCCACAAAAGATAGTTTAGACGACAAGTAATTAATTAAAATATGTTGTGCACGTCTATCTTGCTCGTTGAACGAACACACACTGTGGAACAGAATGTTAATGAATTAATAATCAATGCAGAGGTACCCTCTAATGACGATCGTAAGTAATGGAACTTGTTTATTGTCTCAATAGAATCATTCTTATGGATTAATGTCTCATATGTATCCCTGTACTCTAACCACTGACTGTAATTCCCATCGAATGTAGGTAACTTTATTGTGGGTAATTTTATAGAACTTGTAAATATGTTTCCAATTTCGAAACTACCTGACCTTTTTAAAGTTTCATGGGCTGTACTTCTTTTTCGAACGTTGAGTTCTTCTAATTTATCTAAAATACATTGACCTTGAGAGATTAAAGAATAAAATTGACCTTCTATCTCGGAACGAACCTTCATTTGTTCGTCTGGATCGTCAGCTTCAATCTCAATTTCAGATTGTAAATCATCGAAAGTGGAGAAACATGCTTCTAATTTGGCTAACCTTAATTTTAACTCAGAAATTTGCTGATCCGTTAATTTTTCTATAGATTTAATCTCATCTAAATAACCTTTGAAAATTGTTAATCTACCCTTAATATAACTTCTCTTTTTTTATTATAGCGGACAAATTCATTGTTATAATACTACAAATTTAACGTTGTGAAAATACAAAATACAAAGTTATCACCCAGGTTCTTACTAAATTTATAATTGAATACGAAAAAATTTTATAACTGAACACGAAAAAATATCCAAATAGTTTGCACTAGGAAATAAGAAGTAGGTAGTTAGGAAAAGGAACGGGCTCACCCAATTCTTCAGCGCTTTGTACTCTCTCTTTCCTGTATCCTTTGAGTATTGTTTTCCTTAGATTATTGCTTCCAGTTTTTTCCAACTTATATACTTTTCCTTCGTATCCTGGTCACGGCACCAAAAATGTCTAGACTTAGACCTTGATTGTGTGGTGTCGGGTAAGTGTGAGGAGCTGAAATATTAAACTATAATTTGCTGCTAACATTTATTGCGACTTTTCAATATACATATATAGGTTTGCTAGTTATATACACTTCTACAGTAATGCGTAATGAGGTGTCCGACGTATTTATGATAATTATGACGACTAGCTGCGTGGTGCGCGTGCCTTATATATCCTCGGCACCGTGGAGTAGGGAGACCGGCGATGGTCCCCGCACCGCGGAGGGTGAGCGTTAACATCCGTATTATGCAGAGTAGGCAGTGTCTTTTTGTCTTTATCAACCGCACGCCACTGCTGCCGACACTCGGGTAATATAGGCGTGATGCCATATTATTTCTTCCAGGAAATCGAGCGTCTGGAACAGCAGCACACGAAGGCAGTCGAAACTCTTCGCTCAGAACATAACGCAACGGCCGCGTCGACGCGAGCGGCGTTAGAGCGGAGCCACGCTGAGCGCACCAGGAATGCGCTCGCTCAGCTCAGAGCAGAAGCCGATCAGGACGCCAGGAACGCTGATAGGAAGCTGAGAGAGGTTACAACGAGGGTAAGAATATATTATTAATAATTTGGCGGCTAAGTGATTAGGGGCCATCCATTAATCACGTGATGTAATTTTAGCATTTTTTAACTTTCGAGCCTCACGTGATTAATGGACGGCCCCTTAGCTTTCTGCGCTACGTGTCACGGGTTCGATCCCCGCACGGAACAAATATTTGTATGATCTACGAATTGTTGCTTCGGGTCTGGTTGTGTGTGCATGTGACATGTATGTTTGTAAACTGTACCCACGATACAGGAGAAATCCTAGTGTGGGGCAAAGTTAAAAAAATAATTTAATAGAATCAAACAGAATTTACCAGAATTTTACAAAATTACACAGAATTACACAGAATTACACAGAATTACACAGAATTTCACAGAATTTCACAAAAATTTCACAGAATTTATTCTATTATACCTTTTTCAGTTTGAGAACTTGAAAGAAGTTCTAGCAACTAAAGAGAGTCAGTTCGATCGTGCTATCGCGGAAGCTCACAGCAAGGCTGACTGGGACATCATGCAGCTGCGACATATGCTGGACAAGGCTGACATCACATACGCCAACAAGATCGAAGAAATGAGCGAGAGATTTGAGAAGGAAAAAGGTTTGTACCTCTTGTTCAAACAAAAATGTATGACAAAAATATGCGCGCGCATTCTTCATTTTTACATTTTTCATCACTGATTCTCGTATTCCTTACATTTGCGCAGAAAAATATCAAAAAAAAAAAAAACAATTATTTTGGCTCCTATATTAAATCATTAATACTTTTTAAAATCCACAATCAGTCTTCTCTTGTCTGTCCCCCAGCAACGTCCTAAGCCGAGGTTCGAGTCCCACTGTGGGACACCCTTAGCAGTGTTGCTTAATATTATTTAATTTGCTCGGCTGGATGCCCTTCTGGTCTCGCCATTTGCCCGGTTAAGCAGTGAAAGCTCCCTGAGCTAACTGCGAGAAACAAGAGTCAAAGTCTTTTCAAAATTTTGATTGATAATTACAAATTATTATTTATTTAACCCTTAACCAGGCAACAAGGGTTTTATTGAGTAGTATTTGTGAAATTTATTCATTTAAATATAAAATAAGAAACAAAATCATGATTTTTGTTTGAATATATTTATTTATTTATTTTTAATAAAAAAAAAAAAAAAAAAACCCTGTGGTCCGTATAAGTACCTTGCCCAGTGTGGTAAAAATATTGTGATCTCTATTGGCACCTTGTTCTGAACCAATAGCAATATAATATTTCTTATGATAATTATCATTACAAATTATGAGGCACATGGGGCAAATGAAACCTTTCATAACATGGTGTTATGCATAGTGGAACTTTACATGAATTATACTCTATTTTAGACCGCTTCGGATGCTGCTTTCAAAACATTTATTGTCTCTGACTCTTTGACATATTGTGGTCCTTAGGTACGCCTTACTCTGTAAAATCATCCAAAACTAAAGTGGTCCTTTATAGTACTTTGCCTAGTTAAGGCTTAAATGTCTGATCAAAGTAATGGGTACCTACATTTTGATATAGTTAATAATAATATAATAATAATTCATTTATTGCAGAAAACTGGTTCCTAGACAAATAATATTACATTTCACACAAAAATCATAATAAATAAGACATGTCATAATTAAAGTTAAACTATTAATCTAAAGTCTACCACATTTTGAAATCTTAAATAATTAAAAAGCCAAAACTCATAATGATATAATTGTTTTAACACACAGAAAGTCTTATAGAAGAATGGTCGGAGAAGCTAAGAGAAACAGAAGAACAGGCAGCAACAGCGGCAGATGAGGCTAAAGAACTTCTAGAATCAACCAGAATGAAGCTTCTAGCAGAACGAATGGAACAAGTGAACAAGCTGAAGGAACAACATCGACAGGAGATGGGTGAGTGAATGAGTCAAAAGAGAGAGAGTTTTAACGCTAAAATATTTTTTAGGGCCTCGTAAGGACCATAACATCCCATTAGTGAGAGGACGCTGCTGCCCTGTTCTCCGGTGTCTGGCCGCAGTTATAGGACGTACCCGGGTCCATAGGATCCGCGTTCTTATAATTATGTGTTACCAAAATATTAAATTTTTACAGATGACCAATGGGAACAGTTCATGGAAGACAAAGAGAACTGCCTCGCTAGAATGAAGACGGAATGTCGGCAGGAAGGAGAAGAAGATAGAGTTAAACGAGAGAAGGAATTGCTAGAAGAAATAGCTGGTAAGAGTTCTTTTTGTTCTAGAAGACAACTTTAAAATTAGACTTTAATACTGATTGGTTCTTTACTGATGAGAGAACAAAATAATATGTTTTCGGCTTTTATAAAATACTAGCTGCCCGCCCCGGCTCGCATGGGTGCGCCTGCCAAGTTACATTTGTGATTTTTGATAGGTTTCGGGAAACAATATAAAACTAATATTTTTTTAAACAATATATTAAATTAAAAAACTGACAATGTAGTATTAAAGACATTCATTAGATACACAACTCTATAAAATTATTTGAAATTATAAAAACTACTTATCACAGAGATTACTGTCTCACTGCTGGGCAAGGGTCTCATCTCAGAATGAGAAGGGTTAGGCCTTAGTCCACCACGCTGGCCCGGTGCGGGCGGACTACACACACCGTCGAGAACTTTATGTCACCCTCTCAGGTGTGCAGGTTTCCTCACGATGTTTTCCTTCACCGTTAACGCAAGTGATAATCAAATTCTGATCCGCACATGATTTAGAAGTCAGAGGTGCGGGCCGGGTTTGAACGCAGACCTATCACTGCCTTTCTTTATCAAGTGGACTTTACATCAGGCTATTTTCAAATGCCTCTTACAGAATTGAAATCTCAACTGCAGTCACAATCTAGCGAATATGACCATTTAGCAGTAAAAGCAGCAGCTTGTGGACGCACACTAGCAGTCACTGAACAAGAACTGAGGTAAGTGACCATTTGAGACCAAATCAATGTACCCACAATATTCGTAACATAACCTAAAAAAAACGAACTCGTATTCAAAGATGTAGTAACTAAATGATTGTGTTAAATAGTAATTTTTGGGTTCTTCGAGCAGAATTCTTTGCGTAATATTCAGGGCACTTTTTTTTCATGAAACTATTATTATTTTTTTTGTAAAAAAAAAACGTTGTCCCACACTAGGATTTCTCCTGTGTCGTGGGTACATTTTTACAAACATACATGTCACATGCACACACAACCAGACCCGAAACAACTATCTGTAAATCATACAAATATTTGTTCCGTGCGGGAATCGAACCCGCGACACTTAGCGCAGAAAGGTAATCACTTAGCCAATGCGCCAACCGGGTCGTCAAACTAACTAACTTCAAAATATTAACACGTTAGCTTCGGCGGCGCTAAAACTAAACTTTCTGCCTGTACGGTACGAGACAAATACGGCCCCTATCCATATTTCCCGCTATGCGTTACGACAACTATTTTGCCGTACATTATTAGTGTAGAATCCTACTAATATTATAAACGTGAAAGTTTGTGAGGATGGATAGATCTTTGTAACTCTTTCACGCCAGAACGGCTGAACGGATCTAGATGAAATTTGGCACAGAAATAGATTATAGTCTGGAATAGCACATAGGCTACTTTTTATCCCGAAAAATGTAAGGGTTCGTAAATCACGCGGGCGAAGCCGCGGGCGGAGGCTAGTTATATATAAAAATCCCGTGTTACGATGTTCGTTTACGCTAATCTCCGAAACCGCTAAACCGATTTTAATGGAATTTTGCAAATGTGTATTGTTTGGCCCAACTTGAGGGATAGGATAGGATATAATATATCTCCATACCAAATTTCATCCAGATCCGGTCAGCCGTTCAGGCGTGATTGAGTAACAAATATCCATCCATCCATCCTCACAAACTTTCACATTTATAATATTAGTAGGATAGGATATATAGATATAGAACCTGCTCGAAGAACGTCTCATTTATATATCTGTGTAATATGAAGCGTTTGCATCCAACTTTCTCAGTATAAATACTGTTTAAATCCATCTTTGAATACGGATAACATCTTGTCCTTATATAAAAAAATAATCATTAATTCAACCAAACGCAATTGGTAGCGAAATTTGTTCCTATAAACCTGTTTTATTCAAACTAATAATTGTTTAACACTAATTTTATTGAAATAAAGTCTTTTGGACAAATTTGGCTACCATGATCGCATGTCAAAATTCACCCATGAAGTGTTAACTTTTTAATTTATAATTCATGGTCAATAACAATATTTTCGATAAATCCATTAAAATAAAAAAATAAAACATTTTCTTCTTAAAAAGTCTGTGACATATTGAATATTTCGAAAGGTGCCTTTATAACATAACATAGTGTCACGCCTGTATTCCCCGAAGGGTTAGGCAGAGGTGTACTATTGTACACCCACATTTCGCCGATACTGTTATCGAGTCCCATGTACTAGGGGGCGAGCCTATTGCCATCTACCGGGCACAGTTCCAGACTCCGTGCTGCTACTGAGAGTTTCCATACAGGAACACAAAGGCCACGTCCCCTCTTTCTTATATTTGAATAACTTTATTTAAAAGGCACATTTCAATATATTATTCAAGTATTTTTAATTTATATTAGGTACACTTACACTTTAAAATAATACAACACATCATTCATCACGACTCATTAAAAAAGTTTGTCCAAAAGGCAGTATTTTAATAAAATTACGTTTCAGAAAAAAAAAATGACCAAAATAAGTTTCTAGGACAAAGCTTCGTGCTTTGTAAAGTAAAAAATAAGTCATTAAGATTTGACATAAATAATTAGTTATAAATATGTTAATTATGTATATTTAAATTAGCGTTTTAGTCATGCGAAGAGCAAAGTTTTGTATATAACCCATCTTAGCACGATTTTTGCACCCTATATTTTCTTTTAATCCCGCTCTGATTTCGTAGCTTTGTCGTATAAGCCCTAATATCCTCCTCAGTAGCGGTCCGAGGGGGGGTCACAGGGGTCATGACCCCCCAAAAATTGATAGAACTCATAAAAATAGTCAATTTACGAAAATTTAAATAAATTGTTAAGTTCCTGCTTAAAACGCCTGCCTCAACTTTAATATGGCCCCCCAAAAGTCACTTTACTGTTAATATGACCCCCCAAAAGTCACTTTACTGTTAATGTGACCCCCCAAAGTCTATAGCTGCGACCGCCCCTAATTCTCCTTTGGCGAAGACTTTTTGGATTTTAATCCTGGAATCCGTGCTTAGATATACTTGATCCATGTTTAGATTTATTTTCCACTATATTTTGCCCCAATATTTGCCAGAAGCAAATAGTTTAAAATTCAAAGATTAAACTAAAGGAATGAAGTTATTAGAAAATCGAAAAGCAGAATCCCCTTGATCACTGATAAAATGTAACTGCGAGAATGTAATTTCTATTAAGAATTTTTGAGGCGATTTATTCTACATTCATCCATAATAAATAATTATTCTGTTGTTTCGCGGGATGTAAAAGTCTAGGGTGAAAGTGCTGAAGGGGAAGTCACCGATTCTTGGAAATCAGAGTCTGCACTCAACTTTGTTGGCACACAGCGCTGGTGTCTTGGTGTTGTTGCTGTGCGCATGGTCCGGTTGTTCGCTACACGTGTCACTCGCCGCTACTCTGCTTGCCCTCATCGTGGCCTTCGCAGCGAGACTACTGCGTTATACCAGGAGAAATAAATCATAGACTACAGCGTATAGACAACCCTAGCTGTGCAGCGCGTTACGTTATACCATAGAGAGTATTGTACCATAAATTGCGAGATACAAACAAAATAAACGACGTCCTATATACCGTTGATATGAAATCTAACCAACTAGTGTAGTACATGTTTGACGAGTATAACCCTTGTCCCACCTAAGCCGGTGACATCTATATCAAAATGTTATCTAATACGCGTTTGTCCTATCTTACATGACTTTATCCTATGTTTGTCTCAATACACCTAACACATCCAAAAGATAAAATACTGTTTTAAAACCCGCCCGAACCAGTGTAACTCGTTGCGCAGCTAGGACAAGGGTATGGCGAAGTATTTAACATTAATTTTCAAAACCCCGAACTTAATTCACCAAAACAGAATATATTTTAAATGTTGTCCTATGTTAATGTTTACGCCAGCAATTAGTTCGCCAGACCTGCCTATACAGATTTCCATGCAACCTCCTTGAACCAAAGAAAATAATAATTCAATATACCAAAGATATTTTATTATTTAAAGCATTATAATGATGTATATCGTGCTTCTCTAGCGCAACGCAAAAACCAAAATCATGACGCAGCATAGTATTTAGGTTGAAACTAACAAAAATATATATAATATATTAATATTTCCAAAAGACCGAGGTCAGCGATATAAAATAGACGTCGATTCTTTTTAAAATTAAAAACGTTACATTACAAACATTATATTCATTATAAAACTAATTATTGAGAAAAAAGTTGAATAAAAATAAATTACTTATCACTTGAATGACTAAAATAACAAGTTATACAATATTTAATGTTTATTTTTCACGATAACATTCACACACAGCGCTTTTACCGACGTATAACAAAAATAGCGATCAACTGAAACAGAATTAGAAGCATCCGAGTCAAAAAAAATATTATTAGTAAGTTGGCACAATTGGACTGATAAAAAATTCGTAAGTCCAATAATAGATGACTACTAGTCATCTGAGTTACTTTATATGAACTGTCAAAAACGACATTTTGTTCTAAAAATGTTTGGAATACAAAAGCCTGACGTCATAGTTTTTCATTGCCGTTGATATACTTATTGTGTGATCTTGATAAATTAAAAATTGAAAACGCCAAAAATATGCAAGACATTAAGTTTCACTGAATGTTAGAAGGAAAACTATTTACCAAATAAGATTTCAGAATTAATTTTTGATGCAGTCAACTTCCCATCACTAGTTCCAATATTATATCGAAAGAGGGTTCTCAGTGTTATCATACCGCTTAACTTTTTTTTTTCTATGTATAATTTTATATTAATACTGCCAATTGGACTGATTTCATTAAAATCATACACACATACATGTTACCGCATTTCATTAACTTTGTATTATCCACACATCATCATATTTAGGATGTTTGTTTAGTAAAAAATGGCAATGTGATTAAGGATATTGACAGACAGTGAAGATGATCAAAGTTCACAAACCTAGATTCCATAATAGGTCCATAGCATCACGCCTATATTCCCCGAAGGGTTTGGCAGAGATATACTTATTGAGCACCCACATTTCACTGATCCCGTTATTGAGTCCCATGTAATAGGTAGCGGGTCTATTGCCATCTACCGGGCACAGTTCCAGACTCCGTGCTGTTACAGAGAATTTCCTTACAAAAAAACCCAATAACACTTTTCCCGGCCCGGAAATCGAAGCCAGGACCTCACGCTCAGCAGTCCCCCTTGCGAAGACTAGATACAAGAATAAATACGTATATACTGGCACGATGTAGATTTTTCTCTAGCGACTTGTGTCAAATATCTCTTAATCACTATTGCTAAAACATCTTTGATTAATAAATCAGTTTGATTAGTTCATCATTGCTCAAATTGTTATCATTTATTGTTTAAGTTTCATTGTTTTTTTTATTTTTATACGAGTTAGGAAATTATTTACCTAGTGTGAAAAAATAAATATGAAAAAAACGATTTTATTTCTTATTGCTTAAATTACACAGTATGAACTTTTTCTGTCATATGTTGCCAAATAAAAAGGTCTCTTTTTAGTACAAAAAATCGATATAAGATTTTACTGACTGACTAAATATGTTTTTTACCCAAAGGTTTCCATAACATTAATTTTAAAAACAATATTTTTAGTTTTTTTTTTTTTCCTTTTCACATTAACTTCCTTTTAACTTAAAAAAAATGGCAACACACAAAGCGGGGTGAAAACCCCAACAATCGGCTAATCATAAAAATTTATAAAAAGCAAATATTTAACCGTCTTTCCTTAACCAACTAACATAGAGAGTGCCTCGCGAGGGAGAAAGAATTGCGAGAGAAGAGATCAGAAGATGCGACGAAGATCAAGCAAGTGGAAAACGCTTCGAAGGATCAGATTGAGCATCTGACGAGGAAGTGCGCGTGTTTGAGGAAACTGTGAGTACCTATTAGGGTGAAGCGCCGTATATACGTCAACGTTTATCTTTATTTCATAATCCCATGTAGATAAATGCAAGATATTGGGTCCTATACTTGTCTATAAGTAAAAAGATTTGAAGAGAATCATGTAACTCAAAAACTAAAAAAAACCTACAAGATATTAGCTAGATGGCCCAATTTGGGCCATGTTAAACAATATAACAAATGTTTAAAATGAAAACGAGTGTTTACCCATATAAAAGTTAATGTCACACGTCTTATTTGTGTGCTAACTGTCTGTTATATTGTTGGTGAACTTGGGCCCTAGTATATCCGTTTAAAATAAGTCTTTATACAAAAATAAATGTTATATCATTATTGGAGTACACAAGACAAATTATTATTTAAAGTATTCACTCTTTTCTTGTAAAGCGAAATTAATCGTTACCATTTACGTATTTTGACACCCAAAAATAACCTTCTATATAAATAGTTAATTAATTCCTTTGTCTCATATAAAATCACTCAACATATAAAAAAAACTAAGGGACATATCATATCGAATTTTCAATCAATCTTAACTATTCAATCTCAGTTTCGACGACATCCGAGCTCGACTCACTGCTCGGGAGCGCGCCGCGGAACAGGAGTCCAAAGCGAAAGACAAGGAAATCCACCAGCTGAGGGGCGAAGTTGCCAGACTCACCAAGATCCTGTTCGAGCAGAAGTAAGCATCATAAGATTATGTACACCTCCAGTGCTGGAGATAGGCCTCTCGACTCTTAAGGATGCTTAAAACAGCTATCCAATCTTCGTTGATACGCTTGGCAGAGGGACTAAGCAACCTTTCTGTGCTACAAATCAAGTCAAAGTTTGCAGACACTTTCGAATCGTCGAGAATTTAGGTGCGCGGTTCCTAAAGTGAGGTTAAGCAGCATTTGCTGTGGTCAGACCTTGGATGTGTGACTGTTTTTCACACATCAGACCTCCCGTGCTTCGGAGAGCTCGTTAAGCAGTTGGTGCCAGGTGTCAGCAGCACAAAAAGTCTGTCAACCAGTCTAAACTTAGAGTATCAGTGTCTCCCAGTAATTGTGTGGCGGAGGTCAGATGGCAGTTGCGTTGTACAATAATGATATTCAGTCGCAACCGATTAGACTGGAAGTCGACCCCGATGTAGTTTGAAAAAATCAGGCAGATGATCAAATTATTCCTAAAATGAAAGCCCTATGGAGACGAGACGCGTTCAATTCCCGCACAGAACAAATATTTTTATAACTTACATAATTGTTTCATGACTGTGTGTGTACTTATGAGTGTCTGCAAACCTTCTTTCTCATTCCAAAGAGGCCTATGTCCAGCAGTGGGACAACCATTAGTTACAATGCTTCATAGTGGTGACGGTAGTTTATTTCTAAATCAATAGCAAAACAAAGCATGACGTGCTTGAACGCAAACTCACACGCACAATTTGTTCAGCACGCCCAAGCTAGGAGCTCGCACGCGGGCGGATGGCTGCGAGACCCTCCCGCCCGAGGAGCCAGCGGAGCCGCGCCGTAAGGGTATGTCACCATATTTATAGGTGAGCACTCAGCAGCTATATGTGTGGAATGTGCAGCGACTGACGGTCCTCATAGTGGCCAATGCTCGGCAGATCTGACGGTTCCCTTCCAAATCTTTTAAAGCAACAACTGACCGGGATATTTTAAAACTGCGCTCGATTACAGGTCATTCTTGAAGCAGGATTATTGGCAATTAAAAAAAATCTAACTTGTGTTTTAAAACAATTAATTATCTACAGCTCGAAACTTCGTTAATATCCTAAAGTCATCATCATTCTTTTTATGTCCACTGTTGGACACAGATCTCGCCCATAGACATACCTCAAACGGCATTATGAACAACTTTTATTATGGAACCAACTGAAATCGGAAAAAAAATCGGTAAAAAATCCATACATCTAAAGGGCCGTCCAGTAACCCCTACCCCCCCCCCCCCCCCATTTGTCTTGTCTTAAGGCTTGTCACCGTACAGCCGAGTAATTATAGGATGACCTTTCTTTTACATGCTTATTTTGCAAAGTTCAACGTTCCCAAAATTCGACGGGTCACTGTAATTCCAAAGTAACGACTTCGCCCAAGTATTAGCAGGTGAAAAAATAAATACACGTGATATCTTACTACACCCCGTCCCCCTTGTGATATTTTGTGATTTTTGCCAAACCCCTTTCGAGCCTCACGTGATTAATGGACGGCCCTTAATAACCAAAAAATATATATAAGAAATTCGAATGCGCGCGCATTTGTAGTCATTTTTAGACACACCAATTATCTAACCTTGCTATATCGCAATTTTAATCGCAACAGCTATTTTTAAACCTTATATTTTATAAACATCGGTGGGAACACGTCATATAATAAACATTGATTTGCCCAGCATTGGCCATTGTAAAGGTCCCGTGTTAACTAAGGTACTGGAGCTACTATGTGTTAATGTGAATCTGTGTATAGTGTAAACCTACCCTCGACTGACGAGATCGTTGTTTCATAAAATAATAGAGCCTACTATACTGTACGTCTGTGCGGAAAGAGAACCGTCGTAGCATAGAAGGCAACTAACATTATTATTACAAATACATTCAATTGAAACACTTATTGAGGCTAAGAAACTTAAATTTAAAAGATTATAATGCAGCCTCAAAGTATCAAGATGTTTACAGTCGAACTATAATGACGTAACAGTGTTTTCAACATGAAAATTACAGTAATTAAGCACTGTTGCGCTCTCAAATTTTATGATGGTTCCTTTCCGCACGTATTCTAACTTTCAAATACCTATTGAAATATACGTCTCGAAATGAGAACTGCCTCCATTTTGAAGTTCATTATAAACTATTTAAAGATAACTTAAAACAGCGATCTCTTATAAAAAGCAGCTCCAAACACTGCCACCTGAAAAAAAAAAGTATAGATCAGTATTTGGAGCTGGAAGACGAGAATAGGTCTGCAAAAATTAGAAAGAGATAGAGATATTATTTTTATGTATAACCAAGGTACTGGGACACTACATTTGTGATAAAACTTCTTTATAATATTTCGGATATTTTATATTAGGATTACACTTTAAAAAAGATTTCTTACGCTTTGTTTTCGCTCCGCTATAAATCACACACAAACGTATAAATTTGCCACTTTTTTGTCGAACGACGCTTACTGAATTTTCACGTAACGCCCACTGCGGAATGACGTGACGCGACGTTACCCGCCGTGGTGATGTGTTCCCGCCTTCAATGTCTATAGATAAGACATAAGCTCTGTGCATTAAAAAAGCGTAGCGTTTCAACTATTAGACAATTTCTAACAATTGTTTTATTTTTCTTTTTGGTAATTTTGTGTGCCACACGGGCGAAGCCGGGGCGAGTCGCTAGTACATGTTTTTTTTTATCTTAAAGCATTATTTTGTTCAAAATATTGGCGGCCATGTCAGCTTTGAATATAGAAAATTTTAATTTGACATTCGAATTAAAATAAAAGTTTTTTTTTTATTTCCAGAGCCTACCTAATCTATAGACATTGATGGCAATGTTATTTGAAGCCATAGTGTTTGATAATGATAATCGAATAGAAAAATGCGTGTGTATGTCTGATTCTAAAATATCCGAAGTATTTGTCGTATAAGTAGCTAAAATTTAGGCTGGTATGTATGTATTTGTTATAGATATTGTGTGTATTATATGTTGTGTATCTTCAAACCAAGTCCCCTGGGGGGTAAGTGGGTGGACTTTGAATATTAAGTGTGTATTTGATGTATAGAAATAAATAGTATATAATAAGTAAAATAATTGTCATTAAAACATAATCCGTAAATAACGAAAATTTGTAAATATTTTCTGTTTTTTTATTGCGCTGTGGTATGAAAACAAACTTTTTGCTTTTAATTTTTATTAAATCTTGAATTTGGAACTTTGAATTTAAAATGAAGGAATTTTTTTTTTCAAAATTAACTTGCAAGCACTCTTTCTGGCCATTTCTTGTAATTATGCTTTTTGTAAAACACACTTAAATTGTACATAATTATTATTTACACAAACAATATGATTTCTTTTTACATATCAGATGTTTTTTTCTATCTTTTTTAGTTTTATCAAATAGAAAACCCTTCAAATATATTTACTTAAAATTTTATACCGTTATAATCGTGTTTTCATTAATTTCGGTCTTTTAAGATTTATAGGAATTATTTGAATAAAATATAGTGTATTTACAGTTATTCAGTGGGCTAGGGAACATTCTTATAATTATTTTGACTTATTTTCATATATTGAAAATCAGTTTTCCACTGTTTGTCGCGAATATTATCAATCGCATAAAAACTTATCTATTTTTCACCTACTACCCTCCACAGGTGGGACTCTTCGCACGCCCGAACCCGTCCGGAAACACTCGATGTTGCCCGATCAGGCCGCACAAGCGCGGCTAACGCCCGTAGAAATTCAAAATGGCCGTCGCCGAGCCAAAAGTGTGGATCTACCGGCGGTACAAGTGCCAATTAGAATTAAACAATTGGAGGAGAGAAATAAAGAATAATTTAGATTTAGTATGATTTTGGGTTTAGTAACTTTTGTGGTTAGTCGATTTTGGAGTCGTTGTGGTTACAGCCCATGGTATGGTATGGTCACCTCTAACGGCCCTCGTGAAGCATGTAGTACACAGTTCTCAAACTATACATGTGGCTAATGCAGGATGATTAGGCTGACATTGTCCTAAATCTCAAGGGTAGACAAATTTAAAATTTCCGATCAATACGATGAAACCAACCCTCATCCTTCATAAATTATTGTTTGAGGAGAGAGGGGTGGAATAATTTCTGTAAATATTTGCCGCTCAGCTATGCTTACCATAATTATCGGCCAACTGCTCGACTTAGGCCTCAAAGCAACAGTCACATTATTAACTAAAATCTTATGTTTAGTCACAATGACTCCGTCGACTAATCCGACTGACTAAATGAACTAAATCGTATAATACTTTATACTCTTTTGTTAATTCGTGTCGGGTATCGAAGAGAAAGGGTATCAAACGTATACTATTATAATATGTGCAATAGTTAAGTATTTATGTTTATCATAATTATTTTTAGATGTAGCAACATTTTAAAGGAGGCGGTATAATACTAAACATATTTGAAGATACGATTTGAAGATCTATTTGCTGTCAAACATTTTTCGTTTTTTAATTTCGAATACACAAACACATTTTAACATTAAAATACCCCGAGTGTGAGTTTTTACAAATATGTTTACGAAAACGCGTTTCGTTGCGTATTTTTTCGATTGGTTAAAGAGCTCTGCCGTCTAACGACGCGGTTGCCGCGTTCGGCGCTATGATTGGTGAAGTGTTTGGATTTGGCCAATCGGCTTGCAGAGCGCGGTAACGCGTCAAAAGTTTTCGTTTCGTTTGTTAAAAGAAATTGACACTAAAGCATCTGTATTACAGATTGATTCAGTGCTCACCTCAACTTGAGGAGCGTTTGAATTACACGTTTTGAATTGACAGACTCAAATCTGTAATCAAGCGCTGAAATTTATATTACTGCTGAACGTTTTTCTGTAATACGAACCTATTGATCCTTATATCTGTCATTCCATCGCTACTGTCAAATTGACACTGACAGAAGGAGACAGCTACATAAAATTAAAATGTTTTTGAGTATTTTGAGTAAATGTCTTGTAATTTCTTTGAATATATTCGCCTTTTCTTTGCTATCTGTACAAATAAAAGCAATTTAATTTTCAACTTGAAAAAGGGATGAAATTATATATCCGATCCCGCAAAGTCAGGCATAATATTAAGCTAGAACCTAAAATAATATTGTCTGATGTCTAACTGACTGATTAAGTCCAAGGTACAGTCAGTGAAAAGTTTTTTTGGTCACATTTTTCAAGTTAACTATTTTTTCGCTATAACTTATAACGAATTTCGATCGAATAAATTGATCAGTATGATTTGTTAAAAAAGATATATTGTTTAATCATTGATTTCAAAATTAAAAATTATGGTGCTGACTGTACTAAAGGTACGTAATTCGACAACTCAACCAATCACACTAATTACCTTGAAAACGCAGCGCGGCTGGGAAAGTGAATTGATAAAGCTCTCTCGATCCCTATAGAAAACATTTAAATGCAATGCCTCTCTAACCGACTAAATAAGCTCAAATTATGTACTCAATAAAAATAAATGAGTTGGGCCTATAACCTAAAAGTGTGTTCGTGTCCTAAAAAACTTAATAATAAAATGAACTAGAGAATGAAAATTGATAAATGGGTGAAAGAATCTGGAAGTGTGATGTAAGCTTTAGTGCTATTTATCCCTTCTCTCTAAACGTATATAATATGTCTGTTTTAATAACTGAACCTTCACTTGACGATAAAAGTCTGGACAACAATTTATAATATCACATTTTGTTGCACGAAAACCGATTTTGTTAAACAAAAACACTAACATATTTTTTGTTTAAAAGTTGGTAAAACAGTGCCCAAAACGCGCCCCAACATATTCCTAATTTAGGCCGCTTAATTATCATTATCGAATAAAGTCAGTGGATAAATGCATTCTCTTAACTTTTATATTAAAGTTGTATTTACTCATTCATCTGTACATAATACGATTTTTGTAATAAATATTTTGAAATTATATTTTGTATTATTTATTAAAATTTGCAAGCATTCGGAGAACAGGCTGTCCACCTTTCTTCTAACTAGAGAATCTCTGCTATTCTTTAAGTTAATGGCGCCTTTCAATGTATTATTAGTACTTTTAAGTCTATGTAATTTTTAGTTCGTTTATTTTCTGACAGAGGGCGATAAAATATGTGTTGCTAGCAGTCTCACTGCTAGTGCCAAATATATAGTAATTATAAAAGCATGGAAATAATATATCCTGAACAAAAAAATAAAACTGACGTTTGTTCGAAAAATTATTGAAAATTCGCTCACGTTTGGCAAATGTGCCGGTGATCACAGTATGCTTTTATTAACATACAGGAGTATTTTGCTGCCAATACTCGATGTCATTCTTTCAATCGGCTTTTGTGATAAATGATGTCCAATGGAACGATGTGAAGAATAGCAATAAATGGAGAAGAACACGGATTTTTTTGTGGAAAATAACAGGATAATAGGTAATAAAATGTATAAGGAGACCAAGGTTTAGATAAAGGCTCCTACGAATTGGTGTGATGTTTGGTGACTGGGATTAGTAACGCATCATGATTATAAAATAATACACACACCAATTGACTACGAACGAAACGTACTTGACAGATGTCAAGTTTGAGTTTGACACCTTTCATATACTGACAATCTGACGATAAAAATCCTAACCTCAAACTCTAAACCACAATAAAAACGAAGTGGGTTATTTGAAGATACCTATTTCAATAAAAATGTCGGCAAAAAACATGTTTTTAAAGCCCGGCTTTGTCCGGGCGCCATTGCAGAACGGTGTCGGTCGTTACGTGTGTCAGTTACAACGAGTTGTGCTCAAATTCTGCAAGAGCAACGGATCCAGCAGAGGAATGAGGTATGTACATACATTTTGGTTTATTATTTATGATAAAGTAATATAGTAATAAATATATTATGGCCACATATATGTTCTTTACGTGAATCGAACCCACGATACGTAGTGTAGCAGTTGATAGCTCAATCACAACGCCAACCGTGCTTCATTATATCAGGTAATTGCATTAGTTTCGATTCGAAAAAATAGTCACTAAATATTGATTGTTTTGAGTATCTGAGACATTTTAGGCTCTGAAACTTTACCCCAAGAATGTGACGAAGTTACACGGACCTATTTATTAATAGGTCTGTGTAACTTCGTCACATTCTTGGGGTAAAGTTACATACACTACGTATCGTGGGTTCGATTCACGTAAAGAACATATATGTGGCCATACAGAGTCGAATTTGAGAAGTAATATTATCTCATATCCTTTGGTTTGGAACATTGTGATTTCTGTTTGCTATATCATCCAGAGACAAGATCAAAGACTGAAGACTATACCGTAAGGCAACCTGACCCTAAACTTACTGATAATTTTATTTTAATCATTAAGACACAAGGTGCCCAAGACACAAGAAGTGTACAAGACACAATAGATTTCTATTGTTTCAATTAATGAAATGAAACTGAATGAAATTAATTATATATTTTTATTTTTTATTTTATTTTGATTAAGTTTAGCTTCTTTGTGACTGAATGTTTTAATGCACTGTATTTTTTTTTATAATTGGCACTCTAAGTACATGCTTGCCTAATTAGGACCCAATGTTAATTCAAATGTCATTTTTCTTATTGTTATCATAGTGTCATTCTTAAAATAAAACCTATTTAATTATTTCTCCCTGGATAGTCTACATAAGACTTGCTGCAGTATTAACTTACATTGTATTGTTTTCAGAGATTTCATAGAACAAGATTTAGTGGACTTTGCTAAAGTGAACCCCAATGTGGTTGTGTACCTGAAGCCACGCAGGCACCGCTCACCTGTTGTAGTCGCCGAGTATTGTAAGTTATAACCTTACTTTTTTCTCTTCGTTACAGAAACGAAAGTTAACATAACTTCAATCTCACTTTTGTAAAGAATGATGCCCACTAAGTTCTTTAATACAAGAACACTAGACTGGCTATATCGTCGCTGTGCCTGCCAAGTTCCATATGTGCATTTTTGAAGAAAAAAACTGAATATCACTCCATGCAAAGCAATTTTAGTTTTTTTATATTACTGATAGCAGTGATAGCCTAGCAGTTGAATGCTTACCTTCTATGCGAGACTTTTTGGTATTATGTGCAGATCGTTATTTAACTATCACTTGCGTTTACGTTGAAGGAAAACATAATATAGAAACGTGCACACCTGAGAGGGCCTCGTAAAGTTCCCAATGGTGTGTGAAGTCCGGTAAGCCATACCAGACCAGTGTGGTGGACTACTGCTCCCTCTAAAATTAAACTACCAACTGCCTCTTAAAATACCATTCTAATTTTCAGTGAACGGTGACAGGGTATGGATGAGCATGAACAACAAAACCCACTCAGAAATTACCAAATGGATAGAAGTCTTACGCACACAGCAAGGAGACAACTCCACCACCCGTCTCCGTAAATACCAGTACACCGACTACCCATCAATCCAGGGACCCTGGACTCCATTCACTTACAAAAACCCAGAGTTGAATACTGCCCAGCTGCCGGACCCAGCTTTCGGTGCCAATAATAGGCTACCGATGTCAGCAACAGAACTGTTAAGACTAATGTTTGAACACCAAAAATTGACGGAAAAAACTGATGACTTGAAAACGGCCGAGTGATTTTAGTCATAATTAGTAGAATTTTGTATAGTTGTATAATAAAGTTTGTTAGTAAGATTTTGCTGTTGTTTTTATCGAGAAAAACTTGATGATGTTAAATATTGCGTTTTTGAGATATTTAATATTTTACAGTCCAAAAAATCACTTGACAAAGTCAGTGGGAGGGGAAAAAAATATGGTCCTCGTCTCATCATTTTGCAATGTCGATGTCGATTCGATGTCTGGGTCAGAAAAGCTAATTAAGAAAAATCATGGAGTATAGTTTATTTATTTTTAATCCATGAGAATAGTTTTTCAATAAAATAAAATAATATGTTCTTTGTGAAAACTTATTATAATCAATTTTTAATGTAGTACTACGTGTCTTATTCATCTTTCCACTTTCCACACAGTATTTTGGAATGATAAAATAAAAAAAACTAAATTTATCGTCAATTCATTTATTTAACAATAAAATCTATTTACAAAAATGTACATCGCCGAAACTGAAATATTTATAAATAATATAACATAGCATCACGCTTGTTTTCCCGGAAGGGTTTATATGCCGATATTAGGTCGCATCAGACGGCGAGCCTATTACCATCAACAACAATTCTAAACTCCAGGCTGTATTAAGAGAGTAGTAAACTAATAACTCGGGGGCGGCTCTAGCCCACGTAGCGCCCGGGTGCAAAAAATACCCTGGCGCCCTCTAGTAGGAGCGATATCAAAATTCGGGTGCAATTATAAATAACTAGATTCCACCCGCGTGGATAACGAACCCACACAGTTTATTTGCTAAATTAGAACAATGCGCTGTTTTTGTATCTAAGTCCCGCGAGCGGCGCTCGGCGTCCCCTGAGACCCTGCGCCCGTGTGCACTGCACACTGCACCATAGGTAAAGCCGACACTGTAATAACTACAGCTAAACTACCACAAAACATGGATATGTACATATTAGTTAGTTTAAGAATTAACTTTACATGTTAAATGGCTTAGAACACCAATAAATTGGTATTTGTTGGCATTTTTTATTTGTACAACAAAATATATTGTATTGCACGTCAAATTTTCATTCATAAATCCAGTTAAAATTTTCGATGTCAATTTTTTAATGTTAATTTACTTTTTTTTTCATGTAAAGTTAATTAAATACAGTACCAAGTTTATAGTTTAAAATAAATTGACATTAGAATTATTTTCAAGGAATGCATTTACAAAACTCATCCATCATCATACAATATTATATTAGTTAATTTAACATCTAATTATAAAAATAAATATACATACATATACATGCTGACAGACATTAAATAAAAAAAGTAAAATAAACAAATATTGACCAAGTGTATTTGTCTCAGTAAGTGATCTAAATCCCTAGGGAATTTGTTAAATAGTCTAGATTTGACAAATAAAAGATTTCTCTTGTCAATCAGGCTATTATTACAAGCCATTTTTATAGAATTGTAAAAGTACCTACTTAACCAAAACAAAAATAAAATAAATAAAAATATGAATAACGACTTATTTTCTAATTTACCCTAGCAATACTACATCGATTTTTTTATTTGATAAGAGATAGCGCTTCTTACACAATGTTCTATGACAGGGGTTCCCAAACTGTGCGTCGAGACGCCTCGGGGCGTCACGGTGCTCTTCCAGGGACGTCGCAAATCGTCTACACTTTCAATAGTCGAGGAAGAAAAACTCTCAGAACTATCGTGTGATACGAGCCTACAACTGCAATTTGATAAAGACAGTGTAATTCAATTTTGGAGCAATGTATTCGAAAATATCATACTTCAGCCTCGTTTTTAGAAGTTATTCTCAGAAAAGCAAGCTCATCCATCTCATTGATCTGGAGTTTTCTTTGAATAAAATAATCTAGAGGTACACGCAGTGGCGTGCGGTTCATAAAGACAAAAAGACACTGCCTACCCTAAATAACTCAGATAAATATTTATTATAAGATATTTGAGGTGGTAAATCACATACATCATTATTTAATCGTCAAGACGACGAACCAATACCAACATGCAGTAAGTATATTTGGTAAGTAAGCTTTTAAAATTTTCTGCCTACCCTGTCTAAAAACTCTGTGCACGCCGTTAGGTACACGTATTCCTTTACAAGGGAGTTGCAAAAAATTACAACATGTGGGAGTCACAGTATAGATAAGATTGGGAACCCCAGTTCTATGCAAAGTAGCAAGAATATTTTACCGGATCTAAAATGGCAAAATTAATTTCTAAATTTTAACCCAGTGAATTGTTTTTTTTCAACCCTACTATGAATATACTAGTACTAGCTTCGCTCACGGCTTCGCCCGCGTGGTTTACGAACCCGTACATTTTCCGTGATAAAAAGTAGCCTATGTGCTATTCCAGACTATATCTATCTCTGTGCCAAATTTCATCCAGATCCGTTCAGCCGTTCTGGCGTGAAAGAGTAACAAAGATCCATCCATCCATCCTCACAAACTTTCGCATTTATAATATTAGTAGGATAGGATTCTTATTAACCCGTCTAACAAAGCAATATGCTACAGAATTCATGGTGTTCACCACAAATGGACTTCACATTCAAACCCGCGACTACTAAACCTATCTGAACTTTATTTTGTTAGTTTAGAGAACCAGCCATACATATATGACGGTTTGATATCATAGGATCACGCCTGTATTCGCCAAAGGGTTAGGCAGAGGTCACATAATATGATTATTTGACCATTTTAGGATAATGTTGGAAGACTTAATAAAAAATATTTTTTACATTAATTTGGAAAATAAGAATAAATTATAAATTCAAGATTTAATGTTGTCGCTTCGCTGCAATAGATGGCGCTGTACATCTGCCATTACACGAGTATTCGTTAAAGTTTTGTCTTCCAAAAAGTTCTTAATTTATAATAATCTAGATGGTACCAACAACTTTACGTGTATTTTGTTTTCTGGACCTCGACAACAGCGCCATCTACCGTGTCCAACTGTAGCTAAGAACCATCCAGGTAACTCCATGAGTACCAAAAAAATTTCATCAAAATCGATCAAGCCGTTTAGAAGAAAAATTACGAACACACGCACACCGGAATTGTATCAAGATTATCTATTTTTTTCTGAATGACGAATGACGTCACAGAGTGGCCTGAATTTTTCTCTGAGATCATAGATATATTTCGGATGTCACACACAAGGCAGTTAATCTTACTACTATTATAAATGCGAAAGTTTGGATAGATGGATGTTTGTTACTCAATTACGCCAGAACGGCTGAACGGATCTGGATGAAATTTGGCACAGAGATAGATTTAGTCTGGAATAACACATAGGCTACTTTTTATTCCGGAAAAATGCACGGGTTCGTAAACCACGCGAGCGAAGCCGCGGGCGGAAGCTAGTATACATATATTTTATAAGTATCTACAGATATTTAGTATGTCAGCAGATACTGCCAGATACAAAAACTGATAATTAAATGTAATAATTAGTGTTTTTCTGCAATAATAAAAATAAACCTATATCCTTCTCCAGGCCCAGGCTATCTCTTTGTAAAATTTCATAACAATCGGTTCAGTGGTTTATTCGTGATGAGGTAACAAACAGACAAAGATATTTTCGCATTTATAATAGTGTGGATGTATTATTTACTACAAATATTACTACGCTAATGTCGTGGGTTCGATTTCCGCACACAAATAATTATTACTAGTATAATTTACCAGACTTTTTTAACCAAAAAACAAATTTTATTCGCCCGGTGTGTGCCAATTTTAATCTTGCAAATATTTAAAACCCTCTTTAACTAAAATATTTAATATCTTCAACAAAATAATCTATTATTTTAACTCACAGCTTCTTAGTATTCATCCGCCATTATAAGTACCACTAGTGCTGTCCACCCGTTGAAGGGTTTACACCCGGAGCCCTTGCCGTCCTCCCCCGAGTACTGCTCGAACAGGTAGCCAGTTCGCTTGTACTCTTTTAAGATATTTCCTGAAGAAAAAAATGAAGAAATTCAGCCTATGCGTTGGACGACACGATTAATATGGCGCGTCGTTACTTTTACAATTAAATAGATAGAGCATCATAACATAGCATCACGCCTGTATTCCCGAAGGGTTAGGCAGAGGTGTACTATTGTACACCCACATTTCGCCGATGCTGTTATCAAGTCTCATGTAATAGGAGGCGAACCTATTGCCATCTACCGGACACAGTTCCAGACTCCGTGCTGCTACTGAGAATTTCCATACAGAAAAACCCAATGACACTGCCCAACCCAGGACCTGAGGCAGTCTCAATAGATAGATACAATATAAAATACCATCTGCCTAGCCTGTTCCCTACATTGTAGTCGGCTTCCAGTCTAACCGGTTGCGGCTGAATATCAGTATTGTACAACGCGACTGCCATCTGACCTCCGACACACAGGCTAGATGACTGCATCAAAAATAAATTCTATAATCTAGTTTTCCTTCTAAAATCTCAGTAAAACTTAATCTCTTGCTTATCTTTGACGTTTTCAATTTTTAATTTATCAAAATCACACAATAAGTATGTCAATGGCAATGAAAAACTATGACGTCACGCTTTTGTATTCCAAACATTTTTAGAACAAAATGTCGTTTTTGACAGTTCATAAAAAGTAACTCGGATGACTAGTAGTCATCTACCGTATTACTGGGAGACACTGATACTCTAAGGTTAGACTGGTTGTACGACTTTTTGGGCTGCTGACACCCGTAACGACTGTCATAGGTCTTCATATGACACCCGGGACCAACAGCTTAACGTGGTTTCCGAAACAAAGAGGGGTCTCGATATATGAAAAGTGGTCACCCATCTGAATAACCGCAGCAAGCGTTACTTAACCTCGCAGATCGACCAATCCCTATTTGCCCCCTCAAATTGAAATAGAAAGCTGTGGCTTTGTATTTGATGAAGATACTCACGGACAACGTTGTCCCGCAGTCTCTGGTTGAGCTCGGCGGCTCTGGCAGCGTGTGGTCCATCCAGGGCGGCGTAGTGCTTGAGCGCGGAGAGCGCGAGGTAGTTCATGTTGATCCACACCTGGCCGCGCCAGTACGGGGGGTCGTGTTCTGTATTGCGCTTCATGTGCAGGGGGGATGATTTTGAGAGGGATCTGTTTAATAAAATATATTTAAGATGTCATCTGTCGTGTCCCACTATCGCTCATGCTAGTGGAAAGATTAGCCAGTCAGCAATTGTGGTATCGAGGCTGACTGCACAGTGCGGCAAACAATCTAACCTGGTGTGACTTCACATATTTTGCAATTATTAATTTAATTAAAAAAAAAAACCGTGTGTTCTAATATTTTAAATCTATACTTGAAGTCACCTTCACGACTAAGTTTTAATTTAATATCATTTCAAAAAGCTTTTTTTTATCAGCCGTAAATGTCCCACTGCAGGGCAAAGGCCACAAAAGACTTACGTAAAAAAAAATATACGACTTTATAAGTGTAGCGATGCACTTTTTAGTTCATTTACCGTCCGATAGAGGGCGTACCCGGAAAGCGTTGGCAGTCTCCCTGTCGTCGGCCAATATATGCCACAAAAATGACGTTTAACAGCAGCTATCGCGCGATCTACGCCTATCGTAAACTGATTGCTACATCGATAATTAGATTGCCGGGAATCCAAGTTACTTTACATTATTTAGAGTTACTTTCGCATTTATATTTTTAAAGTTTTGTATAACAGAATAGTGTGGTCGTTAAATGCTAGCCTCTTAGAGAGGCTCAGAGTCACACAGCGGGCAATGGAGAGAGCTATGCTCTGAATCTTTGCGCGATAAAATCCGGAACGAGGATATTCGCCAAAGAACCAAAGTCACCGACATAGCTCTCAGAATTTGCAAGCTGAAGTGGCAATGGCCAGACCACATCGCTCGAAGAACTGACAACCGATGGGGAAGAAAGGTTCTCGAGTGGCGACCACGAACCGGAAGACGCAGCGTAGGAAGGCGACCTACTAGGTGGACCGACGACATTGTGAAAGTAGCGGACAACCGATGGATGCAAGTGGCGGAATGTCGTTCGATGTGGTGATCTAAGGGGGAGGCCTTCGTTCAGCAGTGGACGTCTTCTGGCTGATGATGATGATGATGATGATGATGATGGTGGTGGTGATGATGATGATGGTGGTGATGATGATGATGGTGGTGATGATCTTGATGATGGTGGTGGTGATGATGATGATGATGATGATGGTGGTGGTGGTGATGATGATGATGATGGTGGTGATGATCTTGATAATGGTGGTGGTGATGATGATGATGATGATGATGGTGGTGGTGGTGGTGGTGATGATGATGATGGTGGTGGTGATGATGGTGGTGGTGGTGATGATGATGATGGTGGTGGTGGTGGTGATGATGATGATGGTGGTGGTGGTGGTGATGATGATGATGATGATGGTGGTGGTGGTGGTGGTGGTGGTGATGATGATGATGGTGGTGGTGATGATGATGATGGTGGTGATGGTGGTGGTGGTGATGATTATGGTGGTGGTGGTGGTGATGATGATGGTGGTGGTGGTGGTGGTGATGATGGTGGTGGTGGTGGTGGTGATGATGATGGTGGTGATGATGGTGGTGGTGGTTGTGATGATGATGATGATGGTGGTGGTGGTGATGGTGGTGGTGGTGGTGGTGATGGTGATGATGATGATGATGGTGGTGGTGATGATGATTATGGTGGTGATGTTCTTGATGATGATGGTGGTGGTGGTTATGATGATGGTGGTGATGATGTTGGTGATGATGATGATGATGATGGTGGTGGTGATGATGATGGTGGTGGTGATGATGATGATGGTGGTGTTGGTGGTGATGATGATGGTGGTGATGATGATGATGGTGGTGGTGGTGATGGTGGTGGTGGTGGTGGTGATGGTGATGATGATGGTGGTGGTGATGATGATGATGATGGTGGTGGTGATGATGATGGTGGTGGTGGTGATGATGATGATGGTGATGGTGGTGGTGGTGATGGTGGTGGTGATGATGATTATGATGGTGGTGGTGGTGATGATGATGGTGGTGGTAATGATGTTGGTGATGATGGTGGCGGTGTTGGTGGTGGTGGTGATGATGATGGTGGTGGTGATGGTGGTGATGATGATGATGATGATGATGATGTATAATATAATATTGTTTACCTTAGACCGTACGGCGACCACAGTAAGTCAGGTTTGTCTAAATCTTCTAGGATCTTGCCCAGCTTCTCACTTTCAGGCTTCAGAACTTTCAGAAGCATTGGGAACAGGGACACGTAACCTGAGGAGAGACAAATTTATAATCTTACACTTCGTCAAAACACTTTCGGATCGCATCAGAGGCCCTAGTGTAAGTTTCTTTCGACAAACTATATTTAACGCATCGAACGCGTTCGGCGCTCCGATTGGTGGAGAGCACGAAACGGACCAATCGGAGCGCTGCACGCGTTCGATGCGTTAAATCCATGCTTCATCCTAAAACACAAATTGCTGATGTGGGCCGTACAGCTGCCGAATTTAAATAGACTTGGGCTGGCCACGACTACCACACACGTCTAACTCAAGGTCACCTGTGAGCCAAAAGCTAATCTTAAAGAAGACAAACTACTGAAAATTTTAATGAATATATAAAAAAATAATATCTATAGTAGATATGTATGTTACACTTACCAAAAGCTGAAGTTACTAATCTGGGTTGTGGGGGAACAGTAACACTTCGAACGACCCTAGCGCCCTCTGACGGATGCTTTGGTTGCTGACGAACCAAACGCACCCCGTCCGTGTGGAGTCCTGAAATGAAATCAGATGATAGTGTAACGCATTAGTTCCCAAAGTGGTCCAGGTTGACCCCCAGGGGTCAAAGGGAGACTCGACGGGGGTCTACGATGGCGTGACAAAAAAATGGGGGTTTACAATTTAATTTACAATATGGGAGAAATGTAGTTGCAGGGGGTCCACCGGAACCAGCTAAATTTTGAAGGTGGTCTATGAGAAAAAAAGTCTGGGAACCTCTGGTGTAACGGATGGACGGTTGAGACTATAGTTTAGCTAAAAGTTTTCATACAAAAATGCGTTAACGTTTTTACGCCACTAAACATGAGCTGATTTTGCTGATTTTTTTATATGTTATAACATATAAAAAAACGTGACGACCTAGTTTTTACTTGTGTCTATAGACACAAGTAAAAACTAGGTCGTCACGTTCTTGATTTTTTTTATATTGTTTATACATTGAAAAATCAAATTAACCCTAAAAATGCGTTATTTTTTTATCAAAAAATCTTCCTTATACTTATCTCGTGATAATTATTAAATTGATCAAAATTTTGAAAAATACAATACTGTCGGCCTTTTTTATAAATCAAATTAATTTGTGAAGATCGAGAAGCCCTAATCCTATTTTGCGCGTATTTCAAGGCAATTTTGTCAGAAGCCGCCAGCTAAGCAATACTCTTAACTACCGCGCAGGCGCACAGAAACTCACCGTAGTCAGCGTATGTTTGCGTGTGAGTGGACCAATGCAGTTCGTTCAATAAATCTTCATCGCCGAGCTGGTCCCGAGTGATTTCGTATCTAAATCAATGCACACAGCTGTATAAATATAATATACACAAAAAACGACCCCCACGGGTCGGCCTTCGGTATTAGTGGGGGTCGGTCTTCGGTATTACTGGGGTTCGGCATTGGGTAGTGGTGGGGATCGGCCTTCGTCAAAGGCGGGATTAACCCTTTTCAAGGTAGAGGCAGTATACATGCCACCAAAATAAATGTTTTTTTATTTTCGACTGTATCGTTCACCGGGATTTTATTTTTTATTGATGGCAGCATCAATGATTTTTACGTCAAAAATGAGGGTCCCTTTGACAAATGCTTGAAAGCTGTCAATTTGAAGGCGTCCATTATCGCTTGAAAGTGGTGTTTTTCGGTTAGAATTTTTCATCCAGTTGCATCTTCTAAGATTTTGGCTAAAATGGTAAGAAAAGTAATTTATTTTATTCATTTGTTTTTATTTATTACGTTTTACGTGTAATTTTGGCTATGAATGTGTTGAAATTTGTTTTATTGTAAATTTTATTGGTGGCCGTATCTATGCCACTGCCTGCTCACTGACATGTTCTGGTGGCAGTATAAATGCCATTGCCTGTTTGTATTGCAGGCATACTTGCGTGATGAAGATATTGAAAATGAACTTGAGCAGATGTTTGGACTTCCAGAAGATCCTGACAACTCAGAAGATGAGTACGAGGACGAAGATGGTATAGAAACCAATTTTGATATTCGTGCGATGTTAGAGAACCAAGATATTGTTCAAAGTCAAGGAAGTCCAACACCTGGACCATCAAGACGGAGTCCAGTAGATGTGGGTTTGCTTTCTCCTAATGCAGGTGAAATAGAAAATATTGATCCTAACATAGGAGTACCTGATATTGAAAATAGCGAAGACGAAGAAATATTGCGACCAGTCAGGCCTTCACGAGTATCGAATCTGTGCTCTCGGCATATTTTGGAGTCTTCTCCGGAATCTTCTGCAGACTCTTCCTCAGAAGATGAGAACGACAATGACTGGAAAAAAAGTATGTGGTCGGACAGGCCAAGTGCTGATAAATTTGACGAAGCCACCTTGAAACCTAAAGTTTTCTTTCCGAGCAGGACTTCTCCAGTGGCTTATTTTTCAAGGTATTTTTCTGAAGAAGTAATTGATCACATAGTTGAGCAAACTAATTTGTATGCCTCTCAAAAACAGACCCAAAATTGGGAACCTGTTAGAAAATCGGATATTGATGTGTTTTTGGGAATTATCATTCTAATGGGTATTCATGTTTTACCATCTATAGACCTATATTGGTCCAGTGACCCATTTTTTAGAGTGGACGAAATTGCGCAAGTAATGACATGTAAAAGGTTCAAAAAGATTTTAGAAAATCTCCATCTGAATGATAATTCTAAGACTCCTGCAAAAACAAGTCAGGAATATGACAAATTATACAAAGTTCGCCCTGTCTTGGAATCATTGAATTTTGCATGCCAAAGAGAAGCAAAACAAACTACTTCTCAGAGCATCGATGAAGCTATGATACGGTTCAAAGGCGTATCGTCTCTAAAACAGTACATGCCAGCTAAACCCATAAAAAGGGGATTCAAGGTTTGGGTTCGCACAGATAGTGTAACTGGTTATGTATATGAATTTCAAATTTACACCGGTAAAAATGACAATAATACACCGGAGTTAGGTTTGGGCGCCAATGTTGTCAAAGCTCTGACAAAATCTCTAATTGACGAGAAAGTTCAAGCTCATGTTGCTTTCGACAATTTTTTTTCCTCATATCCTTTGATGGAATACCTTTATGAACATGGCATTTACTCCACTGCCACCGTAAATGTAAATAGAGCAGACTTACCGAAATTCGTAAAAGGGAAAAAACTGAAAGTAAAGCTTGACCGAGGAAACTACAAATGGAGAGTGAAGAATAATGTCGGATTCATGATTTGGAAAGATACAAAAAACGTCACAGTGTTGAGTACAGCTTTCCATCCTATGGAAAAAACTTTTTGTCAAAGAACGATGAAGGATGGCACAAAGAAGAATTTTCCTTGCCCTTTGGCAATCACTGAATACACCAAGAGGATGGGAGGAGTCGATAGGTTCGATCAAAAAAGAGGCACATATGAGGTTGGACGACGGAATAGGCGTTGGTGGTGCCGAATTTTTTATTTCCTAATCGATCTAGCTATCACAAATGCTTTCATATTACAATCTGTTTCACCGCGAAATCATGGACCCCCATCGAATCTACGGTTTCGCATCTCGATTGCTAGATCGCTTATCGGAAACTACACATCGAGAAAGAGGAGCCTTTCTAGCGAACCCAATTTTATTGCAAAGAAGAAGAGAGCTACAGGCAGTACCAACTACCAGAAAGTCGTAGGAGTGCATGACGACATTCGTTTCCAAGATGTTGGAAAACATTTGATAGACAAGTCTGACACACCGCGCAGATGCCGTTTGTGTAGTACAAAGACAAATAACGTAAGAACCAAGTTGTCATGTACGACTTGTAGAGTATTTCTTTGTGCTTTCCCTTGTTTTACTCAATTTCACCAAAAGAATTGAAGATTGAATTAGCTCTTATGTATGTTATTTTATAAGAAATATTGACTGATGAGCATAAATACTAAATGTAAAGAACCAAAGTTTCAAAAGATCTCAAATCTTCACTATAGTTAGACCTAAGCATATTTTTATAAAGAAAAAGCATCTAAAAATAAATCTTTTTGTGTTGACAATTACATGGTTTTATTTCTAATTTCATAAAATGTAAAAATGGAAAAAAAAATATGGAATTTACTTAATTTACAGAAATATTACCCTCATAGTATGGGCAGTGGCACATATACTGCCACCAAATTTTCCACACATTTCCCAACAGCTTTCCGATTTTAAAAAAATCTTAAAAATCAAATAAAAATACCCTTATTAACATACCAAAATTTCATTTCTATACTACATCTAGTTTTCTCGGCCTTATAAAGGGTTAAAATAAATTTAACCCATTACTGTCCCACTGCTGGGCAAGGGTCTCTTCTCAAAATGAGAGGTTAGGCTTTATAGATTCAACGATTTAAATCATTGAATCAAATAATGATCCGCACATGATTCCGAAAAGTCAGAGGTGGGGGCCGGGTTTGAACTCAGACCCTGCTGCATTTCCATGCAGGATGGTCTGAGTTTAAACCCAGCCCGCGGACAAGCGTTTAACCGCTAGGCTATCACTGCTGGTGCCTTTTCGGTAAAAGTTGGTGTCGGCCTTCGGTATCAGTGGGGGTCGGCCTTCGGTATTAGTGGGGGTCGGCCTTCGGTATTAGTGGGGGTCGGCCTTCGGTATTAGTGGGGGTCGGCGTTCGGTATCAGTGGGGGTCGGCCTTCGGTATCAGTGGGAGTCGGCTTTCTTTATCAGTGGGGGTCGGCGTTCGGTATTAGTGGGGGTCGGCCTTTCGTTAATAGTGGGGGTCGGCCTTCTTTATCAGTGGAGGTCGGCCTTCGGTATCAGTGGAGGTCGGCTTTCGGTATTAGTGGGGGTCGGCCTTCAGTATCAGTGGGGGTCGGCCTTCGATATAAGTGGGGGTCGGCGTTCGGTATCAGTGGGGGTCGGCCTTCGGTATCAGTGGGGGTCGGCCTTCGGTATCAGTGGGGGTCGGCCTTCGTAAGTGGGAGTCGGCCTTCGATATAAGTGGGGGTCGGCGTTCGGTATCAGTGGGGGTCGGCCTTCGGTATCAGTGGGGATCGGCGTTCGGTAATAGTGGGGGTCGGCCTTCGATATCAGTGGGGGTCGGCCTTTCGTTATTAGCGGGGGTCGGCCTTCGGTATCAGTGGGAGTCGGCCTTCGGTATCAGTGGGAGTTGGCCTTCGGTATCAGTGGGAGTCGGCCTTCGGTATCAGTGGGAGTTGGCCTTCGGTATCAGTGGGGGTCGGCCTTCGGTAATAGTGGGGGTCGGCCTTCGATATCAGTGGGGGTCGGCCTTTCGTTATTAGCGGGGGTCGGCCTTCGGTATCAGTGGGAGTCGGCCTTCGATATCAGTGGGGGTCGGCCTTCGGTATTAGTGAGAGTCGGCCTTCAGTACCAGTGGGGGGTCGGCCTTCGGTATCAGTGGGGGTCGGCCTTCGGCATAAGTGGGAGTCAGCCTTCGGTATCATTCGGGGTCGGCCTTCGGTATTAGTGGGGGTCGGCCTTCGGTATTAGTGGGGGTCGGTCTTCGGTATTAGTGGGGGTCGGTTTCGGTATCAGTGGACGTTGGTCTTCGGTTAAAGTGGGAGTTAGCCTTCGTTATATCTAGATCCTCCATCATATGAATTACTTACTTGCTGGAGTCCCTGTGCAGCACATCGGCGATGGTCATCATAGCGTCTGCGGCTGCGTACATCCAACATCTCAGGTCCACGTGGCGTTCGATGTCTGACGGGTGACTTGCCCTGCATTAACAATAATATCATAAAATACAGAGTATAGACATATCATAGCATCACGCCTGTATTCCCCGAAGGATTAGACAGAGGTGTCAGTGATATCAGTTACATTTATACACGTAACGAAATTCAAACGCTTATTCTTGGAAAACTATTGGTTAAAATCATAAAATTTAAATGACTATGTATTTCTATGTATCCGCAGATACTATGTGTAAAATTGGTCAAGATTTCAATCGCTATTTCCTCGAAAAATCGCATTTGAATTTCATTGATTGTATACATCTTTTATATACTGACTGTACACCCACATTTCACCGATACCGTTACTGAGTCCCATGTAATAGGGGGCGAACCTATTGCCATCTACCGGGCACAGTTCCAGACTCCGTGCTGCTACTGAGAATTTCCATACAGAAAAACCCAATAACGCTTTGCCAGAGACAGTCAATCAAAATACTTTTAAATGATTAAACTTGGTGTTTTCAATCGTTCAGATCATAGCTACATAGCTACCACGCAGATCTCCGAGGTTAAGCAGCGCTTGCCACGGTCAATCCTTGGATGGGTGACCATTTTTGACATATCGAGATCCGTGCCTCGGAAAGCACGTTAAGAAGTTGGTCCCGGGTGTCATATAAAGACCTATGGCAGTCGTTACGCGTGTCAGCAGCCCAAAAAGTCGTACAACCAGTCTGACCTTAGAGTATCAGTGTCTCCCAGTAATTGTGTGTCGGAGGTCAGATGGCAGTCGCGTTGTACAATACTGATATGCAGCCGCAACCGGTTAGACTGGAAGTCGACCCCAATGTAGTTAGGAAAAGGCAGGCAGATATGTTAAAAATTTGAAAATTTTAGAACTTTTAATACCTGGGATAGTCATCCAATCCTGATGTCAATGTTTTGGGGTTCAATTGTAGCCCATCGTCCTCTCGCCCCCTCCAACGGTATGATGTCGGTTCTTCGCCCTTTTGTGTAGTTTGAAACCATTGGTACCACGCCTAGAAAAGATATATTATTGCAAAAGTCAAAGCATCTTTCTAAGCTCTCTTTAACATAGCATCACGCCAGTATTCCCCGAAGGGTTAGGCAGAGGTGTACTATTCTACACCCACATTTTGCCGATGCCGTTAAGTTCCATGTATTTCAATGTATATGTGCTATTCCAGACTATAATCTATCTCTATCGGACCCGGATACGTCCTATAACTGCGGCCAGACACCTGCGGACGAGCAGCAGCGTCCTCTCACTAATCGGTGAGCCACTGCGATCCCCAAGCCGCCTGCCAAGCGTGGGGATTATAGCAAACCCCCCCTCCCCCCCTCCTTGGTGGAGGCCTTCGTTCAGCAGTTGACGTCTTCTGGCTGATGATGAATCTATCTCTGTGCCAAACTTCATGGCGCCATCCATCCATCACAAACTTTCACATTTATGATATTAGTAGGATTAAATGTTTCGGGTGTTTCCGTAGCGCACACGAAGATTGCCGAGGCGCCACATTTCATGTGTCGTCATCGTTTTGTACTAGGACATCATGACTCACCTGCAGCCTGCTGAACATTCTGTCGAGTGTGCTCCTGTACTTGGAGTTGATGTCGAACAATTCCGGCCGTATCCTCACGAAGTGCGCCAGTTGGATCAGCAGGATTGGAGGGTTTGCGGCCGCGTTGCTCTGTACTACGAACTCTTTAGGAACTCTTGCTAAAGCCTCCGCTCCTGGTAGAGAAGACAGGGATTTTTATTTTATTTACAAAAAACTGCCCCTCTCTTGGATTTCTCCTGTATCGTGGGTACAGTTTACAAACATACATGTCACATGCACACACAACCAGACCCGAAACAACTATCTGTAGATCATACAAATATTTGTTCCGTGCGGGGATCGAATCCATGACACGTAGCGTAGAAAGCTAATCGCTTAGCCACTGCGCCAAACGTGTCGTAATTCAGGGCAAACTTATTGCCATTAATGTAATTTTCTATGGGATAATTGCTCAGCCTGGGGATAGAATCTAAGACCGCACGCTCGGCAGTCGCCCTAACGACTATTAGAGCAATAAAGTAATTAACTAAGGAATTATGAAAAATCAGTTTTCAGTCGCGGGTTCGATTCTCGTACAACACATTTTTTACAAGCATAAATTAGTTGTTACATGTCTACGTGTCTATGCCTGTGACATAAATGACCAAACTTCAAATATCTGTAGGTCAAGAAAAATATTTAATTTTAATCCGTCCGGGAATCGAACTCACATTACGAAAGCCAATGTTTTTCGACCGCAAATAAAGTTGGTAATATATACAAATAAATAAAATTGAAGTGTCTGTTTGTAATGTCAAAATAACAGCTTTTTACTAAATGCATATGAAAGTATATACGAGACTTATACAAACATCAATTTTTAAAATTTTTGTCTGTCTGTCTTTTCCGGCTAATCTCCGAAACGGTTGGACCGATTTTGACGGGACTTTCACTAGCAGATAGCTGATGTTATAAGGAGTAACTTAGGCTATTTTTATTTCAGAAAAATAATTAGGTTTCCGCGCAAAAAAATACACAGGTTCCTAATCCACGCGGGCAAAGCCGTAGGGCGGAAGCTATTGTTTATTACATTGAATTGAAAACGAATTTTACCCAATATCTGTTCTCTTGGTATCCAGCCTTCGACATTGATGAGGTCCATCCAATGTGCTGCTATGTCCATCTGAATGTCTGGAGACCAGCGCCCGATGAGGAGGCCGTGGAACCCTTCGTCCCAGAGAAAGCCGCGAGGGAAGAAGGACCTGCAAGAGATGGATTTTAACATCACGCCTGGATGTGAAGGGTTAGGCAGGTGTGTTTTGCTGTTATAAAGCTCTATTTAGCGTCTAAACTAGGCTGTTATTGAGTTTTTTTTTTATATAGCTGTGCTCAACTTGGGAATCGAGCTCAATACTTCACGATAAGCAGCGACAACCTAAAAAAATAATATTGGTAATTCAAACATTTTGACCCGGGTACGTCTTAAACCTGCGGACGAGCAGCAGCGTCCTCTCACTAATCACTTGTTAGGCATAACTCTTGTCATTTTATTTTAAAATTAGTTGATGTTGATATCAGTGTTTAAATTGTAATTAAAAATAAATCGTTTGTCGTGTTAATTGTTTTTTTTTTTTTTTAAGTAAAAGGGATCGCTAACATTATATATTGCACGTAGGTTACGCGGATAAAGTCGCGGGCAAAAGCTAGTGTTACATTTTTCATACTAAAATACACTCTAGCTCCAACTAAATACGATTCAATTTACCATAGCATTCACAACTCCTCCACAAGTCTCTAAACTCAAAAATTCTGAATCAATTTTTTTTTTTTGCTTTACAAAAAATCTTTTGTAGCTTTGTTGTCCTGGTACATGAATACAAAGAAAATAATTTTATTAATCATCTTCTGCCATGCTAGGTTTCTTCTGCCTTAAGCCAGAGTCTTCTGACTTCTACCAAGACATTAGAATGACTTCTTCTCTAAGTAAAAATCAGTTTTCACGCAAAAATAACCTTTAATCGTATAAAAATAAGGTTGAAACTCACCTGCTAGGCACTCCAGTGTATAACGGCGCTCTCCAATAAGGTACCGGCTCCCTGGTATACTGGGACTGGACTCTGCCAGCCCCGAAGAAGTAGCCCACACCGCCCACCATGTTGGACATCGCAGCGCGGGCTATCGCCACGTCCTCTGGCGGATAACTGAAGAACATTATATTTTAGAGTCCCATTTCCCTCAATATCACTAAAAAGTATAAAAAATCATGCGCGCGCATTTAAGTAAACTTGTAACGATTCGCAAAATGGCAAAAAGTAAAGCGCCATCTATCGGAGTGAAACGACAACAACAAACCCTGAATCGCACTATGAGAGTTTATAACGATTCTAACACATATACGAATGTCCGACATCAACCGTCAACCACCTTGCCTGGTCGGAGGATCCTCCCTTATCAATGGAGTAGAGTGTAGAGAATATATACATATATGTTACAAATACTGCCATCCACGAACCCACCCCGACCCTTGCTCGAGCCAGCCCGCGCTGAGCCAGTAGTAATAAATCAAATGTCCCTAAATAATCACAATCAGATCCAGCAAGTCCTCTCTTGTCTGCCCCCCAGCAACGCCCTAAGCCGAGGTTCGAGTCCCACTATGGGACACCCTTAGCAGTGTTGCTTAGTATTATTTAATTTGCTCGGCTGGAGGTCCTTCTGGTCTCACCATTTGCCCGGTTAAGCATTAAAAGCTCCCTGAGCTAACTGCAAGAGACAACTCAAAAAAAAAAGCCATCCACGAAGACGCGCCCCACTCTTCTTCCTAATCGCTTACAGTACAAGAGTGCAACCTTCCGCTAGTGTTTTAGTTCTGTCGATACACACTAATTACCTATGAGTGCACACGCACACTACGAAATATTAACTGATCACGAAAGAGCATTAGCATTCTGAGCATTATCAGCTGGAGAGCCTCGACCAAAAAATAGTGGGGCGCGTCTTCGTGGATGGCACTATCTATATCTATGGTTGAGATGGACTATTGACAGTGACACTCACAAACTTTCACATTTATAATATTAGTAGGATTACGTAAGAATGACTTCCCCCACCCCTCCTCCCAAGATAAGGGCATGTAGAGGGTTTCGACCGCCCCCCCTCGGGACCCTTACGTAATTAACGAATGGCTCTTAAGTGTCAATTACTGATAACGCCTATAAACCCCGAAGGATTAGGCAGAAATGTACACCCATTTCACCGATGCTGTAGTTAAGTCCTATGGAATATGGAGCGAGCTTATTACTACCTAGCGGGCATAATTCGGTTGGATTATTGGGTTGGGTTTCTACTGCATATGAGACCCAATAACACTTTACCCGACCTGGGTATCGAATCCAGAACCTTCTCAGCAGTCACTATTGCAACCTATGAGGCAGTTAAATCTAAAGATTAATAAAAAATATCCCAAACTTACCCTTTTTCACTCAATTTGAATTTATCCTCAAACTCTTTGTCAAAAGCGTTCTTCTTAACTTCTAACGCCTTGGTATACTCATCCCCTTTTAGCGGGGGGGCCGGCAGATGCTCAGTAGTGTAAACTATGTCTATCACAAAAGGCGTTTCCACTAACAACTGGATTGGAACGAAGTTAATATCTTTTTCCTAGAACAATTTAAAAAATAAACAGTTAAAACGGACTCATAAAATATTTTATCTGATTGAAGTGTCTGTTTGTAATTTCAAAATAACAGCTTTTTACTAAATGCATATGGAAGTATATACGGTATTTAAAATTTTTTTTTTTTTTTGTCTGTTTGTTCCGGCTAATCCCCGAAACGGCTGGACCGATTTTAACGTGACTTTTACTAGCAGATAGCTGATGTTATAAGGAGTAACTAAGGCTACTTTTATTTTAGAAAAATAAATAGGATTCTAAGCAAAAACATGCACGGGTTCGTAATCCACGCATAGCCGCGGGCGGAAGCTAGTTTATAATATAATTAAAAGATAATGTTTGTCCGGCTAGCCACTCTGGCGCTAGTGTTACCAACATGGCTTCAGCTATATCTGACAATGCTGCCAACGGAGAGGAGAGAGTGGTGACACCTTTCGCCCAGAGCCTTTGACTTGGAGAATTATTTTTTTAAGTTTAGTTTAAAAATGAGCTAACTGCAATAGTCCTGCACAAGCCAGGATTTGTCCTTGGGTGCATTTCTATAGTGCATACAGGGATAATCGTTGTGTAGGTCACCATTATATTTAACTAGCTTTCGCTCGCGGCTTCGCCCGCGTGGTTTACGAACCCGTACATTTTCCCGGGATAAAAAGTAGCCTATGTGCTATTCCAGACTATAATCTATCTCTGTGCCAAATTTCATCCAGATCCGTTCAGCCATTTTGGCGCGAATGAGTAACAAAGATCCATCTATCCATCCATCCTCACAAACTTTCACATTTATAATATTAGTAGGATTAGTAGGATAGGATAGTAGGATTAAACTTAACATAAAGGACCTCTATGTGTTGGCTTCGGCCCCACAAACGCCTTCGAATAGTCCAGGACTCTGTAGTCCCGTGCAAGGAAAAGACATACAAATATTAAAAAACTAGCTTTTGCCCGCGACCTCGTACGCGTGGAATTTAGAATCTGATATTTTCCTGCGATAAAATGGAGCCTATATTTTAAGTTAGACCTCTAGCAATACATCGGTGAAAACTGCATTCAATTCCATGCAGTAGTTTTTGCGTGATGCGTGTACAAACATACATACAGACAGACAAAAATTCTAAAACTGTTGTTTTGGCTTCTGTTGCTCTAATAAAGACTCCCGATATTGGTTTTTCTCCAATATCTATAATGTACAGACATCGGCCTGTTATAATTTTATTATATCTATAGATATCATAATAATAATAATCAACCTTATCGTTGAGCTCATCATCAGCACCCAGTACAGCCAGTTTCCCGAACACCGAATGTCTTTCCACCTTTAGAAGCGCGTAGAACTTCTCCTTGAGAAGATGGAGCCCTGGTGCGTGGCCCTCTGAATATGATTTGTGGAGGATTTTGCCTACAAAGAATAAGATTCATTTTTATTTGAAAAAAGTAAATTGTAAAGCGGGATCTAAAATGGTCAAAAATATCCAATAAAAACTCAACGGAAAGAAAACTGCTTTTTTAAATTACCATAATGTTTTTTTTTTGCATATTTAGATTTATTTACAGAGTTATGTAAGCAAAGTTTCTCAAAAATCAGGAAACACAGTTTTTCTTATTTAAAAAATACATAGTGTGAGTAATATGCACTGTCTCCAATATTTAACATACTTATCCGTATCTCCTTTGGTTTTCCACCCTGTATATCAGGGTTTCTCAAACTGGGGTACGAGAACCCTTTGGGAGTTCGCCATTTGATGGTAGGGAGTTCGCGACATAAATTACTTAATGGCTACTGAATAGCTGGCAAACGCGTGCGACACAAATGATGGCGCGTGCGCGACGGATAAGAGTAGGCATAGATTAAGATTAAAATTATCCAAAATTTCTCCTAAAATAGACTCAATTTTTGCTAGAAAACAAGCCCATCCATCACATTAATAACTTTTTATTTTTAACCTTTTACTTAGTACTTACTATTTTAATTTTTAGTAACTAAAATAAACGATTGTTATTTTCTAAACAGCTGGATTTTATTTTTTTATATTAGGGGAGTGAGGCCAGGGGTTCGCAGTAGTTTAGGAACTTTAACAGGGGTACGTGGGGCCATAAGTTTGAGAAACCCTGCTGTATATTGATTAATACAACCTGTATATCTTCAATAATAGTGAACTAGATATTTTACCTTTATGCGGCACCAGGTTGACTTTAAAGTTGTGCAGCTGTGGTGTGTGACCTAATATGGAGCCGTCTTCGTACCACAACCTGGACTGAGGGGCGGCAGGCCCTAGAGACTCATCCAGAGCTGCGTACCAGACTAAGACGAAAGGCACATGGGCGTTACCCTGGAAAAAAGGTAAAAATTAATAAGTTACAAGTGCAGACACTGAGACTCCCGTGTGACGATATTTTAATGCATCTGGCGCCATCTATACTCGGTTTGTTTAGGTAGTTAAATAAAGGCAAACAATCTTGACGTGTCTTTTTAATATTTTTTGTTTAAAAACTCAGTTTAAAAATAAAACGCGACTAAAAACCAATGTAAAACAACAATAACGATTACCAAATCAATTGAACCACTAGTTTAAGCAGTAGTTTATTTGTTTAATATGTGTTTGTGTAAAATGTCACATCGAGATTGTTTACCTTTATTTAAGTATCTAAACAAACCGAGTATAGGCAACTTTTTTTTTAACGTTGCCCCACTTTGAGTTATTCTTGTATCGTGGGTGCGTTTACAAACACATATATTCACATACACAAAGACCCATACCCGAAACAACTATCTGTAGATCATACAAATATTTGTTCCGTGGGGGAATCGAACCCGCGACACGTAAGGCAGCAGTCTATCTCTCAACCACTGCGCCAACCGTGAAACCAGACTTATGAGTCAGTATTAACATAAGAAATGGTACCTTAGTAGTAACATTGATCCTCGCCGTCCAATGCCCCCCGTTTTGACCCCCGGGGGTCTTGATAAACGAGGTGGTGATGTTGTGAGGGGGGTCAGATATGAACTGCTCCCCAAAAGTGACCCCATCATGGCGGAGCCACCCGTATGTCGCTAAGTGGTCGTTTTGATCACACCAATGTCTGAACATACAAAATTATAAAAAATAATAATATAACATAGTATCACGAGCCATTAACGGACGCACAACCAGCCAACTGCTCCGACTGACGAAGCAACAACTTCGAACAGTCACAGCAGCGTTCACCGGACATGGCTCCTTCAATAAACATCTTTTCGTTATAGGAATTACACACATCCATATAAATAAAAATACTGTCTCATTGGTCTAGTGGTCGCAAGCGGGACTGCTGAGCGTGAGGTTCTGGGTTCGATTCCCGTGTCGGACTAAGTGTTATTGGGTTTTTCTGTATGGAAATTTCCAGTAGCAGCACGGAATCTGGAACTGTGCCCGGTAGATGGCAATGGATCGCCCCCTATTACATGGGACTCAATAACGGCATCGGCGAAATGTGGGTGTACAATAATACACTTCTACCTAACTCTTCGGGGAATACAGGCGTGATGCTATGTTATGTTATGTATAAATATAAATCGATTGCCAGAATATGTATGTAAGACGAGCACTTGAAAACGGCTCAACTGATTTGGCTGTTTTTTTTTTTTTTTTGTTGTGTTCATAATTGTCTGGACAATGTTTCTTCATCATCATCATCATCAGCCAGAAAACGTCCACTGCTGAACGAAGGCCTCCACCCGGGGGGGGTGGGGGTTGCCATAATCCCCACGCTTGGCAGGCGGCTTGGGGATCGCAGTGGCTCACCGATTAGTGAGAGGACGCTGCTGCCCGTCCTCCGGTGTTTGGCCGCAGTTTTAAGACGTACCCGGGTCAAGGCAATGTTTTGTTTGAATGAAATTGTTTTGTTTATAAATCTGAATAAGTATTGTAGCGACTACTATTCGAAACATGGCAGAAAGTAAAGCGCCATCTATCGGAGTGAAGCTACAACAAACCCTGAATCGCCCTATGAAAGCGTACATCGATTCTAACACATATACGAATGTCCAACATCAATCATTGGGCTTCGGCCCGCCAGGCTAACCAACTTGCCTGGTCGGAGGATCCTCCCTTTTCAATGGAGGAATACCATACCTCGTTACCCCGTAGTATCATTTTCTCCATTAATAAATTGCATCGTGCGAAGCAGGATGCAATTTATTTATTTTTAATTATATTCAATTTATTTTTATATCTCAGGAATCTTCAAGGCGAGAGTGAATAGGCATTATTTAGGCATATATAGGCACTCACCATCAGGTGAAGTGCTGCCACATGCACTCAAATGAGTAGTAAAAAAAAAGCCACAAGCGCTTGAAAAATAAACTTTGAGGCCAATGCCTTTTACCATCATAAAACTTACCGGATCCCCTTATGTGATGCTGCAACCAATTCGTACCACATCAACCCAAACACTGGGGACCGAGGCTCTCGGCTCTTCAAGCCCAAGTAGACCCCAGGTCTGTACGTACCCCAGTAGCGGTCTGGCACCTGTAGACCGCTGTCTTTTACCACCTACAAAAGAAAGAAATATTTCATAAGACTTATAAGAGGTAATTGGTTGGTACATAGGAATTCCTCTTTGAAATCCCAATTCGATTTATATATCAATAGCAACCCGCTCTGGCTTCGGACAGGTGCACTTTACTAATAAAGAAAAGTATTGATTATGAAAATACCCTCCTTTCTGACATATCTGGTAAATCCTCCAAAAGTTTTCTTTCATACAAACCTTATCCCCACAATTACGAACACAACAAAAAAGCAGCCAAATCGGTCAAGCTGTTCTCAAGTGATGCTCCATCATACATGAGGCAATTGATTTTTATTTACATAGACATCTATGAATGAAAAGGTTTATTTATGGCTTGAAAATTGTATAGCACAAATAATTATAGTAAAAATGATTAAATTACATGACATAGCATCACGCCTGTATTCCCCGAAGGATTAGGCAGAGGTGTACTATTGTACATCCACATGTCACCCATGTCGTTATTGAGTCCCATGTAATAGGGGGCGAGCCTATTGCCATCTATCAGGCACAGATATAGACTCAGTGCTGCTACTGAGAATTTCCATACAGAATAACCCAATAACACTTTGCCCAACCTCAAACCCAGGACCTCACACACAGCAGTTGCGCTTGCAACCATGATCATGGTTAAATTATTTGAACTAAATAATGATTTAATTGTTCTTTGCATGCAGAATACATAGTAATTAAATCAATTCATTGAAGCATTCATCCTACTAATATTATAAATGTGAAAGTTTGTGAGGATGGATGGATATTTGTTACTCAATCACACCAGAACGGCTGAACGGATCCAGATGGCACAGAGATAGATTATAGTCTGGAATAGCACATAGGCTACTTTTTATCCCGGAAAAATGTACGGTTTCGTAAACCACGCGGGCAAGGCCGCGGGCGGAAGCTAGTTTAAAATATGCTAGTTTAAAATATATAGGTAAAAATGTTAAGCTGTTTGTTGACTCTTTGAACATGCACTATAATAATAATAAAAAGGAAGGAAATAAAAGAGGGACACAACCCCAATTAAAAAGTAGCATTTATGCAAAGGAGTGTATAAACAAGGTCTTGGAATTCAACACAGTACAATACTTTTATGAACCTTAATGGGCAAGCACCGGCATGGTTGTCGCAGTGGTTGAGTGATAAACTGCTGTGCTGTGTGTCGTGAGTTCGATTCCCACACAGAACAAATATTTGTATGGTCTACAGACAGTTATTTCGGATCTGGGTCTTTGTGTATGTGAAATATATGTTTGTAAAAGCACCCACAATACAAGATGAGCTCAAATTGTACTTGAAGAGATGATCCAAAAGATATTTGTGCACACACTTACAACAATAATGTAAAACAATAATGAGTTGGCTTTCCTGTAAAGTTACTTTTACAAGATATTTTTTTCAGAAACATTTGTACAAACATCATACTAGCTGAATAAGTTAAAAATATAACATAGAATCACACTTGTATTCCTTGAAAGGTTAAACAGAGGTGTTTTGAAACAAAAGGCGATCCTATTGCCATATATCAAGCACAATTTTGAGCTCTAGACTAACAGAAAACCTCAGGGATCAAACTCAGGACCTCATGTTCAGCAGCTGCACTTGCGACCACTAAACCAATAAGGCGGTAAAAACATATAACATAACAGAAATGCACTTCTGTGTTTAAGTATCAAGAAAATTAAACAGAAAAACTTTAAAATCAAAAATGAATACCAAAAGAATTAAGGTTTATTTTCTTACCTTATCATCGTCGAAAGGTGTGTTCACTCTAGTTTCAAGGTACCCTAGTGTACTGATGTAGACTGCAATTAGAAAACAAACGAATCCAACACCGGTTTTCCAGACAGAAAGCAGTTTGAATGTTTTACTCCCAATCGAAGACTCGCTGCTACCCGAACTACTACTAGTTTCATTACCGACTGACTTATATGTAACTACTTTTCTATGCCTAACCATATTAGATTTATGCATTGACACGTTTTCTTGTATATTTCCTTGTAAATTCGATAAATAAATCGCGGCCACCGCGATTTACAAATGTCAATACGAAAACGTTTGACGTTTGGTGTTGATGCGATGTGCAATTACTACTAATTATTAGGCTAAATACCAGAGGCCGTATATTACTAAAATATAGAACTACTGTTTTCAAAAAATATATTTATGAACACAAAGTAAATATGTGTGTAGGATTCCAAAACAACAAATAATTCCATAATCCCGCAAAAAACGGTTCAGACGACTTATTCTGTAGGTGCACCAAACGTAACACAAAAATAAATCGTATTATATATTGAAACTACCCGTAATATTGGCTGTTTCATTCTAATCTCTTTTGTTTTGTTGTAATAATACCTTATGTTATGTTTTCTTATTTTATAAAAGAATACTAAATAACTAATAGATAAACTAACTTTAGTAGTTTATGTAACATCACTAGCAAACATCAATACATGCAATGCGTGGCCTGTCAAATTGACATTCTCTATTTATCGTTCGGAAATATGTTCCCTTTTGCTGAGTTCGGAAATGGTTTTCTATTAGCTTTTTGAAAACAAAATTAATTAAGTCGTCCCTCTTTTAAAAAAAACAATGTCCCTATTTCGTTCGGTGGAATGCATTGGTTACTAAATTTTCTAACAAACTCAGCCATATTTTATTCAGCTGAAACACTGTCAGCAGATGAACCAAACCCGAATTTGTAAGTTAGCTATGACTAAATTGCGTGCCCTGATAAAAATAAAGATAAAGATATTTATTCGCCAAGGATATGGTACAGTAGTTGTTACCAATGTTTAGACTTAGCTTAGATGTATTACTGTACTCTGTGGCTTAGATGTTGGGTGCTGGCTGTATGTAGGTGCTGGTGTTTGACTGCTGATTGCCGGTGGAGTTAAATAAAAAGCACGGATAATAATAATCGTATGCGTCTATATTTGAAACGATTTATTATAAATATGAAATCTGCGGTTGAGTTGCCATGCGAATACAATGTGTGGCGCAGACGCAGAGCAATTGTTGATATCACTCATCCATACGCAATGCATTGCATTTCTCATAAAAAATATACTACAACCTCTCGTCTTTCTAATATGTTCGATGTTGCAGTGGCTATAGCAATTGTCTTTTGGCGCTACGTAACATTGGTTCGGTTCCCGCACGGATCCTTATTAATAAAATCTATGCTTGCGAGCTCTATATCTGTAAAGTGTTCAGATGAATCCGAAAACAAAATAAAAATCCTTTTGCGGGCACAGAGAGGTCATATTTTATCTCTACTCTTCTCAAGTACAGTTAAGCAAAGAGATAGGTATACAGGGTCATTATAATCTCTCTCTTTTTCTATCTGAAGGTAAAACCTCTATGTTGGACCTATCTTTTAAAAAATACCAAGCTAGACGCAAGCTTGTTCCAGATCTTCCAACAAGAATCAATTGGCAGAAAACTAGTCACCGCGCGAGTGGGTTGGCGATCTCAGAGCCATCTTTCACAACAACGGTGTAACCTGGCGGTCTTACAGAAAATAAAAACTCAAAATTTTAACTTACATAGCATCAAGCCAGCTGTTATTTGAAAGACAAAGGTGTGTTATGCCATCTAGCGGGCACAACGCCGAACTTGCATAATATTTTGTAGGAATTCGGAATCGAAATTTGGACTCGATGTAAGCAGCTGCGGCTGCCACTGGACCAACGAAGCAGTCATATAGCTATTAAGGTTTATAAAACTGAAGTGCAAGAATGCAAAAAAAAATCAACCAAACAACAGTAGTGCCATCTATTCACACACATATTTCTTGTGAAAACACATTTTTGCATTAAAAATAATATTGTGACTGTTTATTAATTTTATTATTGCCGTACAGAAAGGTTGTAAGCATGTAAAGTCAGGTGTTTGTTTTAGTTTCAAGCTTACAAAAAGCTATCATTTTTATTTTTCTTCTCGGTGACAAGCGCATCGCTCTCTGTGACCATTCAGCGCATCAAGCGCGTTTCTTTATCCGACTGCGCAAGCAAAGAGGATTATGTTTTTTTGTATAAGAGCGCGAGCGCTTCTAGGAGGTATATATATTTAATTGTTATATTTTTATATATATATACAATACTATTCTTCCCTCTTCCGAGAAGTGCAAAAATGTATGAGGTTATGAATTTATTATAAAACATATAAATTCCCATTCACAAAAAATGTAAGTGTGCTCAGCCTGCTCTAACAGAACCCGGTTTTTGGCATTCAAGCAAGCTATGAATCCGAGACCGGGTTCAGTAGCGCTTACCGGGAGAGGCTTAAGTCCAGCAGTGGACTTAAGTCTCTCCCGTGGGTCTGATGATGATGTATCTACGTTCGGCTTGTTTCTAATCAAGATTTATGTTTGTGAGATCTGCGATTTATTGGTGCTGATTATTTATAATGCCTCAACAACACTTAGCGAACTTGTAACCTGGGTTTGTGAGAGCTAGCTAAGGTTTTTGTAAGGCTTTTTGAACTATAGAAACTTCCGGGTAAGTGACGTCATTTCCAGTGTTACATTTTTATACTACATTAGATGTCGCTATTTTGCTTATAATAATATAAAGATCAAATATCTAGTGCAGTAGATGTCGCTAGTTACACTGGAACTTGCTGGTTTTCTCTTTATTTTAGTAATATAACAATCTTATGTGCCACTTTAAAGCGTAGTCTATAAAAAGGTCAATATTTAATAGTTCACTTAGCTTGCGGAATTTAAATTAAGTGCATAAAATTTTAGAAATAATTGTCTCGATTCATTAGTTAATTAGTCGGTTACAATACAATTCAATATCATCCGTACGTACATAAAATACTTAATAACTCAATATTATTTACAAAAGAAAATTAAAGTATAAAAAATAAAAAAAATAAAAAAATAATGAAAATTAAATACAATTTAATTCAAAGATTCAATCGCTTAAAGCGCTTTCCGGTTATAAACCATCAACCGCGCCACCTGTCCGTTCCAAATGTAGATAAAACAGTCTCGCAATACTCCGCGTCGGTAAAGCAGACGCTCCCCCCGCGGCAGCGTACCCGACCCCCTCCGAGGGCCAACGAAACCAGTGCGATCGAGCGACACATACCGCGCGTACCTGCTACAAATATATAAACGCGCCACGCTACGCGATTATCATGAACCGAAAACAACATTACACGCATTTATTCAGTGAAATAATGTAATAAATAACGTTAAGTAACATTTAGTATAGTTTTAGTGTTGTGTAAAAACCGTGAGTATTGTTTACCGGCCGGCGAACGCACGCGACATCGCTCCCCGAAAAAAAAAACTCCGATGTCGGTGAATGTGAGGATGCTTGTGTCAGTGTAGTGTATTAAAATAGGTAAATGTATAAACGGCGTGCTATGATCGTATGAGGAAGAAAAGCACAAGGAACATTGTAAGTGAACTGCGTGTCGACTCAGTGTTATTACTGTTGTGTTTGGGCAGAAATGCGGGGTAGCTCGCCCCAGTCCAAGGAGGTTTTATCCGAGTGGGGCGGCCACCGCTGAACGAAAACGGAGGTACGGAGGTCTATCCCTCGTGTACTCAGTGTTTTTTTTTTACCGAAGCAGGTCCCACGTAACCCCTTTTTTGTGCGACGCGTTTTTTTTTTGGAGGGAATGTTTACGAATCGATACCCTTGTAGGTTATAAGCGCCTAGTACTCGTGTCTGAGTTTCTACACGCATCTCCGATAAATAAACACAAAAAATCTATCGGTTGGATAGTTCTTTTTTCGAAAACAAACTTTGTTTTTTCCGTTGTCGGCTAACTTCGGGCTTTACCGTTCTAAAGTTTAGGATAACTCGTGTTCGTTCGTTTTAGTTGTTATTTTACTTTAATCTGAATATACCTATTCCGTATTGATACGCTTGGACCTGTGCGGACTTTAGTTGCTATTGCTAATGATAACAACAAAACTTTGACACGGAATAATAACTTAGGTAACCTTCCAGCAACTTATAATACCTTCAAGATATTTTGTTAGTGGTGTAGGCAGAGATTTAGAGCTAGTCTTATTACCAGACAACCTCTATTCCTCTGGAAATAGGTAGTGGAGCTCGGAAGCCAGCAGTCGACGCTAGTAAAATGCTGATATTCAGTCGCTGGCTATCTGACGAGACTAGTCAGACTGACAACGATGGACTGAAGCAAAGACTTCGGTCGGTATAGGATTATTTTTTTTAGTCAACCATTTCATATATCGAATTAATTACGAGAATCCAAATTCAAAACGTTCACCTTCTATTCTGTTATGATAGCCTAGTACTTGATTCTTATTATGGGCAATAAACGTAGTTATAGGACCTAATACCGTACCGTGAGTTTAACTGGAGTACCCTCTTAATCCTGCAGGTCACAGGTGTCAGTTTTGTGGTCTTCTAAGGAGGTGACTTGGTTTAAGCAACTCCTCGTGGTCTGTGAGGTCAATTTTTTCATTCTCTTCGGCATGTAGGCAGTATCTCAATAGCTTTTCGTTGTTGTGGCAACATAGAACTTCAAAAATCTTCTTCTTCAGAGCAAGTTGTCTTCTGTTCTGTCGTCATGAGCTCTGATATTCCCGTAATTAGTAAAAAGATAGCTCCGTAGGTGACTGCGTAGGGTGCTCCGTACATCCCAATCTTAGGGTCAACGTAGCTTGAAAGAACCGGTTTTTATTCAAAAGCTTGTTTAAATACACCATAGTGTTGATTACGGAGAGCGAACTATCTTTACCTCTAATGGAGGCACTTATGGGCCTTCCAATGCCCTAAGTATATCAACATCAAGGGCCTCAACGGCGTCCCTATCAACGGAATAAAAATGGCCACCTACTGGGCCTAGAAGAATATCTCTTACACGTGTAACTCATTATATTATTAACGACCCATAAACGTCCAAATATCTGTAAATGCTAACATAGTCCTCCTGATTTTAGCAGCACAGAGTAACAGGCTCGTAATACCCTGTTACGTCCCACTGCAGGACAAAAACCTCCCTAGCCTCTTTCTATCTATCCCAGACCATTACGATTTGGGGCCAATCCTTTGCATAGGAGTCCAGCTCATTTCGCTCTCTGTTTGGGTCCTTCTAAATATATATACTAGCTGTGCCCGCGACTTCGTTCGCGTGGATGTCGGAACTTAACAATGTATTTTTTAGTGAGACCAAATGCCCTTAACCCAATTTTTTTTCTAAAATAAAAGGATTTTTCTAAAATAAAAGTAGCCTAAGTTACTCCTTATTACATCAGCTACCTGCCAATAGAAGTCCCGTCAAAATCGGTCCAGCCATTTCAGAGATTAGCCTATACAAACAGACAGACAGACAGACAAAAATTGTAAAAAATGTTATTTTGGTGTATGTACCGTATATATATAAAAACGGTTATTTCAATATTACAAACAGACACTCCAATTTTATTTATATGTATAGATATATATATTATATGGGACTTATAGGGAATATTGACATGAAATTCATAAATCCTATCTTACATACCCTTACTAAATTATGTAAGGATAACAAGCATATCAGTTTTGTTGTCTTCTGAGAAACCAAAATTACACTATTTCTACACTTGCCAAATATTAGTGCTCATGAAAATAAGATTCGATTTATGGTACGACAAATGCTCTATGGGACCTCTAAGTTCGCCAATTATTCCAGCATCTACTTTCCAATGATACTTACTGTACCGGTTCTAACCCCATAAAGAGTAGTCACTATAGAATTTTGACCGTACCTTCAAAATTTAAGCAAATCTCATTAACTTGGTAAGGTCGTGAGCTCGACACGTCCATTTTACTATTGACGAGTTTTCCACTCTTACCAAATGTACGTGTAAATGTCGTCAATGGTCGTCTTTCACAGCATCAGCAATTCTCATCTGATAATCCACGACTTAACTAACATAAAAAAGCATCTTAAAACAAATAACAATGATAATACCAACTTCGTATTTTGCGAAAATACGAAAAGGTTGTAACAAATCAATAAATTGTTGACCAACTAAAAAAAAAACTGGACCGCCAATGTTTAGGTAACCTAAAAACTCGTTTATACTAAGTACCTACTTGGCACATTGCAATGACGAAATATATATTATTCGGCCTTAGTAAGCCACCTGCAAGACTGAGAGAGCTGTAAAGTGATGGTGACTAGTCCGCCAGCCAGTACCAGGCGAGCATAGTGAACGAAGGTCTAAACCCTTCTTCTTCAGAGAATAGGCCCGTGTCCTACAGTGGGACAGTATTCTGAATTTTATCCATATCGTCTTAGCTATTTTAGTAGATAGGGCACAGGTTCTAGCGTACAATGTCAGTTCATCGATGGTCCTTTTAAGAGCCATACATTGGGAGAAAATGTTGCCCTTTTCCATAGAAGCCCCATAAATTCTTCCGTCAAGGAGGAACGAATCACATAGTGAAAAGATTAGCTAGTTACCAATGGTGGTATTGAAGGTGACTGCCCAGTGTGTCAGACGATCTCAGATTTCGTCACTAGAGCAGTGATTCTCAAACTTTACGGCGAAGGAAACCCTTATGGAAAACCAAAATATTTGACGGAGCCCTAAGTAGTTTATGTGTATACTTTATTAATAATCATATTACTTGACATTGACATGGGAGGTATGAAATAGATTTTTACTTTTCATCAATTGTTTGATGTTAGGCTTGATAGATAGATATCGACCCGGGTACGTCTTAAAACTGCGGCCAGACACCGGAGGACGGGCAGCAGCGTCCTCTCACTAATCGGTGAGCCACTGCGATCCCCAAGCCGCCTGCCAAGCGTGGGGATTATGGCAAACCCCCCCTTGGGGGAGGCTTGATAGAAGAGAGTCGACTATGAAGAGAGTGACCAGTATTTTACAGAGACTGCGGACCCCTAGGGCTCCGCGGAGCACACTTCGAGTACGGCTGCTCAAGAGGTTCGATATACCGTCAATACATGTTGCTAACACAACTTCTCAAACGTGATGATTCCTGTAATGTTAGCGCATAGGACAGCGCTACCCATCCACTTGACAAACCCTTCGTCGCTTTTTTATGACACGATTGGCAAACACCTTTTATATTGTACGGTTCTCGGCGAATTAACAGTTCCAAGTACAGTGAAACCTACTTTATCTGTCACGCTCGACAACCGACCAGTACACTAAGGAGGCGGTCCATCATTACTCGTGGATCATAACGCCAGGTGCTGCTTTTTTGGCGTTAGAAAATTGAATGCTGCTCTTGGGTCAACGGTCGTAAACGCTCTAGCGTACAGTTACCCCGACTGCATGCCAGAGTTGCCATCTTTCGCTTACTTTTTTAAAAAAATATTTCAATCGGGCTAACATTCGCTCAAATGGCGTCGGACTGCCTATAGAGTGGTTGTGAGTTCGATCCCCACGCATTGCACTATTGAAGTGAACCTACTTATTAAAGTATTTATTAGAGGGGCCTACAGGAATGCGCTATGATCTACAAAAAAGAAACATGAATATTTCCGAGCGTAATGTACACGCTCTAAATTGCATTGTTGTTGACGAGAATTAACGAGAATCACGAGAAATAAGTGGCTTGTGTACACAACTGCAACAAAGTAGACTAACTAGACAACTAAATTCTTGAAATAAGCACAGAAAAAGTTTTTCTATGAGAAATTTCTCAGTAACAGCGCAGGATTTGAAATTGTGTGCGGTAAATGGCAATAGGCTCGCCCACTATTACATGGGACGTAATAACGCCATCTCTGAAGTGTTGGTGGTGTACAATTAGTACACGTTTGCTTACCCCTTCGGGGAATACAGGCGTGGTGTTATGTTATGTTGAAAGAAGCATTATCACCAGATTTACGAAACGAATTTGTGATAGCAGTATATTGTAAAAAGACTATTGGCGCCCAAAACGTTGTCGGTTTAGAAAACTCTATATACTTAGGCTACTTATTTTACTCATTTGAAAATACTAGCAATGATGCCGCTGCAGACTGATGTGTTAATCTCGTCTATCATACCGAATTTGACCTCAAAACGAACATTTTGCGCGCCTGAAGCGTAGAAGTTGCAAAAATATACACCAAATATAATAGAGATCACATATAAAGAAAGTTGAACCATCAAAATCAATTAAATAAAAAAAAATCTAAGTAAAATCACTTAAAATGATGTAGCGACGTCTTTACTATCATAAAACCTATTAAAATAATCAAAATTCAATTATTTCTTCTTCCATGTAGCCGCGTATTAATTTGAAAAAATAATTCATCCAAATTAACATTCTAAAAACCGGCTCCACTTGGGTTGTACTGCTAACTATATTACCCGCCATAACAACTGTGTGTTAGCGTAGTTGTATAAACGAACGGTGTAGGAAAGACCCCAGCAAAACATACTAAATTGACATAAACTGTAAAATTGTCTCTTGAATCGTAAATGTCAATCCCGTACATTTTGCTGACGTTTCTGTTCTGAGGTAATACGGTAGATGACTACTAGTCATCTAAGTTACTTTTTATGAACTGTCAAAAACGACATTTTGTTCTAAAAATGTTTGGAATAGTAAGGCGTGACGTCATGGTTTTTCATTGCCCTTGACATACTTATTGTGTGATTTTGACAAATAAAAAATTGAAAACGCCAAAAATAAGCAAGAGATTAAGTTTTACTAAGTTTTTAGGAGGGAAACTATTTACCAAACAAGATTTCAGAATTTAGTTTTGATGCAGTCAACTAGCCTATTGTAAATTGTAATTTGTCTAAGGAGGCAGGTGTTCATAGGCGACGGTGATCGCTAGCCGTCAAGAGCTGCAAGGCCATGTGTCCCTGTTAAAAAGCTCAACTATGGGTCATAAATCGCAAGGTTCTGATTCTGGGTCATATACGTCAATCCAGTCTTTTTAACAGCAGCTGTCCTAACTTCTTTGGAGACGTTTATCTTCTGCAGTGGACTGCGATGATTCTAGACACGAGACTAATTAATATGTTAGGTTGACGTGTATTTCGAACTTGGGTGTTTTTGACCTCTTCAGATGCCTTATGCGCTTTTAACTGTCCATTTCAAGCTTTCTATTTTTTGACGCATGTGCTTTTCAAAGATGAACGCATGATAAATGAAGTATTCAACATTAAATATCCGTGCGTTAGCGCCAATGCGTCATAGTGCAAGTTGAGAAACAATGACGAATCAAACGAGTATTTACATATGTACATTTTATTATTTCAAATCATTTAATAGTGCCCATAATCATCGTATTGTTTGTAACCGCAAAAGAAAAACAGTTGGTGCTTATCATCCCGTACTACTCCCAGTTCAAAATGAGGAAAACGATTCAGTAACTAGCCAGCCACGTGGTTGCTGCGCAGATCGATCAATCCACGAGGTTAAGCTACATAACCAATGTCAAGATTAACACTCGCAGCGTCACTATCTACCACTGCAACCATTATTACAATTATTGCTGTCAAATAAGCTGTAACACCTGTCAAACATGTACATTTGGTGCTAATTTGACAGCAACTATTTAAACAATCGCAGATAGCTAATAACCCTACCGGTTACTCAAAGGCTGATTAAATCGTAACCAGCCGTCAAATCTCACGTCAACTTATATGATTGGTTGTTGAATTGAGTGATTATGTTGGTTAACCAATCACAATATCTAATATGAGAGTTGAAATCATTTAAGATCTGAATAGGCTTTTGATACGAAAGGAATGGCTGGTCGCGAACTGTACAAGAAAAAACGAGTTACATAATGTATAAAGACGCGAAAACCAGCAATGATAGGGAAATGAGGTGATCTGAATCTAAGGAGTGTCATGTGCCTGTGACACTCATGCGATTTGGACTGGTTTGGTATTCTATTTCACCTGTCATCCTAATCCTAACTAATATTATAAATGCGAAAGTAAATTTGTTTGTTACCTTTTCACGCCTAAGCCACTGAACCGATCATAATGAAATTTTGCATATCCGTTGTCACGGCTACAGAAAAAGACATAGAGTACCTTCCATCCAGAAAAGTACTGTTCCCGCGGGAAAGAACAATAACTTTCGACAGTCACAATTGCTTTAGGATGCTAGATGGCGCTATGTTTGACCCGAACAAATGCATGGGTTCGTAATCAATGCGGACGAAGCCGCGGGCGGAAGCTAGTAATAATGTAAGCGTAATTAGGCTTCGCATGAAGGATAAAAACACCAATAGAAAATACCGGAACAATTCCAAGGTCGTAATCATTAGTTACGGATGTTCATAGACGGCGGTGATCACTTGCCATGGTGACCCGCTTTCAAAGCCTTCTAGGCACCTAAAACAAACTCACAGATGGATGCGTCCTAACCGCTTAACGTCCTCTCAGCTCTGGTCAGTCAGCCTCAGATAGTCTTGTTCGACCTTGCCTGAGAGCACGTACCAACGACCCGGTTCAACGTTCAGTTGTTTCTGAGAAAAACGGTGACACATTCAAAATAATTTGTTAAATATGTTTAATGCATATTCGTCTGACATGCTTGAGAATTGAAGAGTATCTGCTTAGCCCGTTTCCTGCGTTATAAGTAAAGCAGATAAATCATAATGTCACAACCGTATGTATAGGGTTCCCAACTTTTTGTACGAGAAATAAAGTATATTTATTTATTAAGGTCGGAGAACTAAAATGAACAGTATTTTAGAAAATTAAACAGTATTAAATTTTTTTGACGTTTTAAAAACATTTTTTTTTGGGTATTCTTGCACAATTTATTATTATTTTTAAAATATTCATAAGCGTCTCCACAATTTAAGTTAATATTAAATTAAATGAGGCTCCGAAAACCAGCGACCATAAAAACAGTATTTTGTATATATTTTTTTAGAACAGTAAAATAACTAACAGTAAAAGCATAATTATGTAAATATATTTCTATTTTTAACAGTATGATTGGCAACCCTACTTATGTACCAGGATATAGATATCCTAGAACTCCACAAAAAAAAAATGGAAATATGTTCTGTGCGCGGGATAGACGTTCACTCAAATGCGCGCGCAAGTTCTCATACATTTTTGGCTTAACGGTCCCTACGTTTGAGTTCGAGGAAAACTCGCACTTAGCGTACTGAACGCTAGCTTGATTATAACGTCTTATTTTAGTTTTCAGTGAATCAGTACCTGTAATTTATGCAGTAAATAGGTTGATAATATCAACTCTTATACATGTGGAATGGCCGATTTGTTTAACCATTCGTTCAATCTCTTTAAAATAAGCTAAAATATATTAACCTCATGGGCAGTTTACTTATTTGAGCCTTTTGGCGTCGAAGACTCGGGTCATGGGGTCCGAATGCACGTCTCTTTTTTAGAGACCTTGCTAAACCTTTGGGCGACAGTACACATGACCAGAGGGCTGGCCTGTTCTTTGGTCAAAGAATAAGCATTGCCATTCAACGTGGTAATGCTGCCAGTCTTCTGGGCACGCTACCAGTTGACAGCGATGTGGAAGAGTACTTTGACGCCTAAGTATTCGTTTAGGATAGGTTTTCATTTTTGTTTTTTATAAGGTTTTAATTAACACATTAGCATGAGTATTTGTTAAATATTTTATGAATATAATAAATGTTAAAACTATGATATCTCCTAAGAGCTTCAATAGTATGTACACAGACAATTTTCCTGTCGGGCTAAAATTCTAGCCGATAACATTATGTATTCGCCGAAGGGTTAGACATTATACTATTGTACACCCACATTTCGCCGATGTTATTATTGAGTCCCATGTAATAGGGGCCGAGCCTATTGCCATCTACTCGGCACAGTTCCAGACTCCGTGCGCTTGCAACCACTGGACCACTGAAGCGAATTCTATCCGATAAATTGTAATAAGCTTGTTATGAGATCTAATGTGAGAATTTTGACTAGGGTCTTTTGCCAATGCGCCGTTATTCATATACTTTTTATTTTAGAACATTTATACATCAATCAGTTATGTTTTATAAGCAGCTGATCCCCTTAATTCTTATTTCCAAAAATAACTTACTAAGCAACAAAAAGCAAATGTTTATTTTAAACAAATTTTACAAAACCCAAGGCCGTTGGCGATTTAAATGATAAATATTTCTGTAATTCACGGGACTAAGTTTTTTGCAGCAGGTAGCAACTTAGTAAGTGACTCATATTCGACCTTCAAAATGATGCATTATATGCGATTGTTTCAAATTATATTATCCTGGTACTTTGGTTGTTTATGTATGGTATTTCTTTTTTAATTTCCCATTGAACATGTATTCTTATAGCTTCTAGCGTTAGATAGGCAAGCGGCCCCCCCGGCTCTGTTTAAAAAAATGTCTATGCATAATTAGCCCATAATAATAATAGGGAGGCCCAGTTAGTGAGTTGGCAAGTCTCCGCCTGACATTTTTACGTGTTTTATTACATTTTCCATAGTTCTCCATTACCCAGTCCACTACCATCACAATAGCCCAAGTAATTTTTCTCCACATATTTTGCAATAGTCCTACCTCCCTAAACCCACGGATTGTTCTTGGGAGCATTTCTATAGTGCATACAGGGATAGTCGCTGGGTATGGCACCACAACATTCTCATTAAAGCTGTCTTAAAGGGCCTCTACGTGTTGGCTTCGGCCCCACGCACGCCTTCCAAAAGTCTGGGACTCCGTAGTCCCGTGCAAGGAAAAGACATGCAAATAATAATAATAATAATCATTTAAAAACCATGCTTTTGCAGGCTGATTGGCTGTCATAGTTTCATGTAATCAATTTTTGACTTGAATACATACAGGCCTTTGTTATTCTGATGTACCTGAAAACAACTCCCCTACATGTATGTCGCATTAAAAATTTTCTGTGCCTTGTATCCTTAGAAACAGATAATTTTTCGACCAGAAAATACACGTCTAATTCTTCTGAGTCCATCATACATTCGACTTCGTCCACATTCAATTTATCATTTGCCTAGACCAAGGCCTCTGTGTAGATAAGAACCACAAACTGCGCTTACGCATCCGATTTTATGCCCACCACTAAAAAGCTCTTACCGCAAAACGATCAGTATTACGACCATAACAAACACAAAATAAACCCATAATACCGTTGAAATCTATAAAAATACCCCAGAAACACCATCAAAAGCTAACCCAATTTGTCGAACAACGTTGCACCTGTGCATCTGTTGAAAGTTCACGGCCTAATAATAGCACGCGATCACTTGGCACGCGAGACATCCTCGATGCAATCACCTCGCCTGTTATGTGCGCCTGGTATTTTAATTGCTAACTCCTGGTTGCGGAAGAAGATTCGCTAATAACCAATTGTTGCTGGCCTACAAGCAGTTTGGGCCAAGTTGGGTTAAACTTCTAGATGTAAAACTACTTTTTTTATTCGCCATAATTGTTTTTAAAAAATAATCATAAATTAGTACTTAAGGTATTCCTGATTTTGGCTAAAATAGAGACAGACAGCCTTCGATGCATCTTTCGTTTTCAAGAAAAGGGTGAACACTATCGTGCCTTCATTGACAATACAATTATTAGTACATTGATGTTGCATCGCATAAATGATGTTTACAAACATGTCTCTTTAGTTATTACAGAAATCTGTTCATTTTTGACAATAAATAAATAATATACTTTAATTACCACTTGACATTTGGAACTATAATACGCAATTATTAATAATTAATTATATATCTAACTATTTAATTTTTTGTTTTTGTTAAAAAAACATTGGTTATTAGGATTTCTCGTGTCGTAGGTACATTTTTAAAAACATACATGTGTCACATGCACACACAAACAGACCCGAAACAACTATCTGGAGATCATACAATTATTTGTTCCGTACGGGAATCGAATCCGCGGCACTAAGCGCAGAAAGCTAATCGTCACTTAGCCGCTGCGTCAACCGTACTGTCAAACGTTAATTGTCAAAATTGAATCGATTAGATTGAGTTTGTTTCGATCTGTCATCAAACTTCGTTTAAACTGAGCAGAGTGTACAAACAAACTGGCGGCACGGCATCGGCAGACAGATAGTATTGCTACTGACCCTTCAGAAATCACAGGCGTGACCAGTTTGTTATGCATCGTAAGTTATTATCATCGCCGTTGGCCATTTCCTTCTGGCCGTAAACTTGACCTCAAAGCATTCTGCTAAAAAGCGTTTCCGATGCAGATAGACCCACTGCATTTAGTTGACCTTTCGAGTCCATGGAGCAGTAAATCAATAGAGTGCTAATATGCACATTTTTTCTTACTATCAAATTGGTGCAAATGAGGCAAAGTTTGATGTATTGTTGTCGCGGAACGGCGAGCGAGCGTGACATCATCAATGGTGTCAATAACCAAGTTCGCTTCACAACATTTTGATAATCCAGGAAATAAAATAAAAGTCGGTTTAAATGCATTTTTTTCTACAAACACTGCACGTTGATGCAACTTATCTACCTACACATACAAGCCTAATACTCGTTCTAACGCTTACACCGCAAGGGCGTCAAAGTACCAGGATAGCAGAAGTACAGGCAGTGTAGATTGGGCGATAAACAACAGAAAACAAGTAGCGACAGGCCGACAGGTTGCTAGCTCATCGCTCCAAAACCTGTTTCTCTTAGTTTTACAACGCGGAAAGACAAGGTGCGCTCAGCCTATATCTTCAGTAAAACGTAATGTATGGAGGTTTGTTTACGTTTTATTACTCTGAATATCATCAATGATCTATTTATATTCCACCGCAGTTGAAAGAAAGTCTTTTGCAAGAGGTGGCTTAATCCAACACGCAAGGATTAGTGGATGTCACCAGTGTTTGACTTTTTGGTTCGAAAATGGGTTATCTCACGATATTTTCATTCACCATTGGAGCCAAGTCATGAATAAGTCTGACACCATTGTCACTTCTGAATACGACCGAGAGTCTGCCCGTGATCACTGGGCCACCAATCCACTACACTACACCAGAATCTATCTGCATTTAACTAGTTCTTGCTCCACTTAACGGAGCGCAGTCTGAAGGATAGGATAATTTAGTTTAATTATGTTGTACGCGAGACATAAATAGGACTTAAACGAACGCATAAGTACTTATTATATACATGAAAAGAGGTTCGATACTTTGATCATGTCATGTGAAGATGTTAGATTTTTTTTTTCCTTAAATAAAAACTGCCCCACACTAGGATTTTCTCCTGTATCGTGGGTACAGTTTACAAACATACATGTCACATGCACACACAACCAGACCCGAAAAAACTATCTGTAGATCATACAAATATTTGTTCCGTGTGGGGATCCAACCCACGACACGTAACGCAGAAAGCTAATCGCTTAGCCACTGCGCCAACCGTGCCGTCGAAAGAATATAGAAAGAAAGATATTATAAATCTTTACTATAATCTGTCTAGACTTTAAAATATACCTTGATCCCTGAGTTTATTTCGGCGTTTCTTCTCAGGGATAGGCATAGGAAATGCCAAAGCCATTTAGTTTAAACAAAAAGACGTGTAAAAGTGATTGAAAAATCCTAATTGCATAATAAACAATTTCATTTCATGTAATGGAATACTAAAGCGCAGTGGCTGAACCTGATGCCTATATTTCCAAAAGGCCTATTACACGGTCGTTGTCGATAGTGCTGACGCCGATATATCATTTAGTATCAGATTTGGGCCTAGGGTGCGATACAAGATAAATTTAATGTTAGGTACAAACCATTTTGAGTCTACATAGGACTGAAGTAACATATCATCACGGCTGTATTCTCCGTAGGGTTGTACAGAGGTGTACTGTCGAGTGTCGTAGGTACACCCACATTTCGCCGATACAGTTTCAAGTCCCATGTAATAAGTGGCAACCCCTCTTCCATTTTCCGGGCACTATTCAAAACTCTTGGTTGTTATTCAGAATTTTTTAAAAGAAAATTCAGCATCCAATCCGTAATTCGTTTTCACTACCTCACGTGATGCAGCCGCGTTATCGACCTGAGGCCCTAGTGTAAGTTTCTTTACTACATCGAACGCGTTCGGCGCTCCGATTGGTCCGTTTCGTGCTCTCCACCAATCGGAGCGCCGAACGCGTTCGATGTAGTAAATCGAATTTGTCGAAAGAAACTTACACTAGGCCCTCTGTTGACCAATGAGGCAGTTAAAGAACCGGATTAACTCGGCGAATCCTGCGCAAGATAGGGAATCATAGTTTTGTTAATCGTCCCGTAAACGTCTAGCTTCTAATAAACTACAATTAACGGTCTTAAGGAAATATTGTCACAATCACTGCGAACATTACTTGTAGATAAATAACAGTAGACTATTGAAAAAACAGAGTTCATAACACATGGAATGATAACATCATCTGATTATCAATTGTAAAGAAATTGCGTGCTACGGATGAATCGCGCGTCATGTGGTGATACTAGGACAGTGGGATGTCTCCATGAAGTGTTGCGTATATGCGATCTGATTGTATATGTATGCAAAGAGTATTTAATTTAAAAAAATTAGTTTCGGACAATTAAATGATCCATATGTTGTTAGTAACAGACTTAAAAGTAAAAGTGACAACAAATTTTTACCCAACTCTATTTTTTATGCTACTTCTGCCGAGCCTAGATCTGTTTCATTCAGTGTCGTCCCGCGATCGTCACGATGTCTGACGTCCTTGCAATCGTTGTCTTTTTCTGGACTTCCAAATCTTTGCAAATTGATAATGATAATAGATGAAAACTTTAATTGCTGTGGCGACGATGCTCAACTCGCAGATGTCGCAGTCCGCGTCGTCGTGGAGCAAACACATAATTAGATTTCCATTTATTAGCTACTCCATGCGCTATACTAGGACATTCCATTGAAACTTACTTGTAGTTTCCGAGAAAAATGATAAGATAAACAAACACAGTCATAATGTATACAGACGCGTTATTCTAACATCATAATTGTCATGCTATCATGGAAGGGTAGGCAGCGGTGTATTGTAAATGGCGGCATTCTATGGTGACGGTAGGATGGCACGGTTTGGGCAGTAGTAGAGCGATCGACGACTGCGCTATGTGTCTCGGGTTCGATTCCCGCAAGCAACAAATATTTGTTTGACGTCTAATCTCTTGTACGACGTGTATGTGAATATTTGTGTTTGTAAACGCATCCATGACACAGGATTTAACCAAAGGACGGGGGAACACTTAAAAAATATATTCAACAAGTTGATGACACGGTTGAAGCAGTGGCTAAGTGATTAGCATCCTGCACTAGGTGTCGCAGTTTCGATTCCCGCACGGAACGAATATTATGATCTACAGATAGTTGTTTCGGGTCTCGTTGTGTGTACGTGTAACATGTATGTTTGTAAACTGTACCCACGATACAGGAGAAATCTTAGTGTGGGGCAACCATAGATATAGAATGTAAAGCGAAATTCTAAGTCTATGGGGGCAACATTAAAAAAGATTATAACGGAGTTGACTGCTGGTTGATGTGGTGTACATATTTAGCTATCCTTCCTTACACCCCTGATATTGAAATGAAATGAAATGATTTATTTTGCAATTAGGATTTTTCAATCACTTTTACACGTCTTTTTTAAACTAGATGGCGTCGGCATTTCCTATGACTATCCCTGAGAAGAAACGCCGAAACAAACTCAAGTGTCAAGGTCTATTTTAAAGTAAAGACTTATGTGAGACAAATGTAAGGTGGAATGGCCTTTGAAGAAAGTGCCATAGCTATTTGAGCTGACCTTTCGCAACATAGGGCAAGCATGGATCAGTCATCATGAGAATTAATTAAATTAAAGCGTTTAGCCTAGATCTCACTCACAATTACAAAGATTACTCTTGAAGATTACCATACTACTAGGCACAGTTCCAGACTCCGTGCTGCTACTGAGAATTTCCATACAGAAAAACCCAATAACAGTTTGCTCGACTCGAGAATCGAAGCCAGGACCTCACGCTCAGCAGTAGCGCTTGCGACCACTAGACCTATGAAGCGGTCACAACGAAATCTTGAAAATAATGTTGACAAGAGTAGGATTTGGTTAGATTTCTCGTTCAAAGCAATTGATAGAGTGCAAAAGCTGGTTAGTCTATAAAAAAAAGCTTTTTGACCCAATAATCAAACCCAGACCAAGGTCGATATACTTACTGTCAATAAAACCAAAAATACAGTATGTGTTCACAGTCACACTTAAAAAAAAATCAATTGAAATAATTTAATAGACCGTACACTTTCTATATTTAGCAATAATATACAATTTACTTGAAACGTGACGTAAGCATCTTGCGTGTACGCTTGTGCACTAAAGTTGTGTAACCGCCTGTATAGAAATAGTTCAATAACCCAACATGTTCGGTCGATTGTATCGGCTGTCAGTGATGTTCGGATTTCGAATGCCTCTTTTTTTTTTACAGATTTCGAAAAAGGAATATGGTTTGGTTTTTAATTCGCCTGGCAAACAGCGCTTATGCTTTCGGTTTTTTTTTGGGGGAACTATTTTATAATTAGCTTTCGTAATATAATTAAGCATCACGCTTTTATTACCTGAAAGGTTAGGCAGAGGTGTTCCGTTGTTCACTACATTGATCCAATTTCCCGAATTATATTATTCTGCAAATTACGTCCTCAGACACAAAACTCCGGCCTGCTACCGAGAATTATTATAATGGGAAAACCTAAATTATAAGGTTTTTCCCGATCTGGGAATCGAACCCACATACATCATCACTGCTTAGACCAAGGATTGAACAATTATTTCGAAGAGTATTCTTTATCATAAACTTACAAGTTTGAACAAAATATATAAAAAGCAAAATATTCGGATATAATATATGCGCACGCGCACAACTCCGGTATTGCGCGGATCCACACTACACGGGTCCAGTTGTATTCTTTTAAAGTCTCCTACAATTGCCCGTAATATCTTTATCAATACAAAATAAATGTTTTCAGGAACATCCTGCATACATTTTTACTTTTTGTGAAACTTGAATCTATATTAAGTTGCTTGGTGTGCGTTAACAAAGATCTCTTTTCTTCCCGTTTACCCAGCGCAAGAGCTTCCACTTCGGCAAAAGAATCGGACAGCCCTCGAATTGGGATACTCTCTCGATAACCGTTCATCAGTGTTCATTTTTGTGTCAAAATGAGTCTTTTCAAAACATACGGCATATTATTAATTATTTTGAACAATTTGCTTAAGCTTTCAATTATATTTGTTTCAAAATAAATGTTATTCCACTGCTATTAGAGCTCAATTTGTCAAAATCAAAATAGTAAAAACATGGCCGACATAATTTGTCTACCTTTTTAAAAAAAAAAATGCAATTACCATAGAGGTATACTACATATTTGATAAAAGAACCTCATTAACGGTTAAACTTAAAAAAATAATGTATTATGAATTTCGACCACATGGCGACTACTAGTTACATTAAATATACATAATATCTTGAAACTGTACCTCTATCACGAGTTTTCTAACTATTTACTATCATAGTAAAGTAAATTTTCATGATAGCGATTTTAGTTCTTAACTGGTTACATTAGGGATTAGCGTCGCTTATGTGACATATGTGTCATAGTTAAGTTTTGATTTACTATTTACGATATTATAGAGATGTCATGTTAGCGACTCTAGTCCCTAATGTAACCAAGTTAAGAACTAAAATCGCTTGCATAAAAATTTACATTTACTATGAAAGTAAATAGTTAAAAACTCATAATAGAGGTACTGTTTGGTAATAATATTGTAGTAGACGCTGTCGAGATTTTAGTGAGTTGTAAAGTGGTACTATCTTTAAAATAGACTTAAAACGCGCGAGAGACCCCCTGCTCGTTTTTCAAGCATACATTCCCTTCGTGTGCGTTTTGCGTCAAGCGACTGCCCCCTGACCTCAACTCTTGAATCATTAGATAGAGGAATTGGTTTTCGCAGTATGATAGTGGATGCTACCGGTGAAGGCCTCGCGGCCGTGACCTTTTGGACAAGAGCTTAGGGATAATTGGTCTAGCATGATGCTACTGGACCTTACTGCCCATTCACGTAGTCTTGAGATAGTGTAGCCTATTCTGGGCCACACAACCTTCCATTAAATTTATAATTATAAAGCGCACGCTACATCGCGAGCTAAGCTAATTTAGCTCACGAAGCTGCGGCTCTTTTACGTCGTGGGCTGATGCGCTTCCAGCAGTTGGCACTGAAGAGACGATGTGAGCTAAATAGCTTAGCACGCGGTGTGGCCTGCGCTTAATTGTTGTTATGAATGTCTTAGGTAACCATGTTCCCCTGGTACCCAGATGTCGGTGGGGCTGCAGCGGCGCGTGCCGGCGCTGGACGAGAGCGGCGGCGGCGTGCCAGCGGCGTGGAAGAGCGGCAACAGCGAGCCGCCCTTCGCGTCGTTCGCGCCGCCAGCCGGCTCCCCGGCAGGCCCGGCGTTCGCCGCGTCGCCAGCCCCGTCGACGCCCGGGCCGGGCTTCGCGGGCCCGCCGTACGCCGCGCCGGGCCCCTTCGGCTCGCCGTCGGCGCGGCCGGGCTCGGGCGGCGGGTTCCCCCCGGGCCCGCCGCAGCAGCCGCACTTCCCTGGGCCCGGGTTCGCGCCGCCGGGGTCCCCCTTCCACCCGCACCCTCCACACCCGCCTATGCCGCCACACCCGCATATGATGGCGCCCTTGCCGCCGCCTGTTGACAGGTCAGTTGAGTTTCATATTACACCTTAGATTCTTGGTCCCAAAAACTCGGTCAGAACTGCCCTATACTTATAGACAACATGAAAATCTCCCACGAGAGAACAGAAACGCCAACATAACATATGGGACTGACAATGAGGATTCACCAGCAGTTCGATAGGTTATTGTGAATTCAGTCCATTTGCTGGCGTTTTTATTCTTCTGCGATTGGAGGATGTCGTCTTACCTGGAGAGGCAAAAACAGTTCGGTCAAGCGCCGAACTTAAACTTCCACTTTTCAATTGCATACTACTTTTAAGAATATTTATAGACTTACGCTATTGCACAACACTAGCAAAAACTGTTTGCGGCCAATTGGCCACAGTGACTTATTAACAAGATTGTTCTTGCGTGATTGTATCCTTCCAAATGAAATCATCACATTTGTGAATATCTTGACTCCAACAAAACAAAACTAACCAAAAAGCTTAGCTATTTCATTTAGTATGTTTGTCTATGCCCACGATACAAGAAAAATAATGGTATGAGATAACGTTCTTTTTTCAAAAAAGAAAATAGTTTAACAACGAATGCGACAACGCAAGCCAGCAGTAAAAAGTAGCTCGTGGGCTTAGGTTCTTACTGCAAAACTGCAAAATAGGTTTTCAAATAAAAAAAAATGTATATATTTTTGACGTCTAACACCTATCACCTATCTATCATGAAATTCTTTCCGACCAATCGCATTCCCTGGTTGGTGTATAATCACCGATTTCCAAACGTATGAATTAAACTTGTACTCAACCAAATGCACCTATAACTTAACTGTAAAGGTCGAATCGACATCGACAAATTATTTCATACCTATTTTATTTAAAAGTAGAGAAAATATCGATTGCAAGCCGAAGGCAAGATTAAGGCCCCATTACACGAGCGTTACGTGCGTCTTTAAGACGGACGTGCGGCGTGACAGTGATGCAGAATATGCACGTCGCCGCGTCGAGGAGCATCAATCGTTTAGGAGATTCGCACGTCCAGTAGACGCTAGTGCAATATATTTGCCTTTTTAGATGATAATATAGTTGTCCGTCGAACCGAATAGTCTTTGCCGTTAAAGATCTAACTAGTTTAACTAACTAGTTTAATGTAACTAGTTTAAAACTATTATTTTAAAACAGTATCCATGAGGTTTCTTGCCGGTCTCTTCTCCATAGGACCTACCCCCAGTTTGGAACCGTGCACCTAGAATCACAACGTTTTGAAAGAGCTTGTAAAGGCCTACTCGAAATAAAAATATTTATAAGACTTTGACTTTGAACCATATTGTTTGTATGATAACTACTAATTGTCATAACATAGCATCACGCCTGTATTCCCCGAAGGGATAGGCAGAGGTGTACTATTGTACACCCACATTTCGCCGATGCCGTTATTAAGTCCCATATAATAGGTGGCGAGCCTATTGCCATCTACCAGACACAGTTCCAGACTCCGTGCTGCTACTGAGAATTTCCATACAGAAAAACCCAATAACACTGCCCGATCTGGAAATCGAACCCAGGACCTCACGCTTAGCAGTCGCTAATCGCTACTAATTGTCAGGAATCCGAAAAATGTTTTTTAGTTCAAGAATGTTCTTTGCGTAGCTCCAATTACTGAAAAAATATTTTTAAAGCATACACCGCAATGTGCATTATTCAATTGTCACAATTGAAGGGGTTGCGTCCGTTTTTCTCATCTACTTAGCGGGACCTATCCAACTGACCACTGAAAGCGCCTTAACATCGCTGATCGACCTGCGTGGTAGCCATGCAGACTGGTGAGATTATAATAATATCCTCCTGACCGATTTCGGTCACGGCGGCCATTCTCACCGGAGATTAGCCAACTACGCAGGAGATATTATATAGCACAAGTGTGTGCGCAAACACAGGTGCTCTCTCTTTTCCTTCACTCTCATAGTCCAATGGGATAGCAATCCGACACGACCGGACAGAGATCAGGCGCAGGACCAACAGCTTTACGTGCTTTCCGAGGCATGGTGTGTATTCACATACACGAAGATCCAGACCCGAAACAAATATCTGTAGATCATACAAATATTTGTTCGGTGCGGGAATCGAACCCGCGACGTAGCTCGGTAGTAGACCTCTCAACCACCAAAATTTTTATTATAGCTACATAGCTATAACCTCACCATATCCTATAACCAGCTGTTCCTGCGATTCCAAAGAATGATTTTTCATGCAAACTTTGAACCTTAATTTCACCCCCTTAGGGGTTGAGTTTTGGAAAATATTTTCTTAGCGGATGCTTACACCTTGTAAACAATCTACCAGCCAAATTTTAAATTACTAAGCTTAATGATTACTGAGATATCGTATTTAATTGGTCAGTCAGTGGTATTTCGTTTTTATGTATAGATTGGATGTTGCCCGCGGCTTCGCTCGCGTGGATATCACTACATATTATAAAACAGAGTCCCACGCCGCGTCTGTCTGTCTGTTTGCGATAAACTCAAAAACTACTGAACGGATTTTCATGCGGTTTTGACCAATAGACAGAGTGATTCATGAGGAAGGTTTAAGTGTATAATTCGTTAAGGTTTTGTGTAAATTGGCTGGAATATGACGATGATAGTTGAGGAGGTCGGAAAAAACATGCCGGCTGGGAGCTTTACTGGCGTGCGCCGAGTAAATGCTCGACGTAACAGGCTGATACGACACTACAACAGAAAAAAAATGAAGGCGTATATGCTCTGCTACCCGTGCGAAGGCGGGGCGGGTCGCTAGTGTATATTAATATAATGCATGTTTGCAAAACGCCGTTATACATCTACATTTATTTCTAACTAGAAGCAGAAATATGAAATTTCGTGCTTCTTACTTTGAAAATGACGGACTTCCATACAACTGTTCACCCCTTATTTTACCCCCTTAGGGGTGAAATTTCCAAAAATCCTTCCTTAGTGTATGCTTACAACGTAAAAGGCATCAACTGCCAAAATTTCATGTTTGTAGCCCTAGCGGTTTACGCTCTGCGTTGATGAATCAGTCAGTTAGGGTCCGTCCATTAATCACGTGATGTTTTTTTTTTTAGCATTTTTAACCTCTCCCTCCCCCTTGGTGATACGTGGTGAGGTTTGAAACGACCCCCCCCCCCAAATCACGTGTATTTTTTTAAGTATTACCTATTTGTCTTGTTTTAAGGCGTGTCACCACCGTACAGCCGAGTAATTATAGCATGACCTTTTTTTAGATGCTTATTTTGCAAAGTTCAACGTTCCCAAAATTCGACGAGTCACTAAGCAATTCCAAAGTAACGACTTCGCCCATGTCTATTAGCAAGTGAAAAAATTAATACACGTGATATCTTACTACACCCCCCCTCCCCCTTTCGAGCCTCACACGATTAATGGACGGGCCCTTAGGACAGGTAATTATATATGTATAAAAGACCGGCTTTTAGCCGCGACTTCGTACGCGTGACCTTTATATACAGACTATATATAGCACTCACTGATAATATATCTAACTACCAATGAAAAAAAATTCAGAATCAGATCATTAGTTCCGGAGATTACCCCCTACGTACATAACATAGCATCACCCCTGTATTCCCCGAAAGGTTAGGCAGAGACGTATTATAGTGCGCCCACATTTCGCCGATGATTATTATGTTCCATTTAAAAGGGGGCGAGCCTATTCCCATCTCCCGGAGATAATTCTGAACTCCGGACTGCCACTGAGAATTTCTATACAAAAAAACCTCGCAGTCATCCCGACATACAAACTAACAAATATCTCTTTACTAGCGACCCGCCCCGACTTCGCACGGGTAGCAGAGCATATACACCTACATTTTTTTTCTGTCGTAGTGTCGCATCACCATATATAACTCTATTGGTTTACACGGCGCACGCCAGTAAAGCGAAGTCGGCATGATTTTTTCCGACATCTTCAACAATCATCGTCATATTTCAGCCAATTCACACAAAACCTTAATGTATTATACAGTTTAACCTTCAAATTCAAATATATTTTTATTCATGTAAACCATTTACAGGCACTTATGAATAGTCAGGCTCTAGTTGCCACGTTCCAAAGTGTTGATTTCCAATGGAGAAAAACGGGCAAGAAACTCCATGGTTACTCTTTTAAACTCGGAATTAAATATACAATATTAATTTATACACTGATCTCGAACAACAATTATGTGAGTACAATGTAGCTTAAAAGAGTCTAACTTATGTAAGTCTGAAACTCAAGCCTGATAGTTGTGAAAAATATATTTACTTTTGATAAAATTGCCATGGCAGCTATGAGCCGACCAGTCCCAATAGACGGCACCCGTTCACGAGTATAACGCGTGCATCAGCGTCGCTTTGCTCAACCATATTGCAGGGAACCCAACGACCCGATGCACAACGCCACCATCATCAGGACAATTAAGTCAGCTTCCTCATGAATCACTCCGTTCATTGGTAAAAACTGTATGAAAATCCGTTCAGTAGTTTTTGAGTTTATCGCGTTCAGACAGACGCGGCGGGGGACTTTGTTTTATAATATGTATAGATAGTGATAATATTAATATAGTAAAGTTTGACTGCCTCATTGGTTTAGTGGTCGCAAGCGCGACTGCTGAGCGTGAGGTCCTGGGTTCGATTCCCGGGTCAGGCAAAGTGTTATCGGGTTTTTCTGTATGGAAATCCTCAGTAGCAGCACGGAGTCTGAAACTGTGCCCGCCAGATACCAATAGTCTCACCCCCTATTACATGGAACCCAATAACGGCATCGGCGAAATGTGGGTGTACAATAGTACACTTCTCCGTAACCTTCGGGGAATACAGGCGTGATGCTATGTTATGTTATAGTAAAGTTGTATATTGCATTTAGTGTTCTTGAATTTTCACAAACAATGGTTCACAGGCCATAAAGTCTGGTTAACGTCTGCTACTCGTTATCATACACTTATCATAGGTACAAAGTTCATGTAATGTTTCTTTTGCTTTTGATCCGGTCAACAGATAATGAATGGCCGAGTTGTGTCTTTGTGAGTTAGGCTGCGCACTGAGAGGTGATCACGGGCGGTGGCGGTGCGAGGGCACTTGTAGAGGTCGTGAACCCTCCAAAATCGTACGCGTCTAATTGATAAATAATAAAAAAATAAACAATTTAGGAACATTTTAAATTAATTATTGAGTTCCTGCTTGAAACGTCTAAACCAGAGGTTCCCAGACTTTTTTTCTCATAGACCACTTTCAAAATTTAGCTGGTTGCGGTGGACCCCGTGCAGCGGCATTTCTACCATTTTGTAAATTGAATTGTAAACCCCTATTTTTTTGTCGCGCCATCGTAGACCCCCGTCGAGTCTCCCGTAGACCCCTGGGGGTCCACCTGGACCACTTTGGGAACTAATGGTCTAAACGATGAAATCATAAATAGGTTGTTTTTTTATTTCCACCTATGGAAAATTCTCAGTAGCAGTACAGAGTCTGGAACTGTGCCCGTTAGATGGTAAGAGATTCGCCCCCTATTACATGACACTCAATAACGGCATCGGTAAAATGTGGGTGTTCATACACCTCTGCCTAACCCTTCGTGGAATACAGGCGTGATGCTATGTTATGTTAATTAGCGTCTTAAGTATTGTCAAACTTACAGTTATTATCTTCCTGTGTACTCCTCACTCACTATCTAGTGCATTAGTTCCCAAAGTGGTCCAGCTGGACCCCCAGGGGTCCACGGGAGACTCGACGGGGGTCTACGTTGGCGTGACAAAAAAATGGGGGTTTACAATTCAATTTACAATATGGTAGAAATGCAGCTGCAGGGGGTCCAACGGAACCAGCTAAATTTTGAAAGTGTTCTATGAGAAAAAAAGTCTGGGATCCTCTGATCTAGTGGATATCTAATTATCAGGTAGATAAGCAGTCATAAACTTCAACTGTAACTTAAAATCTGTCTTTATGCTGTTCAGCGATCTGTTTCTTACCAGTTCTTCTCCATAGGACCAACTTTTTGGAACCGTGCATTTAGAGCCATATATTTCAAATGTGTCTCGTCATCATTTGCCTGCCTTTTCCCAACTACATTGGGGTCGGCTTCCAATCTAACCGGTTGCAGCTGAATATCAGTATTTTACACGGAGCGACTGAGTGGCCTGCGCCACACAATTACTGCGATACTCTAAGGTTAGACTGGTTGTCAGACTTTTTGGGCTGCTGATACCCGTAACGACTGTCATAGGTCCTCGTAGGACACCCGGGACCAACTGCTTTACTTGCTTTCCGAGGCACGGAGGGGTCTCGATATGGAAAAAATGGTCACCCATCCAAGGACTGACCGCGTCAAGCGCTGCTTAACCCCGCAAATCGACCACCTGCGTATGTAGCTACGAGCCCCTCACATTTCAAATGTGTATACGATAGGTTATTTGAAATAAAAACGAATTCTATGCGGTAGTCCCATTTTCAGCAGTCGTCTCCAGGCTGATCAAAAAATACACACATACACAATAAACTTATATGTATGTATTATAAAAATCACAAAAATTACCTTCTCCCAGAGAATAAAATAAAGGTTGTGTATGTGTGAGTGACTCGAAGCCCGTTCGTGTTGGTGTGTCGGTGTGCCGTGGTAGTGTGCGTGAGGCTCGACTCGAGCCATAAAACTGCGCTTGTGTGTGTGCACGAATAAATGTAGGTGAACATAGTATGTACTTATATATCTTGGTGTACGGACAGAATATTAGGTTTAATTAAATAATGTTTGATTGAATTTTTTTTTGTTATAAAAAAATATTGTGCGCTATTTCTTTTTAATTATGTTTCATTGTTGTTGTTTTTGTTATATACTTAGTGTTTCTTATTTATCAGAAGTTTTTTTTTAATTGTATCTTTCATTCCATTTTTTTTTTTTGGTAAACCTAGCTTTGTCATGTACGTATGTATAAAAAATAATAATTGTTTCGTTTTTCTTATTTTCCGCTAGCCGTACTCACTGTCAGTGATACTAAACAGATAAACACTTGATGTATTTTTGAACATAAAGTAAATAGAAAAAAAATATACTTACTCCATTTTTTAGAACAAAAAAAAACTTTTTCTCTTTTTTGCATTGATGCATGCCTTTGTTTGTCTATTCAGCCGGTATGTTTTATTTTTATATATGTATATGCTACGCTAAGGGTATGCCCAGGGTAATTACGTCAGATATAAAAACTAGATTTTTTTTATAGTTTTGCCTTCTTACTTTATTTTACCGTTTCTAATAATTGATAAAAAGAAAAAAATATTTTTCCAATATTTTAAAATTATACAACCGTAACATACCATATTTTCCAACCGTACTCGCCCACCCCGTACCAACATACCTAAGTATAACATCGGTACCGCTTCGCCCAGCTCAACTTGAGCTCCGTATTTACCGCGAGAGTTAACTTACAGAGGTCCCGTTAAACTGTTCAGTAATACATAGCTAGATTGAAACTCCACTCGGTTGGAGTGTCGTCTGCCGCGCTCCACGATCAAAACGATTCGAAATTCGAATGAATATTTTTTTTTGTGTATTTTTTATTTTTGTGTTTTTTTTTTATGTTTGTGAGTAAGACGTTTTCGAATCAGTTCGGAACGTCGAATACAGATTTTTTAAAATATTTTTAGTAATTATTTTGGGCATTCTTATTTTTTTTTTCAATATCTCTCAATTAAAATCGCGAAGTGGGTCGTACTTTATCAAATTACAATTCCACTTGAAAAAAGTATTTCATAATATCGTTATTCAGACAATGAGAAGATTTTTTTTTCTTTTATCCCTGTTACTATGTAATTTTAGGATGGAATAATAAAAAGTTAAAGTAAAAGATAGGACGTTTTTTTTTGTGAACTCAAAGTTCATTAAAAAATACACATTAACAAGGGTTTGTGAAACGTGTAACATAGAGTACTTAGTTTCACCTTTTTTTTTGGTTAATTTCAAATACAAACACATCCCAAATTCTCAACTTGAAGATAATGTTCAATTTATTTACCTACTCAGTGGTTATATTTTCGAGTCGTTTGGTGTCGAAACACTTGGGCCATGAGGTCCGAGTGCTCGCATCTTGTTTAAACATATCGCAAAGCGATTAGTCGACTCTACGCGTGACCAGAAGGCTGGATTATTCTTTGGTCAAAGAATCAGCATTGCCATACATCGTGGCAATGCTGCCAGTCTTCTGAGAACAATGCCGGTTGACAGCGACGCGGAGGAGTATTTTGACGCGTAGATAATATTATTATATTTTTTACATCTTTAATCTGTTTAGTGTTTTAGTAGTTAGTAATAATAAATATGTTGTTACCTTATGTATGTTCATATAAATAAATAAACATTATTTATTTAAATAACATCACGCTTATTTTCTCAAAATGACAATCTTCGAGCGATCGAGATTTTTCAAGAGCTTCAGTTATTCCAGTACATATTAGTGACGTTTCTGCTCATTAGCGAGCTGAGATTGTCATCTTATATAATCTGGAAGCACATGGGAATCATGCCGAAGTGTAAAGATTAGCCAGTCACCAATGATGATAATGAGGCTGACTGCCCAGGGTGACAGACGATCTCATGATTCGTCACTCGTGGAGTCTCTTTCCTTGTTCTACTGTTAACAACTGAAATATACAATAAACTGCTGAAAACAATTATTGTCAGAATGAAGAGTTAATAAAATTGGGTTAATTAGTTCAATTCCAAGCAAAACTGGTTATTTGGTTTTCTGTCAAAAAGCAGTAAGCTCGCTGTCTGTTACATGGTAATATATGTATATATATATACCTCTGCCGATCATTTCGAGGAATACAGGTGTGATGTTTATATGTTATTTGAAAATTGGTTTATATATTCACAGGCTTCGCTTATTTCATTGTAAGGCAATATAACCTTTATTCTTTCAAAGGCATTTTAACAGCTTGCATTAACACTTGAAATTAGGTGAAAATTGTTTGAGAAATCTTCAGATTCTCAGGTTCAAATACATACCATACGTTTTTCATCTATCGTCGTTAGACACTATTATAAATGCGAAAGTAACTCTGTGACCTCATCACGACTAAACCACTGAACCGATTGAAATTTTACAAAGCTCGGGAACTGGACACAGGCTTATTTTTACTATTGCAGCATAAATAACACTTATTAAATACTAAAGATACGCAGGTTAAGTCACAGGCAACGGCTAGTATAACATAATATTTCCAGTTTCCGCTGCACTGCGCATTAGCCGGCTGCCTCCATAGATTTTCCTAACGGTTCTGAGTCGCTTACGTTCTATAGATTGTGACCTTCACCAGGTCATCTCTCTATTTGGTCTTATAATACCCTTTTCATTACGTAAAATAGTGACAATTCAACCGCGTCTGGTTGCAATGGACACTGATCATAACTTGATGCCTCAAAGTCAAAGATTTTTATTTAAATTGGGCCTTTGCAGGCGTTTTTGCAACGTGAGATTTTAGTTCCACGATTCCAAAAGTGAGTTGGATGTTCTCCTCCTCCTCCTCTGTTCTAATTGAAAGAACCCATTTGAATTGTTCGTATTTCATAGCATTACGCCTGTATTCCGCAAGGTGAATCCACATTTCGCTGATGCCGTTATTAAGTCCCATGTAATAGGGGGCGAGCGTATTACTATCTACCAGCTACAATTCCAAACTCCGTGCCAGTGGGGAATCAAACCTAACACCTCACGTTCAGCAGCCCGCCTTGAGACCATTAGACCAATGAGCCAGTATGTTTTGGTCCTTCAGTACGCGTATTTTTTTGACTTGTTAAAATCAGAGTTGAGGAACCACCAGTTTGTTTGTGAAGGTTAGATGGCAATCGCTCCGTGTGAGGTTATTTAGATGAATTCCCTCTTCACTGTCTCATTGGTCTAGTGGGCGCAAGCACGACTGCTGAGCGTGAGGTCCTCGGTTCGATTCCCAGGTCGGACAAAGTGTTATTGGGTTTTTCTGTATGTAAATTCTCAGTAGCAGCATCTACGAAATATGGATATACAATAGTACACCTCTGCCTAAACCTTCGGGGAATGCAGGCGTGATGCTATGTTATGTTATGCCCCTCTTGAAACCCACCACGACAATCTTCGGGAAGGTTAACAATTCAGGATTATTACTAAGCATGAGCATGTAGTTCTATTACTTTATTCCTTCAGAACGATCGTTTTATTAAAACCATTTTATACCCAATAAATAGATACCATCAATAAACTCAAGCTAGAGGTCTGCCGACCTCGATGTAGAACAACGATCTCTATCTATAGTAACTTCAAAAACGTGGTTACCAACTCCACACAGTGACAGACAAGCTAACCTATATTTAAGTAGACCTACAGTAGCTATAGGTATATACGCAAGGGTGGTGAGCACGTGGCGAACGAGGGGCGGTTGCAACCCCCTCGCTCGTTCTGCGGTCTTGGTACTTTGACGGAGTGAAATTATGTATTTGGTGTTTTTGTTGCAATGGCCACATCGTGTTAGGATTCTTATAAGTCTGGATGACGATATTAGGTTACACTGAACCCACGATACAGAAGAAATCATAGAGGGAGCAATGTTTTTTAAAAAAAGTGAAAAGCAAAAGACAAGGTTTCCTCCTGTCTTAATGTGCTTCCCCAAAGTGTTGTGGAATTTTGAATATATTGAGGTGTTTTGTAATTTTTGTTCAATTTTGAGTTCTTGAGGACTTTTAGGTGGCACACTAACTTCACAAGTAAATTAGATAGTACCTTTCTAAAATAGTTAACATAACATAGTAAGTACTAGCTTCCGCTCGCGGCATCGCCCGCGTGGATTACGAATCCGTACATTTTCCCGGGATAAAAATAAGCCTATATGCTACTCCAGACTATAATCTATCTATCTGCCAAATTACATCCAGATCCGTTCTGGCGTGAAAGAACAAAAAGATCCATCCATCCATCCATCTTCACAAACTTTCACATTTATTATATTATAGTAGGATTTACCGAAGTATTAGGCAGGGGTGTAATAGGGCGAGCCTATTGCCATCTACCGGGCACAGTTTCAAAGTCCGCGTTACTATTGATAATTTCCATACAGGAAAACTCAATAACACTGCCCGACTCGGGATTCGTACCTAGGACCAAGCAGTCAGTAGAATAAGCCAGTTAAAAACTGAGATTACGTGGTTCAGAATAGTTCAGGGAGATATTATCTTGAAAGCTTAGCTAAACCAGCTAAAGTTACTCCTGCGCAGCCTGTTTAGAGCCACAAGTCTATCAGCCAGAGACATCTTTGAATTTTAAATAATTCTTTTTTTTTTTCACGCATAATCACAAAAGTATGCGATATGCCCACATCGTTATTTTTGATTTGACAACCGTTTTTACATAAACTGTCACCAGATTATGTATTAAAACGCGTTCTGAATAATCTCCTATTCAAATCATGCTGTTTTCTGTCAAATTTTATCATATGTTTATTAATATTTGACAGTTTTATTATAATTTTATTAATTTTTAACAGTTTTATTGGTTTTTTAATGCGTTGCATAGATTATATCAAAGTTTTAAGTAATAAAATATATGACAAATCTTATTCATTGTTGAACGATATCTGTCTCATAAATTTCTTCTTGTAGAATTTGCTGACCATACATAGCATTATACAAATTTTTGCATTGCATTATACATTATATAAAAACTAAACGCCACTGTTATTTTGTTTTACGCTGTTTTTTCTGTTTCCAAAGTACCTATTTTGATTGGTTAACTAAATCTGTGGAAAGTACCTTAGTAAATAATAAAAAATAGCTTCATACGATATTGTCGTTTATAAAATACATTTAAAAGGTAATTATTACCCAATATCAGCATATATTTTTTTTATTATAATCTTTCCGATGATTTAATTACTCAAGTACCAAGACCGTTTCATCGCAGTATACGAGAGACCCTCGATCGCGTGCCCCCAGCGAGTACGGTGCGCAAAAATGCTGAGCTACACACAAAAAAATTATCATCAGTGGCCCGAGTCAGCATCACCTGAGCATTGCTATGCTATGCGCTCCTAGTACTTCATGTCCGAATCAGCGGTTTTTATTTTGTGCACCATCAGCCATTTTGTTCGCTTTTTTGGTGTATTACATAATTGGTTGATTATTTATTAATTTGATGGATGTCTTGTATAAGATTGGCGCAGTGGTCGAGTTTGGGCCATTGCCACATGGCCTATCATGACCTTGTTTGTTTTATGATAAAAGCCTAGATGAAAAAGTATCGTGTTCTTGATGATTATCTTAACATAAATGCATTTAGAAGTATATATCCTAAAGAAATTATCATTTTCGGCTGCCCTTTGTAGCTCGTCTCGTGTTAAGGCATGGCTGAGGTCCTGGAATCGACTCCCCGATCAAACGAAACAATAAAAACATTACACCCAAACTGGATTTCGAAGAGTAATGAATGAGGTTATATACATTTTTTGCAATATTCTTATGTTTTCCTATCCCTCTAGTCTTCTTTATCAATTAATCTTTATAGTATGTTTAGTTTTATGACGTTTGATGTCCATGTTACCCTAGTAGTTCAGGGCCAATGTGACAGGTGGCGGCAGGCGATACCTATCGCCGTTATTGATGCCTCCAGTAAGTTATGTGTGCCTGGTACCTCCCGGTGATATCGATTGTCTTTATAATGGGGGTAAGCAGGTATACAGGTGCTAGCGACAATGATGAAAATACGGTAGATGACTACTAGTCATCTGAGTTACTTTTTATGAACTGTCAAAAACGACATTTTGTTCTAAAAGTGTTTGGAATACAAAAGCGTGACGTCATAGTTTTTCATTGCCATTGACATACTTTTACTGTGCGATTTTGATAAATTAAAAATTGAAAACGTCAAAGATAAGCAAGAGATGAAGTTTCACTTGAGATATCAGGATTTATTTTTGATGCACCAAAGCATTTTTGGCAGTTTGTGCTATTATATGAGATATTTAGTCTGTTAACAGGAAAACCTCTAGAGTATTATTAGGGCCTGTTCACGTGACCGATTGGTGATAACACTGACGCGAACTCAGTAACGTCCATTTACTATGAAGACGCATTAAAATCATCGATTCGATCGATCAATTTGACGACACGGTTGGCGCAGTGGCTAAGTGATTAGCTTTCTGCGCTACGTGTCGCGGGTTCGATCCCCGCACGGAACAAATATTTGTATGATCTACAGATAGTTGTTTCGGGTCTGGCTGTTTTTGCATGTGACATGTATGTTTGTAAACTGTACCCACGATACAGGAGAAATCCTAGTGTGGGGCAATGTTTTTAAAAGAAAAAAAAAAAAAAAAAAAAAGAAATCCATCATCACTACATATTATAAAATAAAGTTCCCCGCCGCGTCTGTCTGTCTGTTCGCGATAACCTCAAAAACTACTGAACGGATTTTCATGCGGTCAAAAGACATTAATTCATGAGGAAGGTTTAGGTGTATAATTTGTTCAGGTTTTGTATAAACTGGCTGAAATATGAGGATGATAGTTGAAGATGTCGGAAAAATTCATGCCGATTGGGAGCTTTACTGGTGTGGTGTGCTCGACGTAACAGGCTGATACGAAAGAAAAAAAATGAAGGCGTATATGCTCCGCTACCCGTGCGAAGCCGGAACGGGTCGCTAGTTCGTTATATTTTATACAAAACTAGCGGACCCGCCAGACGTTGCCCGAACGTTGCAAATTGAATACTCAATCAACCGCCACCTACCGGGTCCAATTATGAATATAAACCATCCAACTCAAACACAAAAAATTACATCAAAATCGGTCCAGCCGTTTAGGAGGAGTTCAGTGACATATACACGTACAGATGTGACATTTGAGGAAATAAAGCGATGGCAGTTCTAACACCCGCGAGAACGGTATCTAGTAAAAAAGGATCCTTGGTGTACACAGTGGCCCATGCTGGGCACTTGTCATCCACTATTCTGTTTGTTTACAAAGTTGAGGAAGTGTTGGTCCCATCAATATTAATGTAAACCATTTTCTTCCTCCCCGTTTCAAGGTATTGAGTATATGATGAGAATTTAGAGTAGAGGGAGGCTACTTATATCGCCGATTACCGCGATTTATAGGACTCAACCAAGGGCGGATCCAGCTTTCAAGTCAGGTCACATGTTTGAAGTCTAGTCGGGACAGGCTCCTATTCGATTACAATAATAAATACTGTACGATCAATGCGATTAGAAAAATTATCAGTGGTCGACCTAGAACCAGCCCAGGGGGGGTCCTGACCCTAATGACCCCCCCCCCCCACCTGGATCCGCCCTTGGACTCAACTTCTGTCAACTCGGAATGTCTAACAGAAGAACCCAATTATACTTTGACGAACTTAGGACCTTACTTTTTTAGGAATAAAGTATTTTATCGTAATTTCGTAAGACATTTTTGTTTTATGGCACTATAAAGTTCTCAAAAACTTTAATAGTTTTAAAATTAATGAGAAATATATTGATTTCAAAAATCGACATCAAATAACTGAGTGAAGGGTGCGTAAAGTCACCCCTATTAATATAATAAATCCGCTGTCTCTCTTGCACACTGTGGTCTAGCATATATCTGTCTCATTCGGCATTAAACGAAAAATCGATGAATGCATCAAGTATACTTATAAATGTGGAATATTTTGGGTGAAAATCTATTTATCTTCTTAACCTTTGGGGGTAATGTTAAAAAGAGATAGATATACATAACATCACGCTTATATTCCCCTAAAGGTTAGGCAGAGGTGTGCTACAGTCATGTTTCGCCGACCGATCGCAGTTCCAGATTTCGTGCCGCAACTGAGAATTTTTATAAAGCAACTAACTTTTGCCCGAGATTTCGTACGCGTGGAATTTAGAATCTGATATTTCTGTGACTTTCTAATTAATATTGTAATTAACAGCCGTAATCGTCCCACTGCAGGGCAAAGGCCCTACCCTCTTTCCACTCCTCTCGGTTTAAATGCTTTAATAGCTTTCTGTGGCCAATCCTTCAAATAGGTGTCCAGATCGTCCCGCCGTCTCCTTCTGGGCCTGCCGCGACGTCGTCTAACGTTGTGTGGGCTCCACTATGACTTTTGCGACTTATTAATCGACCATAAGCCCATAGCATCACGCCTGTATTCCCCGAAGGGTCAGGCAGAGGTGTACTTGTACACTCATATTTCGCCGATGCCGTTATGGAGTCCCATGTAATAGGTGAGCCTATTGCCGTCCACCGGGCACATTTCCAGACTCCGTGCTGCTATTGAGAATTTCCATACAGAAAAACCCAATAATACTGCCTTACCCGGGAATCGAACCCGGGACCTCACGCTCAGCAATCGCCCTTGCAACCATTAGACCAACGACTCCAACGAGGCAGTCAATCAAATTTTGTATATAAATAAAAATATTTAAACATAAACATAACTTCACGCCTGTATTCCCCAAAGGGTTGGATAGAAGTGTACTGTACACTCAAATTTCTCTGATGCCGTTGTTAAGACCCATGTAATAGGGGCGAGTCTGTTTCCAAATCCGTGCTGACACTGAAAATTTTCCAATAGAAAAAATTTATAACACTTCCCAACCCCGGGAGTCGAACCCAGGACTTTGTGCTCGGTAACTGCGTTTACGAGCATTTAGACCAGTCTCCTATAGACCAGTAGATAAGGCAGTTTAAATATGAAAAAAAAAACCCTTTTTTTTTAATATCCAACCCTAATTTTTGTCTAGAAAATTTCTAAGATTACCTGGTCCTATGTTTGCCCCATTCGGACATGTCATGAAGATACATTGTACAAAATCTTCAACTCTTAAACTAAGACACGCACTCAAACGCACGATAATTTTCAATATTGTATGCATGTGTGTGTTTGTTTATATACGTATACTAATTATGTGTGTAGTGTAGTGCGAATTGATAGTTTTGATTCTTTTCTATTTTTTATCATCGCTAGTAATAATAGTGTGGTGCTATTCGAAATTACTTATTAAATTTTTTTTTTTTTTTTGGTTAAGTAAATAACATAACGTAGCATCACGCCTGTATCCCCGAAGGGTTAAGCAGAGGTGTAAAATACTTGTACACCCACATTTCTCCAATACCTTTATTGAGTCCCACGTAATAGGGGGTGAGCTGCCATATACCGGGCACAGTTCTAGACTCCGTGCTTCTACTGAGAATTTCCTTATAGTCAAACCCAATAACACTTTGCCCGACCCGAGAATCGAACCCAGGACCTCACGCTCAGCAGTCGCGCTTGCGACCAATAGACCAATGAGGCAATTTAAATAATTAAATTCATATTCATATTATTTATTTCCGTTCCACAATATAGGTACAAAAGGCTTAAAGCTATGCACAATCATTCACCCTGTGGGCACAGCAAAAATTACTTGAATTAAATATTATAACAATACAATTTATAGGAACAGTACCACTATCACGTGTTTTCTTACTATTTACTATCAAAGTAAATATTCATGCAAGCGATTTTAGTTCTTAACATTAGGGATTAGAGTCGCTTATGTGAAATCTAGTCATAATAAAGTTTTGATTTACTATTTACTATATTATAGAGATGTCATGTTAGAGACTAATCCCTAATATAACCAATTTAAGAACTAAAATCGCTTGCATGAAAATTTACATTTATTATGAAAGTAAATAGTAAAAAACTCATAATAGAGGTACAGTAATATAATATTTAATTCATTTAATACTATCAAAATATTTGAACAGTTAACTGAAATATAACTTCTTGAAATGTGTACTTTACAGCGCAGTTTTTTTTTTTAAACTTGATCGATCTGTTCTTTAATGATTATGTATTTTAATTCTTTATTTGCAATTCCACAATGTAGATTAGGCGGTAAATTAAAATTAAGTAGGTATCATTATGTACCCTGTCTGTATGGTCCTGTATACAATTATATTATTTTATGAATTATTTTCTTGTACGTTAATTAAAATATTGCAGTTACTAAGTTAAAAATGGCATCGCACCTAGTGAAAAATATCTTAAAAAATATTTGGCACTGTTCTCCTTCATAAATTTAATTACTCTAGTTAATTTGCTGATTGTTATTGCAGCGCAATATAGCTCGAAGGACGTATCACGTAGCATTATTTTGCCCAAAAAGTTTTGCCCATTACTATTAAAATAGATAACCTGCAAGTACCATAACTGCGCAGTCGCCATATACATCTAGACAGCGCACACACACATGCAAGTTTTATTGTCTTCACGAACACGTTTACAAGAGAAGTTTCCACCTGTGTGCGTGAGTTCAACCGCGCACGACGCATCGCGGTAAGGTGATAAGTGTATTTTCTGATTTTTGATATTCTCTTGGTGGAACGTCAAAAAATTTGACGTTTCTTCACACCTGTATTCCCCGAAGGGTTAGACAGTTTCGACAATGCCGTTATTAGGTCCAAGAGCAAGCCTTTTTCTATCTTCGGGACCCAATTCCAAACTGGGACTTCTACTGACAATTTCAGGCAACCTGGATAACACTTTGCGCGACCTGGCAAACGAACCCAGGACTTCACGATCAACAGTTGCGCTTGTGATCACTACTTGTGTAAGTCTCAAAAATTTATGTTTATGAAAAAATCAGGTTACTGCTTACGCTATAGCGTGTCATTTCTTTCATAATATATGCTTTTATTTCTGTACTTATCCGATACCGATAATGCATGCGACTTTCCTGCAAATATAAACACTACAGTGTTTTTTTTAAACAATTTGCATTTCATAAAAAAAATAAAACACACGGTACGATTCGTAAGAAAACATTTTTCATTTACAGCGTTATCTGTCTGTGGTGTCGTGTAATAATAATAATTCGTGTCTGTGTGCGTGCGACGTAACGTTTGTTGGTGTGCGTGCGGCTCGTGCCCCGTTTGCATCTTGTCATTGTTGGAGGCGAGTCGTTAGGCGAGTGGACGAGCAAGTGGAATGTGTTACTGTTTGAAGTCAATCGCAACACGATGCTGTAAGCTGCCTTTTGATAAAAAACCTTGAAGTGGAATATGATATATCGTCGCTACGCCTGCCAAGTTCCATATGTGCATTTTTTAACGAAAAAATTCTCTCTTTTTAAGTAGTTTTTATAATCCTAATTCCTACTTAATAATATAATATATAATATTAATATTTAATATTATAAATGCGAAAGTTTGTAAGGATAGATGGATGGATGGATGGATGGATCTTTGTTACTCTTTCACGCCAGAACGGCTGAACGGATCTGGATGAAATTTGGCACAGAGATAGATTATAGTCTGGAATAGCACATAGGCTACTTTTATCCCGGAAGTACATTTTTTCGGTGAGATAGAAGTGTACTACTATTGTACAACTATATTTCGCCGATGTCGTTATTGAGGCTAATGGAGGCGAGCTTATGGCCATTTGCTGGGCACAATTCAAAGGTCCTGGTTGCTGCTGAGAATTTTCTCCAGTGACACTGGCCCGAGTCGAACCCAAGATCACGCTCATCGTGATCTGATCATAGATCAATAAGGCTGTGAGAAGAGGATTAAAAATATACATATATTTCTCGTGGGTGCACATGCATACACCTAAAACTACTGTCTGTAATACTTTCTGTACGGGGATTAAACCCGCGACACGTAGCGCAGAAAGCCAATTGCTTAACCACTGCGCTAACCGTGACATCAAATAAAAAGTAAAAAAAAATGCTTTCATGTGTACTATACAAGGTAGGTTTTATAAATTTAAAGAGAGGGTAACTTTATTAATCTTATATGAATCAGCCTATATAAATATAGCATCACGCTAAATTCCCCCAAGGTATAGGCAAGGGTGTGCTATTACCATTACCAACATTTCGTCAAGTGCCGTTATTGAGTCTTATGTGGGAGACGAACCTATTGCCATCTACCGGACACAGTCCCAAAGTGAGAGCTACTACTGAGAATTATAAAATTAACTGCCCGACCCGGGAATCGAACCAGGTCCTAACGCTCAGCGGTCGCGCTTCCGATCACTAGACCAGTGAGGCTGTTATTATTCAGCATGTCATCATAATGAACCATAGTAAATTAAAAATAAAAACACTTCAATTTTTTTCCTAACTTATCCAAGAAAACATAATTTAATCATACTTGAAATATTTTCCTTTACCATACGTTTTCCTTGATCTCGAACATAGTAAACCTAAGCCAAAAATGTATGAAAATAATGTGCGCGAGTCTACGATAGTGAGTTCACTCAAATGCGCGCGCACGATTTTTTTAATACATTTTTGGGTAAAAGGTAACGACGGTCCAGGTTGAGGAATGCTCTTAGTAGACCCCAGATCATATGATCGCTCATGCTGTAGTGGAAAGATTAGAAAATCAGTATTGGTAGTATCGAGGTTGACTGCCCAGAGTGTAAGTTTCTTTCAACAACCTTCATTTAACGAATCGAACGCGTTCGGCGCTCCAATTGGCCCGTTTCGTGCTCTCCACCAATTGGAACGCCGAACGCGTTCGATGCGTTAAAACAAGTTTGTCAAAAGAAACTTACACTAGGACCTCTGTTTGCCAGACGATCTCAGATATCGTCACTCGCGGAGACTCTTCCCTTACACCCTTGGCAAACGAATTGAAAATGAAATCGATATATAAGTGAAAAAAACAAGGTATTATTTAGATTTTACTAACTACGTATGCTAATGTATTAAATAAACCTTATAAAAAAATGAATACCTATCTTAATTGAATAATTAGGCGTCAAAATACTCCTCCACATCGCTGTCAACTGGTAGGGTACCCAGAAGGCTACCACGTTGAATGGCAATGCTTATTCTTTGACCAAAGAACACGCCAGCCTTCTCTCGACCAAGCGTTTAGCAATGTCTCTGAAAACGAGACGTGAAAAATTATGTTACTATATTTTTATTAATACGTTAATTCCTGAAAAAGTTCAGGTGTCATAATTCGCCACCCTGTATAATAAAATAATAACACATACATACATTTTCCTTTCCAGTCCATTTCGTAACAGTCTCACAACACGACGCATGCACTTGCCACAAATAGCTGTCACAAAAGTATTCGAGTAAAAAAAACTGTTCGAACGCGCACCAAACTGCTGATATCCCCTTATCTCATCTACTACTACGTCAACAGACTGTCGCTATCTCTTTCTGGCGCGTGTCACTAAGGTATGTCTGTCTCAGTCGCACGTCGGTGCCTTTCACTCATTCAGTGTAAAGGGGCTAATTCACTGTCGGTTTTGACATCGAGATTGACAATCCAAGAAATTGTTGCGTTGTTGTTCTTTTTTTTTGGTTTTACTGTCATGCTTCGTTATTTTGGGGTTAATCTGCGCAATTTGTTCAACAATACCAAATTATGGTATTGTTGATATTGCTATTTAACCCGTCTAGCGATGCAACAATAAACACAATAGACAAGTTATATTGTTTTTTTAAATTGAATTCAGGGAGCGTCGTCGTCTCCCTTGTGTGTGCTCTTGACGCGCTGACTAAACGCTTACCTGGCGGCGGCGAGCCGCAGGTTTAAATCCCACATAAATATTTTTATAACCTACAAATAGCTTGTCTATACGTCTAGATGTCTGTATGTGCCCTTTTTAAAAAGTAAATAATGACCTTGACTTTATTTTGTCCTTGGTATATTGGTTTGGGTTCAATCTTTCGATCGAAAAGTATTTTAGGCTTTGAGTTATCTTGAATTTAATGATGACACTGAGTAACCTCTGCTCTGCCACTTGGAACTCCACAGAATTGGCGAAGTTCTGAGCTGGTGATCTACATGAAGAAGATAAATGTTTTATATTATAAATACTAGCAGCTTATTCTATTTCAAAACAAAAGATTTGACAAATTCCAAAACAGTATCCGCAAGATTTGACAGGTGACGTCAAATTGACAATTTTTGGTACTTTCCAACAAATATTTGAATTTTTCGAACGGTAAATTTTTTAGAATTTTCTAACATACCTATTAAATATATGTATAGTAGAACATAAAATTTAATGGCACGGTTGGCGCAGTAGTTGAGAGATCGACTGCTGAGCTGCACGTGTCGCGGGTTCGATCCCCGCACGGAACAAATATTCATATGATCTACAGATAGTTGTTTCGGGTCTGGGTTTTTGTGTATGTGAAAACATATCGTGCCTCGGAAAGCGAATAGTCCTGCGCCTGATCTCTCTCCGGTCGTGTCGGATTGCCGTCCCATCGGACTATGAGAGTGAAGGAACAGAGAGAGCACCTGTGTTTGCGCATACACTTGTGCTCTATAATATCTCCTGCGTAGTTGGCTAATCTCCGGTGAGATTGGCCGCCGTGACCGAAATCGGTCAGGAGGACATTATTATCATATCATAAAAAGTAGGAGTAGTTTCAAGAACCGGCCGCGAAAGTTCCAACTATGTATAGGGTTATTTCACTAATTTACTCCGCATGACCTTAGGATTTTCGACCCATTTCTAAGTGTCTGACCTTACCGGCATCGTCACGTGACCTGCGAAAGGCCAGCGGCTCCATCGGACAGTGTACAATCCACTCAACGCTTCGTTATATCGCCATCTCTCTCGCACGCCGCTATCACTGTCTCGCTCCCGCTAATGAATTAAATCAACAACCTCGCTCGCTCCCTCTCGATAGATGATCGTTCCATATTTGAATTTATTTCAAAATAGGAATTCGATTTTTAAAATACAACGTTTTGGGGTAAAATAAGGTGTTCATTTGTGGTTTGGTCATGTGGTTCGTAGCTCAAAATAGGTCCTCTTTCTTCCATAAGAGTCTATTATAAAGCAGGTTTTATTTAAATTATCCATATATTATGGATGCGTTTACAAACACAAATCTCCACATAAATCGATTCCAGATCCCAAACAACTATGTATAGTCCATACAAATATTTGTTTAGTGCGGGAATCGAACCTGCAACATGCAGCGCAGCAGTCGTATATGCTCAACCACTTCGCCAAAACAATAAGTTACATTTTCAAAATTTTCTTATAGTACCAGGCTGCCATGAACGAAAGAAGATGTCAATACAGTGCACGATAGAAGTTCCCAAGTTTATGACTGCCAAAGACAAATGTTTTACGTTTGACACTATTAGTGGTGTCAAGGTGAAAACGATAAACGTCCACAATATTTATTATTGCCATTTATTATCAAATTGACTTGACAGTGTGAAAAATCGTGTCTCAATTATCGTATTTGTCATGCATTTAATATGACAGAGAATTTGTAGTAGGTAACGTAAGTATGCAACTGTGGTTTTGGGATCATATACGCGTGCCGATTATTTTTCTAGGTTCAGTACTTCGGTGGAAAATCAGGTTTTTCTGTCAAAAAATTCTCAGTTACTGCAATATTATGGCAACACGTATAGGTGTCAAATTATTGTGGTAGGTACAGAGAATAAAGTCTCTAGAAAAAAAAAAACACTACTTGACAGGCGAATTAGTGATCAAATCGCTCCCAAAACACTATGTAGGGGGTCTAATACCAGCTTATCTCTTACAATCGTTGATCATAATGTATACACACCCTTTTATAATACATACAATACTATTGCCAAGGAATAATAATGTCAGTGGGAATTTTTAAGGATCACTTGACGTTTGACAGTTTACGTCACTCTATTTTTTTTTGGGTATTGTCATATTTTTCTGAGTATTTTCCACGGTGCGTTTGCCATCTGTCATTCGCCACCCAATTACTGGAAGATATTGATACTGATTGCCGGACATTTTGGACTGATAAAACGACTGTCATAGGTATTCGTATGACGGCTTAACATGCTTTCTGAGGCTCTCAGAAATCTCGATTGAATATAACATAGCATCACACCTGTATTCCCCGAAGGATTAAGAAGAGGTGTACTATTGCACACCCATATTTCGCCGATGCCGTTACTGAGATAGGGGGCGAGCTTTACTGTGTACCGGGTTCCAGACTCCGTGCTGCTACCGAGAATTTCCATACAATCATACCCAATAACACTGCCCAACCCGGGAATTCGGTCCTCACGGTTAACAGTAACTCTTGCGACCAATGAGTCAGACTAGAGAATGACAATGTATGTAATATTAAAAACTTCAAATACAGAGTACAATGATTGGCCTCACAATACTGTGAAAGCGGAGAAAGTTTGTGTTCATACAACTGTTTGACGCTTCAACGACGCTGTCGGACTGTTTTCAGATACGTATTTTATACTAGCTGTGACTGCGACTTCGTTTGCATAGAAAGATTTTTCATACAAACTTAGAGCCCCCATTTCACTCCTAAAGGAGTGACCGTGAAATGGGGGCTTTATGAAGAAGCTATCTGCGCAAAATCTATAGAATATTTTTTCATTATTTTCTTCCTTTCTTCTTAAGAGTATCGTTCAGCAGCCGGCAAAATTGTCAAAATTTATAAAATTGTCTTGAAATACTCGCAAAATAGGTGTTTCGGCGTTAACGTTTCTTACATTTAAAATTTAATGAATTTAGTTGATTTTGGTCCCTATCAAAATTTGGATTAATTTAATAATTATCACGTGATATGTATTAAGGAAGATTTTTTGTTTAAAAAAAACGCATTTTGAGGGTTAATTATTTCTCAGTCTATAAACAATATAAAAAAAAACGTGACGACCTAGTTTTTACTTGTCTAATCACAAGCTCATGTTTAGTGGGGTAAAAACGTTAACGCATTTTGTATGAAAACTTTTAGCTAAACTATAGTCTTAATAAATCGGTTGCAGTCTAAACTCTTAGCCCAGAATCTAACTACAAGAACTGCGTTATCAGTTACAATGTATTCTTTTATTATATACAATCACAAGACTGGTAGAGTTTGAGTAACAAAAGAGAAGATCTCGAATAAATACTCCTGAAGTTATGGGTGAAAGGTATTTGGCCAGCTGTGAGAAGCTACGGGCTGACGACAATAGTGAACACTTCTTACTTTCATAATGCTGCATTTATCACTATCAATTTACTACATATTATAAAACAAAGTACCCTCGCGTCTGTCTGTCTGTCTGAACGCGATAAACTCAAAAACTACTGAACGGATTTTCATACGGTTTTCACCAATGGACGGAGTGATTCATGAGGAAGGTTTAAGTGTATAATTCGTTAAGGTTTAGTGTAAATTGGCTGAAATATGACGATGATTGTTGATGTCGGAAAAAATCAACCGCCGACTAGGCGTATATGCTCTGAAACTCGGGTACGTCTTAAAACTGCGGCCAGCCATCGGAGGACGGGCAGCAGCGTCCTCTTATTAATCGGTGAGCCACTGCGATCCCCAAGCCGCCTGCCAAGCGTGGGGATTATGGTAAACCCCCCCCCTTGGGGGAGGCCTTCGTTCAGCAGTGGACGTTTTCTGGCTGATGATGATGATGATATGCTCTGCTACCCTTGCGAAGCCGGGGCGGGTCGCTAGTTTCTCACAATTTTACAACATTAATAAGTATAAAAAACGTATGTTTATTAGAGTCTGACGGTGTTGAGAGATTCAAGTCTTGGTTTCTGAAGAAAGTTTTATTTTTTGTAAAGCTAGGGAACATAAGATTGAAGTTTATAGCCGGTCTCTTGTCTGTAAGACCAGAATAAAACCGTGCAGCTGTCTACTCATTGATTGAAAGACCTTGCAAAGATCCAATTGAAAAAAATAACCTTTGACTTGACACACATCATTCCATTTTTGACCTTCGTTGATAGACTTCAAATCTACATAACAAGATGAGGCCAAAATTTAATATAAGTACATATTCAATTCACAACGCAACTAGTAACAGATGCCAATATCTTAACGAAAGGTCCTCAGTCTTCGCGATCTGTATCAGATCCAAAATGTCTTCAGAACACAGTTAGGCTGTGTAAAGCGCACTTTTTCTGCCACATGGGAATCGCTCATGCTGTAGTGGAAAGATTAGCCAATCAGCATTGGTGGTATCGAGGCTGAATCCTTAGGAAGCGCTAGACCATCACAGGTTTCGTCTCGAGTGTAGTCTTTTCTTGCACCTCAAAAGGACCGATAATTTTTACTTCAACTGGTCCATAATAGGCGCTTATTGGAGAACACAGCTTAAAACTGTTTGATTGGTTCTTCGGAGAAAAGCCGACTAGAAACTCCATACCACTAAAAATAGGAGAATGCAACCCGGCCCAAATAACGCGTCAGCATCTGCCTAGCTTTTTCCCAACTACTTTGGGGTCTCCCAGTCTAACCAAATACGACTGAATATCAGTAATTTACACAGTGCCATCTGACCCAAATTTACTGCTTGAGACTGATACTCTAAGGTTAGCCTGGTCGTCAGGCTTTTTGGTCTGCTGCCTCCCATAACCACTTTCGAGACCAACTGCTTATCGTGCTTTCCGAGGCACGGTGTCTATGTGACAGCAAACAACTGCTGGTCTACCGTCAGTGTACCAGAAACCTGTTTTACTCCAAACTATTACGAAAACGCATCGTTTAGTTGCAAATAGATTTATCAATCGTTATCAGCCGACCTTAGATCGCGGAACCACTTGACCGCCGCCAAAACTAGTCAGCCATTGTAAATTGTAACCGAACGAAGTGATTGACCTAACTATAACCGGTTTATATTAATCATTTTGACATAATCTAATCGTGTATCCGAACTCGCTGCTTGCCGACGCTACCCGACGGCGACCGAGCGCTCACGGAAACGCCCGACCGTTGACAGTCCGTCACCCGTCAGAGCGGCACACTTCTGCTATGTACTTTACATAGGTGCAGTACGCTGTCGCGCCGGTAACTAGCTAGTGTGCATTCAAATTTGGAATCGCTTTGTATTACTTTTTTTTCAATCGATCCGTTTGATAATGTTTACGCGTAATATTATTAGTGTTGTAGTCGCCGGGTGCATCGCACGTCGCGATGTTAGCTCGTTCTCATTTTTCCACCCCGATTTTCTTCCCGGCACACGTGTCTAAGTTTACGTGTTACTCAGTACTAAAGTGAAGTCATTGACTCGTCGTGACACACATTCTATTTGACGGAACTGCACGTCGTCGGCGGTTTCTTGCAGACGTTTTTTTTTTGTCAAATTTATTGTTTTATAGACGCTGTAGTTTCTTGTGCACCGCGCGTTGTTTGGTGTTGTTATCAGAGTATCTAGATAACGCGTCAAGGCAACATCCTTGGGTTCGCGATTCGTATTGTGTGAATTGTTTTTTTTTTAATGTTTCGTTCTGACAATGTGTTTTTTGTTGTATGTAGTAATTGTTTGAGAGACGTCCTTGTCCGTTTGGACGCTCTTTTATTTTTATTTTTCACTCGAAAGACTGAATTAGGTACATGAAAATAGTTGCGTAAATTAAAAATTAAAAAAACCATGCTTCTCTGTACATTCCTAAATTTCTTGATTACGATGATTAATTAAATAAGAGAAAGATACGGGTAAATAAAAATTTTGAAAAATATATTTTTCCTAATCGGTACAATATTTTCAATCGTTCCAGATTTCCAAAATGACATTTTCTAATTCCAATTTCAAAACTTTCCCATGCGCTCACATTCGACTAAACAGCGTCGTTTCCAATAAATCCGCACACGTCACTATGACGTTCCACGCGACATTTTCGAATTTCATCATTTTCCCAAACAATCGAAGATGCGCGCGTTTCACGGACACGTCTGCATTTTATTTATAGACACGAATGTTTGATTTGTACAGCGACGTAGTTTACCTACATATCTACCGTCGCGGAATGTACATTATATACCATCTTGCACTATGTACTGCGGATACAACAATATAAGCGCTGTCTGTGTGCGTGCCAGCGTAATGAGCGTTTCTATGTGCTAAGAAACAGTAAAAAGTATGGCGCGAACGGTATGAGCGGCAACGTCGCGTGCGTTCCGAGGCCTTGCCGCGGTGAAAACAATAGACTTTTATTATTTAATTTTTCTTGAATAAATTATTTTATATGATAAATTCTGTGCTGATGAATAATATTTTGATAATTAGCCCCATTTTTATGATGAAAACAGGTTTTTCGGCGTTATCAACAACGCGATCGAAACAATACTCACTGTATCGGCGCGGTGTGCAGTATATTATAAAATTAATACCTACACTACACCCGCTCTTGAATTAAAATCGATACACGTCACGTCAACCGGAACTCGATACTAATGTTTTTACACGAAAATCTCCAATCCACATTCCGAACGAAAAAAAAATCAATATATCAATGATAAAAAAACAAACAAAGCCAACGAAAATAGCCGGTGGGATGAAAAAAAAATAGTAACCGGTGTTGACCTTTTCGAACGCGTCTCGCTAGTACCACGGCCAGCTGACGCGACGTTGCCACACTTCCTGCCGTGCCCCGAACCGTTCACGCTTATCGCCTCTACTGCCACGCGATTAGACCTAAATTCGCGTAGCAACACAAAGTATATAAAGGATTTAGGACGTTTCACGGTACTATGACACTTCCCGCGCGAAAAATTTGAAATGCTTTATCAGTCGTACTTCACGATGCGCCGCGCGTAGTAAATTCTTGAACCGTTTTGGCTAATAATAGTTGTTTTTTTTTTCGTTTAGTCGATTTCAGATGTGAAGTGTGTTTCAGTAATAAAATAAGAGTGTTCCAAAAACCAAAGTGCCCAAAGTTAGTGTGTTTATAGTTATACAAATTATTTATTAATTAGAAATAATAAAAATATACAAAACTATTTACTTGTAAAAACAGAGTATTTATAAAAAATAAGAGAGACAGACATATTTAGTGAAAAACTAAAAAAAAAGTGCAAAAACTGTGTGGAAATTGAAGAAAATATCCGCGCGGTACCAGGAGCGCAAAGCCATTAAGAGTCGTTCTAACGTTGAGCAACTACGCAAATGACGCGATGATGGCGCGGTGACAAAGTGGCCTACATGCCGGTGGCGCTGGGCTCGCTCGGCGGCGAGGGCGAGTACCGCGAGTACGGCCACCATCTCTCGCCGCACCACCCGTCGCACATCCAGTACCATGAGTACGCGCCGCCGCCGCCGCCGCCGATATACCACCCCATACCGGACCCCTATTTTAGGTAAACCTCTTCGTTTGTTATGAGCGCCTAGTACTTTGGTAGAAAGAAATCTACTAAGCGCCACTAACTAATCTACAAATTACTAACGACTGGAAGATGTCAGTTAAGTGACGGTGTTTACAGTGACGTAACTTGAACTTACACGTGACCAAATGTTAGTCTCATTAGATTCATTGACTTGTCTATTCGCTGGCAGTTGTCAGTGTCTAGGCTCTACCAGACTTTACTACCAATATTTCAAATTCACTCGAGTAACATGTGGTTTGTCTGAGTTTAATCCTGCTAGTAATGAAACCTTAGAAATTCTGACATTCTGGAGGATTCGCTCCGTGTGATAGCTGTTCCTGTAGAAATATGTACAATCGCTACAAAATAAAAACGCCAACAAAATTGACAATAAAAAAAATAGTCACGTGATATGTAAATGTCAATCCCAAACATTGACTGGCGTTTTTATTTTCTGGCGATTGTAGATTGGTTCTTATCTAAGGGGCTGCATATGATATGGCTCTATTAAACACAACATAGATATATTAAGGAACGGCTGAAACTGTGAATTAACACAACGAAACAGCAACTGACTACTGAGGACCAAAAATATTATGAAAGAAAAATCCAAACATCATTTTTTTTTTAAATCACATTCATTTTACAACTGCAAAAAACTGCTAGCCAGTATTTTAAGCTGGCAAAATTATATTGTTCCTCTTTCTTAGCAGCACGAAATAATAAAGACGAAGAAAATTTAAACGAAAATGGGTGACAGCGTCCCCAGAGTCGAAGTTAATTGTGGCATTAAGGACAGGACGGGATGATTGACATAGTGACCATTAGAAGTGGCTAAGTTTATCACTCAACATATCGACTGGTGAACTGGCAACTGGTACTATCTCATTTTTGACAACATTACAGGATTAAGAAGAAACTATTGATGTTAGTACTGGCGTCTAATTTTGATTGAAGTAAAATATGCTTTTTACAGCGCTGCCGAGTATGAAATAGTTTAGAATGGTATAACCAAGTAAAATCCTCATAAAATCGAGATAGGACGTGTTGCTAATTCACAGTCGATATGCCAAAACAGTATTCAACTATGCACTTAAAGAAAATATATTTACGTTTAAAGATGAATAAGTGGATTTTTTTACTTTATGCGTGGATCTGTCCTCTTTTTGACATCTCTCAGTAGTACAAAATTAAGTGTTGTCAGATAGAATCATTACATCATCGAGATATCATCAAATTCCTTATATTTCTTTTTTGTGCCTTGCTCAATATGATACTGAATTTCTGATCTAGGCGAGAATTGCCCCAACTGTGGGTGGCCCCTGAGGGTGTCACAGGTTGTGTTGTCCCGGTTGAGGACGCGACCGAAGACAATACTCGTACAGTAGCTCTTCCCTGAGTGATGACATAGTACGTCTGTCACGCCCTGGACATGCCTGTTACGAACTTGGCTGACACGCAAATCACGACTGAAGAATTCTACTTGTATGTTGGTTGACATTGTAGTAACACTGTCCGACCTAGGAATCAAACTTGCGTCCACTGGACCAGTGATGTACTTAAACAAAGTTACTATCTTGGAAATTCATCCTGGGATTATGAATGCCTAATTAAATACAATAAAAATGATGGCGGATAGCGGCGCTTTTTATAAACAACCTTGGCAAAAACGTATCTTATCTGTAAATTCATTCTTCCTGTTTCAAAATGTAATTTTCTTTGATAAAAATGAAATCAGCTCATGAGAATGCCCTCATTTCTCGACTTGGCTTATTTTTCTACTTTTTATTTATCAGCCTGACGACCCAGTTAGCGCAGTCGCTAAGCGGCCAGTGGCGCTGAAACTTTCGGCGCCACTGGCCGCGGGTTCGATTCCCGCATCGCATAAATATTAGTACGACCCATTTAATATGAAGGCGATCAATGTTTATGCAGAGGATGAAAATGCGGACACGTAGATTAGAACAGCTTAACAAAGCATCTTTCGTTTTGAAGTTTACGAACTCAAAACTTGAGTCGTGTGAAGTTTGTGAACGGAAAGTGGACATTTTAGTAAGACGGCTGTTCGCTTTTGCAACATCCTACTGGCAACAAACAGTGCCTGCTTACCTAATACAGAAAATCAGACGCGTTTAGATCTCTTCGTGTCTTATGATCGCCTGGTACTTTATTTTACATGCCTTCCGTGTTTAACATAACATCTCGCCTTACTGAACAGTGTTAAGCAGAGATGTTCTTGTACATCATTTCGCCAATGCCGCCGTTATTGAGTACCCCATGTAGTATAGCAGCGAGCCTATTGACATCTACCGGGCTATATTTATAAACTCCGGACTGTAACTAAAAATTTCCCTAGGACCCAATAATACTGCCCGACGCGGGATTCAAACTCACAGCTTCAAGTTCAGTCGTGCAATCAATGAGATCTTCAGTTGGTTTACCATTTTTTTTTTTGCGGTTTAAAGGACCATAAAAGTCGGACATTTTGTGACTGTTCATTTGTTTTCTTCCTCAAACAATAATTTTCATAGAGCGTTGACCTCGGCTTGTCGAGCTGTTGTAAAACTCTTGTATATTATGCACGCCTGGTACTTTCTTAACTTAAACGACTGAACTGTGCCTGTATTATGTTTGCCTGGTACTATTACGTAAGATTATGTGCCTTATCAAGATAATGTTGCAGTTTATTATGAGCTCCTAGTAGCTTCCTCACAAACCTCTTCCTATTTTATGTACAGAGAAATAGATATGTTTATTATCTACTAGCTTTTGTCCGCGGCTTCGCTCGCGTTAATTTAGATTTTGACAATCGATTCAGGTTGGTCGATATAGGAAGCATTAACGTTAATACGGATGAACTTAGGTATTTAATTTAGGTTACTAAACCAACAGTGAATTAGCTAGTTGATTCAAGACACGTAGCGCCATCTAGCGTGCTAAAGCAATTGTTACCGCAACAGCGTTTTTTCTGGATGAAAGGCCCCTATGTCCTTTTCTGGTCCCCTGACAACGTATATGCAATTTCATGATAAGGTAACGGCATGAAAGGTAACAATTAAACAATTTCTTAATAGATAGTAAGGATTTTCCAAAACTCAACCCCTAAGGGGGTGAAATGAGGGTTCAAATTTTGTACGACAAAAACCTTCTCCGCGGACGGAGTCGCGAGAACACCTAGTTCAGTAAACAGTGCACGCAACACAAAGTAAAATATGCGTTTGATAATTGGATTGAAAATTCGCGAGGAATGTAAACAGTTTTATAAAACACACACTGCGATCTGTTGCGCATGCTCGAATATTATTTATCAACATAACAAAAGTTATGTGTCAATAACATATCATCACGCCTGTATTTCCAAGAGGTTAGGCAGAGGAGTATTGTACAAATGTACACCCGAATTTCTCCAATACCGTTATTGAGTCTCATGTAATAGGGGGGGGCAAGCCTATTATTGACTACCGGGTCTAATTCTAAATCCTACCACTACTAATATTATAAATGTGAAAGTTTGTGAGGACGGATGGATGGATGTTTGTTACTCAATCACGCCAGAACGGCTGAACGGATCCGGATGAAATTTGGCACAGTGATAGATTATAGTCTGGCATAGCACATAGGCTACTTTTTATCCCGGAAAAATGTACGGGTTCGTAAACCACGTGGACGAAGCCGCGTGCGGAAGCTAGTATTACATATTATAACACTGACCCGGGACTCGAACCTAGGATCCTGCGCTCAGCAGTCGCGCTTACGATCACTAGACCAGTGAGTCATTTACTGAGTTATACTTATCATCCTGAACTATCGCGCAGATCGGTCTTCTGCGAGATTAAGTATCGCTCGCAGCGGTCAGTCGTTGGATGCTGCGTGATCGTTATTTACACATCGAGACCCCATCGTGCCTCAGAAAGCACGTTAAGCAGTTGGACCCGGGTGTCATACGAATACCTATGACAGTCGTTACGGGTGTCAGCAGCCCAAAAAAGTCGTACAACCAGTCTAACCTTAGAGTATCAATGTCTCCCAGTAATACGGTAGATGACTACTAGTAATCTGAGTTACTTTTTATGAACTGTCAATAACGATATTTTGTTCTATAAATGTTTGGAATACAAAAGCGTGACGTCATAGTTTTTCATTGCCATTGACATATTTATTGTGTGATTTTGATAAATTAAAAATTGACAACGCCAAAGATAGCAAGAGATTAATTTTTACTGAGTTTTTAGAAGGAAAACTATTTACCAAACAAGATTTCAGAATTTATTTCTGATGCAGTCATCTAGCATATTGTGTGGCGGTCAGATGGCAGTCGCGTTGTAATATACTGATATTCAGCCGCAACCGGTTAGACTAAGAACACAGTGTAGTTGGGAAACAGGGTAGGCAGTTGACTCGTCATCCTGAAAATCACGAAACAATTTCTCGTTCGTAAACCAGCGAGAGTTTCACAGAAATATCTATATAACCTTTTTCATTTTCCGAAACCCGTACAAATACTATTTCCCCTCAATTGACTGGCACTTCGCAGACGATGACGTAAGGCTTCAGTATGACGTCATTCATCGAGATTGACGTCACTACACCAACTACCGATGCTTTGCGATGGTATAATTTTTTTACTAGCTTCCGCCCGCGGCTTCGTCCGCATTGATTACGAACCCGTGCATTTTCGGATCACACGTAGCGTCATCTAGCGTTAAAGCAATTGTGACCGTCGAAAGTTATTGTTCTTTCACCCGGGAACAGTACTTTTTTGTAGATGAAAAGTACCTTATGTCCTTTTCGAGGGTAACTGGGGACCTCTACAGTCTCGCCCGGGACGTGCACGAGGGGGTGGCCTAAATCATCCCCTTCGGGAAGTGCCTTTGATGGCGTGGCACCGTGGTGGGCTTCGGTACCGTCTTCAGTTTCCGAGGCCCACCATATGGTGTCGAGTCTGGCACACCCCTCTGCCCCAGGCGTAGGATAGCCGATGATGGGTTCTCACAACTTATAAAAAGAGGACCCGACATACATAGTTGGGAAAACAATTATTTTGTGGGAATCCAACCATCGTTTGTTATAAAAATCCATTTACAAACCTTCCATTATTTTATATACACCCACATATTGTAAACCAGACTTTAACTCCTTTACTTAGAGTCGAAAATCAAACCACACTTCAACCTGAAAATACGCCATTTTGGTACGAAATAAAAATTATTTCACAGTATTTTGTATGTATTTTTCAGGCGGCACGCTCCATACTTCGGCCAACCAGACTACAGAGTTTACGAGCTCAACAAACGGTTACAACAGAGGACGGAGGTATGTACTGTTCTCTTTTTAAATTCCTAAAAAAAAGAACTAAAAAAAACAATTTCAAAATGTTCTAAATTCGTTAATTTAAAAAATAGCAGTTAAATAACCGTTTTCACATAACATGAGTTTAGTTAAATTTAATCTATAAATAAAACAGTTGGCTTCAAAAAGATGTACATATGTAGCGAAATTTGAAAGAGAATTTTAGAAGAACTTATTAGTAATTTTGTAAAAACAATGTCACAATAACAACAGTGATAACTGAATATTTTTTTTTGTTTCAATCACCTGAATTTGTGGTTCTCGAGGTGTTAAATAAATCTTTCTTTATAAGCCCTTCAAATAAATACATTTTTAATTCACACAAATGATTTAACTAGGGAATGCAATCTTGACTTGGGATCGCAAATTCGAAATCTCGCAAGATTAGAATTACAATCTTACGAGATCTTACAATATTCGAGATCTCGGATAGTATTAAAAAATTATTGTTAAATTCGGATGACTAAAAAGCGATGAAAACTGATTGGTTGTGAACTGAAATTATGAGATTAATTAAGATAAAATATTAATTAAAAGAAAAAAATCTTTATTCAACTAATATAATATATCGCGCACTAAGTGGACGTGTATAGCGTCGCTGACTACTGCCGCCCAATCTCGTCAATCTCGTCATCAAAAAATGAAACGAAAATCTCACGAGATTCGAGATCCCGCAAGATCGGGATTGCATTCCCTAGATTTAACTGTGCGACATTGCTTTGGCGCCGCACGTAGACGCACGACTCCGCCGGCGGCGCCGCACTGTCGCACAACGCCGTGTGTCATCGTCCTAAGACACTTATAATACACAAAAAATACCAGGATCGCATAAACTAAAAGTGTTATTAACACAATTCCAGGACTCAGATAACCTGTGGTGGGACGCGTTCGCGACAGAGTTCTTCGAGGACGACGCGACGTTGACACTCACATTCTGTTTAGAAGATGGACCTAAGAGATACAGTGAGTACGCCTTGATTTTATGAACGCCTGGTACTAATTCCGATTATACAATAGTAATGGTTGGTAAAAATGGGTCATTCTTTATGACAACCACGCCCATATCGTCCGATCTGTCAATTTTAGTATTGACTGACACAGATCAATCACGACAACCTATGGTTCCCGACAACCAACAAGTTGCAATGTACAGTCACCATCAAAAAGATGATGGCGGATGTCAGTTTTGAAACATTTTATTGGCGTTTCTTTCTACATATCTATTCACGTTTGATTATATCATCGATCTATAATAATAAATAACATAAATGGCAGACTGTCTGATATTTTATTAAATATGATTAGGTACAGTCTTCGTCTCAGCTTAGACGGTCCAGACTAACAAGATATTCAGCATAATAATTATTATTATGTCATAGTACACATCTGCCTAGCCCCGGGGAACATTGACGTGATGTAATAAAAATGACGACCGCGGAGCGTAAAGTCCAGGTTTCCATTTCCAGATCAGGCTAGCCCGGAATTCATTAAGAGTATCCGAAGTTCTGTATTAATTACGATTTGTCTGCTCAGCAAAATGGCTGAATGGCCCATTCACCGACAATATAACAAACGTTTAAGACAAAAATCATCCGTTTAAAACGTATTTTTTATATAGATAAACGGCCGTTTAAATTTTAGACATCTGTGTTATATTGTAGGTGAAAACGGCCCTTTATATACTACTAAAAATATTTAATTATATTTTTCTCATTCCAGCAATAGGAAGGACGCTGATACCGCGGTACTTCCGCAGTATATACGAGGGCGGCGTCTCCGAACTGTACTACACAATGCGCCAGCCCAAGGAGTCCTTCCATAACACAAGCATCACGCTGGACTGTGACCATTGCACTATGGTCACGCACCACGGGAAGCCCATGTTCACTAAGGTACATCTCTTTGCTGCCTATGCTAGCCTAGTACTTCTTGATGAATTTTATCAAGAGAAAATCTTGCCTGCAGGGTTTCTTAAAGTGGGTTCCCCGGACCGCTTAGGGGTCCGTAAAATGTGTGGTAGGGGTCCGCAGCAGGTCAATTAACCCTTAACATTAATTAGAAAATTGTGTAGCAAACTAACGCATCGTTTGTTTAAAACCGCTCTCGCTGGCTACTGTTGAGCGGCCCGAGGTGCGGGGGGACTGTACCTACACGAATCCACGTGTTTTTTTCCCTTTAATATTCTTTGACAGGGGTCCGTGGAATTTTAGAAATTCTGGAAGTGGTCCGTGACTGCAAAAAGTTTATGAAACACTGCTCTACTGCAATCGCAGGTAGCTCATATCCACTAGGTACCAACAACTCTTTGCTGCCCATGCTTGCCTAGTACTTCTTAACGAAGTCGACGAATTTTATCGGGAGAATCCCTTGGTGATCCATGGTTGCCTGGTACTTATCCTCTACTGCAACCGCAGGCAGTCCATGTCCATTAACTCCTTATTACTTATGCTTGCCTATTACGAAAAATTTTATCGGGAGAATCTCTTGGTGATCATGATTGCCTGATGCTCGTCTACGATCAAACTATATTACTATTATGTACAAACTATATTACTATTTGTACCACAGGAAGGTTATGTTTAGAACATCTTCTTGTTACTTATGCTTGCCTAGTACTTCTCTACGAAGTCGTAGCATTTTATCGAGATAATCTCTTGGTGATCCATGATTGCCTGGTATTTCTCGTTAACGATCACTGCACTATGGTCACGCACCACGGGAAGCCCATGTTCACTAAGGCACACCTCCTTATTACTTATGTTTGCCTGGTAAATATAGATGACGAATTTATCGGAATATGCATCTCTGCATTGTCAGTTTTTTTATTTAGGTAATGTATTGTTTAAAAATAATTAATTCTTTACCAAGACAAACAATTTAAGTACATATATCTAATTTTAAAACTAACTACTTATGCTAATGTATCAATAAAAAAAACAAAAATGAAAAAATCTATCCTAAACGAATACTTGGGCGACATAGTAATCCTCCACATCGCTGTCAAATGGTAACGTGCCCAGAAGGCTGGCCACGTTACCGTTGTATCTCTTGATGTTGTATTTTAAGTATTATTTAGTACTAAGAAAAATCTCACCGACGCGACCACCTAATATTAAAGCATCTAATATTCTATGTTTGCCTAGTACTTGACTGCAATGTATTTGTGTGACTGATATTCTGAACGATATAACTTCTCACGCCGATATATGGTCGCCTAGTTAGGTACTGTGACGTTCACAACTCGGTTATTGTTCTGAGGTAAACAACAGGAAACTCGCATTCATCATCGTAAACATGATTCAAAATTAGGTCTACACGTGGTATCGAACTTCCTATAGATCTATGATCGCCTAGTACATTGACATTGGTTGACACCTAATCCACACTATAAATGCGAAAGTAACTCTGTCTGTTTGTTACCTCATCACGACTAAACCACTGAACCGATCGTAATGAAATTTTGCTAAGAGGTAGCCTGGGACCTGGAGAAGGACATAGCAAATTTTTACACCACAAGCAAATAACAGTACAACCAGTTTTAATGTAGTGTACATTGTCCCCAGGTGTGTACAGAAGGGCGTCTGATCCTAGAGTTCACGTTCGACGACCTGATGCGCATCAAAACGTGGCATCTGGCAGTGCGTGCGCACCGGGAACTGATCCCGCGACAGGCCGTGCACCCGCCCGACCACGCCGCGTTGGACCAGCTAGCTAAGAACATCACCCGGCAGGGCATCACCAACTCCACACTCAACTATTTGAGGGTATGTTCGTGTTATATACATATCTCTCTCTCTCTCTCTGGTGGTAATTTAAATATGACGCGATATTCTGCCACGCGGACGAAATTAAGAGCATATTGTATGGTTTTTAAGTAATATTTCTGTCATATTCTAACCTAGGTCTAGTGGTCGCAAGCGAGAATGCTGAGCGTGAGGTCCTGGGTTCGATTCCTGGGTCGAGCAATTTGATACAAAAATCTCAGTAGCAGCCCGGAGTCTGGAATAATAATTGTGGTTTTTGGATGGTAATAGGCTCTATTACATGGGACTCAATAACGGCATCGGTGAAATATGGGCGAAATTATGTATATTACATTATAATAACATTACGCCTGTATTCCCCGAAGGGTTAAGCAGAGCTGTACAGTGCACACCCACATTTCGCCGATGCCGAAGTCCCATGTAATAGGGATTGAGCCTATTGCCATCTACTGGGCACAGTTCTGGACTCCGTGCTGCTACTGAGAATTACTATACAAAAAACCCGACCTGAACCACCCAGGACCTCACGAATCCTCGAGAACGATCTCTAGAGGAATGAGGTATGGTGTTCCTCAATTGAAAAGGGAGGATCCTCCAGGCGAGGTGATGCCTGGCGGGACTAAACCCGACGGTTGATGTTGGACATTCGTATATGTGTTAGAATCGTTGTAAACTCTCATAGTGCGTTTCAGGGTTTGTTGTTGTAGCTTCACTCGGATGGTTGGTCCACTCATAGCCGTCATAGCAGTACTGTCAGAAATTTTCGCATATAGTTATCAGTTTGTTTAGTCTAGACCTAGTACTACATTTTCCTCACATAATTTTGAGGAAATAATATATTCACCAATATATTAAATGTTAAATAAATCAGAATTTAAAAGAGTAATCATGGAGTTTCTTGCCCGTTCTTCTCCATAGGAAAACAACACTGGAACGTGGACGCGCCCCACTATTTTTGGTCGAGGCTCTCCAGCTGATCGTAATGCTCTTTCGTGATCAGTTAATATTTCGCAGTGTGCGTGTGCACTCATAGGTGATTAGTGTGTATCTACAGAACTAAAACACTAGCGGAAGATTGCACACTTGTACTGTAAGCGATTATGAAGAAGAGTGGGGCGCGTCTTCGTGGATGGCACTATCTGTATTCATAAGTACCTTTATCCTGGTCTAAATGATTTTTTTTATTTTTTATTTATAGATGGCGCTTTACTTTTTGCCATGTTGCGAGTATTAATCGTTACAGAAATATTAACTGTATTTTTATCAATTTTCCAGTTATGCGTGATCCTGGAGCCAATGCAAGAATTAATGTCGAGACATAAGGCGTACGCGTTATCGCCACGAGACTGTCTAAAAACTACCCTCTTCCAAAAGTGGCAGAGAATGGTTGCGCCGCCTGGTGAGTACTAATAATTAGGGCACAATTTCTTTCGTCTACCGCCCACTTTGAGAGTCAATTATTTTATAGCGCCCCCTATAAATTGTTAACGTTTTTACAACTTCAAAAATCACAATCGCAGTCATTAATTTCGTAAATGTACTAAGAAAAGAAAGAAAGAAAGAAAAATTGTTTATTGACACAAAAATAAATAGAAAACACAGAAAACAAAACACGTACAACAGATAATATATGAACACAATATTTACAAATTGTCGTGCCAACAAAGTCACAGTTCAGCATAATGTCATGATTACCAGACTGTAGTGCTGGCCACCGACGCTGGTTTTCAGTTGCAACTTACGAATGCCATAAGCTCGAAACTAATATTAAAAAAAAGCGAAACGAAAATAAAATGAAAATTTTAAAACAAATTTAAAATAATTATGTTTTATATAATACTTAAAATAATGCATATACATATATATGTACATACATACATACATATAATTATAGTAGTATTTTATGTAGTTCTGGCTAATATTTCACGATACATAAAGTCACGCTTTTTTCCCATGGGTGTAGGCAGAAACTACAGAACGCAACGTGCTACGATCTTTACATAACCCAAGATACTGTTATTAATATTAGAAAATCAAATCTGCTAAGCTTTAAACGCTTCAACACCCTCCAATTTTCTCTGGGCCCTTTACCCTGTAAGCCTCTAGCGCCCACAAGGGGGCGTTATCGCCCACTTTGAGAAATACCGTTCTAAGGTTAGACTGGTTGTCAGACTTTTTGTGCTGTTGACACCCGTAACGACTGCTTATTGCTTTACGAGACACGTAGAGGTCTGAGCATCTAGGTCACTGATCCAATAACTGACCGCGACAAGCGATGCTTAACCTCGCAGTGATGATAGCGTAGTGTAGAAATTCGCGTGTCTGAGATTCAAACCCAGGACCACTGCACTGCAGTAGATTATCTGAATGTACTCTTAATTTTATAGTGTAATATTTATATTGTTCCAGAATCCCAGCGGCCGGCTAGTAAGCGGCGCAAGCGCAAAGGCAGCGGAGGTCCAAACGCTGCACCGCCCGCTCCCGCTAAGAAACGATCGCCCGGACCTAACTTCAGCCTCGCCTCGCAGGTATTCATTTATTTATCATATTTATCAAGAGTTCAAACCCGGCCCGCACCTCTTACTTTTCGGAATCATGTGCGGATCAGAATTTGATTATCACTTGCGTTAACGGTGAAGGATAACATCGTGAGGAAACCTGCACACCTGAGGGGGTGACATAAAGTTCTTGATGGTGTGTGTAGTCCGCCTGCACCGGGCCAGTGTGGTGGACTAAGGCCTAACCCTTCTCATTCTGAGAAAAGGTCTTGCCCAGCAGTGAGACAGTAAAGGGTTTAATTTATTATTATCATATTATTTATCTAGTACAACACGTACCTGACGGCACGATGGCTAACCAATCGACTGCTGTGCTACGTGTCGCGGGTCCGATTCCTGTATGTAACAAATATTTGTATGGCCTACAGATAGTTGTTCTGTGTCTGGGTATTTGTGCATGTGAATATTTGTGTTTGTGAACGCACCCACGATACAGGAATTATTCCTAGTGTGGGGCAACACTTTTTATTATTTTCTAAAATAGAAGTAGCCTAAGTTACTCCTTATAACATCAGCTATGTGCCAGTGAAAGTCCCGTCAAAACGGTCCAGCCGTTTCGGAGATTAGACGGTTTTTTTTTATTGTTTTTTGTTTTAAATCCCGTATATACTTTCATATGCATTTAGTAAAAAGCTGTTAATTTGACATTACAAACAGACACCTCAATTTTATTTATTGTATAGAATAGTACTGTAATTATAATTCCTTTGTTAACAAGAAACGTTTACAATTATTGTTATGTATAAAACGTTGAGCTCCCTATAATAGGCTTGACCTACACGATTACTAATGCATGCGTCCCGTATGTAAAGACCGGTCCGCGCAAATCTGTCATGGCATTGGTCCTTTCTTCCAAAGGCTAGTCCAGACGTTGACTTACATCGTTCTTACACGTCTTCCATATACTGCGTCATAAACCATATTATAAAAGAGTAAACATGGAGTTTCTTACTGGTTCTTCTCCATGGAATGACTATTTGAACCAGCTAAACGATTTGTATGTGCTTTTTATGGCCTACACGAATAAAAAAGTTTATGCCTACTGTTGCCTTTCCACTGACGTTCAAAATGTAAACAATGAACATCTCCCCAGGACGTGATGGTGGTGGGCGAGCCGTCGCTGATGGGCGGCGAGTTCGGCGACGAGGACGAGCGCCTCATCACGCGCCTGGAGAACACGCAGTACGAGGGCGACGCCGACTGGAGCGCGCCGCCGCCCGACGAGCCCGCCAAGACGCCGCCCAACCACTGACGCTAGCGCCCACTGCCCTACTGCGCTCCGCACGGACTATAGCCCGTGCCAAATCAGAAACGAATCCAAAATAATTGGTTTTTTGAATCGAGAATTCGGGACTGTCAACAATTTTTTTTTTAATGATATTTTTTGGTCATATTTTATACAATATCATGTCATATCGTATATAACACACAGTGGCAAACAAAAATAAAAGAAATTAATGAAAATCTATAATATATATATACAAGATATTGGACCAAGACCAATGTATTTGTGATAACTGAGTGTAAATTCGTTCCTTTTTTGAATTCAGTACGGTGTGTGAGTAGACAGATATAGTGTGCGAGTGAGAAGGCATGATGAGCGCCGCCATTTTAGATTCGTTTCTCAATTGGCACGTGTTATATAAGTTATTGTGATTGCACTAAGTGGATCCCGACTGATTGCTGTCAATATGGAAACAGACTGAGAATGGGTTCAATTGAAAAAATAACTTCAAAGTCATGAATAGTTCGTTAATATTTGACAGTTGAAATCTGACAGTTGTTTGTTTGACATTTTTTGTACCATCGTGATTGATTTATAAAGATGTACAGTCAACATCAAAAGACTTGTACAGTTAGATAACAAATCGAGTAAAAACATGTGTTGCATTAATTAAAAAAATATATAAGTTCAACAATTTTGAAATGCTACTATACTTTTGATGTTGACTGTACGAGACAAATACAATCGACTGTTATTGTATTATTTTAATAATCATAAATGATGCGTACGAGTTCCAGTATTTACAATAATCTTAACAGAAAGATTTAGAAGACTTTCTTGAGTTAAATATACATTAAAAACATACATATTTGACTGCCTCATTGGTCTCGTGAGGTCTCGGGTTCGATTCCCAGGTCGGGCAAAGTGTTATTGGGTTTTTCTGTATGGAAATTCTCAGTAGCAGCACGGAGTCTGGAACTGTGCCCGGTAGATGGCAATAGGCTCGTCCCCTATTATATGGGACTTGATAATGTTATCGGCGAAATGTGGGTGTACTGTTACACCTCTGTCCTACCCTTCGGGGAATACAGGCGTGATGCTATGTTATGTTATGTTATTGCTATTTGACGCCCTACTCAGTCCTTTTCTAATATTAACTGCATTTAATCGGCTAGTTATACAGAATACAAATTATACAAACGCTTTATATACAAAATCAATGATGCACATACATATCTATACATATAATAAAATTATAACAGGCCGATGTCTGTACATTATAGATATTGGTAAAAAACTAATATGGGGGGTCTTTATTAGAGCAACAGAAGCCAAAACAACAGTTTTTAGAGTTTTGTCTATCTGTCTGTATGTTTGTACATGCATCACGCAAAAACTACTGCATGGAATTGTATGCAGTTTTCACCGATGTATTGCTAGAGGTTTAACTTAAAATATAGGCTCCATTTTACCGCAAGAGAATATCAGATTCTAAATTCCAAGCGTACGAAGTCGCGGGCAAAAGCTAGTTCAAAAATAAATATCAACACAGAGTTTGACGAAGCGACTTATTATGTAAATGAAATACGGTAGATGACTACTAGTCATCTGAGTTACTTTTTATGAACTGTCAGAAACGACATTTTGTTCTAAAAATGTTTGGAATACAAAAGCGTGACGTCATAGTTTTTCATTGCCATTGATATACTTATTGTGTGATTTTGATGAATTAAAAATTGAAAACGCCAAAGATAAGCAAGAGATTAAGTTTTACTGAGTTTTAGAAGGAAAACTATTTACCAAACAAGATTTCAGAATTTATTTTCGATGCAGTCATCTAGCCTATTCAACTTTAAAGTCTTTGCATACGACTGAAATTGAGAACCTCCTCCTTTTTTGAAGTCGTTTAAAAAGATACACGGTAGCTCTAACTTGGGGGTTCTAATTTCGTCTTTCAATTAATTGCCAGAATGATTTCACTTACTTTAATTTCTGGTCAATCAATGTTTTAATCAATGCATTTTAATTTCTGGTCTTCTTCGTTAAACCATGTCAAATCACGTAAATTCGTAATTTTTACGTGCGTTTATGTGATATTTTTGATGTGGTATAGCAAATAACTAATAATTATGGCGTATCTACAGAATTCAATACAATTTCATTGATAATGGTTCTAATTATGTTGTTTACAAACTAATTTATTCTGTCTCTTTCTTACACAAACATAAGAAAAGGATGGAGGACATTCAGATCTAACAAAATAGTCCACTGGTTAACAAAATGAATTTAGTCGAAACCGCTATTGGTCGCGTTTATTTTCCCGTAAATGACAGTGACATAAATTAATTTGACAGCTCTTAATATTCTCTGTCCTTTTCCAATGATGATTGTAAGAAAGAGATATGTCAGATTTAAATCAGTTTTGTGATGTATGCTACAGAATCAGGGTCATTGAAATTAATGTTAATAATCTATATAAATAAAAATGAATCGCCAAATGTGTTGCTAAGCGCATAACTTCAGAACGGGTGCCTCTTTTTGGCTAAATTTTTTTGTTGTATTCGTAATTGACAGGAAAGGGGTTTTATGAAAAAAAAAAATGGAAAATCGGAAATTTGAAATTGTAAATTGCACCCGTGCGAAGCCGGGGCGGGTCGCTAGTAAGTTATATTTCGTGCTGCCATTTGATGAAATTTACTAATGTTGCGTGCGTTTGACGTTTTGTACGATGTCAAGTGTTTGTATAATTTGTTGTCTGTGGACCAACCGCCGTTGCTACAAAATGCCCGTTTAAATAAAATGTATCTCAGTGATAAAATAAGTCAAGAAAGAATAAAAAATTATTTGTTAATACGAAAATTTTTCTTCTGTCTGTTTGTTCGCCGCTGTGTTAATTTAACTATTCTAATATCGAGTTATTTTTGACCTTGAAAATAGCTACAGTTCAGCCAAAAATGTATGAAAAAACGTAAACGCGCGCACATCGTTTTCATACATTTTTGGTTTACTTTAAATATGGTCGAGTTTAAGGGAACCTTGTACTGTAACCTTGTACTGTACAGGGAGTACGAGACTCCCTGTACAGTTTTCTTGTGATAAAAGGATTTTTTCGGCGATATAACACTATGTAAGTACACAAGTGGCGCCCTCTAGTTTTATACTCTTTCTTGACATAAAGTTTTGTGATTCTCTAAAATCGTAAAGGTGTAATATTTCCACAAAAAGGGGCAAGCCTTTGACATTTGTACGTTTTTACGTTAACCAATAAATAAAACATATTGGGAAAATGATAATTAAAAAAATACTTTAAAGACTTCTATATCCACATGCAGTTGAGTTGGTACTGTCTATTGTGAATGTCATCACGAGACCAATCAGGTAGAAAAACTGTTTTATCAGTAAATTTTCAAACTTCACATAATTAATGTATATAAAATACTAATTATTTGATATTCTTTTGTGAAAATCGGCACTGATAATCGACTCTTTATATCGAGGTTTGAAAATTTCTCGACGGAAATAACTTTGTTCAATGTGTAAAACTTAAAAAAAGGGCGGCATTAACAATTTGCTATTTTGGGAATTCGCATGTGATTTAGTTTATGGTAAGCCCGGGGGGTGATTTTCGCGGTATTATCGAGAAATATAGAAAAAAAGATGGCGGCGGATTTCGCTTATCTGTCATTTTCACAATTCTTGAGATATCTTTATTATGAACGACCTGTCGACGTCGACTCTTTCTTAAAGAGGGTGAGAAAAGAGAGACTTTAATTATAGAGCGCGAGAATTGCCCTTCAGGACATTTGCCCCGAAGAGATTTGTATAATAATAAACAAAAAATGTATTATAAATTATTTCTGTATCAAAAGTACTAGGATAACATGAGAAACGAGGAGATTCAACTAATTTATATTATAAAATGGGCTAGCAGCGGTGGGAGGCGTTAGTGCGGTTCTAGAAAGCTACGGCTCTTGAAATATTGAATGGGCGCACACATGGATTATGTCAACAAAATATAAATAAATCAATAAATATAGGCCTTTATGGATAAATTATCATTATGACTTTTATTTTGAACCTTTTCCTTTGAAACTGTAGGTAACAGATATATTGTAATATTGAATTAGTATTACAATTAAATTAATTATATGGATAATTGATTCGAAATCATCATGCCAATAGAGAATCATTATTTTTCATTTGCATTTAATTTCATACTGGCTTCCAGCCGCAGCTTCGCCCGCATTGATTACGGACCCGTGAATTTTTTCAGGTCACATATAGCGCTATTTAGCGTCCTAAAGCAATTGTGAGCGTCGAAATTTATTGTTCTTTCCCTCGGGAACAGTACATTTTTTGTGGATGAAAGATACGCAATGTCTTTTTCTGTACACCTGACAACGTATATGCAAAATTGTATGATGATCGGTTCAGTGGTTTATACATGTAAACGTTGCAAATAAACAAACTTACTTTCGCATTTATAATATTAAGTTAGGATTAGTAGATGAGAATATATTATGAATCATTCATTTGGCGTGCTCAATAGATCGAGACGGTATTTCACTCCGGCCCACCGCCTACTACTTTACAAGGCGCAGGTCCGGCCCCATATAGAATACTGTTCTCATCTCTGGGCAGGGCACCCCAGTACCAACTTCTCCCTCTGGACCGCATCCAACGGAGAGCGATTCGAATCCTCGACTGCCAAGATATTTCAAACCGGCTTGACCCCTTGGCGCTGCGTAGAGATGTGGCCTCGCTATGCGTCTTCTATCGCCTATATTATGGGGAGTGGTCCGAGGAATTGTTCGGACTGATCCCTGCCGCCTCTTTCCGCCATCGTTCTACACGACAGCAGTTCCATCACCATAATTTAGATGGTTGGCAGTCCACAACTGTGCGTTTCTCGCGTAACTTTCTGGACCGATACGACCTTCAAACCTTCAAGAAAAAAGCGTACTTCTTTTTAAAAGGCCGGCAACGCACTTGTGACTCCTCCGGTGTTGCGGGTGTCCATGGGCGACGGTAATCGCTTACCATCAGGCGATCCGTCTGCTCGCTTGCCGCCTATCGCATAAAAAAAATCATACTTAAATGATAATTATTCTATTTTTAATAATGGCAACAACTTTTGTGGGATCTCATGTGGGATACGTTTGTACAGAATGCCAGATGTCACAAGTTTTTAAACTTTTAGGAGGATGTTCTGTAAGATCAAATTAAATATTTATATAAATCAGCTTCATCATGGGCCTGTCGATTCGAACTTACGATTCGTTGGTCAATGCAACGTTCATTAGGTTGGAGTTCTTAATATCTAAAGTTTAATACCTAATACACCATTGTAATTCACATTGGGGTAGAGGCTCCTACGATGAAGGCAATGGCCATAGCCACCCATAATAAAAACCTATTTCTCAGTGCAAATTATAGTTAATAATATAAAATGAACGAATTTCTTATGTTTTAATTATGAACGCAACTAAAAGGCCAATAACATCAACTTGGCATTTTTGTCACACGTCATCGCTGACGTTTGGAAAATGCGTTCGAAACCCAAATCTATAAAAGTTAAACAAATAAATTTTAACATAATAAAAATATTTATGACAAAAACAGAACGTAATAAGAATCATTTAGCAGGCTAATAAGCTTAAATACAATACGTACAAGTAATAGTTTCTTGATTTACTTATTTTAATGTATTTTTATTAATTCGAATTGTGTTCGAATAACCTTTCACTGTTAAATGTATCCGATCAACTTTTCGAATGCCACATTTCGATACGTGGAGCGAGCGACGGTGATATTTTAACAATTTATAAATTAAAACAAATTCTTTAGTCACAATTTGTTAGTAAGGCTGCAAAATGGTCACAAAATACGCGATCTGTTTATTCGCCATCGCGTCCGTCGCGCTTGGACAGGGCTGCACAAACCCTCAAGTTGAAGCTTCATCTTTCACCAGCTTAGATGCGACGGTTGTGACACAAATAGCGTACATTACCGAGTTTACGCTGAAATGTGATAATCCTCTGCCTGAAAACTACGCTTTGTACGCCGAGGTCGAAGGAAAGCCACTGACTGCTGCTCGTGTTGGCGATAACAGATACCAGGTAATCATAACCTTATTGTCTTAGTCCCGGTTGCTGACGTTAGACGTTATTTCTTTAAATCTTCAAGGCGAGAGTGAATAGGCATTATTTGAGCTTGCGTGATCCATCCTCAGCAGCATTGTCACTCACCATCAGGTGAAGTGCTGCCAAATGCTCTCAAATTAGTAGTAAAAGAAAGACCTAATAATATCTTCAGATTACTGAAAACTCATTCATCTTGAGGAGTAAATAACCCAAAAGTTGAAAAAGAGGGTTATTATGGTGGCAATATCATTCTCTTCCTTGTTACAGTTTCATAGGCAAATATTTATTGTTAAATGCATTAGTAGATCTACCCCCATTATGAAACAATTTTAGGCTGTATAAGTGAAAGGTGTTCAGAACATACCTGCCATATTTTATTGTAACAGCAATTAAATTGAATTTCTAAAAGGTATTGTGAAAGGATTTGTGAAAGTATGAAAGTTTCAATTTTATTTTTATGCTAAGACGACCCTCTGACCCTACATTTTCTTTTATTCTGCAGTCCCTTACATAAATAAACATGATAACAGTCCTGTTGCCCCTCTGTAACTCTATCAAATTCTTTATTTCACATAAAATATGGGTACAGAGTCACAATTAGTCGACATATCTTGCCATAAGTGATATGCAAACATTAAAAATAATACACACTAGTTAGACCATTTAAAAAGCTCTTTGGAGTATCACACTAATATTACAAATGTGAAAGTAACTCTGTCTGTCTGTTTGCTAAAGAAATTTTACAAAAAGGTAGCCGTGGACCTGACGAAGGACATAGGCTACTTTTCATCCTGTGTCATCCTGAAAATTTTAATATAGTACCCAATAGAAAAACTAGATGGCGTTATGTGTTTTAAATTGTTCAATTGCACAAATCATCAGCTATTGAATATTTAGTGTTAGTGAATTAAATAATAAATAAAAATGGATACAGACAAAGTCGCCAGCAACAGCTAGTTAGTAATGAATAGGCAAATTAAAAAAAAAATATGCTTCTGTATTTTCGACCTTGAACTAACCAACTGTGTAAATGGAAACTAAATTAATTAGAAAATAATTAGATACAAGCAAACAATGTTATATGTTGTATGTTATATATATATATACTACACTATTAATTAATTGTTACACCACAGACTACGCTTACCTTTTCGCCTTCTATTCTTGTCTGTCGGTTGTCTGGTAGAGATCGCCGGCTGCGATAAGACCACCCTTTGTACATATCTTTTAAAACATATGTTGTATCCAAATTTGTATCAGTGTACAACAAAGAGTATTCTATTCTATTCTCTCTGTTATTAACCTCATATTATTTATTTGAACAGTTGTCAGTTATTACATTATGAAGACTAAATAGCAAAAATGATTGTCTAACTAACTCTAGCAACAAGACAGAATTGATTTTCTATTGTCTCATTTGCATCTTTGGATGGGTTCAATTTAAATAAAGTTTTATAAAATTGCATATTTTATTTTAACTGATTTGATATCTTTGGTTGTATCATCCAACTGGTAGGCAAAAGGCTCTGCAGATTTCCATACATCAGTCTATACTCGGTTTGTTTAGGTACTTAAATAAAGGTAAACAATCTTGATGTGATTTTTTACACAAACACATATTAAACAAATAAACTACTGCTTAAACTAGTGGTTCAATTGATTTGGTAATCGTTATTGTTGTTTTTCATTGGTTTTTAGTCGCATTTTATTTTAAACTGAGTTTTTAAACAAAAAATATTAAAAAGACACATCAAGATTGTTTACCTTCAGTTAAGTACCTAAACAAACCGAGTATAGTGTTAGTGTGGAATCATTATTTCATTTATCTAGACAAACTTTCACCAAATAAATCTTTGGAGAAAGCTAATGATAAATTTTCTGTTTCCCACAGGTTTCCTGGACTGAAGAGCCAGCGAAGGCCCGCTCCGGCACTCACGAGGTCCTGGTTCTTGATGAAGAAGGTTGGGCTTCCCTGCGTCGTGCCCGCCGCGCTGACCCTGCCGCTACCGTCGCTCCTTTGATCGCCATCCAGTTACACCACCCTGGCAGTGAGTATCATTTTCTTCTATATTAATATACAGATTTCGATACCTTTAACTATAAGGCTTTGTCCTAGCTGCACAGAAAAGAGTGGCACTCAGCCACGCTTAAAGAATATCGCCGCAGATGCATGCGTCTAGTGTCCTACGTGGGTCTAACACCTATGTCAGCACTAAGCAGAGATGCAGGATTGAGAAATACAAAATTTACTGCACTGCTTAACAATAATCTTGCTTGACTAATTAATTAATCTTTCAACTCCTTGCCTCTCCTACTTCAATTACCAAAAAAGGACTGAAAAGGGATGCAGGTGTGAATAGAAACAAAACTTTGAAAATATTTCAACATTGAATGAACTCTGATTTTTATCCACAAGAACTTCATTCTTTTTAGTTAATTAAAGTAAGTCCAATCCGCCTGCCAAGCGTGGGGATTATGGCAAATCCCTCCCTTGGAGGAGGCCTTCGTTCAGCAGTGGATGTCTTCTGGCTGATGATGATGATGAAAGTACAATAATCCATAAGTCCTTGTTGCATCAATCGTCATCATTGTTATTCCAAGGTTGAAATGATTTCAACGTTTTATCTCTATTCACCCCTGGATCCCTATTCACCTCGTTTTACAGTACCAATTCTATCAACTTATTATTTATATTTTTGTGGATTAGATTAGATCCATTCTTTATTAACATTAAACATTTCCTAGAGGACCAGTTTTTAAACGACTTAAAAAAAAGAGGAGGTTCTCTATTCAACTGTTTTTTTTTTTTAATGTTTGTTACTCGATTATTCCGTCAATTATGGACCGATTTTAAAAATTCTTGTTTTGTTTAAAAGAGTATGCTTCCCATTTTGTTCTAACCAGTGTTTAAATTCCAGGTTACTCCGGCCCCTGGGTGAACTCAGAAATCCTGGCGACTGCCCTGTCCATCTTGGTAGCATATACTGCGCTCCGCAACAAAAGCAAAATCTTAGCCTAATTAATTATTATAGTTAACTGTTTACTTTTATATTTAAATAAATGAAAAGTTAAGTTATTTACACTTGGGATTTTTTATAAGTTCTTTTTTTTATTTTCTACTTTGCCTTCGTTTAGCCATCTGGCAATAAAACAGATCGAAACCCTTATAAAAAAAAAATGGGTGTGATCAAGATAGATGTCTAGTTATTGCAACCTCGGCTTCTGAGTATGAGTATGTGGGTTGGATTCTTACTGAGATTCTAAATTCTCTAGAACTGCGGCGGTTACAAGTTACACCCCCGCCTAACCCTTTGGTAAATACATGTGTGATGAAGCGAGTACTGCGACCAACGTCGTAGCGCACTATTTATATGACTATGGAATATATGAATTGGATAATTCATCGTAGTATTAAATTACGAAATTTTACCCGTACTATTATTTTCTTCTATGCCATTTTCTAATTTCCATAGCATAATTTCAGTTGCTGAAACGAAACGTCGCTATAATCCGTACAAATTAGAAATCCTATAAGAACCTCGCACAGATACTTCAAAATTGAGTCAAAATCAACTACTTTCTAATTTAGCAGTATAATACGTCATCTTATCAGCTGAGTAGCTCAGTCATAAATGTTTTGGGGGTTATAATATTGTTTTGAATTGAATTCTGTGCCGATAAAATAGTTAATTATGACGGTGAAACCGCGTGAAAAACCAGTAGATAGCAATGAAGATCCAGTCGAAAATATGTTGAAGAAAACTGGCTGCTTAGAATTACATTATAAAGTTCAGGTCGGTATTTGCGAAGACCCAATACTAATACTGATTTACGTAAGAACAAAATAACGTAGCTTGGCTAGGCCGTGCTAGGCTGTGCATCATAAAACTATAATTTTGTTTTGTTTTCTGATACGAGTCGGGCTGCTACATACATTTCTAAAACACGGTTTATCTTTGTAAGACAAAGCAAGCCTAAGAGAAACGACGTTCAGTATTTTTCCTGTAATAAATTAGGAAGGTAGTATATACCTAAGATAGCTTCTTTTATTACAATAGCCATGTTATTAGTACCTAGATAAAATCAATAAATAGTTTCGATCATAATTTATTTTTACGTAACAGTCAAAATCAACTTTATTCGGTTGATGAAAGATCTGTTTTAATTTTTATTGGTCTCACGTTGTTGCGTCTGTATAGAGAAATGCGATGGTATATTTTTCCTATTGTTACCAATATTATGCCAATAATATAACCAACTTAGCTTTTTTTCAGGAGTGCATAGCTACGACAAAGGATTGGAGAAAATGCCAAACAGAAGTGAACGATTTCAGAGATTGTATCAACAAACATAAAAAACCTGAAGTAAAAAGTTGATTTGTGTATTTATGTTGTTTTATTTTTCATCGTTATTTCAATGTATACTTCCACAAATATTAATATTATATCTAAGTAACTATTACGATCAAGTATAAAAGGTAATCTCTTCTAGTTCCTAAGTATTTCCAAACGAAGTTTTTCTGATGCCAGAGTCTGTAACTTTTTATTTAAACGCCGTTAGTGGCTGTTTCTTATTTTTTAATTATTCTGCTTTTACTTTTAAATAGATTATACTTTCGGAATAAATTACGGGGCCATCCCTAATAAAAATAAACTGCTAGAGGAAACTAGATGGGATGCTGTTCGCAGAACTGAAGCAGGAAAGATTTCATTTATTCACTTGCACATTGGCCCTATTACCTGTAGATGAGAGAATTAGTGCTTGAGATTTAGTGCGTTATTACCAGGAAGATACTGTGAACTATAATAAACAGTAGATGCCGATTTGAGGTTCGTCTTACAGTTGCGACAAGTATTGTTAGCGGTGTATAGTAATATCGTATTTATTTAAAAGTCAGTTGATCGTACTTTCTAAACGTAAACAGCTATGTCATGTGGTGACAGTTCGAGATATAATTTGACATTTCATACAAACATTGTTACATTTTAAGGTTATAAAAATGTTTAGAAAGTTAAGATTAAATTATTTTACATCTTTATACGCTAACTATACAACAAGAGTCGCAGTCGATCCCAACCTGAAGGAAAATTTCGATACCAATGTCTACAAACCGCGTAAACATCCCGGCACAACGCGAATTAAGGTGGCTTCAATCCCACCGGACATTAAAAAGGCAATAAAAATAATTCTAGACGATGCCGGGGCCAAAGCATTCTACCAGGATAGTATTAAGTTAAGCAATTACATCCGCTCACGGCATCTACCACCAGAAGACGGTGAAATCGACGAAAAAGCGCAGAAGATTTATGCCACTGTATCAAAAAAAGTTTACTCAAATATCGGGAAAAATTTAACACCAGACGAACAGGAATCTTACGAAAAGAGAATTCAGAATACAGTATTTGGTGCACTAAAAAACAACGTGTACAGATGGGGCAATATTGCTTACGATGAACCAACCTCTTTGCAATATTTAATGAGTAGAGCAGCTTTAGAGTACGCCGTCCTGATTCGCGTGTTAGATGAAATAAAGAAATTCAACCCAGACTTCAAACCTCGCAGTTTCTTCGACTTTGGATCCGGAGTTGGCACGGGAACGTGGGCAATCAACCACTTCTGGAAAAATGATATCTACGAATACTTTTGCGTTGACACATCGTCCACCATGCATGATTTAGCCCGTCTTATATTATGCCAAGGCAAAGACAATGTTGAAATGCCTCTAAAAGCTTATTTTCAGCGTCAATTCTTACCCGCATCTTCAGATCTGAAATACAGTATAGTTTTGTCCGCATACTCTTTATTTGAACTACCAAACATGCAAGCACGATTGGAAACAATACAGAAGCTATGGAATAAGACTGAAGACTACTTAATAATTGTGGAACACGGATCCAATGCAGGATTCAGGGTGGTGAACGAAGCAAGAGAATTTGTACTCAATTTAGAAAGCAAAGATGGTAGAAAGGGCTATGCATTTGCACCGTGTCCAAACGACAATGTCTGTCCTCGTTACTTAGAACACGAAACACCCTGTAATTTTATGATGAAGTATGAATCTTTACCGTATGCCGCAAAATCTGAAATATATGCTGATGTCTTTTCGTATGTGATTTTAAAGAAAGGGCCTCGACCATCTGATGATCCGCAGTGGCCAAGGATAGTGCGGGCACCGATTGTCAGGTCCAAGCACACCATATGCAGGCTTTGTACGGCCCAAGGAGAATTAAAGGAGATAATATTCTCTAAAGCGAAGTATGATCAAACTACGTACAGATGTGCCCGTTCATGTAATTGGGGAGATCTTTTACCTGTAAAATAGATAAATAAGAATAATTCATTATTTATTAACTGCATTTTATTTTACCTTAAACATAGTACTTACTGACATCCACTCTGCACAAAGAAATAGCTGTGTGTCATATAATGTAGACGGTTTTCAGAAATGATGATGGGTTTTCTATATACAATATATGTACAGTGTCTGTTTGTAATGTCAAAATAACAGCTTTTCACTTAATGCATATGAAAGTATATGGTACGTATAAAAAGCAATTTTTAAAAATTTTGTCTGCCTGTCTGCCTGATTGTTCCGGCTAATCTCCGAAACGGCTGGACGGATTTTGACGGGAATTTCACTGGCAGATAGTTGATGTTATAAGGAGTAACTTAGGCTACTTTTATTTTATAAAAATAATTAAGGTTCTAGCGCAATAAATGCACGTGTTCGTAATCCACGCAGTTGCAGCCGCGGGTGGAAGCTAGTTTTAAAATAAAAAAATTATATACACAAGTCAAATGTGTTTATTAAAAAGGTAAAATAAATAGGTAAAATCACTCATTCAATTGGAACCCTGGAATTCAAAAGCATAACAACTTAAAATTTTGCTGTTAAGTTCTGTAATTCCACACTTCAACATTCAATCTCTAAGGGGGTGAAATGCAGGTTCAAAATTTGTGTGACAAATCTTTCTAACGCCAACGAAGTCGCGGAAACTGCTAGTTGATAAGGTGGGAACCGTAACTTGGGGGGACAGTTTTCGTGCACCTCAGATACCTGCCGCACATATAGAAAGTGTAGTCAAGTTTCAAACTGCTTTTTTATATTATAAAAAAATAAAAACCGACTCCAAAAAACTCAAAAACAAAACTAATAACTAAAAAGCAAAAAATAAATGTTTTATTATACAATATAGTAGTTGAAGAATATTGAAGTCGGTGCCAAGTAAAACATGCAATGATAAACCGACACGATGGGCGAAGTGCATTTGTCGTGTCCGACGCCTAAAACCTCCTTTTTTGAAGTCGGTTAAAAATTAAAGTACCAATCTTATTTGCGGCCCAAAAACAAATCATCCATAGATTGCGAAAGCAACGCGACATTAGAAACAGCTTGGTAATACAAAGTTGTTTTTGCTGCTGGGCGACGTTTATAATGTAGGTACGATATGTTATTGAAGCGCAAACGAATTTGTAATCGTTATTAAATTCAACTGAAACGTACTTTATTACTCCGCTACTATTGTCAACTCTGCTATGATAATATATCTGACAGACTATGATTTCTTGGAAGTTTTTTATCATATACATACATGTACTTTGACCTTATATACCTAAAATAAATTTATGCTAATATTATAATATGTATGTGTATATGTATGCTATAGGCTATAAATTATATATGTAGATCACGCGGATGAAGTCGCGGGCTGGAGCTAGTAACATTATATAATGATTATCATAATATTCTGTGGAAACAACAGTATAGATATAAGTAATATATTATTCAGTCGAATGTGCATTATATGAATGAAATTATAAATGACAGATTAAGATATTTTAATAAACATTAGTTTTTTTTTAAATTACCACACTACAGTTTGTTAAAAAAGAGCAGAAAAACATTTTATAATTTACTAACTTTAGCCGGCTACTTCGTCCTCGTGATCTACAATAATTTATAGCCTATAGCACTCGGGGATAATGTAGCTAGAACTTTCTACCTATCGGTAAAAGAATTTTCAGATTCGGATCATTATTTCTGGAGATTACCCCTACGTACAAACAAATTTTACCACTTTATAATACTTGTATAAATATAGGTAATGAAAATTCATGTTTACCCGCAACTTTAAAAAAGTAATCATATCTGTCAGTTTCTTCGCCGCTTTGATTAATATGTAGCTGTGCCGTTTTGTTGTGATAAAAGGAAATTTTTGCCAATATTAACCTTTCGTCAGTGTATTTAGTGAACGTGAATATGACCTTCATGACTATACAGCAGACATAATGAAGGAGAGGTAAAAATAGTAAGTAGGTACCTATTCTTAATTAATATAATTGCAAAATAGGATCGTTATATTTCACCTAATTAAGTTATAATCATTGGTATTTTTGTCTTGGGCCAATTTTGAAGTATATGGGGAAACACGCGCTGCCTTTTCTAAGTCCGGAACAGTCGCGCGCGCAAGTGTTTTCACTTGTCTCACACTGTGATTTTTATTAGCGTTCGGCGCGTTCGGCGCTCCGATTTGTCCGTTTCGTGCTCTCCACCAATCGGAGCGTCGAACGCGTTCGATTGAGTAAATCGAATTTGTCGAAAGAAACTTACACTAGGGCCTCTGAGCCCGTGGCCTACAGTAAGACAGTAATCAGTGCCAGATTAAACAAGCGTGGGGCCCGTAGCAAATTCTATCAGGGGCCCCTGATCTGCTATGGCCTCTTAAGTATAAAGTTTACCGTATGAAATTCTGTGTTCTGTGCACACTAGGATTTCTGCTGTATTGTGGGTACAGTTTACAAACATACATGTCACTTGCACACAAAACTATCTGTAAGTATATCATACAAATATTTGTTTCGTGTGTGGATCGAACCCCGCGACACGTAGCGCAGAAAGCTAATCACTGCGCCAACCGTGTCCAGTACTTGTGTAATTACTATTTATTGTAATAAATAATTGAGTTAGAGCTAAATAGATGTCGTGTAAATATTCCTCGTATTCAAATATCTATGCGTAACAATTTTTCATAGCGCTCAGTTGAACGGTATAAAAATTATGCACTGTAATGCCATCTAGTGGCGAGCTACAGGAAAGTCGACGGCGCGAAAATATTTTCCGTATTCAAATGTTTATGTATTATCAATTTTTATGGCGATCAGTTGAACAGTATAGAAACTGATGCGTTGCAGCGCCATCTATTGGCAAGTTTAAGCAAAATGGATAGCATAAAAACATTCTCTAATAAAAAACACAGATGTGCCAACTTTCATGGTCATCGGCCAAACGGTGTTGAAGTTTACCAATCTCATATTATATTCCAAGATCCATTTATTAATATACAAATTATGTTTTGTTGCTGACTGTACTTCCTCATGTTATTTTTAGATATATTTTCAAGATGCAACCCTGGCGCCATAGACATCGAAGCCGTACTATTGGAAAATTGTTTTTTTTGAGGATATTTTTTTTATTTTCGTCTTCACTCCCATATCTTCTTTAAGAAATAACATAAATGTAAGAAATGCTGACTCGTATGACACCCAGGTCCAGGTTAACTTAATGATCACCTGAATGGTCACCCATCCAAGAACTAACCGCAACAAGCACTGCTTAACCTTGCATTGTTTTGCCAGCAATAAAAAACAACTTACGCTCTTCCAATTTGACCAATTTTCCCCATTTATAGAAATGGTTTTCACCAAAATATAATGCACAAAATCACCGTAAACTCGCTTAAAATGTTATGCGTGATTTTCGCTCGGGTGGTACAAGCCGCGTCATTTCAGTTTCACGTCATTTTAGTGCCGTCAGTTTATACAAGTTCTTTTGCATTACGGTAACAATGAGTGTCGCATGCAAACGCGTTTTTGCTCTAATACCAATTTTACTAGTAATATTCAATTTGATTTGTGATGCTAAAAGCGGTGAGTGGAAATTATTACTATCTTTACTTTTTAATAGACTATCTAAATCTTTAATAGCAATGGAAAAATATTTTTTATAGAGTTGATTGTCGTTGTCGATGATTTGTTTTTTTTTTAACATTTCCTTTTGCCGCGCGTTTTCTATTTACGTACCAAACGTCACGAAATGGAAAATGTACAAAAAGTGAAAACTATCGGAATATGGTGTTGGCGGGAATAATATTTTGTTTAATAATGTGTCTATTATCTTTTGTTTGCGTGAATGTCTGTATTATCATGCCTTGACAGGGTGTCAATTTTCTTATTCTAATAATATTCTTATGAGGCCGAAAAAACAAACGATGAGAAGATATATGCGAAAATACGAGACAAATACTTTTTAGAAATTAGTAAACTGCGTTAATTGAAAAAATAGAGTTGATTTTTTTATACGATTCAGGTGTGTTTTTAAACGTGTCGTGTGACGCAAATTATATACAATAGAAAATCTTTGATTAACATAATCGGTAGGTACCCAATGTCCGACAGTGGATTAATGAATTAAATTTAATCTACGTTTGCAGTTTTTCGTAATTCTCCACGAGGGTTGGTTTTTTTCACATCTATTTATACGGAAGCTGTGTTCTTATATTTAATTCTTGAGGTTAGATTTGTATGTTGATACATCGTTGGCCTATTTCTTGTTTCATGTATACAGAAAGATTTTTTTTTTTTAACTTTGCTCCACACTAGAAATAATTCCTGTATCGTGGGTGCGTTTACAAAGTTCAAACACAAAGAAGATTGATCGTTAGAGAAAGTGATATTTCTGAACATATTTAGGCAGAGCCGTATTAAGTAAGCGCGGGGCCCGTAGCAAATTCTATCGGGGGCCCTTGGACTGCTATGGCCTCCTAAGTATAAAGTAACTCTTTGTAGAATTTGAGCGTTTACCGTATGAAATTCTGTGTTATATTATCTTAATAAGTTTCAGCCAAAAGATTACACTCAGGCGGAGGTGGGCGTGTTTGGATACGCGGGGCCCCATTTTGCGCGGGGCCCGTAGCAATTGCTACTCTTGCTACGTGGTTAATCCGGCACTATACTTAAGTACTATATTTTGCATGCCAAGTGTAGTGAATACAGATAAACAATTCTCGCGCCCTTCGACATAAATCTCCATTAGAGAGAATGATTTGCTCAATAGAATCAAAGTTTTAATATCTTAACTGTGACCAACCGTTATATATTGAATGTTTGAAGTAAATATACACACGTTTAATTTGATACTACAAGAGTAGGTACAGAAAAAGGCATGCGGACAATATCTAACATGATTTTTCGATACATTTCGTTTTCGACATAATCTCTAGTCACTCGAGAATTGCCCCCGACGCAGACATTTTTATGCACTGATAACAATCTTAATGAATAGTTAGTTTATTGTGTAAATACCTATGTTTACATCATACGCCTAGCCTTTACCCAATTAAGTTGGTGTCGGCTCCCACTCTTATCAAATGAGGCTGAATGCCAGTATTTTATACGGCCAAAATGTCAAAAATGTTTGATAAAACTGTGCGCGCGCATATGAATGAACTCGTTGACGCGCGCACATTTTGTGAAGATTAAGGAAACATTGTACTAGACCTCTTGACCTTGATCCTGACTTGTCAGACTGGGGACTGCGGGCAACGAAAGTTCTTTAACCTAACTATTCGTAATACAATAGGGTTGCCAATATTTGGAGAAAAAAAAATGGGGTCCATAATGTCGGTCATTAGACCACGCTTGACTTTCTATCGTGGGTAAAGTTTACATGTGTGTTAACACATGTCACATGCACACACAACCAGACTGGCAGACTGCGGGTAGCCCACCTTACAGCCTAACCTCGGTTTTTATATATATAAATAAGAAATTAGCATATTAATAGCATGCAGGAGGGTCTGAGTTCGAACCCGGCCCGCACCTCTGACTTTTCGGAATCATGTGCGGATCAGAATTTGATTATCACTTGCGTTTACGGTGAAGGATAACATCGTGAGGAAACCTGCACACCTGAGAGAGCTCCATAAAGTTCTTGACGGTGTGTGTAGTCCGCCAACCCGCACCGGGCTAGCGTGGTGGACTAAAGCCGTACCCTTTTAGTTCTGAGAAGAGTTCTGAGAATAAGAATTTGTTACGCAAGTACAATTTCCTATGACCTAGGTACTGTATGACGTAGGACCAGCTGACGTAATGATTAATTGAGTAAATATTTTTGCTAGAACTGGGGAAAAATTGTTTTATTAAGAACTATCTCTTCCCCGCGACCTTGTCTGAGTTTATTTTGCATTTATTATTGGGTTGCCAACCGTTCTGTTTTCCCGGGACATGTCCTGCTTTTTGGAGTGTTCTGGATTGTCCTGGATAGTTATTAAGTAGCGTCCTAGGTTTATAAAGAGTCCTCGTAAGGTATACGACCTTATTATTCACGCGCCACTACTGCCTCGAACCTTACGTTTAATCGTCGGTGTATTTTTATAATTTAATCCTTCATTTCATTTCTTATATTATATAATTTAATTGAGGATAATTTCATAAAACATTGTAGTTGCTATTCATTGAGTTTCATTAACACCGTTTTCTTATACATTTCATATACTGCGTCCAGGGGCCCTAGTGTAAGTTTCTTTCGACAAACTCGATTTACTACATCGAACGCGTTCGGCGCTCCGATTGGTCCGTTACGTGCTCTCCACCAATCGGAGCGCCGAACACGTTCGATGTTTGTAAATCGAATTTGTCAAAAGAAACTTACACTAGGCCTTCTGTTTTTAAATCGAAATGTCCTGGCATTGCGATTTTCAGATCCTGGTTTTCAAAATTTGGGGATGGCAACCCTAATTTATTATCTAATTTGTGTTTTGGTGCTATAGTAAAAATAAGTCTATGTCCTCCAGGTCCCAGGCTGCCTCTTTGTAAAATTTCATAACGATCGGTTCAGTGGTTTAGTCGTGATGAGGTAACAAACAGGCAGACAGAGTTACTTTCGCATTTATTATAGTGTGGATGTTTAATAACATGACGTCATATTATTAGTGCGAAGTCGGTCTGGCAAATTGTAAAGCCTTATACAAACAAGGATAAGATTTTATTCAATTTTTATATTTTAATTCTACGAAAGTGAAATTAATAAAAAAATAACAAGTGCGAGTCGGACTCGCCCACCGAGGGTTCCGTACAAATTTGTAGGCATAAATTATAAATAGTTCAAGTGTACAAAAAGATTTGGTCACCCATACAATTATGACCGCGTTTACCGTTGCTTAACCGCAATGATTGATTACGTACTTTAAATAAAGACTATATTTATTGCTGCTGCATGCTGCTGCGTGCTGCTGCCGTGACTGCTGAGCTACGTGTCGCGGGTTCGATTCCCGCACGGAACAAATATTTGTATGATCTACAGATATTTGTTTCAGGTCTGGGTCTTCGTGTATGTAAATACACACCGTGCCTCGGAAAGCACGTAAAGCCGTTGGTCCTGCGCCTGATCTCTCTCCGGTCGTGTCCGATTGCCATCCCATCGGACTATGAGAGTGAAGGAACAGAGAGAGCACCTGTGTTTGCGCACACATTTGTGCTCTATAATATCTCCTGCCTAGTTGGCTAATCTCCGGTGAGATTGGCCGCCGTGACCGAAATCGGTCGGGAGGACATTCATTATTATATTTTATTTTTAATGATTTAATTACAAATGTATAGTTTTCAGATTTTTCCCTGTACCTACTTGTAGTATTAGACGATATTACTTGCCAAATTTCATAGTTCTAGGTCAACGGAAAGTACCCTATTAATTTTGATCCCTTTGAGTTTCGTTTTTTGCGGCATAAATGGCCGTTTTTTTACGTTAATTTAGAAGTTTGATTTTTTCACAGCTTCAAGCAACTGTAGACCTGAGTATATGGTTTTAATTTCAACTCGATACCTCCACGCGTTCCCGAGATAAAGGGTCTTGACAGACAGGCAGACAAACGGACAACAAAGTGATCCTATAAGGGTTCCGTTTTTTTCTTTTGCGGTACGGAACCCTAAAAAGAGGCCAGAGTGTATTGTGATTATCATCAAGCTTGGCAAACGGATTGGCAGCGCTTGTCGCGCGTTAATAAGTACCTATATGTACTTAAACAAATGTACAGTTTAGATCGCTAAAGCAGTAGAATAAAAACGCTCCTTATATGTACTATCCTATCCTACTAATATTATAAATGCGAAAGTTTGTGAGGATGGATGGATGGATCTTTGTTACTCTTTCACGCCAGAACAGCTGAACGGATCTGGATGAAATTTGGCACAAAGATAGATTATTGTTTGGAAAAGCATATATGCTACTTTTTATCCCGGGAAAATGCACGGATTCGTAATCCACGCCGGTGAAGCCGCGAGCGGAAGCTAGTATTATAAATGCTAAAGTTTGTGAGGATGGATGGATGGATGGATCTTTGTTACTCTTTCACGCCAGAACGGCTGAACGGATCTGGATGAAATTTGGCATAAAGATAGATTATACTCTGGAATAGCACATAGGCTACTTTTTATCCCGGGAAAATGCACGGATTCGTAATCCACGCGGGCGAAGCCGCGAGCAGAAGCTAGTTCTTCATAATTACTGAACCATATTTTATCATTTTTTTAACCCACACTAGGAATGATTCCTGTATCGTGGGTGCGTTTACAAACATATATATTCACATACACAAAGACCAAGACCCGAAACAACTATCAGTAGATCACAGAAATATTTGTTTCGTGCGGGAATCGAACCCGAATCAATAAGTGCGCCAACCGTGCCGTCATTAAACTATAAAATTACATAGCATCACGCCTGTATCCCCGAAGGGTTAGCAGAGTTGTACACCAACCTTTCGCCAATGGGGCGAGCCTATTGCCATCTACCGGGTACATTTCAAAACTCCGTGCTGCTACTGAGAATTTCCATACATAAAATCCCAATAACACTTTGCCCGACCCGGGAATCGAACTCAAGACTTCACGATCAGCAGTCGCGCTTGCAACCACTAGACTAGACCAATGAAGCAGCCGTTAAACTACTTCACGTCAAATTTCGAAACCTGTACCTCTATTATAAGTTTTTTATTATTTAATTTCATAGTAAATGTAAATTTTCATGCAAGCGATTTTAGTTCTTAACTTTTTTACATTAGGGATTAGAGTCGCTTATGTGACATCTAGTCATAGTAAAGTTTTGATTTACTATTTACTATATTATAGAGATGGCATGTTAGCGACTCTAATCCCTAATGTAACCAAGTTAAGAACTAAAATCGATATCATGAAAATTTACTTTACTTTGATAGTAAATAGTAAGAAAACTCGTAATAGCGGTACTGCCCTAATTTAGTTGTTAAACTAATTAACACTCCGTAATTGCTATTTAATTAATATGATACTTAACTGTCGTGGATATTTGTTTTGGGCATGTGTCACTAATGACAAAAGTATATTTTATGCGTAATTGTTTAACCGGGTTCATTCAAACAAATCCAAAATGGCGGCTTATATGTGTCATTGTGTTGCTAATCAACGTGATAATATTGCCAGTCTTCTGGGCACGCTACCAGTTGACATCGATGTGGAGGAGTACTTTACTCGCCTAAGTATTCGTTTAGGATAGATTTTAATTTTTGTTTTACCTTGGCCATAGTATATTAGATGTTTTTTACTTTACTTAGACCCGGGTATGTTTTAAAACTGCGGCCAGATACCAGAGGACGGGCAGCAGCGTCCTCTCACTAATCGGTGAGCCACTGCATCCTCAAAACGCCTGCTAAGCGTGGGGATTATGGCAAACCTCCCCTTGCCTTCGTTCAGCAGTGGACGTCTTCTGGCTGATGATGATGATGATGATCATGACTTTGCTTAGAAAATCACTAAATATTATAGAAAAGAAGTCCCCCCGCCGCGTCTTTGTCTGTCTATTTCAGCTTGATAAACTGAAAAACTACTGAGCGGATTTTCATACGGTTTTCACCAATGGACCGAGTGGTTCATAGGGACGTTTAGGTGTATAGTTCATTAAGGTTTTGTGTAAATTGGATGTAATATGACGATGATTTGAATATTAAAAAATGTAGCCGTATATGCTTTGCTACCCGTGCGAAGCATTAATAGGTCCTATTGTATTTGTAAGTCAGATGACCCACAAAACATTTTCTTTATTATTTTCATTTTATACCACATAACAAAGATCGTAGGTAAATAGCTAGCAAGTTTATGAAGCTAGTCAATTTGCGAGATTAAGCAGCACTTGCTGCGGTCAGTCCTTGGATGGGTAACAGATCTTCACACACCGACAACTCCATGCCTCGTAAAGGCTTCAGGTGTCATACGAATATTTATGACAGTAGTTACGGATGTCAACAGTCCAAAAAGTCGTACAACCAGTCTAACCTTAGAATATCAGTGTCTTCCAGTAATTGTGTGGCGGAGGTCAGATGACAGTCGCGTTGTAAAATACTGATATTCAGCCGCATCTAGATACTAGAAACTGACCAAATGTAATTAGGAATAGGCTAGGCAGATGACGATGGAATTTTTCTGACGGATCTAACAACTTCCAACTCTTATTTTTCAGAATGTGTCCTATCTTTGACGAAAGATTTCTCGAATCCGAGCCCGGTGTTTATCAGAAATGGAGATTATTTGGAACCAAATACCAAGAGCGGTGCCATCTCGTTTGGCAGGTCAGACACAGTGCTCGTCGCGTGTCCAGGTACCAAAAGGAGGATCGTCTTGGGCAATGACACTACCAGTTATGATGTTTTGGTAAGTAGAACAAATCTTTTTAAGTTGTTATTTTATTGGAAAGTTGGCATTACTGATGCATTTAAAAAAAAACATTGGCTCTTTTTTCTTTTGTCGTAGTCCAGAGGCCCTACTGTAAGTTTCTTTCGATAAACTCGATTTAAGGCATCGAATGCGTTCGGCGCTCCAATTGGTCCGTTTCGTTATCTCCACCAATAGGAGCGCCGAAAGCGTTCGATGCGTTAAATCGAGCTTGTCGAAAGATACTTACACTAGGGCCTCTGTTTACATTCAGTCATGGCATTTTGCCCGGCCCGTGTATGGCACCCGGCACCCGACCGCTAGACCAATGATGCAGTCATGCCCTGTTGCCCCGAAGTAGTTTACTAAATAATGCTTCATTTTTCAGGAAGCCCACTGTATAATAAACAGCACGTTTCGAGTGGACAGACGCATCGTGCAGTTCAAAGATATTAAATGCAACACTCAGCCCTGGTTCACGACAGAGGAGACGGGGCAGTTATGCTATGGAAAGAATAAGGTTTACAAGTAAATATTGCCAACGTTTTATTAAGTCTAGTACTCTTAAATGTTGCAATTTCTAGTGTAAAAAAAAAAAAACAATTGACTGACTGCCTTCTTTTTTATTTTATCATCTTTGCCACGCACTAAAAATATTTCCTGTGTAGTGGGTGCGTTTACAAAGACAAATATGCACATGCACAAACTTTTAGACCCGAAACAACTACCTGTGGGGCATACAATGTTTTTAATAAGTAAATAAATAGGACAAATATTTGTTTCGTATAGAGATCGAAACCTCGAAACGTAGCGTTAGCTAATCGCTTAGCCACTGCGCCAGACGAGTCGCCAACGCTTACCTATATACAGATTGTGCCTTCTACTAGTTCTTTAACTATCTACAACTACAGCCGGTCACGCTTCGCTGTGGCTCAGTCCGATATTCATTATTAGGGAAGTAAATAAAGGTATATTATGATAAATTTAGGTAATCATTATGTTACACCTATCTGACAAGATAGGTGTAACATTTTTTATTTAAACCTCTTTAACGCTTGGCATTCTCCGTTCCTGAGGGAACTTCGGGATAAAAAGTATATAAAAACATTATTATATAGAAATACAACGTGGTGTAAAAATTTCAAGTCAATCCATCGATTACTTTTTGAGTTTTGGGGACACAAACATACGGAAGCTGAATTTTTATATACAAAAATTTGCTAAAAAAATGTGTTTATTTTTTCAGCGTCGGCTATAGGATTAGAAATGTTTTTTATCCGCTATACGAGGCTTGTTTCGACGAGTATCTACTGCATACACATTATGTAAAGCATCACCTGTCTCCAATGAGCTGGTACATCCAAAATGGCTTAAACAGACCCCAGTTTATAGGTAAGATGCTTTTTTCAATCGATCAATCAAAGAATATAAATTTTTATTCATATAAACCATTTTAACTTATGAATAGTCAGACTCTAGTTGCTAAGTTTTAACATCATATTTTCGATAGGAAATCATCATTTACCGCCTTAACACGGCTGCACTAGACTTAAATCTATCTAAGTATATAAATAAAAATGAATCGCCAAATGTGTTGCTAAGCGCATAACTTCCGAACGGCTGCACCTATTTAGCTAATTCTTTTTTTGTTGTGTTCGTAATTGTCAGGAGAAGGTTTCTATGTAAGATTTTTTTTTGGAAAATCCACCGGAAACGTCGGAAATTTGAATGGTATTTTTGTATGAAATTTTTTGATTTTGTTCATTAGTAAATTGCAGCCGTGCGGAGCCGGGGCGGGTCGCTAGTTTCCAATAAAAAGGACATTTTCAAAAACAGCTTTTTATCACGCTCGCGGTCTGCATTATCTGGCTGTTTTCAAAATTGATTCGTAGCGCAGGAAAATTCTCAGTGGACCGCATGTTTGACATGGCTGGTCTCGTTGTTCCAAGCGCGACTGCTGAACGTGAGGTCCTGGGTTCGATTCACAGGTCGGGCAAAGTGTTATTGGTTTTTTCTATATGGAAATTCTGAGTACCAGCACGGAGTCTTGAACTGTGCCCGGTAGATGGCAATCGGCTCGTCCTCTATTACATGTGACTCGATAACGGCATCGGCGAAATGTGGGTGTACAATATTACACCTCTGCCTAACACTTTGGGAATAATAATAATAATAAAATAAATTTTTATTCATTCAGACCAGTTAAAGGCTTATGAATAGTCAGACTCTAGTTGCCACGTTCCAAAGTGTTGTTTTCCTATAGAGAAGAACGGGCAAGAAACTCCATGGTTACTCTTTTAAATTCTGATTATTTTACATTCAATATATTGATGAGTACATTATTTTATGTAAAAAAAAAAACAAACAAAACAAAATTATTATTATTATTATGTAATACAGGCGTGATGCTATGTTATATTGCAGAAGGATCCTTGTTCGGAAAAGTTCGGATGAACGAAATCTATAAGCTGAACAATCAGAAAGTCCGGTTTAACGCCATCTTGGGAGCCAATATGGGAACACAATATTTATCTAAAAATCAGGTAAGATACGAATAAATGACGGCACGGTTGGCGCAGTGGCTAAGGGATTAGCTTTCTGCGCTACGTGTCGCGGGTACGATCCCCGCACGGAACAAATATTTGTATGATCTACAGATAGTTGTTTCGGGTCTGGTTGTGTGTGCATGTGACATGTATGTTTGTAAACTGTAGCCACGATACAGGAGAAAATCCAAGAGGGGGCAAAGTTTTTTTAAATAAAAAGAAAATTGGTCTAGTGGTCGCAAGTCCGACTACTGATCGTGAGGGTTCGATTCCCGGCAGTCTGTTACTTAAAAATAGTGACAACAACGCGACAGGCACAAGACAGCAGCCTCACTGTCAGCCAATATCTTACGGATAAACAAATAACATGAAAATATTAATTTTATACAAATATAATCATATTAACAAACACCTTTTCCTGCTAAAACCCATACATACTTACCTATAATATAAATATAATAAATAATAAATAAATACATAATATAAAAGTAAACTTAAATAAAAAAAATTAACAATAAAATATTCAGTCGTAACAAAAAATTATAAAATATTCAGTACAATCAACAAATATAAATACAATAAAATAGATATAACACAATAAAGTTATACAAAATTTAGAACGGATAACCTAATAATATAATGTTCTAAAATACAAAAAATATACTTATATCTAAATACCTACTAAAAATACAAACATAATAACAATACTATACATACTTAGATACCTACATTAAAAAGGAATATGAATACTTGAGCATAAACAAATATTTCTTTATATACAACGCCTTCCTCTCTTCTAATTTACTATTTGCTGTGCCCATCAGGGTCCACGATTGCTACCATGTTATTTATATTACCATCTTATCTTTACATTGTGGATTTGCAATAAAGAATATGAATATGAATATGAATACACAAGCGAAATTCTATGTCTATGCACAATACATAATTTTATTATATGACACAAAAACAACGATTAATGGAATCAGGCGTTACTTTGCGGAAATCGAATATTTAGTTTTATTAGCGTCCAATCGGTCCACGAGTCAACATCTCCTGAGTATGCCGCGTGGAGGGGCGAAACACGTGTCGAGGATCGGTTTGGGTTGCATGTTACATTATATCTATCGCACCTTCTGCATGTGCATATATTAGCGGGCGGGAGGGCGCGGGCGTTGCTGCATGCACCCAAGCCTGAACTAATGTGGCGGAATTAAAATTAAATATTCTAGTTGTATATCTTGAATGTACATGTGGAGGAACGAGGTATGGTGTTCTTCCATAGAAAAGGGAGGATCCTCCGACCAGGCAAGGTGGTTAACCTAGCGGGCCGAAGCCCGACGATTGATGTTGGACATTCGTATATGTGTTAGAATCGTTGTAAACTCTTATAGTGCTATTCAGAGTATTCTGTTGTCGCTTCACTCCGATAGATGGCGCTTTACTTTTTGCTATGTTGCGACTATAGTCGCTACATAGCAAAAACGACGTTTGACAGTAGCTATCGCGCGATCTACGCCTGTCGCAAACTGATTGCTACATCGCTAATTAGGCTGCCGGTCGGGAAGTTTTATTGGGTTTTGCTCTGTACAATTATTCAGAGAAATTAGATGGCAATAGGCTCGCCGATTACATGGGACTCAATAACGGTATCGGCGAAATGTGGCCCTATAGTATACCTCTGCCTAGTCCTTCGGGGGATTCAGGCGTGATGATATGATGGATTATTCCAGTTCCTGACTCGAGGGCATCTGGCAGCGCGGGCTGACTTCACGAGCAGCGCAGAGACAAGGGCCACGTTTCACTACGTGAACACCGCGCCACAGTGGATGAGGGGAAACGCGGGGGATTGGGCTGCGCTGGAGGAGGTGGGTGCATGATATTGGACTTGTGAAGATGTACTTCTTCGTCATTTCCCGTCAAACCACTACACACTTGAAATGAAAGCTCTCAATTTGTCCGCCACATTAAATTTTATTTGGTTTTTCGCAAATTGTAGATCAATAAAACACTATATAAGGATATAAATATAATGTTTTTAAAGAGAGATGATGAGAAGAGCCTGGGTTCTTGAGAAGGCTCCAGAACCCAGGATATCTCTTGAAAAAATTTCATAACGATCGGTTCAGTGGTTTTGTCGTGATGAGGTAACAAACAGACAGAGTTACTTTAGTGGATTACCAAGTAATCTTACCACAACCTGTATCATCATCTTCCTGCCTTTTTCCAACTACATTGGGGTCGGCTTCCAATCTAACGGTTGCGGCTGAATATCAGTATTGTACACACGCGACTGCCATCTGACCTCCGACACACAATTACTGGGAGACACTGATACTCTAAACTGGTTGTTAGATTTTTGGGCTGCTAACACCCGTAACGACTGTCATAGGTCTTCACATGACACCCGGAACCAACTGCTTAACATACTTTCCGAGGCACGGAGGGGTCACCCATCCAAGGACTAACCGCGGCAAGCGCTAATTAACCTCGCAGATGGACCGATCAGCGCAGTAGCTATGTAGCTGCGAACCCCTCTTTCCCACAATCTATGAGCAGTGAAAAAATCTATATTGAATGCTCCCAGGCTCTCAGACGCCGTGTCCACACCCGAGGGTCCAACGTGACACTCTTCACGGGAACTCACGGCGTGATGACGCTGCCGAACAGAGCTGGACAGATGCAGCAGATGTATCTATATCTGGACGAGAACAACAACCAGGTCGTGCCTGTGCCCATGTATTATTACAAGGTGAGTAGCCAATACGTAGAGTAAAAAGAGTAAATAATTTATCGGGTTTTACTGTATGGAAATTCTCAGTAGCAGCACGGAGTTTGGAACTGTGTCCGGTAGATGGCAACAGGCTAGCCTCCTATTACTTGGAACTCAATAACGGCATCAGCGAATTGTGGGTTCGGTAAAAGTACATATCTGCTTCACCGTTTGGAGAATATAGGCGTGAAGCTATGTTATGTTGTGTTATGTAATGACTATCACACCCAAAGACCCGGGTACGTCTTAAAACTGCTGCCAGACACCGGAGGACGGGCAGCAGCGTCCTTTCACTAATCGGTGAGCAACTGCGATCACAAAGCCGCCTGCCAAGCGTGGGGATTATGGCACCCCCCCCCCCCCCCCCCCCTGGGGAGGCCTTCGTTCAGCAGTGGATGTCTTCTGGCTGATGATGATGATGATCACACCCAAAAAACTTGAGGCGCTTGTGAAAGTTTATTTAAAAAAACGAAATGATAACTAGTGGGTGTACAATAGTACACCTCTGCCTAACCCTTCCGGGGTACAGGCGTAATGCTATGTTATGTTATGATGAAAATTTTCTTCGTCGTTTTTACTGCGTTCTGAGGCCCTAGTGTACTTAAGTTTCTCTCGACAAACTCGATTTAACACATCAAAGGCGTGCGGCGCTCCGATTGGTGGAGACCACGAAACGGACCAATCGGAGCGCTGAACGCATTCGATGCGTTAAATCGAGTTACCATGTTAAAAATCAATCATCTTTAATTTGCAGGTAGTCTACGATCCTACCGACAAGTCAGCGGCTGCGTTCATCTCAATCAACTCATCGTTCTACAATGCCACAATGATCCAAAGCTTGGCCTTCTGCGATGACACCTGTGACCAGAACCCTCAGTACTCCTGGCTGAGGTGGCGCTCCAATGACGGGACTTACAGCTTCTGCTGTGATTATGACCAGTTTGTTGATGAGGTCAATTATTTACCAAATATTGATGTTAGAAGACGGTTCTATTAGATCATCAGTTCCCAAAGTGGTCCAGGTGGGCCCCCAGGGGTCCACGGGAGACTCGACGGGGATCTACGTTGGCGTGACAAAAAATGGGGGTTTACAATTCAATTTACAATATGGTAGAAATGTAGCTGGAGGGGGTCCACCGGAACCAGCTAAATTTTGAAAGTGGTCTATGAGAAAAAAAGTCTGGAAACCTCTGTATTAGATGTTACTTTGTAAAGAGTATAAACTGCTTTCAAACTAGTTTTGCCAGAGGCTCTAGTGTAAGTTTCTTTTGACAAACTCGATTTAACGCATTGAACGCGTTCGGCGCTCCGATTGGCGGAGAGCACGAATCGGACCAATCGGAGCCCGAACGCGTTTGATGCGTTAAATCGAGTTTGTACACTTATATTTATTGCATGATTTTATACATTAGTTCTTATATAAGAAAACCATTAGTTTTAGGCTGAAGTCTACAAATGTCGACCTGTAAAATAACTATAAAATGAAATGAAATGATTTATTTATGCAATTAGGATTTTTCAATCACATTTACACGTCTTTTTTAAACTATATGGCGTCGGCATTTCCTATGACTATCCCTGAGAAGAAACGCCGAAACAACTACTATACTCGCATTATATTTACCACAAAAAAACCTTTTTCTTTTTTCTTTCTTTTTTTTTTTTAAAAAAAAAAGAAAGAAAGAAAAGATATTTACCACAAAAAAAACTCATATAGATTATAAAAAATCATTATCATTCATCAATTTATTGGTTAAGCCGGACACTGGACCGCATCCCGCTCCAAGGTAATGTTAGTTTCTTTTGACAAATTCGATTTAACGCATCGAACGCGTTCGGCGCTCCGATTGGTCCGTTTCGTGCTATCCACTTTAGCGTGGATTAAAGTTTATCAGTAGTCTCTGAAAAGTATATTGGCAAATAAAACTAATAAAAACATATACAAATTTTTTAATACATTATAATTAACTTAATACATAAAATAGTTATTTACCTAATCTAATGTCTTTTTTTGAGATTTTACAAGGGCCTGTACACAGATACTATTGCGTTTCAAATGAGAAAACAAATAGATGGCGGCCATTTTGTATGAAATTACGGCACGGTTGGCGCAATGGGTAAGCGTTTATCTTTGTGCTATGGGTTGTGACCTCGATCTTCACATTGAACAAATATTTGTATTATCTTCAGAAAGTTGCTGCTCACTTCACGTTAAATGAACACATTCACTGTAGTGAAGTGGGAAAACGTTTACAAAATGGCCGCCGTTCAATCGTTTTTTTATTTGAAACGAATACTACAATCACGATCACAAATATGTATACATTTTAGAAAAACGTATTTATACGTTTGCGAGTATTAAGCGAATAATGTCTGAATTTATAAATCTCTTGTTATATACTTTTGAGTGTATCATATACATATTTACTGCTCGTAACTATACATTATATAATATATACAAATTCATGGAAATATTATACAAATTATTCGATTTCTCAACTACAATTATAACTTAAATCTAGGCTATATAATTTTAATACAAAAGGGAGAGGAAACCCAGTTTCGAAGACTGCTTATCTCTGTTACCTGTTATAGCAAAATGACCTCTATTTACATGAACGAGTCAGCCATACATTGTACTCTTCCCGCGCTTCCCAATATTTCGGTCATTTACAGTTCAAAATCAATTATCAACACGCGTGGACTCATTTACTCATTCAGTATTAACTAGCAATAATAATAATTATCATCGTTTGTATTAGCTGCTGTGAAGTTTAATTACCAATAAATCAGTGATCATCAATTCAAGAAATTGAAGGGGAGGAAGTGGGTGATGCAAATCGTATAGATACAATATCTATATATCAGCACAATATCCAATATCTACATATATATCGGACGGCGCACAAACTGTACAATATTGCTCGAGACACTGCACGGAACCACACAATAATAATAACGTAAAATATCTATGATACTCTGAATACTTAGATACGACCGAACCGCTGCACCACTTTCGTTTCAGAATATCATAGATTCAACCAATACGCCAAAACGCCAATACGCCAGTAACATGTGGTACTACTTTGGTATCCGAGTACCATAAATATGTATGTATTTGTATATAGACTCGATATCTGATATTCAAAATCGATATATAGATACGATTCAATACAGCGTAAAGACGATATTCCCCAAGCCTAGTTCACAACAGACAAATCTGACAAAAGCTTCTACAGGACGACGCAAGAATTAAGGCCCGTGGCGAACTTCGCGCAGAACGAAGACAATCGACGAATATACCCGAATCATTTAGTAAATTTAAACAACCTTATGCAATCCACATAAGGTGTCAAAATTGGTTGCAGTGTCGTCTTTATTTCGGTCACACGATCGCGTCGACGGCGCTTATTATGGCGGCAGAACATTTCACGCACAATGACGATTGAAAAATGGCGCGTATTTAAATTGTGTGAACTGCATAGGTATGTACATGCTAGGGATGTTACGGAGCTTCGACTCCGAATCCGATATGGCGGAACCTCCGATTAAAATTACACCTCCGAATCCGGCTCCGGTTCCGATATATCAAAACGGAGGTATATATCGGAGTTACAAGTTATGACTTGCTATCGCTGCAGTGCTACCGAGCGCTTTCTATGTGACACTGACAACTGACTGAGTACCTATATGTGTTCTGTGCAACTGATGAACGAAGAGTAAACGAGTTGCAACAAGTTTTTTCTTTTTTATTTATTTACATTTTACATTCGTAGATTTGCTCCGACTCCGACTCCGATTCACCTCCGACTCCGCGGAGGTCACTACGAGAACCTCCGACTCCGATTCCGCCTCCGATAAATCCACCTCCGTAACATCCCTAGTACATGCGCGGTAGGCCATATTAAATATGTACTATGGTGCCACGATGTAAGATAAAAAAAATATGAGCATAATTTGCACATCATGATTTTTTACATACGGCTTTAAACCAAACCGGCTTTTTTAATTCGCTTTTTACGATATCGTCGTTGAAGTTCTAACACCACGTATGTCAAAAATAGCAACTTTTCAGGATAGTGAAAAATCTGCATAATTTTACATAGACACCAGTACAATACAATTTTATGTTCATTTCATTTTACGAGTTTCTATTGGACGATGTTTGTTTCTGATTGGCTGAAACAACGCGTCTTCCGATTCTCTAGCAAATGCCATCAAAATGTCAAAACCGCCAAAAATGACTTGCGTGGTGTTAGAACTTCAACGACGATATGCTATTTATTACAATAAACGCATATTTTATTTAAATCCATGTTACGGAATTATAAACAAAATTCAAATATATTTTTGGAACTACCGAAAATTTACAGACCAGGCGTGATGCTTTGTTATCACTCGACAGAACAAGAAGCCCCCAAAAAATTGTTTGCATATCAATGTAATGTTTACTTCACACGAAATATTTCACTAAACAGCTTCTCTCCCTTCAATTATAGCCGACAACGCTTGCCTATCCTTTTTATTCTCACATGCGCACGACACTAAAGCCATCAAATGCTTATTTGAATACTCAGTTCTTTCCTGAACGAATTCCTCCAACCCTTTCCGCGGCAAATAGTATGCTTTGACATATTTATCCACATAATCTTGATAAGGGATCGGTTTAAGACCTGCAATCTTTTCCAACTTCAAAAACAATTGCCTATAGTCCAACTGCATTAACCCCCGACCGCCGTTACTACATTTTGTCGCGTTAGAAAACCCTTCGACTAACAAATGGACGATAAACTTCGACACCATACTCCAAATAGACTTCAAAATGTCTATATTTAGCGTGACTTTGCTCGCGACAGTTTCTAGACGTAAAGCGAAGACCTGAATCTTTCTAATTATCATATCCACGTAAGCACTATGTTCTACGGCTACATTTTTGACGTCCCATTTGACTTGAGACATTGCTATTAAAGCTGTTCGCGCGTCCACGGCTTTGGAGGCCGAGCACATGTAAACTGGGACCCTCAGATCTTTGACAACAGCTAACGTATTATCCTTGAAATGCTCCAAAATCATTCGTTGATGAGGAGCGACTATAGACTCTAAATACGGTTGCAGAATCTCATATTGCTTAGCCAGAAATATCACGCTCTCAACCGCAACAATTCTTTCTGATAGTCCATGCAGCGCGTCTTCTGAAGTCAAGTTCAGATGTTGGGGCGGATCTGGGCAGGGTATTTTGCCGTCAATGTCCCCCGAATTTGCTGTATCGATATTGTTCTTTATCCTTTTCAGAACAGAGTTTAGTTTGGTGCTGTATAAAGTGGTGGATGCGACGTCTAGGTCCGCAGCGAAAAACAAATGGACGGTGAAGAAATAGTAGTCGAACAGTTGGTTCATTAGCATAACGACTTCTAAAGATATCTGGGGTAGGTACCGACATATTTGGAGATATTGTCCACAGTGTCTCAAAACGGACAATGTTGTGTTTATAACTATTACACTATCTTTAACTTTACTGGGACTCTCGTTCGGTTCGTTTTCGTCGACGAAATCCCGTTTTAATTCGTCCGGTTCGTCATCCGAATCGTCGCTCACCAACTCTGGTTCTAAACCGAAAATATCATCATTCGTTATATTTTCGTTGCGGAAAATATCGAACGGAGTATGATTTGTGTTTTGTTTGAAATATTTCGAGATATATACACTGTCATCTTGTGAGTGGGCTGATGAAGCTCCGTCAGAATGAGTTTTCATCAACGACGTATCAGATCTAATTGTTAGGTACTTTTTGAACTGCTTAAACTCTTGCAAATTTAGGAGGTTAAACGTGGACTTTACAGGACACTGCTCCCAGCCTTCGTTCTCCAAAAACAACTTTAATTCCTCCATCCTACCTCTATGATAATTCTTAATATATAAAACACTTTGGGTCTTAATAAAATCTTGTAACAAATCAGATTTATCACCGCAAAACACTTCAGCTACTTGGGTCAATTTCCTTAGAATGCCGAGCATCTGTATGAACTTCTCGAAAGGATACTCCTCTAACCCCGAACTCTTCAAGAAGGTCGACACTTTCGCTTGGACGTCATGCCAGATCCTAACGAGTCCTGCTTTCAATTTCTGTCTAATGTATTCCCTGCTTACATTCTTTTCTATCTCGAAGACATTGTTAGATATTGGTATAATTTCGTCTTCATCATATTTCGAATGCCAATCAACTAACAGATAATAACTCTTCATGATTAAAAAGAAGTTATCACACAAATTCAGTAGACATATTGGCGCCTTATTCGGTTGAACTGATTGACACATCTCTTGAAACTTCAAATCAACGTCCCCTACATAACTTTTAACAGCGTCTATCGATGACTCGTTGACGGCAGACGAATAGTGCATATGTAACTGTTCCATGGCTGCTTGTGTCTTACCGAGGAGAGCGTACGCCTTTCTCAGTTTCCTAAATATATTTTCATCGAAGTTATAACATATGCTTGCAAGAACCGAATCCAACTTCTCTTCTGTCATATCCAAGGTGTCTTGCAGTCGCGTCGCTAGATCAGCTATACAAGTATACTCTTTATGGCTGCTGGCTGCTTTTTTGCTTTTAAGAATAAGTTCGATAGCTTCAAAATACTCCTTTTTGAGAAGCAGCTCGGCGACATCTTTTTCAACACTGCGCAAACTCCGGAGAAGCTCTAGAGATTTTAATACAGACCTTATGATTTGGCGTTTCCTGAAGTTGGCGAGGATGACGAAGGTTGAGATGGTGAGGTGGTTGGAGGCTGCTCGGAGCTGGACCCTGGCTTTCTGGCACGTTTGTAATGTTGTAGTGAGTTGTTCTCGGATGGCTTGGATCTCTTTGAACTCTCTGTCGCAATTGTCGCGTTGTTGGGAGATTAGGTGAAGAGCTTTGCCTGATACTACCTGCGGAAATTATAATTGTGATGACAAAGAAAGTTCGAGCGAATTTTATATATGAGTGGATATCGAGAAAATATTCGTAAATGGTGTGTTTATCAAATTTTCGACGATATTCGGATAAATTCTGCAACATTTTCCACATTTTATTGGAAGTAACTAAGCATTTTATTCTATTGTAGATGAAAGGTGTTCAGACAGTAAAACTGCCCAATCTGGGAGTCGATCCCAGGACCTCATGCAGATCAGCTGCCCTTGAGACTCCTCTCCCAAACTATCTTCACATATCAGATACTCCTTGCGTAAAAAATAAACTATGCTGCGCATACGCACCTGCTGTTGTCTTTTAAGTTTGGTGAACATGCGCTCTATGTCATCACAAGACGACGCCGGCGCATGCTCAAGAACGTATCGCCCCGCGTCGAACTCTGACGGTGGGAGAAAATAAACATTCTCGATTTCACGAAGAACCTGCAAAGAGTTAAGATATAAAGATGCTGGATACAGTACCGGATTAAGCAAGCGCGGGGCTCGTAGCAAATTCTATCGAGGGGCCCTTGATCTGCTATGGGCTCTTAAGTATAAAGTGACTTTTTGTAGAATTTGTGCGTTTACCGTATGAAATTCTGTGTTTTATTTTCGCCAACAAAATAATCGGTAACCGATTGTCTGACGTGGATTGTCTTAGTCGGAAAACAGGTGTAATGTTTCACGTTTTTGTGACATCAAGTAAATTCAATATACCACGTGTTAATAAGTTTCACTCAAAAAATTACGTTCAGACGGAGGTGGGTTTGGATACGCGGGGCCCCCTTTTGCGCGGGGCTTGTGGCAATTGCTACTCTTGCTACGTGGTTAATCCGGCACTGGATGGTTACAGCCTTCTAAACATTAGCTCTGAGAGGTTATTACCTGCCTAGTCTTTTACCAACAAAGAGGCGGTCGGCCGGTTACTTTTTAAAATGCTCCATTATGTCAAGCCTGTCATACATTCAAACAAATAAAGATATTGTATTGTATTGTCGGCTAACCAGTTGCGGTTGAACATCAGTATTGTACAACGCGACTGCCATCTGACCTCCGACACACAATTACTGGGAGACACTGATATTCCAAGCTAAGATCGGTTGTGAAACTTTTTGGGTTGCTGACACCCATAACGATTGTCATAGGTATTCGTATAACACCCGGGACCAACTTCTCAACGTGCTTTCCGAGGCACGGAGGTCTCGACGTCGGTCACCCATCCGCGGCAAGCGCTGCTTAACCTCGCAGATCAACTGATCGACGAGCTACTTTTATATATTTTTGGCTTATGTTAACTGTGCTCGAGATAGAGGAAAATTTGTACTGGTTGGTGTTCGTTTCCCTCAATCTCTCCCCCTGCTCACCTCAAGGTCAGCAGCGGAGTGTGCAGCGCTCAAGGACCGCGAGTTGACTCCTGGAGGACCATGCCTGTTCTCCATACTGTCTTCGGATAACATCGCTCACACCTGGGAACAAAAACGAGGTCTTTTTTTAAGTTAAAAACAAGCTGTTGTCCACTGCATGGCTCGCGTGGAAGGAAATCGTATTTTTATACATTTGCGGAGGTACGTATATAGACGAAATTGTTGGTTTTACAAAAGAAAAACTATTTCCTATTCTCAACGGTATAGATCGTGCGTTGTAAGACGAGTCAGTCGCGACAGAAAAAGTCTGCCCATTACACATGACCACACGGTTGGCGCAGTGGTTAAGCGATTAGCTTTCTGCGCTGTGTCGCGGGTTCGATCCCCGCACGGAACATATATTTGTATGATCTACAGATAGTTGTTTCGGGTCTGGTTGTGTGTGTATGTGACATGTATGTTTGTACCCACGACACAGGAAAAACGTTGTGTGGGGTAACGTTTAAAAAAAAAAAACAAAACATTTTTCCTTCACACTAGGAATAATTGCTGTATCGTGGTGGTGCCGTTTCTGTCTACAATTATAAAATATTGAATAATTTTCCTTATACACACATGTTTTATACATCAATTGTTTTATTATAAATAATTGTGTGTATGAGGATACGTTGTTTATAAATAAATTGATTCGGAGCTACACAGCTACGGAACCATCCAGATAACATTATACGATCCATACCCATTACATTAGAATATTAAGTAAGCTTTACGGTTAAGAAAGTAAGTTTTTTTGTTTGGTACCTTTTCACGCATAAACCACTGAACCGATCATCATGAAATTTTGCATATACGTTGTCAGGGGTACAGAAAAGGACATTGGTTACCTTTCATCCAGAAAATAAGTATTGTTCCCGAGGGAAAAAACAATAACTTTCGACGGTCACAATTGCTTAAGGTCGCTAGGTACACGGTAATGCACGGGTTTGTAATCAAAGCGGGCGAAGCCGCGAGCGGAGCTAGTCTCAAATAAAATAAAATATTTCAAATATATGATTTTTTACGAATTATTTCAAACTCACTAGTGTTTCACGGTCCACACAATACCCAGAATGATACTGCAATTATGTATAATTTCATTTATTTTGTAAATATACTATTTAAATATTGTTATTACAGTTTAAACACTTTTAAGGTTACTTACAGTTTAAACCATGATTCTGCTATGTGTAATAAATAATGGTAATATAATATTTTACATAAAAATAGTATCACACCTTGTAATAACCGAAAGGTTAGGCAGGGTACAGCTGTAAAAAATGCGTATACTATGCTCTCATTTAGTCCCATGTATTAAATTGCATCACGGATTCAATTCCTACAGGGCACAAATATTTGTATGATCAACAGACAGATATTTTGGGTCTGGTTGTGTGTATATGACATGTATGTTTGTAAACTGTACCCACCATACAGGAGAAATCCTAGTGTTTGGCAATTTTTTTTTAAGTAAGAACAATTCCTTTTGCCGTCTGTTGGGCAAAATTCAAACCTCAAAGCTTTGAGAATTTCTATACAGGAAAACTAATAAAACTGTGACAAACCTAGGAATAAAACCTACAACTTCAGATTACTTAACCAATGAGGTTGAGTAATAATATTTTAAATTTGTGATTACTGAATTTTATGGAAATACTGCAAAATAAATAGAGTTGAAATGTTTGGATGCTTAGTGAAAATCCATTGTGTATTTAATATTATCTGTTGCCATTGACAACAGGTTTTATTCCATATAAAGTTTGCAAAACACTCTCCAGCTTGTATCCCATACATCTAAAAAAATTACTTACATTAATTTACCATGCCGTATTGAATTTTTGACATTTTTTATCTAATTTTTCCACCATATTAAATTGTTTTTGCTCACTATATTAATTTTCTTCTTTGAATCAATCATCATTGCAATTAGCAGCTAATTATTAGCCGATTCAAAAAACTTATATAATTTACATACACGACACATTTTTTACACGTCAGTACATACTTTCTAATAATACAAAAGTGTATGTAAATAGCAACCAATAATTCGTCAAACTGAAAAAGTGCTACAAGCCTTTGAATTAAAAAATGTAACAGAATAACGCAATGAACGTGACGATAGCCCGTTTGTAGTATAAATAACGATAAATACAAACGTAAATACTGACCTTAGAGGTAATAATTGAGAAAATATTTACGGAAACACTTAAAATTCAAAGTGCGTATCTCAAGACACTTGAATCCGTAAAATGGGACATGATTCCCGTTGTTAAAACTTAAAAATACATTATTTGCACTGTAAGTTAAGTGTGGATCGGATTTAATGCTTTATTCGCAAATTGATTGCGGTCTTCTATGTTATAATAATTATGAAATCATCATAATATTTCCTTTTGTATGAAATTTTGACATTCACCGTATTTTCGGATGACAACAATAAAATTGACTTTGACAACACTAATAGTGTTGTAAAGAATATGGCCTATTTTAAAGATTTCTCTTTCTGTTTCTGTTCTTATTCTGTTACTTTACTAAAACGTATAACTATATTTTTATTAATCTCTTCTGGCACGTATAAACTTCAAAATAAAACATCTTAAGCATCTTTGATCCATATATTGATCTTTAAAAATCTACGCCAAAACACTCACCTGTGCAATTCTTGAAAAAATGAGCTTATCTGCATAACTTGCCTCATGCCTGTGCCCAATTCCTCCTGCTATGCCAGCACTGCACCGTATACCGCCGCGCCCGTACCATAGCCCACACCGCAAGGTTTTGTTGCGCTGGCTTGTACTGTAGTAAAATATAATATACAAGGTATTTTTTTGTTATTTTTTTGTTTTACTTATATTATATACATATTAAAATCGACTAAAACTGTTGAATTTACAATTGCTATTACTATGGCATGATGACGTTTAATAATTACGTTTCTTTACACCGAAGCAAAGTAGCTCCATTGTTTGTATTCAGCTGATGAAATTATTATTATATTAATTTACCATTAAATGTCCCATATTTGCCAATAAATACTTGAATATTTTTGAAATCACTGATTTGTACAATTGTCTAATGCTTTTTAAGTTCACAATAATTCTGGATCTCTTTTAAATCATATGAAACACTATGGCTGTATGATTCAAGAACAGTTACTTCAGCCTATAGTTTTAATTCTAGTTTAAAAAAATATAGTAGTGCTTGACGTCATGCGAGCGATGAGTATTTAGCGATAGTGGTTTCATTATTTAGTGGTGTTTAAGTGGACTTAATATTGATGTTTCTTGTGAAATAGCAAAAATGGAGACCGAAAGGATGATAGAAGACACCATGCCACCTCAGGTAAACCTGGAAACTTTAAATGGAACAACCCGTAATGTCATGATGGTTCGTCCGCCATATTTACTTTTACCATTATTCGCTTGGATTATTTTGTGTTTTTATGACCAATCTGATAACAAAAGTAGTTTTGGAATTATTATTTTCTTCCTCTATAATCTGAACATTCACTGTTCAGACGAAAAAACGATGCTACATGTTAGAGATTTGATACAGTGCCTCATACTAATTTTTTAGCCATTCTGCAATGCGGATCTTCAGAAAGATACAATTTTTTCTGTATTTCCTGTAGTAATAGTCGAGGTCTGTTGCGTTTTCCGCCTAATATTGAGCGTCAATAATACTCAAGTCGACATTTAGCTGTGTAATTCCAAGTTCAACACGAACATAACGTTCGTAAATCGGGCATGTTCCAAAGTGAACTAAGTAATAAAAACATACATTTTCACCTATGAACAACCGTTTTATGCATCGTAATCTACATAGTAACTCGCGGAAACCAACCTCCTTCGAGCCACTGTGAATAAAAGTAGACAAAAAGGTCTGTTATAAAAAAGAATGTTTGTGCTACTTTCCATATGTAACTATTTCGCAATTGTGATGCGTTTCACAGAAGAAATAGTTTGCATAGTGATATAATACTACCCTGCCCCTAGTTATTTAGTAGCAACAAGATTATTACGAAATAATCAGGTTTTGTAAACTGGACAGATCTGATCAGGATATAAAAAAAAATATCTGCTCAATTTTTGTGTAAACATACATTTTTTAATAGATTTTATCTAATAGATCTACCTATCTAATAGTGTGCATAAAAAATCTGTAGTGAATTATTCATGAATATTTCTATGATATTGTAAACACCTTGTACAATATAAAAAAAAAATGTGTGTGTGTGTTTTTATTCAAATCAAATGTGGTTTAGCTATAGTTGGCTTTGATATATATATTTTTTATTTTAATAAACAACAAATCGGTCTAAGATGTCTATGACTAATTATTTAGTCTGTTTTACTGTTAGAAAAAAAATATGTTTATGAACATAACATTATTTACTAGTGTGAAGTAATTCTTTTATCTATCAAAACATTTTGAGAGTAAAAATTATAACTAATAATTTTGTACATAACATCACATAGCGTCACCTTTAGGGCTAGGTATTTTATACACCCAGATTCCCCCAATGCTGTTATTAAGTCCCAGTAGCCAGCCTATTGTCATCTCTTCGTGACCGAATTCGAAACTCCTAGCTACTACTCAGAAATTTCTATTAGAAACCGAATAACATTTTGTCAGACTTGCATATTGGACATGAGACATTTTGGCCATACTGTTGGTGCAGTAGCTATGCAATTGCCTGCTCTGTATGTCATACGTTCTGCAATCTCCATATAGAACAAATATTTGTGAGACTTACGGATAGTTGTTTCAGGTATGTGTATGTGAATTGTGTGTTTGTAAACTGTATTCAAAATATATATAATCGGAGTACGCAGCAACTTAAAAATCGTTCATAATGATATACGAAAATAACATGCAAGTCATTATGACTCATGAGTGTAATGCCAGCAATTTGCATGTCTCAGACACCCGTAGACTTGCATGATTGTCAATATTATCAACTTTCGAAGAAATCTCGTTCTATTCTAAAGTTATTCGTAGTTCCAAACTTTTGTTGACACAATTTTTTCCGGTTTTGTTGAACCTTGTCCAAACACCATACTGTCTCACTGCTTAACAAAGCATGCCTGCCATGATTTCTATAACCAGCGGTTCGAATTATAGTCAGTCAGTCTACTACATAACCTACTTTGTTCTCTCATACTTCTTCCACGTTATGTACATAGCAAGATTGTTAAAAGTGATTTTAAAAGAGTATCCATGGAGTTTCTTGCTGGTTCTTCTCTATAGGACCAACTTTTTGTTCCAACGTTCCATAGTTTCTGCCTACCCCCTTTGAAAAAGGCGTGACTTTATGTAAGCTAATATCACCTCATTCATTATTTTCAGGTGACGTCAATCACATGTGTGGATTCGGGCGTGCGGCCGATGCCGAGCAGCGCCGCGTACGCAGCAGAAAGGGACGCGTGTCTCAACTACTTCACACGATGGAACGAAACAGACCAGGTCAGTTTTATAATCTTGTCTCGTTCTCACGGTATCGCTTTTAAATAAATAAAATAAATTCAACCCATTACCGTCCCAATGCCGGGCAAGGGTCTCTTCTCGGAATGAGAAGGGTTAGGCCATAGTCCACCACGCTTGCCCGGTGCGGGTTGGCGGACTACACACACCATCAAGAACTTTATGGAGCCCTCTCAGGTGTGCAGGCTTCCTCACGATGTTTTCCTTTACCGTAAACGCAAGAGATAATCAAATTCTGATCCGCACATAATTCCGAAAAGTCAGAGGTGCGGGCCGGGTTTGAACTCAGACCTTCTGGCATGGAAGGGAAGCGTTCAACCGCTAAGCTATCACTGCTTGTGTATTTGCGTATCGCTTATACTGTAGTGGAAAGATTAAGCTAGTCGGATGTGGTGTTGAGACTGCCCAGGGTGAGCCAGATGTTCTCAGGTTTTTCCTTGACCCTTTTCTTGTTCCCCATGTTTTATGATGACCAGCAGAGATGCAATTATCGTGTGTCGAAATATCGCTCTCCTATCTATTTCCATATTCTTGTAATATCATTAGAATCTGCGCGGAAAGAGAACCGTCATGGCGTACAAGGGAACTAACATTATTATTACAAATACATTTAATTGTAACACTTATTGAGACTAAGAAATTTAAATTTAAAAGATTATAATGCAGCCTCAAAGTATCAAGATGTTTACAGTCGAACTATAATGACGTAGCAGTGTTTTCAACTGACGTATACAGTAATTAAGCACGGCTGCGCCTTCAGATCTTATGACGGTTCTCTTTCCGCACAGACTCTATCTCTATAATAGAGATTTAAGTCGCAACCCGCGACAATTGCTCTTCTGAAGCTGTACAGTCACAAGGATGTGTGGATACATGGACATACACGTTTTGATACTTCTGGAACTTCTTGGTTTTTTGTAAAAGGGTTTTGGATATTTGATTTAATTTTTAAATTAATATTTGTATAACATCGGTCTATTGGTTTCAAGTGCGACTGCTGAGCGTGAGGTTCTGGGTTTCCCCCGGGTCGGTCACAGTGTTATTTGTTCAGACTTAAGAATCGTGGCCAGTAGATGGCGATAGGCTCGTCCCTTATTAAATGCGAGATATTTGTATACAATAGTACACCTCTGTCCAACGGTTTTCGCCGAAGGGTTAAGCAAAGGTGAACTATTCTACACCCACATTTCGTTCGATGCCGTTATTGAGTCCCACGTAATACAGGGCGAGCTTAAAGCCATCTTCCGGGCACAGTTCCAGGCTGTTCTGCTACTGAGAACTTCCATACAGAAAAACCCAATAAAATTTTTGCCCAGACCCTGAAATCGAAATCGGACCACACGATGTTTGTCGTGTGACTATATGTATAACGATTTTCAGATGCCAACACCTGACTTATTAAGAGAAATAGCTCAAACGCGCTATTCGTCCTACAATATTTGAGGGTATCCCTCGATTTCCCTAGGATCCCATCATCAGATCCTGACTTAGTGATAATGGGACCAAATGGGAAGCATACTCTTTCAAACAAAAAAAGAATTTTTAAAATCGGTCCACAATTGACGTATTAATCGACCAAAAAAAAAATACAGTCGAATTGAGAACCTCCATTTTGAATTCGATTAAACAGGTGTTTCTTTTTTCCAGGTGGAGTTCGTAGAGCAGTTACTAGCGCGTATGTGTCACTACCAACATGGTCACATCAACGCATACCTCAAACCTATGCTGCAGAGAGATTTTATAAGCATGTTGCCCAGTAAGTGTTCATTGATATTTTTTAAAACGTTGCCCTACACTAGTATAGGTCCCTGTAGCGAGGGTAAGGCTGCCTGTCCATTGACGCGGCGAGGCAACGGAGCGGAGCGACGTAGGAATGCGGAGCGGAGTTGCGGACTGTGTCTGGCCACTGAAGCGGAGCGGAGATTTTATATTAATATTGGCACAGCTCCGCTCCGCTCGTCTCCTCTCCGCTCCAGTGGACAGTCAGCCGGCTGCCTGTCCATTGACGCGGAGTGGAGATTTTATTAAATTCCATTGGTTAATATTGGCACAGCTCCGCTCCGCTCCTCTTCTCTACGCTCCGCTCCTCACCTCCCCGCTCCGCTCCTCTCCTCCGCTCCTCTCCTCCCCGCTCCGCTCCTCTCCTCCCCGCTCCGCTCCTCTCCTCCCCGCTCCGCTCCTCTCCTCTCCGCTCCAGTGGACAGTCAGCCTAAAAGGGTGGCCTCTTTAGAGTCATCCACTTCGGGAAGTGCCTTTAATGGCGTGGTGGGCTTCAGTGTGGTCTTCTAAGAGTTCCCGAGGCCCACCATATTGTGTCGAGGCGGACCACCGTGGTGGGTATTCACCACGCTAAATAAAAAAAAAGGATAGGTTCCGGTATCGTGGGTTGACCAACACATATATGCACGAATATACCCGGAACAGCTATCTGTTGGTCGTATCATTTATTGTTCGGTGCGGGAATTGAATGCAACACGTAGTGTAGCAGTCTACCGCTCAACCACTGCGCCAATAGTGCCGTCATATCATAGTAATCATCATAAGTGTCAACTGTACTGCTGTTGTTTATATTTATGTTTGGGTGATTTTTTAAGCCTCAAACACATTTATCAGCGTCAGTTCTCTTTGCGCATGCGTACGGCATCTTCATACATAATAACCATTTTCAATGAATAAAATTTGAATCGATACATGTTTTTTCTATGCATTAGGCATGATTCAAAAACATTATTTCAGAAAAACAAAAAGGTATGTCAAATATTCACAATAAAATAATTTTCGAAGCATAGTTACTAAGTCAAACTTCAAGTACTACAACACAGATACCTTATTTTTTTTTTCGTGTGGAAATGCTCATGCATACTCGCCGCCCTGGAGATGGCGACGGGTGATGTCGGACCTTTACCGATTAAAACCACACGGTGTTCCTGCGGCATATCTGTAGCGCCGGAGATATGGGATTCGCACGCGCATTCACCGCACCCCCGGCAGGTATCAGCCCGCCAGTGGATGAACTGGCAGGCTCCGTCCCATTGTGCAGCTAACCTATAGCTGCACATCTTCCTAGAGAGGCGCGCGTGGAACACACCCGCGCCGCCGACAACCCAGATACCTGACGTGGCTGGAAAAGTCCAATGGAATTGGGCATGTCTACTGCGTGCGGTTTGAACTGTAGACCCACAAAGCACAAAACCCAGTATTCTTGATTCTAATATAAAAACAAAATTCGTTATACATTGTGAATTATCCTTACACGTTGAGTTCATTTGAATAACAGATTCTTTGTGAGTTGAGAAATAACAGACTTAAACATTTGAATTTGAAATAGTTTTCAGACATACTGAATACTTTTGATGTTGTGTTCCTCTGTGAAAACCGGCAAATAATAATCTATACAAATAAATAAAATTAAAGTGTGCGGTACGGTATGTACTTATAATAAAAAAAAATAACAATTTTTAAATTTTTCGTCTCTCTGTTCGTTTGTTCCGGCTAATCTTCGAAACGGATGGACCGATTTTGACGGGACTTTCACTGGTAGATAGCTGATGTTATAAGGAGTAACTTAGGCTACTTTTATTTCGAAAAAGAATTAAAGTTCCACGCAAAAATTGCACGGTTTAGTAATAAACGCGGGCGAAGCCGCGGGCGGTAGCTCACAATTTCTCAAAATTATTAAGTTTGAAAAATTGAAGCATTGTTTCAATTTAACTCAGAATGTGTTGATGTTTTTGTTTTAAAAAAATCGCCTGTAAATTTAATTCATTTGTCCACAGAAAAAGGTCTAGATCATGTAGCAGAGAATATTCTGTCGTATCTCGATGCGAGCTCGTTGTGTGCGGCCGAGCTGGTCTGCCGCGAGTGGCTGAGGGTTATATCCGAAGGGATGCTGTGGAAGAAACTTATTGAGAGGAAAGTGCGAACTGACTCCCTCTGGCGGGGGCTTGCTGAACGACGAGGATGGTAAGTTGAGATATTTTTTAAACGTTGCCCCACGCTAAGATTTCTCCTGTATCGTGTGTACAGTTTACAAACATACACGTCACATGCACACACAACCAGACCCGAAACAACTATGTGTAGATCATACAAATATTTGTTCAGTGCGGGGATCGAAACCGTGACACGTAATGCAGAAAGCTAATCAACCAACCATGGTGTTTCTTGCCCGTTCTTCTCCATTGGAAATCAACACTTTGGAATGTGGCAACTAGATCCTGACTATTCATAAGTGCCTGAAAATGGTTTACATGAATAAAAATATATTTGAATTGAATTGAATTGCGTAGCCGCAGCGCCAACCGTGTCTTCAAACATTTACACAATACAAAACATTTTAGTCTAGTGAATACTTACGCGGCTGTTGACTGTTAGGTATTGGGTTTGATTGGGTCGGGAGAAGTGTTGTTGGGTTTTGCTGTGAGAAAATTTTCAGTAGCAGACGTTGGGTGTGCAGTAGTACTCTTCTGCTTAAACCTTCGGGGAATACAGGCGTGATGCTATGTTATATTAGAATTCTCAGTAGCAGTATGTAGTTTGGTATTGTGCCCGTTAGATGTCAATAGGCTCGCCCCCTATAACATGGGTGAAATCTAGATTCACAAGGTTGTCTGGCAGAAATCCCCAAATGCAATAACACCGTTTTGAATTGTTTCTGGTTTGCAATAAAATGTATTGTATTGTTATATTTTTATAACGCGGTTGTTAGTGGAAACGCCAGGAGGGGACGCCCTAGAAGGACATATACGGACCTTATTGGTGATGTCCTTCAAAAAGGTCAGGTGCGCAGTACACATAACCGACGTTCATGTATAAAACGATGCATGAATGTAGATGAAGCAATAGGTTTATGTAAGGAGTAGATCGTGGCGTTCCGCAGTTTCTGCCTACCCCCATGGGAGAAAGGCGTGACTTTATGCATGTATGTATGTAATAGTACACTTCTATTTATCTTCTGTGTGATGATATATCTTTTCTTTGTACCAGGATCCAGTATCTGTTCAAACCGAAGCCAGGCTGCCAGCATCCGTCTCACTCTTTCTACAGACAGCTGTACCCCAAGATCATTAAGGACATACAGTCTATTGAAGACAACTGGAGGATGGGCAAACACAACCTGCAGGTGAGGAGTTCATGACATACTAAAATATCAAACCAATGTATGGGAGATTCCACACACACAAATCTTGAGCATCTTGCATTTCCAGCTCGAAGGGGCAATTTTGCTGTCAATATAAATGTAAAAATAACTATATAGCTCGTGGTTGTGTAGCTATATAGCTCGCAGATTAATTGATTTGCAAGGTTAAGCAGCGGTTGCTGCGGTCAGTCCTTGGATGGGTGACCGTTTTTCATATATCGAGACCTTCCGTGTCTCGGAAAGAACGTTAAGCAGTTGATCCAGGATATTATAAGAATCTATGACAGTCGTTACGGGTGTCAGCAGCCCAAAAAGTCGTATAACCAGTCTAACCTTAGAGTATCAGTGTCTCCCAGTAATTGTGTGTCGGAGGTCAGATGGCAGTCGCGTTGTACAATACTGATATTCAGCCGCAACCGGTTAGATTGGGAGCCGACCACAATGTAGGCCAAAAACATTTTCTAAAGCCCTTTTGAATGTCATATATGCGTATTTTTGCTCATCACTGTACATACACTTCTGTGTAACCCTTCGTGAAATACAAGCGTGATGATATGACTCGTGTTTTCTTCCACAGAGGATAAACTGCAGATCAGAAAACTCTAAAGGCGTCTACTGCCTTCAGTACGACGACAATAAAATAGTTTCTGGTTTAAGAGATAACACTATCAAGATATGGGACAGAAAGACTCTACAGTGTGTTCGGGTAAGTGAACATATACCATTAATTACTTTATACAACAATCTTTTTTCAAAATTAAAAAATAAATTCTGAAATCTTGTTTGGTAAATAGTTTTCCTTCTAAAAATCTAATCTCTTGCTTATCTTTGACATTTTCGATTTTTAATTTATCAAAATCACACAATAAGTATGTCAATGGCACCGAAAAACGATGACGTCACGCCTTGCTATTCCAAAAATTTTTAGAACATAATGTCGTTTCTGACAGTTCATAAAAAGTAACTCAGATGATTAGTAGTCATCTACCGTATTTGACCAACCAATATTTCTTTTAAAAATGAAGTCATTTGAACATTTTTGGATGGTGATTTAAAAAATCTTGTTGTATATAAAAATTCAGCTTCCGTATGTTTGTGTTCGCAAAACTCGAAAAGTATTTGATGGATTGACTTGAAATTTTTACACAACGTTGCATTTCTATATAAGAGTGTTTTTATGTACTTTTTATTCCGAAGTTCCGACGGGAATGGGTAATTCCAAGCGTTTCCCGAGGTTTAAATAAAACAAATTATATCTGACAAATGATTATAATTAATATCAGACTGGTTTACAACAAAGCGTGGGCGGGTTTAGCTAGAAAATAATAAAAATAAATGTTATAACTTTAACTGAGTGTGAGGTTCTGGGTTCGATTCCCGGGTTGGGCAAAGTGTTATTGGGTTTTTCTATATGGAAACTCTCATTAGCAGCACCGAATCTGGAACATTGCCTGGTAGATTGCAATAGGCTCGCCCCCCATTACATGGGACTCCACTACATCGGCGAAATATGTGTGTACAATAGTCCACTTGCCTGACCCTTAGGGGAATACAGGCGTGATGATATGTTATGGCTTTGTCCTCCAGGAGCTGCAAGGCCACACCGGCTCCGTCCTCTGCCTGCAGTACGACGAGCGCGCGATCATCTCCGGTTCCTCGGACAGTACCGTGCGCGTGTGGGACGTGAACACGGGCGCTATGCTCAACACGCTTATACACCATTGTGAGGCTGTGCTGCATCTGCGGTTCTGTAACGGGATGATGGTTACGTGCAGCAAGGTGATTATAATAAAATAAATAAATAATAAAACCTTATTTAAATTAAAATGTTACAATACATAAGGTACATAAAATCTTAATACATACAGCCTACGTTACATGTGTGCCTGAACTAGGTAATCCTGTGTTTCAGGCGTTCAGTGCTAGCTAAATCTAGGAATGAACAGAAACTTATTTATTACAATATAATTTTTAGATACATAGTATAAATGAATCTATAATAGAGTTACAGGTAAGTCGATTATTTTGCAAAGTAGACAAAATAAAATATCGCTTACATAACATAAAAAATCTTAATCCTTTACTAACTATATATATTTATTTTATTTATTTATTATAAACACACTATCTTTACAGGCAGACCAAATACAATAGTGGTTTGCAAATACACACAAGATAATTGGAAAATAACTACGGCTAATACTATAATTAAAACACTAAACCTTAAAAATAACTTGTAAAACACATAAATAATCAAACAACCCAAAAAAAAAAGTAAAATTAAATATAAGAAACAAAATTCAACAAAACTCTTGCGAATTCACTCAAGTTATACGAAAATATGTCTATCCTCTCATGCACTTCATTTAGTACACCTAAAGTGCGGGTGAGAGGTGTTTTTGACAGCAGGTTGGTTTTGGCAACAGGCAACAGGCATATATGGAATATATGTGTTTGTAAACGCACCCACGATACACGAATTATTCCTAGTGTGGGGCAACGGGACTTAACGGCATCGTTAAATATGTGGGCTTACTCTGCCTATCCATATTGTGAGATGCTATGTGATGTTAAATTGTTTCAGGATCGTTCGATAGCGGTATGGGATATGACGTCAACGACAGAAATAATGTTGCGGAGAGTGTTGGTCGGGCATCGCGCCGCCGTCAACGTGGTGGACTTTGATGAGAAATATATCGTTAGCGCTAGCGGAGATCGTACTATTAAGGTAAATTAACTATCATTTAGTAAAAAAAAAAAACTAAATTCGGCCCATTGCTGTCCCACTGCTGGGCAAGGACCTCTTAACACCACGCTGGCCCGTATCCTAATTACCGATGTCGCGACAGGTGTAGATCGCGCGATAACTTCTGTCAAACGTCATTTTTTTTGTCATATAATGTATTGGCTGATAGTGAGATTGCTGTCTCGTGGCTTTCGCGTTGCTGTCGCTTTTTTACGTAATTAGGCTGCCGGTGCGGTTTGGCGGACTATAAACACCATTGAGAACTTTACGGAGCCCTCTCAGGTGTGCAGGTTTCCTCACGATGTTTTCCTTCACTGTTAATACAAGTGAAAAGTCAGAGGTTCGGGTCGAGTTTGAACTCAGATCCACTTCCATGGAAGGAAAGCGTTCAACCACTAGGCTATCACTGTTGCAATAATTAATATATATATTTGTTATCATTACATATTATAAAACAAAGTCCCTCGCCGCATCTGTATGTCTGAACGCGATAAACTCAAAAACTACTGAACGGATTTTCATACGATTTTCATTAATAGACAGAGTGATTCATGAGGAAGGTTTAGGTGTATAATTCGTTAAGGTTTTGTGTAAATTGGCTGAAATATGACGATGATAGTTGAATATGTCGGAAAAAATCATGCCGACTGGGAGCTTTACTGGCGTGCGACGAGTGAATGCTCGACGTAACAGGCTGATACGACACTACGACAGAAAAAAAAAATGCTAGTAATAATATATGTATATTTTTCATTGATATTCATTGGGTTGCGTCACTGGTCTGGTGGCTGCAAGCGCATCTGCTAAGCGGTCGGGCAAAGTGTTATTGGGTTTTTCTGTATGGAAATTCTCAGTAGCAGCACGGAGTCTGAAACTGTGCCCGGTAGATGGCAAGGCTCGCCCCCATATTACATGAGACTCAATAATGGTATCGACGAAATTAGGTGTACCGTAAAATGGGGCTATTTCGGAAGCGCGGGGCTAATTGAAATTTAGTAAAGGGATCATTATGTGTGCTTCTCATGGAGTAGTAACTGCTTTTAAACAGCGGTAGTGTAGGATGCTTTCAATGACAAAGGAACTTTTGATTTAGTGTAGAAAATATGACAAAATTTCTAAAAGCAAATGTTAGTTCCAAATTGCCCCGTGTTTCCCAAATAGCCCCATTTCACGGTATTATAGTACACCTCTGCCTAACCCTTTGGGGAATACAGGCGTGATGATCATAATGATTAATTATCGTTATTAAGGGTTGATTCCCTGTCTAACCAGATGCGGTTGAATATCAGTATTGTACAACGCGACTGCCATCTGACCTCCGACACACAATTACTGGGAGACACTGATACTCTAAGTTTAGACTGGTTGTACGACTTTTTGGGCTGCTGACACCCGTAACGATTGTCATAGATATTCGTATAACACCAGGAACCAACTGAGGCCCTAGTATAAGTTTCTTTCGACAAACTCGATTTAACGCATCGAACGCGTTCGGCGTTCCAACGTGTGGTCCGTTTCGTGCTCTCCACCAATTGGAGCGCCGAACGCGTTCGATGCTTTAAATCGAGTTTGTCGAAAGAAACTTACACTAGGGCCTCTGCTTAACGTGCTTTTCGAAACACAGAAAGGTCTCGATGTATAAAAACGGTCACCCATCCAAGATCTAACCGCAGCAACCGCTGCTTAAACATACAACTCCTATATCTGCAGTAAATGAAATAATACGATTAATAAACATATATTTTCCTTTTCCTAAGGTGTGGAACACATCATCGTGTGAATTCGTGCGCACGCTGAATGGACACAAACGTGGTATTGCGTGCCTGCAATATCGGGACCGATTAGTCGTGTCGGGGTCGTCGGACAACACGATCCGACTGTGGGACATTGAATGCGGACAGTGTATACGAGTCTTGGAGGGACACGAAGAACTTGTGCGGTGTATACGGTGAGTTTGAGACCAATTGTGTACCGATAAACGGCCACAGGTGTGATATCTCGTGCCTATAATAGTAGTAATAATGTCTTCCTGACCGAATTTTCGGTCACGGCGGCCAATCTCAGCGGAGATTAGCCAACTATACAGGAGATGTTATAGAGCACAAGTGTGTGCGCAAACACAGGTGCTCTCTCTATTCCTTCACTCTCATAGTCCGATGGGATGGCAATCTGACACGACCGGAGAGAGATCAGGTACATAAATATTCTGTTCACGATCAATAAAATATTTGTGTTCTTCAGAATAGCTTTGTTAATTGTCATAAACTCAATACTTTATTTGCGCCCCACAATGTAGTACTTAGGTGGTAGGCTTAAAACTATGAGATCGAATTGTGGACCCTGTCGGGCACAGCAAGAGTAGGAGAGAGAAAGAGAACACGTGTTTTTAAACATATTATATATATAATTTAGATTGTAGTAGTATTTGTTTAGTAATAGTTTTTATAATATGATTTTATATTTTAAGTAGGTTCTATAGGTAAACATTAGTTTTAGGTTATTATACTTATATTAGGTTTTAATTTAAGTTATTGCACGGTTTACTTTATTAACATTATTTTTGTCATTTTGTCCTCAGATTCGACAATAAAAGAATAGTGAGCGGCGCGTACGACGGTAAAATAAAAGTATGGGATCTCCCCGCAGCGTTAGATGTGCGCACGCCGCACCAAGAACTGTGTCTTAGAACATTAGTGGTAAGTAAAATGTAATAAATAAAATAAACTAGCTTCCGCCCGCGGCTTCGCCCGCGTGGTTAACGAACCCGTCCCGAGATAAAAAGTAGCCTATGTACTACTCCAGATGATTATCTATTTCTGTGCCAAGTTTCATCCAGATCCGTTCAGGCGTTCTGGCGTGAAAGAGTAACAAAGATTCATCCATCCATCCTCAGAAACTTTCACATTTATAATATTAGTAGGATAGGATAGGAAGTAGGATTCAATCCATTACATACATCCATTCCCACTCCCACTTCTGGGCAAGGGTCTCTTCTCAGAGTGAGAAGGGTTAGGTTACGTCCACCACACTGGCCTGGTGCAGACGGACTACACACACCATCGAGAACTTTGTTACCCTTCCAGGTGTGCAGGTTTCCTCACGATGTTTTCCTTCACCGTAAACGCAAGTGATAATCAAATTCTGATCCGCACATGATTCCGAAAAGTCAGAGATGCGGGCCGGGTTTGAACTTAAACCTTTCTGCATGTAAGGCAAGCCTTCAAGCAGCTATCATTTTTAATACTAAAATAAAACTAATGGTCACACGCGACTGTTGAGCGTGAGGTCCTAGGTTCGATTCCTGGTTCAGGCAAAGTGTTATTAGGTTTTTGTGTATGGAAATTCTCAGTAGAAGCACAGAGTCTGGAACTGTGCCCGGTTGATGGAAATAGGCTCGACACCTATTAGATGGGACTCAATAACGGCATCGGTGAAATGTGGGTGTATAATACCTCTGCCTAACCCTTCGGGGAATACAGGCGTGAAGCTATGTTATGTGTGTGTAACTTCAAAAAAATTGACCGATCCTTTTAATCCTCGTTTCCAAGGAGCACACGGGGCGCGTGTTCAGGCTGCAGTTCGACGAGTTCCAGATAGTGTCGTCATCTCACGACGACACTATCCTGGTGTGGGACTTCCTGAACTACGGCGGCGCGTCGCCCGCTGCGCCCGCGCCGCAGCCGCGCGCGCGCACGCCCGACCACGAGCGCGACCGGGAACACGATCTGTATGATTAGGTTCGTACCGCCCTGACTATCTATGTACTTCCTGAACTACGGCGGCGCGTCGCCCGCTGCGCCCGCGCCGCAGCCGCGCGCGCGCACGCCCGACCACGAGCGCGACCGGGAACACGATCTGTATGATTAGGTTCGTACCGCCCTGACTATCTATGTACTTCCTGAACTACGGCGGCGCGTCGCCCGCTGCGCCCGCGCCGCAGCCGCGCGCGCGCACGCCCGACCACGAGCGCGACCGGGAACACGATCTGTATGATTAGGTTCGTACCGCCCTGACTATCTATGTACTTCCTGAACTACGGCGGCGCGTCGCCCGCTGCGCCCGCGCCGCAGCCGCGCGCGCGCACGCCCGACCACGAGCGCGACCGGGAACACGATCTGTATGATTAGGTTCGTACCGCCCTGACTATCTATGTACTTCCTGAACTACGGCGGCGCGTCGCCCGCTGCGCCCGCGCCGCAGCCGCGCGCGCGCACGCCCGACCACGAGCGCGACCGGGAACACGATCTGTATGATTAGGTTCGTACCGCCCTGACTATCTATGTACTTCCTGAACTACGGCGGCGCGTCGCCCGCTGCGCCCGCGCCGCAGCCGCGCGCGCGCACGCCCGACCACGAGCGCGACCGGGAACACGATCTGTATGATTAGGTTCGTACCGCCCTGACTATCTATGTACTTCCTGAACTACGGCGGCGCGTCGCCCGCTGCGCCCGCGCCGCAGCCGCGCGCGCGCACGCCCGACCACGAGCGCGACCGGGAACACGATCTGTATGATTAGGTTCGTACCGCCCTGACTATCTATGTACTTCCTGAACTACGGCGACACGTCCATGTATCTATTTTAAATTGCAGCCCGGACTTTGTTATTTTGCCCGGTAGATGGTCATAGGCTCGCTCTCTATTACATGGAACTTAATAACGGCATCGACGAAATGTGGATGTACAAAAAATACAGCCTAACTCTCTGCCTAAATCTTCGGGGAATACAGGCGTGATGCTATGTTATGTTATATTTTTAATTATTGTTCACAGGTAATTAAGCTAAGGACAAGATAAGACTTCTGTTATCGGCAGCGCCTCGCCGCCGCGTGACGATGACGTCACCAAGGACTACACACACTGTTACCATGACGACGAGTTTAGGACGACTCACACTTGTCCGCCGCGATTCGGACGTTCATAGGTTATCGCTTAATTTATAACACGTCACGGAGTAGTGAGTCAATGGAGGCTAGTTTAACTTCAGGTATTGTGAGACCCTTGGGCGGTAAAATGGCATAGGACAATTGCGTTGTATTATACGCCGTATTATCTTTTCTATATATTTGTTATTAAAATTTAATGGCTGGAAACGTGTAAACAAGTATTTTAGTAATTTTTAGTTAGTTGTTGACACGGTTCGCGTCAGTAAATTCTCGTAACTAAAGACTGGAGCTAAATGAAACTTCACGATTAACCAAACGCAGCGTTTGTGAAGTTCTCTTGCACCGTTCGTTTTTATTGTCACTCCATTCTCTATTGCTCTGTGACATTTGATTGAAATGTTCATTTTTGTATCTTAATAGGTTGGCTGCCTATTACAAAGTGTTGGGGCATTGTAGTCAGCTGATTTTGACAGCTGTCAAAGTAATTTTTTACTGTGAAAAGCGTACCGCCATTAGTCTTAGGTCCCCACAATGAGACTTGGAGCTCTGATAGGACAAGAGCGTAGTACAACAGGGGCCTATTCCGGAATTCTGCCTTTTTGTGACGTCACGAAAATTGATTGTATGTCAAAAATTGTTCGCTATAAAGCCTTAATAGTGTTATTTTATTGTTTATTTTCAATATTTGGTTATTTTTGATTTGTAAAGTTTCGGCTCTCAACATTTGAACCGATTTCAATGGATGAACATCGATTACTGGTGAATTATAAATACTCCGAGCATGTTTGTTACCTAAACTTGCGTTACAACTCGCAATTATATATTTTCTAGTGTTTTGCTGCAATAGTAAATAGCATATATCCTCCAGGTCCAAGCTACCTCTTTGTAAAATTTCATAACGATCGGTTCAGCGGTTTAGTCGTGATGAGGTAACAAACAGACAGAGTTACTTTCGCGTTTATAATAGTGTGAAAGAATGATGGCAACACAAACCGGTGCCCAACGTTAATGAATTATTAATAATAGCAAACAATAGGACATTTAAAATTATTTCAGTCAGACATGACAATCTATAGTTGAGAGTTTTTTCAGAAATGTTTACGGAACTGTCAAAAGTTCGTGCTCAAAGTACAGTATAGAGCATTAGTTCCCAAAGTGGTCCAGGTGGGCCCCCAGGGGCCCAGGGAGACTCGACGGGGGTCTACGGTGGCGTGACAAAAAATGGGGGTTTACAATTCAATTTACAATATGGTAGAAATGTAGCTGCAGGGGTCCACCGGAACCAGATAAAATTTGAAAGTGGTCTATGAGAAAAAAAGTCTGGGAACCTCTGGGTTAAACTATACAACGCTACTTTTTGTTTACGCAATTTGAGAAATTAGTTTGTGTAGGATCACACATTCTAATAAACATTGTTTGATAGAATGTCAAATTTTATCCCAATATAATATACCAAATATTGCAAAGCATGGACATGATAATAGGCTAGATGACTGCATCAATAATAAATTCTGAAATCTTGTTTCGTATATAGTTTGCCTTCTAAAAACCCAGTAGAACTTAATCTCGTGTAATTTGGCGTTTATAAATTTTAATTAATCTAAATCACACAATAAGTATGTCAATGGCAATGAAAAACTATGACGTCACGCCTTAGTATTCCAAACGTTTTTAGAACAAAATGTTGTTTTTGACAGTTCATAAGTAACTCGGATGACTAGTAGTCATCTACCGTATTCAAAATACACGTACACGGCAGATACCCTTCCCCGCACTGTTTCCCCCGCGCTTGCTCCTATTGCGTAGCCGCTACGCCGTAGCACAAATGCACCGCTACGTGCGCTACGCTACCGGAGCGATGCCGCTGCCGTGCTACGCGTCTGTACTGATAAGAGCGCGCAGGGTTACCAATATTTTACTAATTATCCGGGATAGCATAACCGCGTAAGTCGAATTCGCGTAAGTCAGAAAGAAATAAATAACACAAAATAAATTATAGCTAAGTGTTGATTGCGCGCGACACGTCCGAACATGTACATTAGCTGAACAATAATGAGGGGGAGTGAGTAATCGAGTTGTGTACCTCTCAAAGTAACTACGAATCGATGAGATTCGAAAATCGCGTAACTCCAGATTTGCGTAAGTCGGGGTAGCGTAAGTCGATGTATTACTGTATTTAGGTAATAATATTAAAATTTGTTTACTTGTTTAGTAAATTGCGTTAACAAAAATTAACGTTGTATATGGCCCACCGATGTACAGTCGGCATCAAAAAGATATCTACACTTAATAAAATTCAAATGCTATTTTTAGACGAAATGCTGATTGAAATCTTGAACAATTTTACACATAGTATCTGCGGATACATAAAAATACATCATTATCATCATCCAGAAGACGTCCACTGCTGAACGAAGGCCTCCCCCAAGTGGGGGGTTTGCCATAATCCCCACGCTTGGCAGGCGGCTTGGGGATCGCAGTGGCTCACCGATTAGTGAGAGGACGCTGCTGCCCGTCCTCCGGTGTCTGGTCGCAGTTTTAAGACGTACCCGGGTCGGGTAAAAATACATAGTCATTTAAATTATGGTTTAAATCAATACTTTTCCAAGAATAAGGGTTTGAATTTCGCTACGTGTATACATATTTTTGATGCTGAATACACACACTCGGCCTATTCCGATCTCATCAAATCACACTAATTTCAATCACACTATCTCTTTCTTATAAATATAAATAATAACGGACAAAATATTTAGGTAAGACTCAAGTCTATGCCCTTGATATTTACGAGTAAATTAGACGCGACCAATTAAGATGGCAACTAAATTGGCGTTAATAACAAGCTTTTGACAAATTTGTACCCTTTTGGGGGGGTTCATGACCCCCCTACTACGACCCTATGACCCCCCATCTCAGACCGCCACTGCCCTTAAAGGGTTTCATCAAATCAAATCAAATTTTCTTTTATTCGGGCAACATATATCATCATCATCATCAGCCAGAAGACGTCCACTGCTGAACGAAGGCCTCCCCCAAGGGGGGGGGGGGGGGGGGGTGCCATAATCCCCACGCTTGGCAGGCGGCTTGGGGATCGCAGTGGCTCACCGATTAGTGAGAGGACGCTGCTGCCCGTCCTCCGGTGTCTGGCCGCAGTTTTAAGACGTACCCGGGTCAACATACATATATACACTCCTCCAATTCCGATCTTTATTCCAACCGAATCGTGGTCTAATCTAAAAAGAATTACCTATTGTTAATAAGATTTTTCTTTATATATGTGTGATAGAAAATGGTAAGCAATAATTATGTGTTATTTAAAAAAAAAAGGATTTTAGTAATCTGCTGTGTATATTACTAATTTTCTAAGTAACCGTCCAAGTTTAAGTATCTTGCTTGTTCTAATAGCGAATTCATAAGCCGGGGATCGAACTCACGACCTTATCTTTAGACTGGCTGACCACTAGACAAAAATCTGGGGGGTATATCTTGTGCGGTTTGACATAAGTCTATTTTAGAGATATTCTCGCCTACTAAAGAAATATAATATCGACTGCATGTAGATTGTTTAAAGATATCTGTTATGTACGTGAATTTGAAAAAGGTAATGTTTTTTGATATATCTCTATTTCGACATGATCTCTAGTCGCGATGACATTTCTATTGAGATTAGAGATCTTGTCGAAAAAACATGGAGGATATCGCTTGCCCACCTTTTTTAGAATTCTCGTGATATTACATTAGAAATATCTTCACTTTATACGCTCGAAATCCATTCAGGGTCGGTTGCAGTCGAGGTATAGAGAGAGATACTATCTCTAAAATAGACATAAATATGTCGAAGCGCGCGAGAATTACCTCTTGGGTATAATTTCATAAAAATACGATTGACAGAATATCAGTCGACAATTCTTGGTCAAAGTACGTAAATACGTTAATTAAACACTGACAAAATCCAATAAATTGTCAATAAATCATTCAACCAAGCCATTTTAACCCTCATGTCGCTGGCTAGTCCGCTCTTTGTTGCGATTTTCGTAGAATAGCCGACAGTGCGCCTGCGCCGCTTACTATGATCGGCGTGATCAAGCAAGATTATGAATAAAGGGGTTAATTATTTAAGTTTAAAGTAGAGATTGTTAAGTGTTTCCCGGACTAAAATTACAAATATGCGCACGCGCAGTTTTACGCGCCAACTGAAATAGTTAATGCCGCGGTTGAAAGATTATCTTGTCAGCATGGTTCGGGTCGGCCTGCTCAATGCGACTGACGTAGGTACGCGTATTGTCACTCGAGGAGGCACACACGTGAACACCGTCGAAATGACAAACTAACCTTCAGTACAGTCAGCTACAAAAGTTGATGGAGTTATCGTAAATTTGAAATTTATTTATTAATGAAGATTATTGTTCTTAACTAACCATTAGTCAATAAAAATTCTAATCTAAAAATTATATTCGCAAGTTTTTTATTCTGACCAGCTACTTTTGACGTTGACTATACCTACAAATCTGTTGCACACTAAGACGGTTGCTTAAAATGAACCATACTCAATACAAGGCCGTGTCTCACCTACAGTTACAGCTAGTGTGTGGGTTTTGTTGAATTTAGCTTTCCTTTTTAAAGATCTCGCGTTCGTATTGAACGGTTAAAGTTTAATTATGGGTGTTGCGCAGGAGTCTAAAAATCACACAGATGGGTATCAGAGGCTCTAGTGTAAGTTTCTTTTGACAAACTCGATTTAAGGCATCGACCGCGTTCTGATTGGTCCTTTTCGTGCTCTCCACCAAACGGAGCGCTGAACGTGTTCGATGTGTTAAATCGAATTTGTCGAAAGAAACTTACACTAGGGCCTCAGGGCTCTGAGAAAGCCTCGTCAATAATGTGGGCTATGGGGGCAATTCTCACACAATTAGCAATACGTCAGAATCGAGATATATAAAAAAATATGCCGTATATTACTCGACTAACATTATCGTTACTTAGAGATCCTTAAAAAAGTCTGGTTATTATTAGAAATCGAAATTAACTGTTAACCGCGACTTCGTGTATTTTGTATTTATTATCTAATTTATTGTTTGACTGCAATAGTAAACACAGCCTATGTCCTTCTCCAGGTCCCAGGCTACCTATTAGTAAAATTTCATAACGAGCGGTTCAGTGGTTTAGTCGTGATGAGGTAACAAACAAACAGACAAACAGAGTTGCATTCGCATTTATAATAGTATGGATAAATGGCGGTCGCACACAGAAAAAAAAAAACGTGATTGCGCGCGCATCGCTAGAGGTGTCGTATGTCCGTGACGTCACTGGAAATTCTAATTTGCGGGGGCGCGGGACGGAGTGATACCGCCGATGTGTGCGTGTGCTTATTGATATATTTTGATATTGGATGGTACGGAAAGATGTGTATTGAAGTGCGCAAGAATTGGCCTGCGATGCGGTGGATGTTAGGCATTTTTTCAGTTAGCACGTGTACCGGGTTCCTCACGATATTTTAATTCAACAGGTACCGAATTCGTCTATTACTATTATGAACAAGGCTTTAGAGGTTAGTTTGGCTGCAACCGCCAGCTAATATAAAGTTTAAAAACATCAAATATAATGTGTTATTTAATAAACGTAAAACCTAATTATAATTTGTTCGTAATTGCCTTGAACATATGTCTAAAAAATCCCTAAAACTTTCAGTCAATTGAGCCGAATAAAAAAGCAATAACACTCCATTTTAAACGCAGTAATGTTAGCTCAACACGATTTTGTGAAAAAAAAAAATGTAACCTAAAAAGGAATAAAATATTATCATTGTAACACAGTGTTCTAATTAGCGCGTGTAAGAGATTTTCGTTAATTAAATTACACATAAAAGCGGTTAATAATGCCTTTTCATGACCAATTTATAGCCTAATTTGCAGGAAACACTACCCTTTAATATCAAGCCTGTAATGCAAACAATTTACTAATAAAAATACATATTAAAATGTATTTCATCAAGGACTATGACAAATATTGTAAATATACATACATTGTACTGATGTGAAATGTCTGAATCGAAGTACAGTCGAGGAAAAAAGCGTTTCAAATCTGACAACTGTCGATACAGACGAAAAACACCTTTAGATAAGTGATAATCTAAAATTGTCGTCGTATAAAAACTTTATGATTTATGGAATTGGGTATATTAACCGCAAAAAGGGGTTATTTATCATTATGAACGATTACAATGGGACCAACCCTGAAAACTTGAAAGAAATTGGCTTTTCCATAGAATTTGTTGAGTAAGATTGGATTGTGAGTAATGGAACTTGCGAGATTATTCTAGTGTTGGTCTCTTTTTAATAGTTGTGATGAGTATAATAATCGTCTTTCGGGTAACGGCCAACTTTGTAAAGTTGTCATTTGAACAAGAAATGTCAAAATATTGTTCAGTTTCTATGTCATAATTAAAAAATAAAGTTTCTTTTCGCTAGCAATTTTAGATTGTCAAATTATCGACTAATGGGGAAGAAGCCTTCAAATCTTATAATTCAGTCCGCCTTCGTCGCTTAGTGCTGTGAATTTAATTATTCGTTTTTATTTCTCAACTTTTTTCCTCGACTGTACTAACAAAATGTTATAAATATAGAGTAGACGAAAAAAAATTTTTTTTTGTTTAATTTTTTTTTTCTATAAAGTAAATGCTAGATAATATTATATTGAAGGTTTTAAAAGTGTTATGTGTGCGATGTTCAGCGATTTTTTTTTTATTATTTTGTAAAAATAATGTAAATTAGTGTAGGTATAACTTTAAATGTAAATTTGAGAGGGTAGAACGTTTTTTACTCTTCAATTTAAATATAATAATAATTATAAAGCTGTTTCGCTACTGTTTTTTTTTATTTTTTATTTAGGCTCCTTTTTTAAATGTTTTGTTCCTTTGAATAACAAAATAGGTTTTAATTCAAAATAGGCGTAGGTTTTTTCTTGAAATATGTCTCCAGTTTTAATATAAATGTGGTTGAATACAGTTTAAAAATTTCGTTGTCTGACTTATCTGACTAACAAGAGCCATTTTTGTGACCGTACAGTCGTACAAGAGGGGTCAACAAATTTAGACGAAGTTTTCTTAGAAAATATTGATGCCTTCGAGTGATATATTATTTAATTAAATTACATAGTTTGACGGCACGGTTAGCGCAGTGGTTGAGCGATTGATTGCTGCGCTACGTTTTTCGAGTTGGATTTCACGGAACAAATATTTGTACAATCTACAGATAGTTTTTTCTGGTCTGGGTGTCCGTGCATGTGAATATTTGTTCTTGTAAACTCACCCACGATACAGAAAGAAAATTTAGATATTTTTAATTGGCAGTTTAAAATCATTAATATTAAATTTAAAAAAAGCATGTTTTATTTTTTAGAAACAAAAAGAATTTACTCTTAAGTTATGTCTGTCTGCGGTGGCTTCCATACCAGGTCAAGCCTGTCTAGAGAATATTAAATAAATAAAAAAATATTAATGCAATTTCCTATTGGACTTCAAAGGCAGACCAGATATAAGATTTTGACAAATAACCTTTTTTGTATTTCAATAGCCTTTTGATTTTTATAATAAATTAACTTTGCTGCTTAAAAGTACTTATATTTTCGTGGACCGCCTTCGTCCACGATGTTACTGCCAATAGGAGAGTAAAAAACGTGACTACCCACATTAATAAATGCCTTGCCCGATTTATAGTAACACAAAACTTAGATGTTAAAATAATTTATAAATAAATAATGTTCCCGATACCCCAAGATGTCTTTTGAACGTCAATTTGTATAGATTAATTGTACAGGGTGATGTCTTAAATCGTGCAATTGGTTCTAAAGAGTTTTCTGGATGATTGAACTGAACAGATTTAGGAAAAGAAAAATTTTCAGTTCTTGGTTCAGTAGGATCATATAGAAATATTATGCATTCTTGGGCTAAAACTTTTCAGTTTTCCAGCCCTAACAATCCTTTAAAAGGAGTTGCACGATTTAGGAAACATACTGTATAGCTCCCAAATGTGTCGTGTCATCAGCTCTCTCATCAGATTTACTCATGTCGTGGTGGAAACATATATTAAAAAACCACACGGGCGCCGATTGTACGTGCGTCGTCACTCGCAGAAGCTCTTTTTGTTAGGTAAGTCCCGTTTATACGTCTCCAGTCTTTAGTTGAAAACGTGTTGAGTTCCCAAGTGGTTGGAAGATTTTTGTATGGAGCCTAGCTTATCTACAAGTACGCTTTTTTTATCTTGCGTTCGCGCATTATTCATATAAAAATCGATAGCAACAGTCATCAATACCAACAAAAAATATTCTTTACGAAAACGTCGTAACGTCTCTTCTATCTTCAAAAAGTAACACATAACAAGGTTTTATAAAAAATGGCGGACTAAAATCTTCAAACCCTTTAGTGACTGGAACTATGTAAACAGTTAAATTAGTAGTTAGTCGAGTAATTATCATGTATAACACGAGACTAACTAAATTTTACTTATGAAATACTCGTTATGTACTGATTGGAGACATAAATGGGCCTTTATATATCCCACAACACGCATGTTTATCGGTTACTTAAAAAATAACCTGTGACGATTGGTCAATGGTCAATGGACTCGCGTGGGGTGTAGTTAATGTGTTCCTGGCTTAAGTATTTCTTCTATATACCATTTTGCAGCCTACATACTTCTCCCAAATACACTTTGCCCTCTTCTTCATATTTTAAGAATTGAAAGCAGCTATTTAAGTTTCCTTAATACAGTCAATAAGCTGTTTTTTTTTTGTATTTATTAATATCTATCCTTCTTTTATGGTCCATCATCATCATCATCAGCCAGAAGACGTCCACTGCTGAACGAAGGCCTCCCTCAAGGGGGAGTTTGCCATAATCCCCACGCTTGGCAGTCGGCTTGGCTTTTATGATCCGCGTTATGTAAAATAATGCATGAACACTAAGACACAATTTCTGTTACTTAGAATATTTTAGCATTAGCAGCTAAACGAGATATTATAAACAAATGATATTATAAAACAACTGTATTCTCAAATCTTTTACAATGCCCCGAAATTTCTTTAAGCAATAATAATGTGCCTCGGTATCTGAAATCATCTTATTATAAGACTAATCATACTTGTTAGATACAATCAATCTTACTATATCTTATCCTACTAATATTATAAATGTGAAAGTCTGAGAGGATGGATGGATGGATATTTGTTACTCAATCACGCCAGAATGGCTGAACGGATCTGGATGAAGTTTGGCACAGAGATAGATTATAGTCTGGATGTGCTAACATAGGCTGGTGGTTTACGGGTTCGTGAATCACGCGGGCGATGCCGCGGGCGGAAGCTAGTCAAACATAATCCACGATTTATTTTTGCTGCGTTGAACAAGTGTGATTAGTCTTTAAAACAAAGTCTGCTTCTACAGGCTTTAATAACTTAAGTGCCCGACACACTTGGTACACTCAATTCAGTCCACGAATACTCATTTGGCTGCAAATTTTTTGCATATGAATAATGTAAATGCGCAGTGTGATGTGTCGCAAGTGTGTTCCGGATAACCTTAAATGCTTATTGCTTGAACGAGGTGAATGTATTAGGTCGTCTGTTGTGCGCATGCGCATGAGATTTCAAATGGGAACTAGGTACAAAATTATACGGGATTTTTCTCTTACCGTCCGCATATTTGCGTCGCGTTGCATATGCGTAGGAGATGCATACGACACAGTTATTGATGCATTGGCTGTGTTTATTTTTATACTAATACATAGTAATGTATTATCTTGTGTATCAACTATGTCACCTTCACGACTTCGTATACATCTAGGGTTAGTCTGCCGACCTAAAAGGGCCACATTAAACAAAACATCTAACAAATTCCATGATATCTGAATATCAAACTTACACAGATCATTAAGACTCGTCAAGTGTGGCCATTTTGTTTTTTTTGTAGTGTAGGTAATTAATAATTCACCTAATCCGGCCTTTTTAGACCTTTAGTATCATTTCAAAACTTAAATTGGGCTCAGTGCCGTATTAACCACGTAGCAAGAGTAGAAATTGCTACGGGCCCCGCGCAAAAGGGGGCCCCGCGTATCCAAAACCATTCACATCAGGCAATCGGTAACCCATTATTTTTTCGGCGTAAATAAGACACAGAATTTCATACAGTAAACACACAAGTTCTACAGTAAAGCTCATAGCAGATCGAGGGCCCCTCGACAGAATTTGCTACGGGCCCCGCGCTTGCTTAATTCGGCGCTGATTGGGGTCTGATAATAATTAGATTAAAGACACTAAATATGTGTGCCGGAGTCTTCGAATATAGTCACCTCGTTCGACTCTAAGGTTAAAGAAATAAAATTCTATAAACATATACGCTTTAAAAATACGAAAACAGATTGTATATTTGCGACGCTAGATAGCTAATATTAGGTTAAGTATTACAGAATATTATATTGATGGTATCAGAGCAAACCAGCCTTTATTTAAAAAAAACCTTGCTTCTTCTTTCTAGACTGGCAACAGCAAGGTTTGTAACGGGGCTGTATACACAGTGTCTCGAAAGAACGCGAGGCTAGTTCCGCGCGGTCCGAAGTCCCGGGGGCCCATGACCCCCAAAACTGTCCATACAATTGGAAGGATACCCACACTAATATCCGGTTACCCTATAGACTTTAAAGTTTGCTTACATCTGTCTTAATGATTTTATGGTAAAATCTTACTTGAAACTACGTGGGTCAAGGTGACCCCCAAAATCTTGCGTCTGATTGTCTATAGTGCAAAAAAATGCTATTAAAAATAATAATAAAATTGTGTCTGATAAGCCTGTTTTGCTCTGAAAGCATCGCTAATGGAAACAATATTTTAAAATCATAGAACCATAATGTGATTATAAACACCAATTGGGCGTTCAAAAGATTTAAAGAAATATTAGTATAACCGTTAGGTAATATACCTGTAAGATTGGATGTTGGGATTGTTGTTTGTAAGGCTACTCAGTCACTCGCCGAGGCATTCTCGTTACACCCTGTAGATAAGATGGCAATCCGATCGCCAGCAGAATGAATAGGTTGAAATCAGATGATTCTTTTCTGTGGCGATTAGTTGCCATCTTGTCTGAGGGGGCCCACATACTGGCCCAAACGATTTGTCCGAATAGTTGGAGCCAATTTGTGAGGCAAATGATTTAATTGGGATCAGTATTATCGATTGGGTATTTAAGTGAAGTATTTATTTCCGTTGGTTTAGAAATCGCTCTTGAGTTTTGATCCGTTCAATGGTTAGCGATACCTGAAAATGTTATGTTAGTGGAAAAATAATTTTCTTTGTTGATAAAGTTATTTGTATGCTTTGCTTTGAGTAGCGTTAACTTTCGTTGTGCTAACACCCGGCTTCTCAAACGCTAATCAGTCATTAAATCCAAGGACGTACCCAACTTTTGGCCTGGGTCCCGGGGGGTCAGTCAGGAAGTTCGACAATTTAGGCATAGGTACGAAAATGTAAAGCAGGCAGGACGGGCCTAAGGGTGCCAGGTTTCAGCTTTCCCTGGGTGCGCCCATAGTGAAATCCAATGTCAAATGATATGATTGGTAGTTAAAGTTTGTTAACCAATCACGTTGCAGTTGAGATTTGAAATGATTAACGGTTTGACCAGCCGTTCTGATAGTGGGGGCATTATAATCTCGTGAGGAAATTAATCTGTTTTATTATATCAATCAACGCGTGGCCTTTTCTTTCTCTCATCAACTGAGTCAGTCCAGTGTTGCACGTAAAATGTCCAAAATAGATAGTAACAGCGTGGCCACGGGAAAATTCGCCACACTGCCGCGTCGCATCGCCTGAACTGTGGCCACAGCGTATTGCCCATAGTGACCACACTGTGGCGACGAGGGAGCTTACCATTGAATTACACGTTTGGTTGTGAGTTAGTGTGTTCCGTTATTTCGTGTATTCGCATTGTTTTAATGGTATAAAAATGTTGCAAGAATAATAAAATAATATCGAGTTCACGTGTTTCATAAGCAAAACTGGGGACAAAAGCTAGTTTATAATGAATGTCAAAGTGTACCCACTCTCGAGCATTACCGAGTTCCATACACAGTCAATTTTCATTTATATTATTTGCTTCATTGTAAAAATACTATAGTTTTATTTTTAAGCGTCTTATATAAATATCAAAAAAGCTTAATGAGGAGCGATACTTATACGATTTTAAGATTTATCATTTTTAGAGGTTACACAAGGGTTACAGGATAACCACAATCTGTGCTTAAGATGATTGATACACTTGTAAAAATTAGTTTTACGTCGAGACGAAAAGTTTTGCGGCCACTCCCTAGTTTCCGTTTCCAGTGGCCCGAGAACATGGAAGCAGTTTACAAGTCGTCGTAATAAAACAATACTCTTGTAACACCTTACACGCATCTATGCCTAGTTTAGCCTATCCTATTCTGCATGAGGCGTTATAAGCCTGAATGCAATTAGATGCGTATTTTAATAAATTAAGACTTTTTTCTCTTGTCCAATGCGAAATAAGTTCCTTTTTTTTTGTATTATTTGCGAACCAGTTTATTAATTTTATGTAAGTTAAGTTAAATATCACATAATTTAGTTGTCTATAGTTAAAATAGATGTGGAATGTTTTAATTAATATAGTAGACGAATTAAACGAAACCATTTATACTTTATGTTCAAAATTAGTTATGGCAGCATAAAGTTGGACGGGGCTCATTCTGAAAACATCGGGGCTAGCAGTGCCGGATTAACCACGTAGCAAGAGCAGCAATTGCTACGGGCCCCGCGCAAAATGGGGCCCCGCGTATCCAAACCCATCTCCGCCTCATCGTAATTTTTTGGGTATAACTTAATAAGAAAATATAACACAGATTTTCATACGGTAAACGCACAAGTTCTACAAAAAGTCAGTTTATACTTAAGAGGCCAAAGCAGATCAAGGGCCCCCGATAGAATTTGCTAAGGGCCCCGCGTTTGCTTAATCCGGCACTGGGGCTAGTCATTCAGTGTATGGTAGCAAAGTGAGATGTCCACCAAATGCCATCCGTCTGCATGGTTTCTTGAAAGCAGTCTTTTGTAACTGATACGAAAACTAAATTGGATATTTTGTAGTTATCGCGTATTTGATAATTTTTATCAAATTCACCATAGCTAAATCTGTACCATTATAGATTATAATTTGAAATGTTGCACGCTTGATGTATATCTTTATTTCCGAATTAGCGCAATCTGTGTATATATTGCTTGTTTATTATTAAATTTATTTAATTTGTTTATTGTTTCATATTTTTCAACCTTTAAATTTTTCATGCCTTTCTATGTATTGGGACAGTGTTGTTGTCTTTTTGGGTAAATGTTGGGTGAAAGAAAAGGCCAGTTGCGTTAAAAATAAAGTTTAATAATAAATATGTGCTAATTTATCTGAGTTGTTTTGTGAACGTTGCTCATGACACTAAAGTGCGCAGGTATTTTAAGATGGGCCCCGTCAATACTTTTATAAAGGTGAAAACGGGGGAGGCCAAGTCGAGAGTTGGTATAATTGCACACCTCGCTCTTCTATTTTTGTTGCAGGTTCTAGGTCTGTGTTTAAATCAAGAATTGTATTTTTTTCAAAATTTTTTTTTTTTTTTTTTAGGAAACTGGAATAATAGTCACTGTAGTTTCAACTGAGGGCCGACAATTGGCATTTTGTAAACATCTACTTAGTGAAGCTACTACTAGCTGAAAAGCTATTGAAGTGAAGTTAAGAAATGTTTTCGAAACGGCCCTAGATCTGGGTCTGATAGGATTAGATATTGAGAAGTATTTGTTTGATTATTTCTACAAACGAGATAGCCTTGTGATGACTTGAGAAACAGTTTAGTTAAAAAGTATAGTCCAGAGATTTTTCTCAGGTAAAATATGTAGTATATATTGCAAAAATAAAGCGGAAAGTGTATAAATATTTACGTATTGGTTAATTTTTTACAATTATTTTTAAGGGCAGTGCCGTTCGTCGCTATAGTTATACTGAATATAGAACCTGTTGAATCGAAAAGGCGAAGACATATTTAGATTTAGTTTTAACATATTTACGTATTGTGTAATTTAATAGAGCTCTCACTGATGGGAAAATATTTCAAAAGATCAAGTTTTTTTATCTATACTATTCATTAGATATCCACTGCTGAACATAGGCCTCCATGTAGATTGATATAATGACAGTTACTTGTAAATAATAGTGCACCAACATACGCCATGTAGTATATCACAAAGAACTTCCATGGGAATGTAGTTCTTATATGGTTATTTTTAAAAACTCAACACGAAACCGGAATTAACACAAATTTACGTCGTTTTACGTTGGGGAGCTCGCTACAGCTTACGTGAGTTTGCTTGCTCGGAAAAGAAAGAGACAGGTGGTTTTCTTAGATGGGTCACTCGCATAATCCGTGTAAATCAATGTTGTACATTTAGGCGTGTGCGAACGACTACATTTTCTAAAATAAACTTTCCATCTCTTTGTTATTTGTGTTGATTGAATACAATCAGCGTTACCGTCGAAACGAATGAAGAGCAAACTATCGTATCGTATTATTAATATTTGCAGCGTGAGAGTAAATGAGTATACCTTCATCTTCCAATACAATTCTTCCATTCCAATATAATTTAAATATATCATAATATATTATTTAGAAGAGGTCGACAAGAATGTGGTTTCAAATGAAATCAAATTGCTGAGGGCCCTTTTATCAACATCAAGTACTGACTTCACTTAAATGAAATAAAGTCAGTACTCCCCCCCTTACCTATATTAAATGCACTGTTTATAACAAAAAACAAATTTTAGTATCTAGTGTCACACCCTAGTGTTATAAAATATTGTAACACGAGCCCACAAGATACTTTGTTTTCAATATTATGTAAAATATGCTTTGTTTAAATCCAGAAAACTATGCACTTGTCTACGATGTTATAGAAATTCAGCAGTACTTCTTACATATTTATTATAATAGATCTAAATTATGTTTTCGCCTTTTGATGTTCGTCTCCATGACGTTGTAATGTGTGCGTAAGATCAATATAAATAATAATAGACTGCTTTCAGTTTGTAATATTGTACTTGATAAAGGATAAATATTGTGACCTGTAAATAATAAAAAAAACTTTATTAATAAATAAATAAATGTCTATTGTAATTACCATTTTTTGTTTGCTAGCAAATCTCCTAAATACACCCTACATGATTAGGGGGCCCACTACGAAAATGAATTCCTATGGGGCCCACTTGTAAACATCAGTCGGTACAGCGAATTTGAAGACAAGCAGATTTTCACAAAATGGATTTTACCAATATATAATTTGGTTAGTTTCACCGCCTATCGCCACCCGCTATGAACATGAACATCCGCAACACCAAAAGATGACTACATAGTTAGACTATATGTTAAGTCCGCACCAAATCTGGGTTTTATAGCAGGCAGCGGAAATAATTTTAAATTACGTGCAGGCGCACTTTGTACTGCCAATATGGATATTTTTCTGGAACACCAGCAACACCGAGAGTATTATGTTTATAGGGTAAATACTAACTCGCAAAAGGAAATAAAGTACAGCGCCATCTATCGGAACGAAATGACAAAATAAAAACGCGAATCGCACTGAGTTTACGAATTTCCGGCATCAACCGTCAGGCTTCGGTCCACCAGGCTATCAAGGTGGATAGCCTAGCCGGAGGATGCTCCCTTTTCAATATAGAAAGACAAAACCTCGTTCCACCCATAAAAATATTCTAACAAATCTAATAGTTTTGACTGGCAGCATCTTTACTGAATAAGAACGTTTTAGATAGGCAACACTGTCTCTGCAACCTGTCAATTTGCAACAGACTGTTAGCGTCTAGCGTCTGGTTGCGTTCCACCGACACTATTTGTTTATTTACCTGACTTTGATTCTATCTCCGTCTAACAACATAACAAAGAGTGTGATAAAACATATATTGTCATGTTCGGAACGTCGTATATTGATTGAGGTTATTTCTTCGTAAACGAATAGGTCGAGTTTATTTGCGAAAATAATATGTTATTTTATATTTTATGTGGCAGAGATAGTTAAAAAAGCACGTTATATTTTTTAATTTAGTTGTACAATGTCAGATATTGAAGAACCGCCGACCAAAATGTCGAAATATGAGGAGGTAAGTGATGGATTTCTTATAGTTTTCTGTAAAGTTTGTGTACTGTTAGCCGGCTGGCGGCTCTCTTATGTATTGTCGTCCATATAAAAGTAATTTCTATGCCTTCTAATCTCTTATTTTACCTGTAGTAGTCATAAGGCGTTCTGAAGTTCATTCTTCCCAACAAAACTGAGCAAATTCCAATGTAAGGCTCCCTTGCAAATGAATCTTATGCAAATAATCACTTTACTTTCAACGTTAATAACTTGCAAAAACGCGTGTTTAAAAAAAATGGTTGCTTTTGAATAAATAGCCCTTATAAAAAAAAGACAAAATCGGAGTTTGTAAAAAAAAAGTAAACAAAGTGGCAGTTTTTTTTTTTTAATATTATATTTTGTAAAATCATTGTATAAAGATGGAGCCATAAACATAAATTGGAATAGATAATGGCTAAGTCCAAAAGAAAATGCAGCCAAAATTATTCTTAGGAAGAAAAAGATAAATTGTTAAAATTAATAAGTACATATATTATATTAATAAAAAATTGATGGGCCACCAAATGCAGCAAAAGCCAATGCCTGGGCCAAAAGAACCAATGCTAATAACATCATACCAACTTTTCAAAGGTATGTATTAATTTTCATTCTTATTTGTATAAGCATTATGGGCTGCTTTTCAATAGCAATATAAGTACATGACATTCAAAAACAGTTCTATTTTCAAATTGATAACTTTTGTCTTTTGGCTATTTAAAGATTGGTTATTGATTTTTTAATCATACCTACCATAAATTTAAAATATTTAAGTGAATAGACCACAGAGCATTAAAAAATGGTGGGAAAAAGTTCTTTCCATTGAAATAATATGTCCTAAGAAAAAGCGCGGGAAACGTTCGAACTTGGCGGACGCGTCCTTTTGGGTTTTTTTCAAAATAAAATATTTTATTAGTGTAATATAAGATCAGTAGCTGTAGTTTTTCGTATATATTCTCTTTATTAGTGTTTATTTAGTTTTTTGTACACTTTCATTTGGTAAGTCAATTTTACATTTCTTTTTTGGAGCTATTATGAACGACCCGCCTGATCCGGGGGGCTTTGTCCCCCCGGCAGGAAATTTCGTTACCATCCAATCCAACGAGTCCGGCATGGACACTGATGGGTCCACATCGACCCGAACTTTAAAAAGAAGCCGGCTACATGTCTGCAAGCACTGCAACAAACGTCGTCGTCGACACCACGGCTCTGATTCAGTTGGTTGTGGTTGTCAGGACGCTCAACCTATTGAACCGGAACAAAATGTAACGGATATTAACAACATATCTTCCCACACTGATAAACTTACTCCTTTTGCCTCCCAGAGCACTCCCACCCGGCCTGTTGGTAGAAATACTTACGAGAAATCTGATAATTCACCATACATTGTACATATCCAAAAAAAAACTTCCACACCAAATGACGGCACCACTTTACACCCCATTACATTTGGAAAATTCTTAAAACAAAATTCTATTTCAAATATTATTAATGGAAGTGTTAAACGGATAGGGCGTAACAAAATATCTATTGCGTTTTCTTGTCATATGGATGCTAATTCTTTTATTACAAATAACAGCCTAGAGGCCCAAAATTTGAAAGCCTACATTCCAACATTCAATGTCACTAGGATGGAATTAGTTAGAGAGGTTCCTGCAGAATGGTCTCCGGAGGAAGTAATTGAGAATATCTCTGTACCTATTGGTTGTGGCCCTATTCTCAGGGTAAGACGCTTAAATTTTAAGAACTTTATAGATGGCTCTGTAGTTTGGAAACCTACACAGTCAATAGTTTTAACTTTTGATGGCCAGATTCTTCCGAAACGCATATTTATGTGTTACAATGCCCTACCGGTAGATTTATATATTTTCCCCACTATACAATGCTTTAACTGTTGTCGATATGGTCACACAAAGCTTCAATGCAGATCTAAACCTAGGTGTTTCAAGTGTGGTCAAAACCACACTGGGGAAAGTTGTGATAAGGAAGAAGAATATGCTTCCTGTTGCATGTGCTCAGGATTTCATTATGCTACTAGCAAATCCTGCCCTGAATTTTCTAGGCAAAAACAAATTAAGACCTACATGGCACAAAATTCAGTATCTTATGCTGAAGCCATGAAAGTACATCCCCCAGTAACAAGGTCTTATGCTGAAACTCTTCTTTCTTCCCCTTCTAGAAATTTCTCAAATAAACCAGCAGTTACCTCTATGACCAATAGAATACCTACTACTAGTCACAAAAAAACTATTTTTATGAAACCCCGCTCTCCACCAAAATCCACCCAAGGTTATGATAGAGATGCTCACAATACTATTATTAAAGAATTCAATGCACCACAACCAACAAATGGATGCGCTATTAGAAAAAATGAAAATAGTGAAATAACAAATAGCAACTTGTCAATTAATGATTTTGTCTCAGCCTTCTTACAACTTCTTTCTAAGTTTAATATTTCACCGTCCAACGCTGCCTCTTACATTGATCTCTCTCTTCCTGTTAACAATGACCAGTCTTTCCAAAATAATGCAGTGGAATTGCCGCAGCCTGATAAGCAAAAAAAGTGATTTAATTTATTTACTCAATAAATATGAGCCTTCAGTTTTTGCATTAGCAGAAACTTGGCTCAAACCAAATCATGTTTTTAAAATAAATAATTATTTTACCATTAGAGATGATAGATCTGATGGGTATGGTGGAGTAGCTATACTCATCAAGAATTCTATCCCTTTTTCTATTATCTCCTTACCTCCTCATAGTGAGGACATTTCAATTGTAGCTATTAATGTATATAATATATGTCTTGTTTCTATATATATTCCTCACCCTTCTTCTTCTTTACTTCTAGAGATTAACCATATTTTTTCTCTTTTTCCAAGACCTTTACTAATACTGGGGGATTTGAATTGCCATCACCAATCATGGGGTTGTTCAATTTCTAGTATCTATGGGGATGAATTACTAGATATAATAGACCAGCATAACTTATGTGTCCTGAATACAGGTACTCCTACACGTCGTTCTGCTCCCAATCAGAGTAAAAGTGCTATTGACCTTTCCATCTGTTCTCCTAACTTAGCCTCTTCACTAACTTGGAATACCCTATTCTCTACTCATGGTAGTGACCATTTCCCAATAGTTATTTCCACTCCTTTCTCTAAACCATCCTTTTCCAGAAAAAGATCAAATCTGAAACATAAAGTTCCTGATAGGAATAACACTGATTGGGAAAAGTATAGAAACAGTGCAGACTCAAAATTTTCTTCTCTCCCATCTATTTCAGATGGTAATGAAAATATATGTGCTAATGCTTTAGCTAATTTATTAATTGCAGCAGCAGATGAAATTTTCCCTGCCAAAAATAATAATTTTACTTCAATTCCTAAGCCCCCATGGTGGGACTCAGAGTGTACAGATGCTGTTAAAAAACGTAAACAAGCTGAACTCAATTATAATCATGATATGTCTGATACTAACTTTCACGCCCTAATAACTATTAATACAGAAACAAAAAAACTTTTAAAAAAGAAAAAATATGCAGGTTGGCAGAATTTCTGCACAGCAATATCTCCAAATACTCACCCCACTTTAGTCTGGCAAAATATACGTAAATTTAGGTCCGTTTTTATACAACCTTCTCCTCCTATTCCTGATACCTTAGCCTCCGACTTTTTAGATAAATTAGCCCCACCGTGGGTTCCTCAGGATATCAACGTAAACACATCGTGTGAATCTATTACTGTTAGGTCTCCTACGACTTTACACCTCCCGTTCACCTTTAATGAGTTGAAGGGCGTAGTACTAAATACTGTGGATTCCGCTCCTGGCCTTGATGGCATTCCATACTCATTTTTTGCCAATATAAATGATAATATTCTAAATTATTATTTAAATCTGATTAATTCTATTATGAAAACGGGAAACATTCCAACTGAATGGAAACGTCAAATGGTGTTGCCATTTTTAAAACCAAATAAAGAACCTTCTGATGTTTCTTCGTACCGTCCTATAGTGTTGTCCTCAATATTAATTAAATTAGCAGAACACCTAATTAAAAACCGTCTAGAATGGTATATTGAAAGCGAAGGCCTACTGAGCAATACACAATTCGGTTTTCGAAAAGGCAAAAGTACCACTGACTGTATAAGTATTTTAACTACCGATATCCGTTCTTCTTTTTCTAATAATCAGTCTACAATTGCAGTTTTCTTAGATATAAATGCTGCTTATGATAATGTTCTACTATCCGTTTTACAAAACAAATTAAATGCTTTAAAAGTGCCACTGAATCTTTCTAATCTTATAATTAACATTTTAACAGATCGTTCTATTGATCTGCCAATTGCTGATCATCACTTATCTCGCAAGGTATGGAGAGGCCTCCCGCAGGGATCTGTGCTTAGTCCCCTCTTATATAACATTTACACATTTGATTTAGATTCATCCATAAGCAATGAAGTCAAAGTACTTCAATATGCCGATGATTTACTATTTTATAGTTCAAGTCATTCTATAGAACCGGCTTGCTCTGTTATTACTTCTGCTTTATCGTCACTATCCTCATGGTTACATTTTAATGGTTTGGAATTATCCACATCTAAAAGCGCAACTGTTCTTTTTACACGTAAGAGAAATATCCCTCAATTTAACCTTACTTACAATGAAATTCCTATTCCTATTAAAGACAAATTTAAATATCTGGGTGTTATTTTAGACTCTAAGCTTAGTAGCATTCCACATTGCGATTATATCGTTACTAAGTGTGAAAAACATTTAAACATGCTGAGGTGCCTCTCAGGCGTTTGGTGGGGTGCACATCCCTTTTCTTTAAAGTTGATTTATAACGCAATCATTAGAAGCATTTTAGATTATGGTTTATTTATTCTTGAACCTGGAAGTGTTATGGCTTTCAAAAAGTTGGATAAAATACAATCTAAAGCACTACGTATTATTTCTGGTGCTATGAAGTCCAGTCCAGTGAATGCACTCCAAGTGGAGTGCGGGGAAGCCCCATTACATCTTAGGAGACAGTACCTCTCTGATAAATATTTCTTCAGAATTCTTCAGTTATCTGATCATCCTCTCATCCCCAAACTGGATCTTTTAACGTCTCAAATTGAATCATCTAGCTACTGGTCCAATAAAACTACACCCTGTTTAGTTGTTAGTTATCAGAAATTCATTTCCCTTTGTTCCCCCACACATCGTTCAAATAAACTCCCTTTATTTAGCGTCAGTTATGACAGTTTACACTTTTCTCCTAAAATAATATATAATTTCATTCAAAAATCTGATCCCAGTATCCAATCAAAATTTAAACATTTTATATATAAGCATTTTGAAGATTTTCATCACATTTACACAGATGCTTCTAAACCCTCTCCAAACGACTGTGTTGGTGTAGGAGTATACCATTCACAATACGTTTTACGTTTTACGTTACGTTTTACGTTATTGTTCAAAAAATTAAACTTCCTCCGGAGACTTCTGTTTTTACAGGTGAATGTTTTGGAATACTCAGGGCTGTTGAATATGTTCAGTTATTTAACCTCAAAAAAGTTATAATTTTTACAGATGCATTAAGCGCTCTTCAAGCTATTCAGAAATTTCCATTTAAACAAAAAACACAGTTACAGATAATTTTTGATGTAAGGGAATTAGCGTTCAGAGTTTACTCGAAGGGTTATAATTTGCAATTTGCATGGATACCAGCTCACACTGGTATCCAAGGTAACGAATTTGCTGATAAACTGGCAACTGATGCGGTGCAATGTGGTGATTTATTTCCATACAAGAACTATTGTCGTGACCTTATGGCTTTGCCAAAGTCTTTCCTCCAAAACGCCTGGAAGGAGGAGTGGTACTCTAGTAGTAAATCAAAGGGTCAAAATTATGCAACCATTCAGCCCGAAATCCCTGCAAAACCTTGGCTGTTCAGAGCAAAGTTTGGTAAGATGGAGACATCGGTTTTAGTTCGAATGAGACTGGGACATGTTTGTTCTCCAGCCCATCTTGCCAGACTGAAAATTATTGACAACCCTGTTTGTGAGTGTGGTACAGATGTTGGTGATCTCAATCATATTGTCTTCTCCTGTCCTCTTTTTGATCGTAGTTCCTTTATAAATAGTCTTGTATCCCTCGATATTCCTTTTCCTACTTCCATTATTTCTTTACTTTATACTAATAACATAAATGTTTATAAAAGTATAGCTTTATTCATCTCATTAAATAAAATAAAATTGTAAATATATAGATCTCCATTATTTCACTCATCCTCTTTTATCCCTATAAATAAATGTAAATAATTACTTTTAGTTCCTCTTCCTTTGAATTACTGATCCTATAATTCCCAGTTTCCAATCTAAATTTTACGTTCCGTTATACCCTTATTTCGTTTCCCTACCTTTAATTTTGTCATTGGCTAACACAAGTCGTGAAGAGCCAGGAAAAAAAAAAAAAAAAAAAAAAAAATATGTCCTAAACAACATTCTTTCACAATGTCACTGCCATCTTCCTTCAGATATTAAGTTAGGCAATAATTTTAAACATTCACATGGTGTTTTAGGTGCAGTTGTGTGTTAAGTTATACAACATGAACACTTTCAGAAATAAAGATTGTCAAATAAAATTATAGGTCCATTAGGAATGCAGATTTTATTTAAGGCTTGAAATGTCTGTGAAACAGTGATTGGTTGCCTAACAGTGGTCACAGAAGACAAACTTATGAAAAATATTGTGCGCTTAGGAATAATAATGAACCGTTTAATAAAATAATGATACCTTAAATAATTTCTTTCATTTTTCCGTTTAAATCCTGAATGACCTGTTACAGATTTCTCAATCACGACCAATAATGTATGAAAATCATATGCGCGTGTCTAAGATGTGAGTTTGCTCAAATGCGCGCGCACGATTTTTTCACGCATTTTTACGCTTTAATGGTCACTATGACCAAGGTTGTGGAAAACTTGTATAGATACGATAAAAATTGTGGGATCTATATAGATCTATACAACTGTACACTATATATTCGACTGTACACTAATTTAAATTAGAGACTATGACAGTTGTTATGGGTGTCAGCAGCCCAAAAGGTCATAAAACCAGTCTAACCTTAGAGTATCAGTGTCTCCCAGTAATTGTGTGACGGAGGTCTGATTCTCACTGCATTTAGTTAGGGAGCTAACCACACCATAGCTGGAAAAAGGGTAGATAGAAAGATGATTACAATAAGTTGTTTTGTTATAGTATTTAGAAGCAGAGGGGGAGGAGTGCATGGAGGAAGGTCAGGAGGAGTGGCTCAGCGAAGGAGTCCTCACTGATGATGACTATATTCAAGCAGTAAGTATATATGTATCACTAGCTTTTGCCCGCGACTTCGTCCGCATAACCTAAGTTCAATATATAATTTATAGCCTATAGCACTCAGGAATAATGTAGTTTTCTACCAGTGAAAGAATTTTTAGAATCGGATCATTAGTTCTGGAGATTACCCCCTACATACAAACAAATTTTACCTCTTTATTATATTCGTATATATTTACCCTGACGGCACGGTTGGTGCAGTGGTTGAGTGATCGACTGCTGCGCTGCGGATCGCGGGTTCGATTCCCGCACGGAACGAATATTTGTATGATCTACAGATAGTTGTTTCGGGTTTGGGTCTGTGTAAGTGAATACACACCGTACCTCGAAAAGCACGTAAAGCCGCTGGTCCTGCGCCTGATCTCTCTCCGGTCGTGTCGGATTGCCGTCCCATCGGACTATGAGAGTGAAGGAATAGAGAGAGCACCTGTGTTTGCGCACACACTTGTGCTCTATAATATCTCCTGCGTGCGGCTAATCTCCGGTGAGATTGGCCGCCGTGACCGAAATTCGGTCAGGAGGACATTATTATAGATTTACCCTGGTATACCTATGCGTAGTATGTTATTAGTATGCCCACCGATATTTGGACGCACCATTTTTTTTTTTTAATAGAATACCTAGCATCACGCCTGTATTCCCCAAAGGGTTAGGCAGAGGTGTACTATTTGCTCCCATATTTCGATGTTGTTGTTATTGAGTATAATTATAAAAATACTAGCTTCCGCCCGCGGCTTCGCCCGCGTGGTTAACGCACCCGTACATTTTTCCGGGATAAAAAGCCTATGTGCTGGAATCTGAAATAAGATCTGGAATAGCCTATGTGCTATTCCAGACTATAATCTATCTCTGTGCCAAATTTCATCCAGATCCGTTCAGCTGTTCTAGCGTGAAAGAGTAATAAAGATTCATCCATCCATCTATCCATCCTCAAAAACTTTCGCATTTATAATATTAGTAGGAAGTAGGATTGTTCGTATAAGATTCCTAAAAAGATTGCTTCATTGGTTTAGTGGTCGCAAGCGCGACTGTTGAGCGTGAGCCCAGAACGGGTTCGATTCCCGGTTCAGGCTAAGTGTGAAATTCTCAGTAGCAGCCCAAAGTCTGGAACTGTGCCTGGTAGATGGCAATACGCTTATTTCCTATTACGAGTACATGGGCCTCAATGACTGCATAGCGAAATGTGGGTGTACAATAGTACACCTCTGCCTAACCCTTCGGGGAATACAGGCGTGGTGCTATGTATGTTATGTTCTAAAAAAATTTTTACATATCTAATTGTAGCCAGAACAGGACAAAAACGATTCGATCCTAAACACCAGCCAAGAAGACCAGGACACGACGCCCAGTCTTCAGGAGATGGCAGCAGAACAGAACACTGACACAGACAAGCTCGCCGAGGAGCCGACGGCTGGCAACACTGAACAGAATATAGAGGAGCAATTGAATAATCTCGAGAGTGCCACCAATGGGGAGGAACTGCCGGATAACTTGGACGCTTTCTTGATCAGGTACCCTCTTAATTTTTCTAAACCTTGGCCCTCACTAGAAATAATTCCTGTATCGTGGGTGCGTTTACAAACACATATATTCACATACACAAACACCCAGACCCGAAACAACTATCTGTAGATCATACAAATATTTTTTTTCGTGCGGGAATCGAACCCGCGACACGTGGCGCAGCAGTCGATCTCTCAACTACTGCGTCGTCCCACATCATTGGTCTAGTGGTAGCAAATGTGACTGTTAAGTTTGACGTCCGATCGATTCCCGGGTCAGGCAAAGTGTTATTAGCGATTTTCTGTATAGAAATTCTCAGTAGCAGCACGAAATTTGGAACTGCCCGCTGGATGGCAATAGGCTCGCCCCCTATTACATGGGGCTGAATAACGGCATTGTAATTTTTTTAGTAATTCTTATAGAGGTTAGGTTTAAATTTACATAACATAGCATCACGCCTGTATTCCCCGAAGGGTTAGGCAGAGGTGTAATATTGTACACCCACATTTCGCCAATGCTGTTCTTGAGTCCCATGTAATAGGGGGCGAGCCTATTGCCATTTTCCGGGCACAATTCCAGACTCCGTGCTGCTACTGAGAATTTCAATACGGAAAAACCCAATAACACTTTGCCCGACCCGGGAATCGAACCCAGGACCTCACGCTCAGCAGTCGGTTTAAATTTAAGCTTTAATTTTCATTAATTAGTGTATAAATAAAATTATAACAGGCCGATGTCTGTATATTATAGATATCGGAGAAAAACTAATATGAAGGGTCTTTATTAGAGCAACAGAAGCCAAAACAACAGTTTTAGAATTTTTGTCTTTTATTGCTATTGATATTACAAAATGTAACTAAACGTATTAAATTCATTCACAGAAAGACAGATGGAAAAGTTTTGGAGGCGAAAGTTAAAGATGAAAGTTCAGTTACCAAGAAGCCTGCTGATGATGGAAACGACACTGATGACTTGCTGGTGAGACCCGTAGAATAACTTAACTTTTTTGTCCGGCAGACTGATTACCGATGTAGCAATCAGTTTGCGACAGGCGTAGATCGCGCGGTAGCTACTGTCAAACGTCATTTTTATGTCATATATGTATTGGTTGACAGTGAGATTGCTGTCGCGTAGCAGTCACGTAGTACTCGCGTAGCTGTCACGTAGTCGTCGCGTAGCGGACACGTAGCTGTCGCGTAGCTGTCCCGTAGCTGTCGCGTAGCTGTCCCGTAGCTGTCGCGTAACTGTCGCGTAGCTAACGCGTAGATGTCGCGTAGCTGTCACGTAGTCGTCGCGTAGCTGTCACATAGCTGTCGCGTAGATGTCGCGTAGCTGTCACCTAGCAGTCGCGTAGATGTCGCGTAGCTGTCACGTAGTAGTCCCGTAGCTGTCACGTAGTAGTCGCGTAGCTGTCACGTAGTAGTCGCGTAGCTGTCACGTAGTAGTCGCGTAACTGTCACGTAGTAGTCGCGTAGCTGTCACGTAGTATTCGCGTAGCTGTTGTGTAGATGTTGCTTAGTTGTCACATTGTTGTCGCGTAGATGTCGCGTAGTAGTCACGTAGTCTTCGCGTAGCTGTCACGTAGTAGTTGCGTAGATGTCGCGTAGTAGTCACGTAGTCTTCGCGTAGTTGTCACGTAGTAGTTGCGTAGATGTCGCGTAGCTGTTACGTAGCAGTCGCGTAGATGTCGCGTAGCTGTCACGTAGTAGTCGCGTAGATGTCGCGTAGCTGTCACGTAGCTGTCACGTAGTAGTCGCGTAGCTGTCGCTTTTCTACGTAATTAGGTTGCCGATCCGTTTAAGGGGTTGTTGTACTTTTAGTATGTGACCAATGCTGAAATAGCGAAAAAAATCACCTGTTGATTACTTGATACTGAACAGCTTTTTTTTGTATCGGCTATTTTGCATTGTTCATTCCATTGTTGCCAGATCCGTTTTTCTAAATATCGGGATGCCAGTGAAATAAAAGCGGGACTCGGAAGAAAATGCAAGTCAATGGTTGCAATAATTCTTCTCGTTCGCTGACTGATAGTTTTAAATTGCCGTATTTTGCTACCTAGGTAATACGACGAAAATATGATAATTATGAAAAAGTGACCCGGGTACGTCTAAAACTGCGGCCAGACACCGCAGGACGGGCAGCAGCGTCCTCTCACTAATCGGTGAGCCACTGCGATCCCCAAGCCGCCTGCCAAGAGTGGGGATTGTGGCACACCCCCCCCCCCCCCTGGGGGAGGCCTTCATTCAGCAGTGGACGTCTTCTGGCTGATGATGATGATGATGATGAAAAAGTGGGATTTTAGGCGTCCCGTTTAGGGTCTTGGCGGGATGCATCCTCAGATGCCTGAATCGGGACATCTGGCAACACTAATGGATACGCTTCGTGCTCTCAAAAAGGGTAGCGTGTCTAGTAAGACAATATGTCATACTCTTTGATACTTAGATTCTGATCCTCACTTAAATTCGGAAAGTCAGAGGTGCGGTATGGATAACAACTCGGACCATCACGCATGACAGCAAGCGTTCAACCACTCGGCCATCACTTATTATCCACACTTATAAATGCGAAAGTAACAGTTTGTTTGTTACCTCATCACGACTAAACCACTGAACCGATCGTTATGAAATTTTACACAGAGGTAGCTTGGGACCTGGAGAAGGACATAGGCATATTTTTACTATTGCAGCAACTCTTTAATTTTTTTTTTACATTCATGTATCGTGGGTGCGTTTACAAACACAAATATTCACACAGACACGAAATAACTATTTGTAGATCATACAAATATTTGTTCCGTGCAGGAATCGATCCCGCGATACGTAGCGCAGTAGTAGTTCGCTCGACCACTGCGTCGTGTCGTCAATTAGATAATAAATACAAAATTAACGCGAACAAAGTCACGTGCAACAGCTATTGTATATAACGTTTAGTTATTTCCCCAGCGCATGTTGGGTGAAGGTGATCAAAAGGCCAAGAAGAAGACCCTCAAAATGGTGAAGGGTGATAAGAACGAAGACCCAGGTTCCAGTGATGACGATGAGTTCATTTACGAGGTATTTAAACTAATATTATAAAGAGAAAACATTTGATTTTTTATATGTTTGTTTGTTATGGATAAACTCAAAAACTACTAAACCGATTTTAAAAATTCTTTCACCTTTAGAAAGCGAGTAAAATGGGCTGAATTTTATTTTCAAAAAAATTCGATATCCCAACGAAAATTGCAATAATGTAACCCAAGGTTTCCAATATTTGCCTATAAAAATCATTATTCGAAACTTATAAGTTCGAAAATAGTTAGATGCACGCACAATATATTTATTGGGCCCCCAAATAATATAGGCAGTGTTGCCAACCCGATCGCACAGTAAAACTAAATATGACCGTAAAAAAAATACTAGAAAATTGTAAATCCTACTAATATTATAAATGCGAAAGTTTCTGAGGATGGATGGATGGATCTTTATTACTCTTTCACGCCAGAGCGTCTGAACGGATCTGAATGAAATTTGGCACAGAGATAGATTATAGTCTGGAATAGCACATAGGCTACTTTTTATCCCGGAAAAATGTACAGGTTCGTAAACCACATAGGCGAAGCCGGGGGCGGAAGCTACTGTAAAATAAATAAATCTACAGCCACAGTTTTTGTTAATTTTGTTTTTTAATTTACAAGTAAGAATGTACAAACTTGCAAAATCAACTGATTTTACAATATAAATCATACTTTACAATTAAAGTAGAAAATTTCAACGAGATAAGTTAACTATATATGTATTATAAAAATGAAATTATCCTGCAAAATAAAACCCATAAATTTAACCATCTATTGAATTTAATTAATTACTTTTGAGAGGAATTTGACTGCGGATGGACCATATGACGGGGTGACATTAACAGATGGCATTGGTCTGCTTTAAGGAAAAAAAGCTTTAGATTTGGGGTACTAAACTAAAAACTGTGATGATTTGTAAAAAACTGTGCATCTATACTCGTTTTGTTTAGGTATTTAACTAAAGGTAAACAATCTTGATGTGTCTTTTCAATATTTTTTGTTTAAAAACTCAGTTTAAAAATAAAACGCGACTAAAAACCAATGTAAAACAACAATAACGATTACCAAATCAATTGAACCACTAGTTTAAGCAGTAGTTTATTTGTTTAATATGTGTTTGTGTAAAAAGTCACATCAAGATTGTTTACCTTTATTTAAGTACCTAAACAAACCGAGTGTACAGTTAAAACTGTAGGGTTGGCAACACTGAATATATGTAATATTTCTTTTTTTGCAGCGCAGCAAAGTCAAGACATTGAAATTAGCGAAGAATGCTTTAATCAAGAGAGCTACCAAGGCGGAACCTGAAGACATGAGTGATGGAGACGATGAGACCGAACAGGTATCTATGTTGTATTTAGATACGCGGTCGCAGCTAGACTTTGGGGGGGTCATATTAACAGTAAAGTGACTAGGGGGGGGGGGTTATAATTAATGTTGAGCAATATAGAATTTATTTCACAAAAAAAAATATTGTGAATAAAAAAAACCTACCTATTTTTGATTTCATTGTTTCCACGTTTTAAGCAGGAATTGGCAACTGGCAAAATTTGGCACAGAGATGCGAAAGTTTGTGAGGATGGATGGATGGATGGATGGATGGATCTTTGTTACTCTTTCACGCCAGAGCGGCTGAACGGATCTGGATGAAATTTGGCAAAGAGATAGATTATAGTCTGGAAAAGCACATAGGCTACTTTTTATCCCGGAAAAATGTACGGGTTCGTAAACCACGCGGGCGGAAGCTAGTCCTTAATATTTCTGATACACGCTGTATATTTCAGTCATCAGACGACGGTTCGACGGTGCAGCGTATGTTCGAGATCAAGAACGCAGTGGCCGCAGAGAAGCTCAAAGCACAAGCCAAGACTGAACCGGCCAAGAAAATAGTCAAACACGTCGTGCAAGTTAACAGCAGTTTCACTAAGACTGGTGAGTATTCTTCTGTGGACCTAAAAAGGCCATATCGATTTATTTTGCTGTGAATTTTTTGGAATGTGTATATCAATTTTGAGGCCTAAAAAGGCCACATTGGCCAATTCAAATAAAATCAAAAATGTTTATTATTATTTTAACCAATTTTCTTATTTACAAACTAGGTAATAATTGAAGTCTCCTTTTAAGCAAATAAAGCCTGTGTTAGGAGACTCCGCTCTTCCATATCTTACATATGTAGTGTATGTAAATAACTTATTTTATTACTTTTTTAGTTTCGTATACGATTTTTTATAGTATTTGTCAAAAATGGCTTGAAAAGGCCACATTGGGCAATTGTACTATAAATCTCCATAATATTAGTCAATCATAGGACTTAAGGCCCTATTGAGCAATTCATCTAAAATTATCCATATTTAATTATACATACACCTGTCAGGCAGCGGGCCTAAAAAGGCCATATTGGACAATTTCACTTACAATTTCCATCGTAATAGACAATTAAGTTGCTGCCGCTTTCATCGATGCCGTTATTAAGTCCTATGTTATAGTGATCCTAATAGCGTCTATTTAGACACAATTTCAAACAAATACAGAAAACCTAAACACTGCCCGACCTGGGCATCGCACCCACGTACAGTCAGCATCAATAAGATGAAATTAATGAAATTCATAAGCGTTTTATAGAGGAAATAGTGATTGAAATCTTGATCAATTTTACACATAGTATCTGTCGATACATAAAAATACATAGTCATTTAAATTTTCTGATTTTTACCAATAGCTTACCAAGAATAAGCGTGTGAATTTCGCTACGTGTATACATTCATATACAGTCAGCAGCGAAAACCGGTGTGATATTTAAATTTTTGTTTTTTATTTATTTCAGACAAACCAGACTTAAAAATTAAGCCGGTAAACAACCAGAAGTCGATTTTGAAGTCGACCCCACAAAGGCCCAACATTCTATCCAAACCGTTACCAAAGTCGGTTGAAGTCAAAACGCCTGCGCCCTTCAAGCCGATGGACAAACTTTTAAAGTCGAACAAAATTTTGAAGTCGGACCCCAAAGGGCTGACTTCAAGGAATGAAGAATTTGATGAGATTATAGATGAGGAAGAGTTTTTGGAGGAAGATGGCATTGAATTGGATGAAGAGGTATGTTTCGAGGTTAAGCAGCCTGCTGCTGTCAACCCTTGGATGGGTGACCATTTTTCACATATTGAGACCCCTCCGTGCCTCGGAAAGCACGTTAAGCAGTTGGTCCCGGGTATCATACGAATACCTATGACAGTCGTTACGGGTGTCAGCAGCCCAAAAAGTCTGACAACCAGTCTAACCTTGCAGTGTTGTTTTATTTTTCTACATAACATAACATAGTATCACGCAATGACCGGGAATCGAACCCTGGATCTGACGGTCAGCAGTCGATTATTTTACTAGTTTAATTAAATAACTTTTATTTTAATTCTGTCTTCCACAGGAATTCGGCGATGACACTGAGGATGAAGAGTCGAAGCAGCGCATCATGAGGCCGGAGAGGATGGATGAGGAGGTTCCGAGTGATGCCGAGAGCCACTCTGAAGATGGCAGTCTTTATGATGTATGTAACATTGTATGTTCATTGGTCAAGTGGTTGCAGGCGTGACTGTTGACCGTGAGGTCCTGTGTTCGATTCCTGTGTCGGGCAAAGTGGTATTGGGTTTTTCTGTATGGAAATTCTCAGTAGCAGCACGGAGTCTATACTCGGTTTGTTTAGGTACTTAACTAAAGGTAAACAATCTTGATGTGACTTTTTACACAAAAACATATTAATTAATGGAATCAGGCGTTACTTTGCGGAAATCCATGATATAGAAGATATACAACTAGAATATTTAGTTTTAATTCCGCTAAACTACTGCAAGTTTGGGTGCATGTTACATTATTTCTATTGCACCTTCTGCATGTGCATATATTTGCGGGCGGGAGGGCGGTGCTGTGCATGCACCCAAACTTACAGTAGTTTAGCGGAATTAAAACTAAATATTCTAGTTGTATATCTTATAAAAACATATTAAACAAATAAACTACTGCTTAAACTAGCGGTTCAATTGATTTGGTAATCGTTATTGTTGTTTTACATTGGTTTTTAGTCGCGTTTTATTTTTAAACTGAGTTTTTAAACAAAAAATGTTAAAAAAGACACATCAAGATTGTTTACCTTTAGTTAAGTACCTAAACAAAACGAGTATAGAACTGTACCCGGTAGATGGCCATAGGCGTGAGTTTGATTTCATGGAACAAATATTTCAGTGATCTAATCATAGTTGTTCTCTGATGCGCTATAACCCTGCTTTGTTGGATCCATGCTCCGTGAATCACTCTGTATATAGGAAACATACATAAAGCCACGTATTTTTCCCACGGGGATAAGCAGAAAATACGGAACGCCACGTGCTACGATCCTTACATAACCCTTTTGCTTCATCTACATTCATGCATCGTTTCATACATGAACCCCGGTTGTGGGTACTGCGCACCTGACCTTTTTGAAGGACATCACCAATAAGGTCCGTATATGTTCTTCTAGGGCGTCACCTCCTGTCGTTTCCACTAACAACCGCGTTATAAATCCCTTTCGTTAATCGCCTTTCATCCATCCTGTCTACATGACTAAACCAACGAAGCATACTTTTCTCTATCCTTGTCACTATGTCTTCTTTCAGACCATAACGATCTCTTATCACGCTATTTCTTAATCTGTCATTCAAAGTTACACCGCACATACTTCGCAAGGAACTCATATACTATGAATGTTTCCAGGAATTACCGTCTTCTGATTCTGAGGATCTGGACGACTGGTTCACCTTGGACATCCGAGCGGAGAGAGCTGGAGACTATTTGCCATTATTAGGTAAGGGAATTTTAAAAGTTTAACACTGATGATGATGATGAACACTGGGGACCCAGTGATAGCCTAGCGCTTGAATGCTCGCCTTCCAAGCACAGGAGGGTACGAGTTCAAACCTGGCCTACACCTCTGACTTTTCAGATTCATGTGCGGATCAGCATTTTATTATCACTTGCGTTGATGGTGAAGGAAAACTTCGTGAGGAAACCTGCACACCTGAGAGGGTGACATAAAGTTCTCGATGGTGTGTGTAGTCCGCCAACACGTGAAATAAAAAAAAATTTTTTTTAATGATTTTTGGTATTTTTTTGTTTCTTGTCCGTCTGTTTATCTGTTCGATACAATTTTTGCAATTAAAACATATCAATGCGAATGTATATATATAAAAAATGGTTCGTTCAAAAGTTTACAAAGCTGTCCATAATGAAAAAAAAAAAAGATAGTGCGCCCAATAATCTACAGTACGCCTAAAACGTACAGTGCGCCCAAAACATACAGTGGGCCCAAACGCATATAGTGCGCCTAGTATTTTGTTTTTGTACTATAATAGTGTTTCTCCTTAGGCTCGAAGGCGCGCGAGCTGCTGCTGGCGGAGCGCGGGCGCGTGTCAGCGCGCGTGAGCACGCTGCGCCACAGTCTGTCGGCGCTCACGGACAGCGCGCGCCGCCAGGCCGACCAGCTGCGCGCCGCCGCCATGGCACTGGCTGAGATCGATGACACTCTACGCGCCGCGTGAGCACACGGCGTAATATTACCTTAATTACTTCTGAACAGGGGACAATTGTCGCACGCTTCGACATAAGTCTAATTTAGAGATAGCTTCTATACAAAGAGTCGATAAAATCGCGATTGCGTCCAACATCTAGGTGCATGTCGAGCGTTTAAAGTAAAGATATATCTAATGTGATGTTAAGAGCATTCGGAAAACGGTAGGCAAGCGATATCCGCCATGTTTTTCTATATATCTCGATTTCGACATAATTAATAACATAATTCTATCGCGTGAGAATCGTCCCCATAGGGGATAAATTCCCTCATATTTTTTTGTTAGCAATACTGAACCTTACTTAACATGGCATCACGCCTCTATGCTATTTGTATGTTCTATATATAAGGGGGAAAACCTGATGCCCTCTACGGGATCGAATTTCAAACTTAGGGCTGCTTTTAAGAATTTTTTATCAGAAATATTCGATAACACTGCCTGAACATTCGAACACAGAACCTCACGCTACGCACGCACCCTACGCTTGCGGCCACTAGATCCGTAAGGCAGATTTAAGATAAATATGAATTAAATTATAATTATGTCAATAAAGTTTTCTTAATTGTAATAATTTTCACTTATCTCGTATTATAAATAACACAACCACAGACAGCTAAATAATAAGTCAACAGAAGTGGTAAAGGCGTGACCTTGTCACCGCATATGGAGAAAGCATGAGTACTGTAGCACAAAAAACGTCGAGAGCGGCGTGTAAAAATGTGTCGTATTTGCACAGAATTAAGTTTAATTTCTATTGCATTGGATGCTGAAGGCGTGCTTCGAATCGGCGACAGTCATTGATGGGGTCCGAACTCGCGACCTCTTGCTTATTAGTCCGATGCCTCAGCCGTTGGACTATCGCTAATAATCTTATTTAATTGTATACAGACACTGCCATAATGTGCCTATTCACAGTTTTACCTCAAAAGTCGTAAATATAAAGTACAGTCAGTGTCGAATACATTTGAACAACTAAGGTGTTTACTCAAACCGTTTCAGTTTGTTGACAAAGTGTCGTATAGTAATCAAACAGATTAAATAGCAGTTACTTAAAAAATTACATGTAGTGGCTGATTTTTTTGATCTTAATGTATATGAATCAGCTAGAATTACTTCAGATAAACTGTGGATAGTCAAAGTCGTAAAACAGGCCATTATTGTTCAAAGTTATTTCCATTTATAAAGATCTTTTATGAACATAAATTTGCAATCAATTATGACGCCGCCAGTACACGAGTAATTACATAAGTTTAAATAGGTTAAAAAGAAAGCTCCTTTAAAAATGTAATGAATTCTTGATACTTTGGTAAGAAATTAGAATATTAAATAGTCTTAAGTATTGTAAATATTTTAATTTACTGCAATAAATAGCTTTTAAATATATTTTCTATTGTTTTATTACGTAGCCTGATTACGTATTAATATACTTCGTGCCCCTAGTCGAGTTGCACACTAGGGGTAATGTACCCCAGTGTACACTTAGTTAAATTGCATACTAAGGATAATGTACACCAGTGTACCCCTAATCAAGTTGCATACTAAGGGTAATATATCCCAGTGTGCCCCTAATTAAGTTGCATACTAAGGGTAATATACCGCAGTGTACCCCTAGTCAAGTTGCATACTAGGGGTAGTGTCCCCAGTATACCCCTAGTCAAGTTCCATACTAGGGGTAGTACGTAGTGTACCCCAGTGTTCCCCTAATCAAGTTGCATACTAAGGGTAATGCACCCCAGTGTGCCCCTAGTCAAGTTGCATACCAAGGGTAATGTACCCCAGAATGCCCCTAATCAAGTTGCATACTAGGGGTAGTGTGCCCCAGAATGCCCCTAGTCAAGTTGCAATGTAGCAAGTTGTATGGGATTGGCATTTACGAATTATACAAGTCGTTCCATGAAGATCCATGCAAGAGAAGTAAACGGCTCCATAGATACTTATTAAAAATACCTTTTGGGGTTATAATTCATGGGAAACGTGTATGGGGACAAGTATCTCCCTCTCGAATGTCATCCTTGAATTGATTTATAATAGAATTTTCTTATCTATGGGGCCTGATTAGAGGCCTTGTTACTTAAATACCGTTTTGATATCCTGTTATCTGGTAACCATAGCAACTGTTTTTGTTATTTCAATAATATCGTTTGTAGTTATCAGTTTTATACTAAATGGCTATAACATTATCACAGATCTGCTAATTCGTATTATTTTCTGTCAAAATGAGCGGCGACACGATGTATGAACGTCCAAGGAGACATAATGTGGATAAAATACGTGTTCACGATTATCTTTACGGTATGTACCTCATTAATTAAAATAACATAACATTGCACCACGCCTCTATTCCCCCAAGGGCAGGGCACCCCAGTACCAGCTTCTCCCTCTGGACCGCATCCAACGGAGAGCGATTCGAATCGACTGCCAAGATATTTCAAACCGGCTGGACCCCTTGGCGCTGCGTAGAGATGACGCTATGCAACTTCTATCGCCTATATTATGGGGAGTGCTCCGAGGAATTGTTCGGACTGACCCCTGCCGTCTCTTTCCGCGATCGTTCTACGCGACAGCAGTTCCATCACCATCATTTAGATGGTTGGCGTTCCACAACTTTACGTTTCTCTAGAAACTTTCTGCTTCGTACAACAAAACTGTGGAATGAACTGTTGCCTGCGGTATTTCCGGACCAATACGACCTTCTAACCTTCAAGGAAAGAGCGTACTCCTTTTTAAAAGGCCGGCAACGCATTTGTGACTCCTCCGGTGTTGCGGGTGTCCATGGGTGACGGTAATCGCTTACCATCAGGCGATCCGTCTGCTCGTTTGCCGTCGATCCAATAAAAAAAGGGTTAAAACGAGGTGTAATATTGTACACCCACATTTCGCTGATATCGTTATTGAGTCCCATGTAGAGGTGCCAGGTGTCCGGCTTTTTATAATCGTGTCCGGCCTGTCCGGATTTTGTTAAGCTTTTGGTCAGCCCCGCCCCGCCAAAAGACGCTAAAAGTATCAACATTGTTTTTTCTTTTAAAAACTAGTGGTTCAGGCTTTTAGGGCAAAATGTCCGGCTTAATATGAATCTGTGTCCGGATTTTCCAATTTTGGGTCTGGCCACCCTAGTCCCATGTTATAGGAGGCGAGCCTATTGCCATTTGCCAAGCACAGTTCCAGACTCCGTGCTGCTTCGGAGAATTTCAAGTACGAGCCTTCTCAGGTGTGCAGGTTTCGATGTTTTCCTTCACCGTTAACGCAACTAATTATCAAATTTTAAACACTTTACATTCGGTGAGATAGGTAGGAAAAAGGACAGGTTACAAACCTAGCCTCTTTCCTAGCTCATGCATAATAAATAGCTCGTAAACACCACATACACCGCAACAGTGAAAGTATATAGAACAATAGATAGGTCCTTACTTGATTACCGCTTTACCGTTTACGTAAAGTTTGTGGACGTGACGTCTATGAGCGTAACGACTCTGGACGTTACGTTTCGAGACGTAACGTCTATAGACGTCCACTAGTAGTCCTCTAATGGTTATGTTATTGACAGATTCTGCGTTCATCGTATCGGGGGCTCGGGACTACGCGCGTTCTGCTTTTAAGGCAGCTATGGCGTCGGCACAAGTTGTAAGTGACATTCAGTTTATATATGTAGCACAAGCTTTTGCCCGCCAGTTCGTCTCTGTGTATTTTGCAGTGAGATAATGATTGTAAAGAGCTGTGGAAGAACTTAGGGGAGGCATTTTCCCAGAATTGGGATGGTATGGGCTAAGCGAAAAAAAACAGCATCACGCCTGTGTTCTCCGAAGGCTTAGGTAAACGTGTGCAAACTTATACATTCACATTTCTTTAATGCCGTTATTGAGACGTACATAAGCGACGATTCCAAATTCTATGCTGCTACTGAGAACTTCCACTAACTGACAAATCACTATATCTCAGGAACCATAAAGTTTACAAACCTGAATTTTACCAGGTAGGTGCCTCATAATATATAGACATTCACTCAGATAGCATTTTCCAAAATTCAACCACCAAGGGAGTGAAATGGGGGTAAAAAGTTTGTGTAAAAAACTTTCTACGCAGCCGGATTCTCGCTCAGTTCTCCGATAACGGTTTGCCCGCCTTGAGAATTGAACCAAGGACAGAACACATAGCCGCAACAGCCTCTTAAATATCTGAACGGTTCTGACATGATATTGCCATCACCAATATAGTATTCGTATTCAAACAGCAGAAAGGCACATGTTTGGCTGTCGCACCTGAAGATCTTTAGACGTAACGTTTTGCCTGGTCGTAATATCTCTCGACTTAACGTTTTTGGACTTAACATTTGTGGATAGAACGTCCCTGGACGTAACGTGTCTGAAATTAACGTCTCTAGACGTAACGTTCACAAGTCATTCCCTATATGGTTATATATTGTCAGATTCTGCGTTCATCGTATCGGGGCTCTTATATTTTCTTGTTTGTTATAATTATTCTTAATTTTCAGGTAATACAGCCGGTGTACAAGAGTATGTTCTCTGAAATGAGACAAAGGCCCAGACTGCATGTCGGTAAGCTGATAAAAATTTAAATTTAATAAACTACGTAAGCTAACATACAGAGGATTGTAAGTCGATTGACGCGAAAATATCGCGTCAATCGACTTACAATCCTCTGTATGTTAGCTTAGCTTTTAGCAGCGCTTGCCGGTCATTCTTTAGATGGGTGACCGTCCAGAAAACTCCGTGTCTGAGAAAGAATGTTAAGCAGTTGGTCCCGGGTGTCATAAAAACCTGGTGTCAGTAGCAAACGAAATATAAAAATAGTCCAAATAAAACTAAAAATTATTGACGCGAGCAGATTTTGAACCACTGCGTACTATAGCTGTCATAGGTATTTGTATGACACGCAGGACCAACTGCTTAGCGTGCTTTCTAAGGCACGGAGTGGTCCCGTCCCGTCTCATGTGTGAAGAACGGTCACCCATCCAAAGAATGACCGTAGCAAGTGGTGTTTAATAACGTAATATTTAACAGTGTATCATCCGAACTGCCGTCTTCCGGACCACATAGACAAATCCTATGAAGCCTATTTGAATCGGGTGGAGGAGTCCAAGAATGTACCAATACCCCAGTTCAGTGGCAAGGACCAGATGAAATTCACTGCTGTGTAAGTAGCTCCATCATATCAATATATGTATTCCCGAAGGGATGGCAGAAGAGTACCGTAAACCCTCATTTCGCTGATGTTATAAAGTCTCTTGGAATAGGGGGCGATCCTGTTGCCATTGCAGTTCAAAATTCTTGGTAACTACTGAGAATTTCCATACAGGCAAACTCAATAACACTTAGCCGGACCCGGGATCCGGGAATCACTTTTTGCGATGAGATGGTGCGGAGTTAAAAGAAAAAATATTATGTCGGTCATTATTATTTTAAATCAACTCTAAGATATATTGAATTTATGACCATCACACGTAAATACGTACTTATATTTTCGTAAGTACCTAAGCTACTTCATTCAGAGTGTGTTGCGGAGCTCGGCTAATTACTTCAATGAAAATATCCGTATCTAGCCGGCCAAAATGGATAAAACCAGTGTCTGATTAAGCAAGCGCGGGGCCCGTAGCAAATTCTATAGATCTCTTGATCTGCTATGCTCTTAAAAGTATAAAGTGACTTTTTGTAGAACTTGTGCGTTTACCGTATGTAATTCTGTGTTTTATTTTCGCTAACAAAATAATCGGCTACCGATTTTTTGACGTGGATTGCCTTAGTCGGAAAACAGGTGTAACGTTTGACATTTTTATTACATTAAGTAAATTCAATATACCACCTCTTAATAAGTTTCACTCAAAAAATTACGCTCAGTCGGAGGTGGGCGGATTTGAATATGCGGGGCATTTTGCGCGGATCCCGTAGCAATTGCTACTCTTGTTACGTGGTTAATCCGGCACTGGATAAAACAGCCGTTTTTATCTGCTTGGTTGAAAATGTTTTAAACCGGCTTTACATCTGTAGACGCGACACACTTGGGCAGTGTTATTGGGCTTTTCGTTTACAAAACTCTCAGTAGGAAGCCCGGAGTTAACAATTTCACCTCTTAGATGACAATAGGATCGCCTTCATGAAACTCAAATAACGGCATCGGCGAAACCACCCGCCGCGGAATACAGGCTTGATCCTTTGTATGATATCAAAAACTTTATCAACTTGTGTTGCGGAGTGTACCAGCTACTTCGCTTGAAAGGATGTTTGTTTTTCAGACCAAAAAAAGTGTTGGCAGTACCTACAACGTCCCCAGACTTCCATCCCCCAACCCCTTCGTGCGTCCCGACAGCCCCCTCTAAACCCAGGAATAGGGGGACACAGAGTCTTTTCAGGTAACTGTTAATATTTTATCAGTTTAGAGCAACCATACTCAAAGTGTGCTCCGCGGAGCCCTAGGCAGGTCCGCAAAGTCTCTCCGGGAAAATACTAATTACTATCTTCTATCAAGCCTGACATCAAACACTTGATGACAAGTAAAAAACAATTTCATACCTCCCATTAGATGCAAATGTTAATGTCAAGTAATATGATTAATATAATTGCTTCCAAACTAGGTGTACACCTAAATGTCGGAATGCAGCTTCAAAAAATAAAATAGGACATTGTATTTAGGTACTCAATTAAGGAAGAAAGAAAGAATACTCGTATATATTTTGTACTTGAAGTCATATCAAGTGCGTGCGCAGGTGGGTGTGAGAGGTGTTTTGAGGGAATGAAAGTGTGTATGCTTGTGTATGTTTATAATACACATACAGAAGCTTACACACTTTCATGAGTGAGAAGTGAGATAGGAGACAGTATGCGTCGACCGCAATTGTATTATTATTTTGTACATGAAGTCACATCAAGTGCGTGTGAGAGGTGTTTTGTGTGAATGAAAGTGTGTATGTTTGTGGGTGTGTGTGTGTGTGTGTATTATATGAGTGTATAGCCTGATAGGAGGCAGTATGCCTCTATTGCAATTGTTTAAATTTGATTTTTCGAATTATTTTAAATTTAGAAAGAAAGAACAGTATATATTGTACATGAAGTCACATAAATCCGTGCACAAGGCAGTGTGAGAGGTGTTTTGTGTGAATGAAAGTGTGTATATTCATGGGTATGTGTGTGTGTATCTGTATTACATGAGTGTGAGATAGTAGAGAGTATGCTCGACTGCAAGTGTTGCCATTAAGCCAGAAATGTATGGAAAAAATGTGCCCGTCCATTTGAGTGAACTATCGTAAACGGGGGGTACATTACTTTCATATATTTTTGACGTATGTCATCTATACTCGAGATTGAGACAAACTCGTACTAGTAATGTGAAACTATGAGAATTTAGAAAACGTCAAGCGAGCCATTTGTGTCGAAGCGCATAATTGCTCCTGTTTCCAGTATTGTGTGTTTCAGGGAGTCTTCTGCCCAGACGATACCGTGGCAGCCTGATGGGAAAGCTGCTAAGAACTGTGAGAAGACACCAGAAGTGCTGTACCTCAATCAGCTAGAATGGGGTCTGTATTGTTATAAATAAGAGCATTATTGCTTCAATGATAAGCACGAGCTTCTGCCATTTAGAATATTTGGGCCTTAGTCCTACTGGCCTCGAGTTGGCAGACTCAACCAATGTCTGGCGAAGTGGTTGTCGCAGATTCGATTTCCCGACGAAAAAACTTTTTAATTGCTTCATTGGTCTAGTGGTCGCAGTTGACTGCTGAGCGTGACGTCCTAGGTTCGATTCCCGGGTCAGGCAAAGTGTTATTGGGTTTTTCTGTATGGAAATTCTCAGTAGCAGCACGGAGTCTGGAACTGTGTCCGGTAGATGGCAATAGGCTCGTCCCCTATTACATGGGACTGAATAACGGCATCGGTGTTTGTGTGTACAATAGTACACCTCTGCCTAACCCTTCGGGGAATACAGGCGTGATGCTATGTTATGTTAAAATATTTGTCGGTTTCGTCATTCGTGGAGGCACCTTCTACCTTAGTACTGCCCCCGTCCAGTCTATATCCATGGAACTGTTACCACAAAATATCTTTGTCTTCAGGCCCTGGGCGTCCGTACCGCATCGGAGACCTACCGGCTGACTTCCATACAACGGCCATTATAAACAAGTAAACAGATATATTTTAATTTAAAAAAAAATGGCTAAACTTATTGCCTCATTGGTCTAATCAGCATTAGTTCCAAAGTGGTCCAGGTGGACCCCCAGGGGTCCACGGGAGACTCGACGGGGATCTACGTTGGCGTGACAAAAAAAAGGGGGCTTACAATTCAATTTACAATATGGTAGAAATGTAGCTGAAAAATTTTGAAAGTGGTCTATGAAAAAAAAAAAGTCTGGGAACCTGTGGCTCCAGTGGTTGCAAGTGCGATTGCGGACTGTGAGGTCTTGGTCGCGATTCCCGGTTTGGACGAAGTGTTACATGGCTTTTTCTGTATGATAATTCTGGGCACAGTTCCAGACTTCGTGCTAATGAGAATTTCCATACAGAAACACTCAATAACTTTGACTTTAACCCAGGACCTGAAAATCAGTCGCGCTTGCAGACCACTAGAATAAGGCATCATAAAAAAACATACATCCAGTGCCGGATTAACCACGTAGCAAGAGTAGCAATTGCTACGGGCCCCGCGTAAAAGGGGGCCCCGCGTATCCAAACCCACCCAACTCCGTTTGAACGTAATTTTTTTGAGTGAAACTTATTAAGACGTGGTATATTGAATTTACTTGATGTCACAAAAACGTGAAACGTTACACCTGTTTTCCGACTAAGACAATCCACGTCAGACAATCGGTTACCGATTATTTTGTTGGTGAAAATAAAACACTGAATTTCATACGGTAAACGCACAAGTTCTACAAAAAGTCACTTTATACTTAAGAGCCCATAGCAGATCAAGGGCCCCTCGATAGAATTTGCTACGGGCCCCGCGCTTGCTTAATTCGGCACTGCGTACATCTTCATATTTTGCCTATGTTCAGCATGTAAATTAAACCTCAATTGTTTAACAAGGATGCGCCATGCCCGCGCCTGGATGGACTTGGTGGAAAGAGGCAGGTTTCCACGCTGGATGAAGAAGAGAGACGCCATTATTAGTGATGTCGAGGCTAAAGATTGGATATTCAGAGAGGCTGTGAGTACTTCATTTTATTTTAAACAAAAACGCTTCTTACAAAAAACTTAACAAAAAATTTCTTCCAAAAATTTAATAAGTCTTCAGAAGTGACAAAAAACTGATTGGCTTAAGAAAAAAATCGTAAATGATGTGCAATAAAGTGTATTTGTATTGTATTGTATTTAAGTATATATTACACATTAACATTACATTTTTTTTTGTATAGCACATATAGTCCTTTGTCAGATATAATTGTTTTTATAGAAATAGAAGAAGAAAGAAAGAAAACGCATTTATTCCGTACGGCGTAACCGACAGTACAAACATTATAAAAAATTAACAAAAAAAAAAAAAAAAAACCTACAGACTTAGTGAAATAAAATGTGGTGTCGGGCATACCCATACCGAATAGGTTACCAACTCAGCATATGCTAGGCTTGACACCCAGCGCTGATTTTCAGTTGGCACCCCCGCAGTGACACGTATAGAAATTTCAACGCTTGGAATTTCCCGTTGCCGTGGGAACTTCGGGATAAAAAGTACATAAAAACACTCTTATATAGAAATGCAACGCTGTGTGAAAAATTCAAGTCAATCCATCGAATACTTTTCGAGTTTTGCGAAAACAAACATACGGAATTTAAAGTTGTAGGATTTTTACGTTCATAAATAAAGTGTTATATAGTGAATAACTTAAAAAGTAATTAATAAAAAATTAAATAATTAGGAGATAGATGAGTTGCAAGGGATCCGATTGGAGCTGCTGCATCGTATGCAGGCAGAACAGAGGCAGACGCGAACCAACAGAACCAGTATGAAGCTAGCGAAGCTGTGGGCCAGCAAAAAGCAAGAGATGGAAAGGAAGATAGACCATATTCGGAAGACCAGGGACAGAGGTGAGGTAGATTAAAAATAGAAGTAGAGTAGAGAAGTATATAAGTAAGAGTATTGTTTTGCTTGCACGGTTGGCGCAGTGACCAAGCGATTCGCTTTCTGCGTTACTTGTCGTGGGTTAGATTCTCGCACCGAACAAATATTTCGAACTCTCCACATCGCTCTCGACTGGTAGCGTGCCTAGGCCGGCAGCATTACCACGTTGAATGGCAATGCTTAATTTTCGCTGTGCTGTAATTGTCAGGACAAAGTTAAAATGTAAGGAAAATGTATGGAACATCCACCAGCAGTTCCATCACCATCATTTAGATGGTTGGCTGTCCACAACTGTGCGATTCTCTAGAATCTTTCTGCCTCGCACAACAAAACTGTGGAATGAACTGAATGACCTTCAAACCTTCAAGAAAAGAGCGTACTCCTTTTTAAAAGGCCCGCAACGCACTTGTGACTCCTCTGGTGTTGCGGGTGTCCATGGGCGACGGTAATCGCTTACCATCAAGCGATCCGAATGCTCGATTGCCGCCTATCCCATAAAAAAAGTCGAAAAATTTGGATAGTATTTTTGTATGAAAAAAATCTCGAAGCCGGGGCGGATCGCTAGTATAATAAAGATACAATGAGCTAAATATTTAAATTCGTTAATATTCTTCATACACAGAGCTTCGGAAAATGGTAGCGTTGCACGAGGAGGGTGGTCGTGCGGGGATGGCGGCGCGCCTGAAGGCGGCCAGGGGCGCCGGCTCCATGACGCACGCCGCGCGGGACCCCACCTCCGACCTGCACGCGCCGCTGCTCAGGCACGGCTACCAGGCGCGCAGAAGGCACGCCGAGATCATATACGACCCGACGCTGCTGTGTGAGCTTAATAATAATAATCGTTTATTTATGAAGTATCTCGAATTGGAGCACGAGGTTGTCGACATGTGGAACGTCTATTCGGCTATCGTCGTGCCGATTGTTGTGACGGCCAATGGCCTGATGGCCAAGAGCCTCGACCAACATCTCAAGAGGCTCTCGTTGGGCGGCTGGGTCAAGGGACTGATTCAGAAAGCGGTACTCCTTGATACGGCACGTATTGTGAGGAGGTTTCTGTCTCTAGAGCCCTAACCACCGGTAGCTTGGACACTATTCCCGATACCGGTTGGTCCCTATTTTTTTAATTTATAAATGTATTTTTTATTATTATTAATTATATTTATAAATTTAAATATACATATATTTGAAAATATATATTTAAATTTATATATATTTAAAATTTAATTATATTTAAAAAGTCGCTACAGCCCACCACTAATTTATGAATGAATTCTGACATGCTTCTGCTTTTACGAAAACTCGTTTCGTAGCGTATTTTTTCAATTTGTTAAGAGGTCTGCCGTCTGCGTGTAGCTATAATCCCCCGTCCTTTGTTTCTGATTGTACACAGAAGCTCTAACACCACGTATGTCAAAAATAGCAACTTTTCAGCAGAGTGAAAATACTGCATAATTTTACATAGACACCAGTACAATACCATTTTATTTTCATTTCATTTGACGAGTTTCTATTGGACGATGCTTGTTTCTGATTGGCTGAAACAATGCGTCTTCCGATTCTTAACGAATTAGTAGGATAGGATAGGATAGTATTAATGTGATGACATTTGAGTTTGTATTTACAAAACCTGAAATTTAAAGTTTAGTTATTTCTAAATAATTTCTTGACCCAGCTCTGGAGGACCATATGGATATAGCAGAGCCGCCTGCGTGGCTCGAATCTTGCGGCCAGGATCTCACGAAGACCTGCTCCGGCCACCATCTACCCCACGACCCTACCGTCCTGTGTGAACGCCAGACCAAGTGGAGCGAGCAGTTCCTGGAGAACCTCCACAATGATCTGAAGAGTAAGTAGACTTAATAGCATCATCATGAGGTCCGGGGTTCGATTACCAGATCGAGCGAAGTGTTATTATTAGTAGCGTGAAGTGTGAAATTTTGTCCGATAGATGGCTATATGCTCCCTCCTATTACACGGGGCTTAATAACGGTATCGGCGAAATGTGGATAAAAAGGACATCTCTGCCTAACCCTTCGGGGAATACAGGCGTGATGCTATGTTATGTTATCATCTGCCTGCCTTTTCCCAACTACATTGTGGTCGGCTTCCAGTCTAACCGGTTGCGGCTGAATATCAGTATTGTACAACGCGACTGACATCTGACCTCCGACACACAATTACTGGGAGACACTGATACTCTAAGGTTAGACTGGCTGTACGACTTTTTGGGCTGCTGACACCCGTAACGACTGTCATAGGTCTTCGTATGACACCCGGGACCAACTGCTTAACGTGCTTTCCGAGGCACGGAGAGGTCTGGATATACGATGGTCACCCATCCAAGGTCTGACTAAAATTGTGTATGTGTGTGTGTAATTAAGTTGATTTTTACAACAATTCTGATTAAAAACCTGAAGTTCGGAATTGGGCCCGGATGATGGCAATAGGCTCGTTCGCTTATGGGACTCAATAACAGCAGTTAGTGTAGTGATATATCATATGTTGAAGTCTGAGAATGCCTCATTGGTGTAGTAGTAGCGCGACTGCAAAGCGTGAGGATTTCGGTTCGATACCCAGATCGGGGGATAGCGTTATTGCAGCATCAAGTATCAAGCCGACACGTTTGGAACAATTGTTGAGCGATCGACTGCTGCGTTACGTGTCGCGGCTTCGATTCCAGAACTATATGTTATATTGGAGCCTTTTCACCTAAATTTTAACAGAGGCCCGTCTTGGAGCTGCCAAAATGACAGCAGGTCCTCTCCACGTCCTCAAATCTCGCAAGGATTCAACGATCCCACGCCCATCGACCCCCGAAGTGGAGGCCGTGGATGACCTGGAGGAAACCACGTACCAATCAGCTCTGATACTGCAGAGGATCATCAGAGGTCGCGCTGTACAAAATCTGGTAAGGTTTTTTTTATTTATCCTACTCCTACTAATATTATAAATGTGTAAGTTTGTGAGGATCGATCGATGGATGGATAGACGGATGGATGGATCTTTGTTACTCTTTCACGCCAGAACGGCTGAACGGATCTGGGTGAAATTTGGCATAGAGATAGATTATAGTCTGGAATAGCACATGGGCTTTTTATCCCGGAAAAATGTACGGGTTCGTAAAACACGCGGGCGAAGCCGCAGGCGGAAGTTAGTTTTCTACAAAAATTCGTTTCCCCACACTAGAATTTCTCCTGTATCGTGGGTACAGTTTACAAACATACATGTCACATGCACACACAACCAGACCCGAAACAACTATCTGTAGATCATACAAATATTTGTTCCGTGCCTGGATCGAACCCGCGACACGTAGCACAGAAAGCCAATCGCTTAGCCACTGCGCCAACCGTGTCGTCAATATGAATATGAATAAAATGAATTTAATACAAGATTTGCTTCTTTGATCTGCAGAGTGTGAGGGTCTAATTTCGATGAGATTTCGTGGACAGTGTTATTGCGTTTTACTGTATGGAAATTCTTGAGAGTTCAGTACTGTGTGTGTGTGTGTATTATTGTATAATGACAGATATGGGAGTGTTGCTGGGGAGTTTGTTGGGCCGTCTCTTCTCCCCAAGCTAAAACACATAGGAAGCGGTCAAGGGCGGGCGTATTAGTTCTGTCCATAATATGTTTGACGTTCAAAAAGCACTAGTAGTAGTCTATTTTGAATAAATGAATTTTGAATTTGAATTTGTGTGTGGTGGCAATAGGCTCGCCCCATATTACATGGATTTCAATAACCTCATCGGCGAATTGTGGCTGTATAATAATAGGTACACCTCTGCCTAACACTTGAATACAGACGTGATGAATTAGGGGTGAAATTTCTAAAAATCCATCCTTAGTGGATGCTTACTACATAAAAGGCATCAACTGCCAAAATTTTAAGTTTGTAGCTCCAGTGGTTTAGGCTCTGCGTTGATGAATCCGTCAGTCAGTCAGGCAGGGCAAGTAATCAATACTCATATTATAAAGAGGTAAAATTTGTTTGTACGTAGGGGGTAATCTCTGGAACTAATGATCCGAATCTGAAAATTCTTTCACCGATAGACAGCTATATTATTCCCAAGTGCTACGCTATCATCACCACATATTATTAAACAAAGTCCCCCGCCGCGTCTGTCTGTCTGTTCGCGATAAACTTAAAAACTACTGAACGGATTTTCATACGGTTTTCACCAATAGACAGAGTGATTCATGAGTAAGGTTTAGGTGTATAATTCGTTAAGGTTTTGTTTAAATTGGCTGAAATATGACGATGATAGTTGAAGATGTCGGAAAAAAAAACATGCCGACTGGGAGCTTTACTGGCGTGCACCGAGTAGAGAGATGCTCGACGTAACGGGCTGATACGACAGAAAAAATAATGAAGGCGTACATATATGCTCTGCTACCCGTGCGAATCCGGGGCGATTCGCTAGTAAATTATATGCTTCACATCCTTAACCTTGTAGCAGAGGAGATAGACATTTTTGCTTGTACACTGAGTGAATTCACAAGGATAACATTATATATGATAAGTTTTAGAAAATAAGTTGTTATTATTAAGTTTGTCTCACTATTGCATTGGGTTGTACCTATAATAATAGTTGTAAGTGATGATTATATAAATAAATAAAATGTATAGATCACGCGGACAAAGTCGCGGGCTGAAGCTAGTTATATATGTATGATAGATTACGCGCTTCAATAACCAGACTCAGATTCAAACCACGCTTGTCTATAATCCAAGTTCATTGTCTAATATTTTCACATATATTTAAATAATGTGTCTCCATCAGATGTACGAGGGTCGTACCCGGGCTGCAGAACTGACAGAGGAATTGAAGACGACCCACGGTCTTCAGAAAGAAGATAAGTACCGCATATCGAAAGAAGAGTCTAAAGCACGAGAGTTCAACGCCCGCAGGACTGAAACAGAACAAAAGGTTAAATCTTATCCTACTTAATATTATAAATGTGAAAGTTTGTGAGGATGGATGGATGGATGGATGTTTGTGACTCTTTCACGCAAAAACTACTGAACGGATCTGGATGAAATTTGGCACAGAGATAGATAATAGTCTGGAATAACACATAGGCTACTTCTTATCCCGGAAAAAATGTACGGGTTCGTAAACCACGCGGGCGCAGATTGGTCCAATAGTCGAAGGTGCGGCTGCTGAGAGTGTGGTCCTGAGTTCGATTCCCGGGTTTTGTAAAGCGTTATCGGTTTTCTGTATGGAAATTCTTAGTGGGACCACGGAGTATGGAATTGTAGCCGGTAGATGGAACTTAACGACATCGGCGGAATGTGGGTGTACAATAGTACACTTCTGCCTGACCCTACGGGGAATACAGGCGTGATGCTATGTTATGATGCATCAATCTAATCATTTTAATTGTGTGGCGTTTCTGAACGCAGCAAAAAAATAATATTTTTATCTGTGGCAACACAGGGGACCGGAACATTCTTTTCTCGATGGCGTGTACGCAGGATTTGGTTAAACAGTCCCGCGAATAGGGTATTATTGCTACCAGTTAGTTAACATTATCGAGGGGCAAGCCTCTAAGTAGTTATATAGCTACTGCGCAGATCTGCGAGGTTAAGCAGCACTTGACGCGGTCAGTCCTTGAATGGCTCACCATTTTTCACATATCCGGACCCCTCCGTGCCTCGGAAAGCACGTTAAGCACTTGGTCCCGGGTGTTATACGAAGACCTATGACAATCGTTACGTGTGTCAGCAGCCCAAAAAGTCGTACCGCCAGTCTAACCTTAGAGTATCAGTGTCTCCCAGTAATTGTGTGTCGGAGGTCAGATGGCAGTCGCGTTGTACAATACTGATATTCAGCCGCAACCGGTTAGATTGGAAGCCGACCACAATGTAGTTGGGAAAAGGCAGGCAGATGATGATAATGATGATCTAGTTCAAATTGTCAACCTATGTATGTGATTGTGCCGATATTTCCCTCCTCTGGTAGTGAACCGACTCCCCACAGATAAACCCGGGGTTTTCTTCATCTCCGTCGAAAAAACAGTGGGACCGCAGACTGGACTATTTCCATTGCCGCCTGAATCCCCAAAAATGTATTGTCGTGATGTTGCTACCAGTGGCGGTCCTAGGTCGTGGGGGTTATGACTCCCCCCAAAATCGTACAAGCTCAACTATACTATTACACCCCCACCCCCCCAAGTCACTTTAAAAGTCCCCCCCCCAAAGTCTGGCCGCGACCGCACCGGTCGCGCTACCACTCTGTATAATAAATTTTGTGGTACAGTCACCATCAAAATGATGTATACGCGTAGCGAAATTCAAAACCGAGTTTTAGAGGAAATAGTGATTGAAATGTTGACTAATTTCATACATAGTATACATAAAGATACGTGGTCATTTAAATTTTATGATTTTAATAAATAACTTTTCAAGAATAAGCTTTTGAATTTCGCTACGTGTATACATATTTTTGATGCTGACTGTACGTACATGATGACGTCATATTTTTCCAACAGGAAGATGCAATATCAGCCTTGGTCGATGAGCTGTGCGGTGGAGCCGTGTCAGCTGCTCTCGATTTCTTGGAGAAAGAGCTGCGAAGACTCAAGGAGGAAAGGAGACAGCACGCATTCTTAATGATAGCATGTAAGTGAATGGTTCTCCTATCGTGCTGAGGAACGAGGTATGGTGTTCCTCCATTGAAAAGGGAGGATCCTCTGAAGGTTGTGCCTAGCAGGACGTAGCCCGATGGTTAAATGATATTTAAATTTAATTGGTGATTTGGTGCAATTTTTTTTTATTCGCTTCAATATATTATAGCGCACCTCTAGGTTGCGTCGGCCCCCCGCTCGCCTGTTGACGTAAGCGAGTGGGCCGGCAAGCAAGTAGTTGGGAACTACAAGGGCGAGAGACGCGTGCGACGATTTTCTGCGCGCCGCCCGCGCACGCGCCGACTTTTGTGTTTATATCGTGTCGTAAACTTATAACTATTACACAAGTTTTGTTCATTGTGATTAATATTAACGTTGTCAAGAATAAAATATTTTTTCTGAACTCTATAATATCTATATTTCTTTTAAATTATAAACCATTTGATAATTGGGCCTCTTAACATGCGTTGCTATTATTTGTATATCTAGGCTTAAAAATAATTATTCCTAAAAGTATTAATTATTCCTAGCTCATAGTGCGAATCAAGATTTTCTGTTGTCACTTCTTTCCGATAGATGGCGTGTACTTTTAGCTGTTGCTAGAATTTGCTGCATAGCTATATGTGTAATATGTTTACAGTACGTGAGAAGACGATGCGTGAGGCTGCAGAAGCTGGCAGGAGACAGAGAGAAGAGCACCGCAGAAGGGAACACGATGAAATGTTCAAACAGGTATAGTCAACAAGTCGAGTTGTATGATAATCTTCCCAATTACATTGTAGTCGGCTTCCAATATAACCGGTTGCGGCTGAATATCAGTATTGTACAACGCGACTGCCATCTGACCTCGGCCACACAATTACTGGGAGACACTGATATTCTAAGGTTAGACTGGTTGGTAGAATGTTTGGGCTGCTGACACCCGTAACGACTGTCATAGGTATTCTTATGACACTTGGGTCCAACTGCTTAACGTGCTTTCCAAAGCACGGAGGGGTCTCGATGTTTGAGAAACGGTTACCCATCAAATGATTGACCGCAGCGGCGCCAAATGCGCGGTAGTTATATAACTAAAAGCCTGGCGGGCTAATTAACTAATGGAAGAACGAGGTATGGTGTTCCTCTATTGAAATTAAAGAATCCTCCGACCAGGCAAGATGGTTAGCCTGGCGGGCCGAAGCCCGACAGTTGATGTTGAACATTCGTATATGTGTTAGAATCATTGTAAACTCTCATAGTGCGATTCAAAATATTTCTATTGTCACTTCTCATCGCTAGATGGCGCTGTACTTTTTGTTATGTACAGTGATAAACTGAATTATCAATTTTCCTAGATCCTGGGCGTCACCCAAGGCACAGTGGATGCCTACTTGAGAGAAATAATCGACGAAGGTGTAGAAATAGCCGCAGAAGAAGACGCAATGAACAGAGCCAAGGCTGAAGCCAAGAAATATCAAGACGAAAAGATTGAAACACTGGACTTGTGAGTAAAGTTTTTTTTTTTAAACTTTGCCCCACCCTAGAATTTCTCCTGTATCGTGGGTACAGTTTACAAACATACATGTCACATGCACACACAACCAGACCCGAAACAACTATCCGATCGTACAAATATTTGTTCCGTGCGAGGATCAAACCCGCGACACATATACGCGCAATAAGCTAATCGCTTAGTCGCTCCGCCAACCGTGTCGTTAGACATAGTTCTTACAAAACATAAACGGGCATATGAGAATTTCTCTTTTTATTTAAGAGCCTTGCTCTTGTAGGTGTAGCTGATGAAGTTCTTTCCAGTTTTCTCTCTTCTGTGCAGTGTCTTTTACCTCTTTAGACACTAACTTTTGCCCGCGTCTTCGTCCGCGTGACCTTCATATTATATAATAACTAGCTTCCACCCGCGCCTTCACCCACGTGGTTTACGAAACCGCACATTTTTCCAGCATAAAAAGTAGCCTATGTGCTATTCCAGACTATAATCTATCTCTGTGCCAAATTTCATCCACATCCGTTCAGCCGGTCTGGCGTGAAAGAGTAATAAAGATCCATCCATCCATCCTCATGAACTTTCACATTTATAATATTAGTAGGATAGGATTTATAGGAGAAGCAGCCTATTAAAGTTCCCAAATCAACTAAAATTGTACAGATATGATGCCATTGTTTAAAATTTTATATTTTATGTGTTAATGTCGGGTACAGGAATATATTGGAACACCATTTTTGATTATTTAGAGCAGAGGTTCCCAGACTTTCTTTCTCATAGTCCACTTTCAAAATTTAGCTGGCTCCGGTGGACCCCCTGCAGCTACATTTCTACCATATTGTAAATTGAATTGTAAACCCCCATATTTTTGTCACGCCAACTTAGACCCCCGTCGAGCCTCCCGTGGACCCCTGGGGGTCCACCGGGACCACTTTGGGAACTACTGTTAGAGTTTTGAGTTATGACATTATTTTCTTCACAAACAATAGCTTATTAGATGAAGTGATAAAAAAAAATCTATTTGTTTCAGTTCAACTGAGGATACCAATGAGATGGTAGCAGAATTAGTTCAGCAGTTCCTCCTCCCCCATGCCCACAAGACCGCGACGAGAATGCGCATAGCCATGCAGCAGAACGCGAAGCTGGAGGCCGCCAGGAACATTATCTTCAACCTTATTGATGATGCTGAAGCTAAGGGAGGTAAGAAAATGTAGCGACTACGACTCGCTAATGGCAAAAAGTGCGATCTATCGCAGTGAAGCTACAACAACAAACCCTGAATCGCAATATGAGAGTTTACAACGATTCTAACACATATACGAATGTCCGACATGAACCGTCGGGCACCTTGCCTGGTCGGAGGATCCTCCCTTTTCAATGGAGGAACACCATACCTCGTTCCTCCACAGTGGTGACCCCGACGTGATCAACTGTCTCGGGCCTCAATAACAGCATTGGTGAAGTTATGTTACAGTCCTATTGCTCGGAAAGGCTTGCTGTGCCGGGTTGATGGCAATAGGCTCGAGACATGGGACTTAATAATAGCATCGGCGAAATTGTGGGTGTAAAATAGTCCACCTCTGCCTAACCCTTCGGGGATATAGGCGTGATGCTATGTTATATTATGACCTACAAATTTATCCCGATTCTGTTTGTTAGTGCATGTGAATATTTGTGTTTGCATGTGAATTATTCCTAGATTTTTTTTTAAAGCGTCCAACC